>OX381684.1:5000000-6250000 GCA_947462355.1 Caradrina kadenii | reverse complement strand
AGACCTGAACTGATGTGGGTGCTACACTCGATACGGGCTTCTGGAATGAATGAATGATGATGATATTTACAGGTGATGTGTGATGATGCGCAGCAACTGATACAAGCTTTGTGCGGGATTATTTAATAATGGTGGTTGGTAATGAAAAAACACAGTGTAGGTGTGTACAAACTTAAAATAAGCATTTTGGACAATTTTGAATGTGTTGTAAACATTATGGGAATTTAATTTGACTTATTTACAATATTATAGACACTTTAAATATTTTTAAACTAAAATTAAAACATTGTAATGGCAAAACAATGTTTTTAGAGAGCATTTTGGAGGCAATTTCTATGTAACATGTCTTAAACTTAAGTGTTTGTTAATATAGAAAAACTCACCCCAAATCCAATAGAACTGCCAGCCGATGTACTGGAACCCAAACTTGGTGAGCTGCCTTTTAACACCTGCTGGCCCTTCCCGCTGCCCTTTGAAGTTTCATTACTCTGACTATTACTCTGACTTAGCCTACTCTGTGGATATGCATGGTTTTCCTTCCCTTCTTGATTACATCTACTTGAAGAGTCGGATTTTTGCAACTGATATGTATTCTCTTGCTGATATGTAGTTTCCGTTTGACTTAGAGGTGTCGCTAGACTTTTGTTCACAACCGATAGTGGTGTAGAATGTACAGTCATGTGATTTACGTTAATAGCATTTTTCGCGTCTTGGTTCTCGTTATTCTTACCATTGACTTCTGGTTTTAGTTTCCCATTTGTACTCTGAGGGAATTTAGTGTTGTAAGGCAATGTTTGATACTTAGGATCTGACTTGCTAGCAGCAAATTCTGGAAGGAATTCTTGTTCATTTATTTTCAGATCTTTATTAGTTTGGTTGCTGTTAGAACTGCTTGTGCTGTTTGGACTGTATTGCGGTTGTTTTAGGTAATCCATGTACTTGTTCTGTTCATGCTTTTGATCGTACACATTGCCGATCCCCTGCTGGACGTGACTAAAGTTCTCATGTTTGTTTGGATATTGCCCCTGATATTGATTTTCTTGTTGCCCTTGAGAATGAGTGTAGCCGTTAAATAAGGGATTGATCATTTGTTTTTGTTGCAAATAATGCGCTTCCTGCGTTAAATGACTCTGAATGTTGTCGCTTTGCGTGTGTTGTTTTAATGGCACGTTGTTTTGTATTACATTCTGCTTCATCGCCTGCAAGTAATTGTATTAATATAAGTCAATAAAGTACATCAAAAGCAATAAAACTTAACAATGAAATTGAATAAACATTTTTCCCGCCACAATATTTTTTTGACGTTTTGTCATGATTTTATTGAATTGATTGTCAATCAATGTCAAATGTCAAAGTGAAATGTCCGTGGTTCCTTTCTTTTTTTTCATCTTTCTGTTATGAGTTTCTGGTGAAAAGTGTTAACAGCTGTAAAAACTCATGACTTAATGATATTTATGGAAGATGCGATAACTATAATGATAATTGAAATTTATAGAATTACCTGGAAATTGGCATTATGGCTAACGCTCTGAGCATGGGGTACGTGATTATAAGGTTCAACAGCAGCAATGTTTCCTCGAGCTTGTTGGTTCTTTGGTTGACTGTTTACTCCAGTGTTACCAGCAGCATAGCTAGGCAACTGTTGCAAGGGCGTGGGATTCATCGTTCTGAAAATTATTTAAAAATTAAGTTTTACTTTCTACTCATTTTTATTAGATAACCTAACCAATGTTGCACGAAATGAATAATAAAGGCAAGTTTCATAATTTATTAAAATTCGACTGTTCCTTGAGTCTATTGTGCTTCCAGACTCTATTGTTCCGCACCGACAGCGGCGGAACCACATTCACCGAGAAGCGGCGGTTTTATGAAGTTGTGACGTTACTGAAGTACTTTGCTAGGACAAAAGGTCTAATTATTTTTTGAGGGTGAGATTTTTCGTGGCTTAGTAACATTTTAATGTTAAGATAATAACTTCGATTAAAAAGAAAGGTAGATTATTTTGTGGCGAATTGAATTATAATTATGATTCCGATTCATATTTATGAAACTTACTCTAAGGGGGCGGTCCCATTACAATCTATTATCTAGTAGATAGGAGCTATTTTGTAGTTTAAGAAGAGGTAAACTGCAATTTTATCTACAAGGCTATGTAGAAATGGTAATATAAAAGTTAAATAGTTTTATAGTTAAAAGCTGTCAATAGAATTGCGTCCTAGAGGTTGAACTATTAGTCTTCTGATAATTTTAGATTTAACATGTTTAAACCCTGTTTCTCACACCCCCAAAACGCTATGAACAAGCAGTCTACATTCAGGTAGACTTTTCCTGGCTTAGAAGTATGATCTTCTATAATAGATTAGTAAGGAACAAACCTTTGCTGCTGCGGCTGTCGATGCGCGGCCGCCAGCTGTCTGTTCAAGGCCCTTTTCCTGAGCAGTCGCGCTTGCAGCTCGGAGACGCGCCGGTCGATGCTTCGCATCTCCTCCTGCCGCGCGCCCAGCGCTGCCCGCTGTGCCGACAGCCTGCCGTTCTGTTGCTCGTTCAGTTTGTTGCGGTACTGGAATATCGAAATATATGGAAGATTGAGATAAAACAATATCGTATCGTAACAGTATCGTATCAAAATACATTGTTCATTTTTATTTCTAATATTATTAATTTACATACACATACACATTACCGATAGTTGCAAGAGTTAAATACATATTTTAATGCAGGCAACTTCACTCTACTTATGGTGCAAAAACGATGACAGCGGCAGGTTTTAAAAAAGCAACTTGTAAAAAAAATTACGATTAAAGGGCGCCAAGTTGACTATGTAAGCTTTAATCAATAAACGGTAATTCTTGACAAGGGTATAGCTAAAGTCCCTACCTAATAACTGTAAATGGCAGAACCATAATATCGCACGCAACAGACCTGATGGTTCCCACAGTTGACTCACTACTTGCGCAAATTATGTACAGTGTCTATGATCTTTGATGATAGTGGAACAAAACCGTCATTATAGTTTGCTTTGTCACGGCCTCATTAACAATATTGTTTTGTTTTCGGAAGACTTACAAAGCCATGTGGCGTATCGTTTAGCATGTAGGATAATAAGTTTGATGTTCTACATATAAGTCAAGTCTTTTAAGTAGGTACGTAGACAGATCAAAAAGAAATGTGCCCTAATAAATACTTCACTTGACCCAGAAAATATCAAAACCAGCATGGCCAAAATTTCTTTTCAAGCTAATCTAATCTTTTTACACTGGGATCAATCCAAATGACTATGTACCCCTGATTTATCTAACCACAAATCCATTCTTGAGCTGAATCCATTCCATGTGAATGACTTTTTCCATGTCAACGGATTTTCTGTTCAACATTAAGAGTAATTTGTATTTTTCGTTTCAAAGAGAGTTAAGCGAAGAGAAAAAAGTAAACTACTTGGAAGAGTAAAAACTATGGCGGTTATTGTTTTCATTTGTTATAGCTTTGGCCATTGCGTTTTGAGTTATTCGGTTCGGTAGCCAGCAAGTCACTGATTTGTTAAGTAAGTCTGCGCTTTAGCGTTTGTGCACATGAGTAGACATCAAATCTGTGGTTTGAATTCACAAAGTTCGCTCGCACAGACAATTAGGTTTGTAGTCTGTTCTAAAATGTATAACGAAAGCCTATTGGGTACCGAATGCGCAATCATCGTTTTACATCTAGGTACGCTATTCTTAGCTGAGCCGCTATAGGCTTTGTCAGTATGGTCCAGAATTAAAAAAATGGTCATAATGCTGGAAAGGTGGAAAGAACATGTCATTGTAACTTTTGGCTTCGTTAGGTGTCTTACACCCTCTATATTTACATTTCGTGACATAATTTATGTTAGCGTATTTTTCACATGTGTTCGCTAGGTCATGGGTATATTTCTAGTCGATATCGATCACCAATTACACCTTGCGTGGGGAAATGAGCAGCTGATTCGCAAGGCCTTACTTTTTATGTATCTATCTGTCTATTGTATGGGTATGTTCTTTACGACAAAATGTGTGTAGAGATTCTAGAGGGTGCTAGTCATTTTTGACCTTATTTAGTAATCTTTGGTTTGCTGACAATAATATGAGATATCGTTATATATTCGAACCTAGTCGCGGTCCGAATATGATGAATATGTTCGATCATGCATGAAGGTTATATAGCTGACAGGGGATTGCACCCAAATTGTATGGTTTTAATACCTATCGTGATACCCATGTATTGATATAGGAGTTTGATTCTTGTAGGAGTTAGAACCTTAAATCATTAACTCCTACAAGAATCAAACTCTCGGAATCAAACGTCGGTATCGTAAAGGTGAAGGTAAAGGTAATTAGTGCATCTCGTATGTCAAAATAATAACATCGTAAACTTTAAAAAAATATATACCTACCTAAGCACTTGATTAAAATACATTACTTGAAAATCTGTCAATATATCAAAAGAGGCTCTTTAGTTCTTAAAATAGAATGACTTATGGAAATAAAGGTCTCAGTGGAGACTTCTTGGGGACTTAATGATACATCTGGGGCTCGCACATTTCATTACAAAAGGTACTTAGAGAAGACTGGGTCTGGCTGTAATTTGGAACAATTCAAAGTTAGAAGGTAATAGATCCAATCATTTATACAAAGTCGAAACTTTTGTATAAAACCATTGAGTGTAAGTAAGATCTTTCACTTTAACTCGTTATAGATTAAGTAAGTAAGTAAGGAAGTTTTGTGAAAAATTAAAAAAAAACCAAAACAAAAAAAAAAGAATTTTTACATCTATATTATGAAAAGAAAAGATTTTTTGTTTGTTTCTACCGAATAGGCTCTGAAACTACTGGACCGATTTTAACCATTTTTTTCACCAACAGATAGTTACCTACATTATTCCTGAGTAACATAGGCTATATGACTCACGGTCGCTAGTAATCTTAACCTGACTAATTTATTCATTAAGCCTCTATACGTAAAGTGGGTTCCGTGGAAAACTAACCAAGAGACGGTATTTTTTTTGTACTTTGAATTGTCCGGTTATTAAACAATTATTGTAACAGTATTATTATTCACTTAGAAAATATTTATAATAATTTTATTTTTGTTCTTATTTCAAATTACAGTGACTTTCATTTATAATCATTTTCCATTATATAAATAAGCTTTGTTTGATGCGTGTTCTTTGAAAGTTAACACTGCTATATTGACTCAACGACGCTAAAGAAGTCTCGATTATCCATCTCCCTTCTTTCTTTTCTAACTGCCACTAGGCTTCTAGTGGTCCTAAGCGCAACTGCTACGCTAAAGGTCTTGGGTTCGATTCCTAGGTCGAGCAAAAAGTGTTATTGGATTTTTCTATGAAATTCTCAGTAGCAGCTCGGAGTTAGGATTCGTGCCCAGTTAATGGCAATAGGCTCGCCCTCTATTACATGGGACCTAAACATACCGCCGAACTGCGGGTGTACATTGTTACATCTCTGCCTAACCCTTCGGGAATACAGGCGTGGTATGTTATGTTATTATCTATCTCAATACTATTTTTTGTAATAATCTTAAAATCTTTCCTCTTGCATTTAGTACAAACCTTTTTGATTAATACCTGCTGTATTTTCAGGTAGTTAATGTGATAGGTCTCATCAGCCAGGTACCTGATTCTGTAGATTAACAATGTAAATTGAGACGACGAGCAAATTAAATAGGTAAGGTCCTAAGTGAGGATATTAATAAGAATATCCAATGATATTGCCTACAGGGAAGTCCGTTGTAATTATTTTACTACCTGTGTAAAGGGGTATCAGGAATTCCTGCTATTTAGTTTTATGGGTACCTACTTGAATTGTTATTCCTTAGTTTTATCGACCATAAACTGGGAATGTTAAAGGTTTAATTTATGTGAAGTTAATAATTACAATTATTCATTTTATTTCCATGTTTAGTTTATACTTACATACCATCACGCCTGTATTCCCCGCAGGGTTAGGCAGAGGTGTAACAATGTACACCCACAGTTCGCCGGTAGGTATGTTTTAGGTCCCATGTAATAGGGGGCGAGCCTATTGCCATTAACTGGACACAAATCCTAACTTCGAGCTGCTACTGAGAATTTCATAGAAAAACCCAATAAAATTTTTTGCTCGACCTGGGAATCGAACCCAAGACCTCTAGCGTAGCAGTCGCTTTGTATATACTTAATAATGCCGAATATGCACACTAAAATATTTAAACACACAGAAATAATTTTAATAAAACAGGATTTTACTGTAATTGACAAATCAAAAATATAGTGAATGGTTTTTTTGGTAATAATAGATTTAAATTAAGAAACAAGAACACTTATTTAAATCATTTATATGCGAGTACAAATTTACCTCTTTATCACAACAAACTTCTCATTGAAATCCGATATACCTTGCATAAATAACATAGAACTCGAAAAAGGACAGAAAAAGGTCCAGTTTACGAAATAAACGACGCAAATTGAAACGGGTACAGGCAGGCTAACTTGATTTACTCTAATACCGACCTTTCGCCCTCGACCCACTTGTTGTATTAGAGGTATTTCAGTCACTTCACAACACTTAATTTAAACGTTCACTGGTTCATTTTTTTATTGACTACACTGTAAGTTATTTTTTTCTAAGGTCAACGGAACACATGGACACTAGGCCGGTTGAATGCCGCGTCGGTAACTAAATTGTCAAATTGGACTGAATCAAAATGTTGGCATTAGGCTCACTAGCGAAATTAGTTCGGTGACGTGGGTTTAGTTGTACTCGTAGTTACCTGTAGGGTTGGTGAGTCTATAGAATGCAGTTATGTAATGAAGATGTTCCCGAAAATATTTCTGGAAACTTCTTTTTAATCCGGATAAGTACTGGCTACGCGTAGAACCATAATTATGAATTCAACTTTATAGTGAACCAGTTCGTATATTGTTTTCAGTTCACGTACATCTTATAAATAAATATATTAAATATTTACAGCGTTAAAATTAAATAAAATCTTTAATAATAACAAAAACAGAAACTAAAACTAAATGGCATCGAAAAGTTGCTCCGCATCGCCATCAACCGGAAAAGTGCCCAAAAGACTGGCGGCATTGCCACGTTGGATGGCAATGCTTAACCTCTGGCCAAGGTAAAAGCCAGCCTTTTGGTCATGGGAAGTGTCAACCAACCTTTCAGATAAATAATTAATAATTCAAGTTCATTAATTTAAGATTTTTTAACTCCTTTATCGAGTGGAAGGGACAACATTACGAAAATATTTACAATTGGTTCAGTTCGTTATTTTACACCAACAGGCAAGGACATTTTTGGAATGATATTAAATGAAAAAAACAGCTGTTCCAAACAAAAGTGCAACGCCTACACGGTCAACATGTCTGAAATGGCTAATTTATTTTTTATGTCAGATGTAAAATATTAGTGTTGAGGACAGTACAGTTATAAACATTTTATAAGAAGCGAAATTGTTTGTTATAAAACAAACCAGTATAAGCAAAAAGACAAAATAGGCGAATCCAAAGTTATGTTATGATAAACAACATCGGTTACACTTAACTGTAACTGTTTCTTGCAATATTACCTCATACATATACCTACCTACCTATAAGGTTTAACGTACCAGTAAATCTCCCACACTATTCTGAAATCCGAAGATCAGTTGTAAGAAGAAAACTACCTACCCTTTCTATGTACAACAACTGCACGAATTTCCCGAAGCCCTTTCCTTTCATCAACCCTGTTCGAACACGTATCGCCTACCTAATTACGTGTTGTATAAACGTTCACACTCTATTCTATCTCTATAATAGATTCGTATCACGGTCAAAATATTATTGCTCGTTATTTAGATGTCTACTAAATTAATTTACAAGTAATTTGTCATGTATGTGTTGATAGACTGCGAAGTGCATCTGTAATTGCAGCCTGATATAGCTCAACGGGTTCGCTTTGCACAAAATTTATAGTTGCATGTTACTCCAACTAGTAATAATTTGAATTTATTGTTGTTGTGTTGGTATAAATGATTGCTTAGTGTTTAGCCTGCTATATTATCCATAAATTATCAGGCTTGAGTTGACTGTTCGCCGTGTTGTGTATGCGATGTCACGCTCAATGAAATCCTTTCGTTTTCTACCTCTTGGTTTGTTTACTCAGCTGTCACCCCGTACCGACTGTCAATTCAACCCGTTTACGAGATTAACTAGCGGGACAAGGAGATATTTTCATCAATATAACCTTTTATTTTTCATGTTATCCCGATAGAACAGAAACTTTATTAATTCTCTTCAGAATAAAGTAGGCGTCGGATGTTTTTATACAACGTCTTCAGAAAATATACGGAGACCAAGAGTCTTGTTAGACGCATGTCTCATTATTCCAGTTCGACGAATTCAATATTGTTTCTTTGGCAATACATCCGAGCCAGACGCGCGAGTTTTATGTCGTCTCATATACAGGGACTATTCTCGAATCTCGGTTTCATATAAATAGCTGGATTATTATTCCCATTTTTTTATTGGTTCTGAACAAGAAATTATGATCCCATTCGTAGAGTATCAATTGCTAGAGGAAAGTGTTTGCATTTGATTTCTTTCAGTTACCAGGAGTGTGATTGTTCTTCTAAAAGGAAAATACTTCAAACTTCTTAGGTAAATGTACAATCGCAGACAGCCAACCTGCCTAACGTTTTTAAATTACAAATTATTATTTTATCTGTAAAATGTTGAACAGACAGAACTAGCAGTAGTACCTTTAACTGAATGACGCAACATGTATAACGATTAAGTATTAGAAGATTAGTATAAATTTCATAGAGCTTAGACATTTTAGGTATAGTTGTGTGAAAAACCTGAAATCAAATAAAAATGTTTTCAAAGGGATACAAAAAGTCTTAAAGAAAAATCTTACAGAATAGCCCCTAACTATCAAGTCCAAGATGCGGGTTCAAGCGGCCGAATGCCCGCAACCTAGTTGGCTGGTCACTCTCTCTACAAATATTACTGTGTGTCGGTCACCCGCGTGTTAGCGGTCTCGTTAGCTATCCGAGGCATCTCCCAGGTGAATGGGATCATCGCCTTTATTATATTGTTGGGACAGCCGCTATGGCGCTATTGACCATCAAAGAGGTATTGTTTGACATGCAAATATGCCCACAGCCTATATGGCAACTTGGAAAAGAATAAAAGAATGCAAAGAGAAACAGTTTTTACTGTTCTTAATTTGAATTTTTAAAAGTAGGTTATATTTACCTTCGAAAGGTCTGCTAGCAAAACGTTATAGATCTACAGTATTTAAAAAAAACTTATTCTTTTTTCGGCCTTATGCCATCTTTATTTGGAGTCGTCTCTGTGGTATTTCTTGTCCAAAACTGTTTATTCTGTGTAGCAATTGGGTCAATATCATTGTTATTGAAATCTTTCTTAACTACAGACATCCATGTAAGACGGTGAATTTTATATAAAATTCAGTTATTTTTATTTTAACACCGCGAACGGCGAAAACAATAATACAAAAAGAACTGTACCTGTTCAAGTTGGTTCTAAATTTGAAAAAATCGGATAGTTAAAGAGGTTGGTCGTTACCGAATGTAGGTTAAAAGATCACTCAATAAAGGTACAATAAATCAATCACCATAACCTTTTTCAAAAAGTCGGCCTCTATTCTATTCTCGGACTCGATTGATTGATTCGTATTCTAACGTCCAATATGATAGTAATCTATCAATGTTAGAAAAGAAAATGCTTTATCACTTGCCTTTGTATGAAAGAGCCATAATAAGAAAATTCAAATATTTAGGTCTCTCTTTGAAAATTATGCTAGTTAGGCACATACGTAATGCGATCGAAATATTTATTTTTTGTTTTTTATTTTTATACTAAAAAATTAAATACTTGAACTTCTAAAGTACTGATTCAAAAAAACTTTGATAAAAAAAACCGGCAAAGTGCAAGTCAGACTAAAAACGTTTCTTGTATGGTGATCCCCTTTAATTTTATTATGTTTTTATATACATATTGCACACTCTCCACCGATTTCTGTTCATGAAATATAACTCGCTAACGGACAGACGGACGGACAGCGGAGGCTTAATAATAGGGTCCCGTTGACACCCTTTGACACGGAACTCTAAAAACCATAGCTTCATTGATTTTGACATTGCCCTAATTAGGTACAATTATCGGCTTTCAGTTGCAGTGACTGACGGTTTGTGACGAGGGATACCCTGAAAGTTTATTCTCTACCAGCTTGCTTTCTGCTTCAATCAGGATCAGTAAATAGGGAAACGGGTAGGTTTTTTACCTGAGTTGGGTATTTTTTTTTACGAATACGTTGTGGTATGTCTAGTTTTAATTTAAAAACATAGAATTAAAAAATATTTCTGAATAGAGTTGTTATGTTTCGAGCGACCTTTAGGGGTAATTTACACTAACAACAAGAGAACATAATAGGAGTCTCTGGTATCTATCCAAGGCCGCCTTATCCAAACACAGACATGCGGTTATTATCTTAAATATTATTAATTAAGATAAAATAAACCGTTGTCGGAACTTTACGTCCCCTTTCAAAGGCGGGAGCAATAAGTCAAGTTTATAAAGCGCTTATAAATAGATCATTGTTCTCAATAATTTTCAGAGTAAATTGTTGTTACAAAGTTGAATGAACTGGTAAAGTTTTGCAGGCGTGGTGTACCTGACACCTGTTTAATATTACATTAATTTAATTTTGTGTAAAATACAGAGAAGTTGCCGGTACGTTATTATTAACAAGGAACTCAAAAGTATCGTCTAGTAGGTACAGTAGCCGCCACGAATCGTGAGCACAAATGTCAAGTTAATTTTCGGGATTGGTCCGTCAGTCGCCGAACGCGTGCAGCGTCGACGCCCCAAAAAACCCCGAAAGCAATCCATCATCTACTTAGCCTTTTCACAACTATGTTGGGGTCGGCTTCCAGTCTAACCGGATGCAGCTGAATACCAGTGTTTTACATGGGGCGACTGCCTATCTGACCTCCACAACCCAGTTACTGGGCAACACGATACCCCTTGGTAAGACTGGTTGTCAGAAAGGAATCCAAATACCGAAAAATTAACTTTACATAATTTGTGCTCACGATTCATAGCGACTAATATAAGAGTCCTACTCATTATTGTACATACTGTACTATATTATAAACGCAAGGTTTTTGAGAATAAATGGATGGATGGATATTAATTACCCTTTCACGCTTAAACACATATAGATTTTGATCTAGCTTAACACATAAGATTTTCAACCTTTATTTAGTTTTAGTATTACCGTAAGACGAAGTCGCGGGCAAGAGCTAGTAAGTTATAAATCTAGATGACAAAGGTGGCACAGTGATTGAGTGATTGGCATTTGAGCTTCCTGAAGGCACCTAATATTTGCAGAATCCTCATTGTTGTCTCACGTTGGGATAGGCAAATGTAAAATTCTCAAGCTGGGTCCAGACTTGTGAAAAGTAATGTAATGCAAATGGTGTGGACAGCACACAAGCTCAACTAGAATCAAATATTGTGCGTTCTTCTTTGTTTGCGTAAAAGCCGACAACCGATGGACCAGCTTGAGTGCGAGCGTCTGCTCGTGTGTTACATGCAAGGCTTGAAGTGCCGTCCAAACGCAGAATTGACGTTACATTGCATTACACGCGTCTGTACCTGGCTTAACGCGATAAGAGAAATTCTTCATCTTGGGTTCATTACAAATAGATAACAAACGATATACTATGTACCTATGTCTATGTATGTAGATACTCAGAGGGTGTAGGCACTACCCTACAACAACCGTGTTACCGTGTTCTCAACTACATTCGAGTATATCGCATCAACCCTTCTCACGGATGTCGTAAAAGCTGTCTGGATAATAATAATAGTCCAATATAAATGTAAAGATAGTTGTGATGTCACAATGTGAACCCTATTTACCTGTCATCTACAAGAGTCATATTGCTATGATATTATTATTATATATACCATCACGCCTGTATTCCCCGAAGGGTTAGGCAGAGGTGTAACAATGTACACCCCCAGTTCGCCGGTATGTTTGGGTCCCATGTAATACGGGGCGATCTGGCCTATTGCCATTAACCGGGCACAAATCCTAACTCCGAGCTAGCTGCTACAGAGAATTTCATAGAAAAACCCAATAACACTTTTTGTTCTACCTAGGAATGGAACCCTAGACCTCTAGCGTAACAGTCGCGCTTAGGACCACTAGGCTAACGAGGTAGTTCAATATTATTATCAGAAGCAATTCCTGCGCGCTTTAGGGTAGCTACGTATAATGTACAATAAATTAGCCTTAAGATCTATAATTTGCAAAAATATTAGCATTTTGTATTAAACGTAAATGCTCCTGACTTCTTGGTAGAATATTATGCAGTAAATAAGTAACATCATTTTAATCCAAGTAACACAAGTATAGTAAAACAAGCTTCTATAGACATTACTAGCTACTGCATGTGATTTTGTCTGTGTAGTAGTCAAGTACATTACAAAACATAGCCTTTCTCACTTGGCGATAAAATAAAAAACAAATGTACCTCTTCATGAAAAATACATTTCAAAATTAAATTAAAAAACAAAAAAGCAAATAATAAAATAATAGTTTCCAGCTTACTTCAGAACTCACCATTAACTCCCGGCGCAGCTTGTCCAACTCATGCGCAGAAGGGGGCGCAGGCTGGACTCTTCCCCTCCTCAACTCCTCAAGCTGCCGCGTCAGCTCCTCCACTTTGGCCACCGCCACTGAAAGCTCTTTCTCTTTTTCATTGAAGAGCGCTCGTATTGACTCTAGGTCGCTCGCTGAGGACAAGAGAGAAACATGTTAAAAAGATGTAAACACTGCTGGTGGTTCGTTCGATTTTTTGTTGTTATTCATTCGATGTCCAGATCATAAGGTTTAAAATGTTTTACTAGTCTGTCCTACATCTACCCACTGACAGGCAAACGTTAAAATTACATGACAAGTACTTCACAGGCACTAAAATTCACAGAAAGCTCATAATCTAAGAAATATGCTGTTTTTCCACCCTCGCTATTGTTTACCCGTTTATTTCAATTGACTATAAAATATCTAACTAAGTACTTAAACTTATCAAAAGCCTTGAAGGCGTGTCGCACTGACGGCGGCAGTCAGACGGGCTGACGTAATAGGGGTGGGTGTGGAACTTATACTATACAATGTGACAAATAATAAAATTTAAGTAGTGGCTGAGCAATTGACTGCTGCAATGCGTGTCGCGTGTTCGATTCCCGCGTGGATTAAATACAATTGGTCTGGCCTAGAGAGAGTTTTACCACGTCTGACTGTTTGCATTCATATGTGACTTTATTATGTTGGTAAATGTACACATTTAATGATACAGGAGAAATTCTTAGAGACCGCAACGTAATAAAAAAACTGGTATTTTGAGGCAACGTATCAAAATGAATAAATATTAAAATAATAATATAATATTAAAATTGCTCCTCTGTCTCAACATTATTTATAGCTCCCTTAAAGGTTAAATAACAATTATTCCCAAAAAGAAGGAGAAAACCCCAAGAGACGAAAGGGATTACATGACAAAAATATACATATATATTTTGGTACAGCTTAGTTACAATAAAAAGACGTTATGATACTACGATTACCTTTTGAATAATCCTGTCTATTTTACTAAAATGTTAGTGACATTCTACGTCATTTCATCTTACTTACTACAATGAGTTGATATCTATGTCATTTCATTACTTGTTACAACAATATTGTTATTTTCCGACGTTCTCTCCGTAATTAATTATCAATGTATTTAAGTCTTGCCTAATGAAACACTTCCTAGCGGAATTGTATAAATTACACCCAATGTCAAAGTAAAATCATATCTTGTGATGTTTTAACACAATATAACGATACCTACTATTGTGTTATTTTCTCTGAGATAATGGAAAAACGATACCTACTACACTAGAAAATATCAGCGAGGTATATGAATACAAAAAAGCGACGAGGAAAATTGTAAGAAGGAATAATTTATTTCAACTTGACACGTAAATGAAGTGAAGATTAGCATCATTTGAATAACAACCGAATCTGTCTACAATTAAGTACTTTTTCAGATAAAAAAAGTATTTTTTGTCGTCTATAAAAATATGTAGGAACAAGAGAGAATTTAAGGCTTGGCGTAAAAATGGCTGAACGCTGAAAATGTGGTTATCACCTGTCACATTGAAACAATAAAAATAATGTTACAACGTGGGTACGGATGTTAAAACGTTAAAAGTAACTCAGCAACTGTTGACATTTAGAAGTAAAGTCTACTTTGTGAAAATATTTTGAAATATTGTCCGGAATATGAGACGGCGAGCCGCCTAAGAATTCGGAATGAACGTTATGAAAAATCCTTTGATAATGGTTTGACGTTTAGTACGTCCGTGTGTGGGAGTCAAACGGCGATCTTGGAGATTTATACTCACATTAGGTTGATACTTACATAATTTTATCTTACAATAGAATTTTCAAGCCGTAATAATAATCTGTTGAGTATCTTGCTTCAGAATAGGTAAGAAAAAAGTTCCTGATGCAATGTAAGAATCTGATTAAGATTCAAAGGATCTGTGATTATCGAATGTACAATCAAGAGGCTGACAATAGTTATAATTAAGATCTAATGAGGACACGATTGGTGCAGCAGCTGAACGATTGGCTGATGGCTTGCGTGTCGCGGACTCAATTCCCGCACGGAGCAAATATTTGTATGACCTACAGATAGTTGTTCCGCGTCTGGCTGCGTGTGTTTAGAGTTTATATATTTGTAAACGCACCCACGATGCGGGAGAATTTGCTTGTGTGAGACCAAGAGTATATAAAAAAAAATTTAAACAGATAATACAATGCCTAGTGGTCCCAAGCGCGACTGCTGCGGTTGAGATCTTGGGTTCAATTCGCAGATCGAGCAAAAAGTGTTATTGGGTTTTTCTATGAAATTCTTAGTAGCAGATTGGTGGTAGGATTTGTGCCCGGTTAATGGCAATATTAGGCTCGCCCTCTATTAAATGGGACCTAAACAATTTGGCGAACTGTGGGTGTACATTGGTACACTTCTGCCTAACCCTTGGGGGAACGCAGGCGTCACGGTATGATGGTATAGTAAGCGGAAGTTGTTCCCAAAACTTAATAAATAAAAAAGTGAAAGGAATCCATAGTTAACCTGCTGATGAGCACTCTTTAACAATGTTTTCAAGTACTGTGTAGGATACTTGGCAACAAGCCAGAAACACAATAAAACAAAGTACCTAAAAGAAACGAACCAGCTAATAGTTCCAGTACTGAAGCCTTAACTCCCGATTTTAGTGCTCAACTTTGCGAATTATTCACTTCAATTTATAGGCAAATAAACATTGATTTCGCTTAATAGTTGCCATTAGAACAACAATAAAACTAATTTGAACCTAAAATAAATGGAATAAAGTTAACAATTGCGAAATTCAACGTATTGAGGGGCAAAAATGCTATTTTACGTAGCGCGGACCCAGCTGAGACACATTTAAAAGCTCCGAGAGGGAAATACCTCCGACCTTTCAATTACAGAAGACAATAAAGAGGGCTTTATCTGTATGAAGAGTCTCTCCGTTTGTACACGAGGCGATGGAGCAACATAATTTTTTGGTACACTTTTACCTCCGCTTTAAATGCTAAAAATATCTTTAGGTACCTATATATTTAGTGGGGAAAATATGCGTTTGTGAATACTTAGTACTTTAGCTGTTTATAAAATATTTGAAGCGATCCCTTCTCATGGGGGTCGTAAAGACCAAGAAAGGGAGAAAATGAGCAGAGATCACCATCTATATGGTAAGTATGATGACCAAAATAGCCATTTTCCTTTTGGCCGTTCTTTCTTTGACCTGTGTTTACCACACATACCATCACGCCTGTATTCCCCGAAGGGTTAGGCAGAGGTATACCAATGTACACTCACAGTTCGCCGGTATGATTTGGTCCAATGTGATAGGGGGCGAGCTTATTGCCAATAACCGGGCATAAATCCTAACTCCGAGCTGCTACTGAGAATTTCTGAAAAAAATCCAATAGCATTTTTTGCTCGACCTGGGAATCGAACCCAAGACCTAGAGGTCTTGGGTAGCGGTCGCGCTTAGCAACACTAGGCCATCGAGGCAGTTCTGTGTTTACCAGTAGACTATAAAAATAAGTGAATATAAACTATTAACCTACTATAGAAGAGCAAATTAAACCCTGTAGCTGAATAAATGCTAATGAATTTTACACAGACTGGATGCTAAGTAAGCATTCAATGGTCTTCTTAGGGTTACCATATTAGCTCTAAATCTGGCTCAATAGTTTATACCTTGCTTAAGAGATTAGATAAGATGATTAAGCTTATATTAGCGGTAATCCATGATTTAACGAGAAACGTAATTTAAGATCACAATCGTTGAACTAAGTTTGGGTCGGTTTTCAATTTATCTTCAATCGTTTGAATGTCATTACAATCTGATAATTATAGGATCCGATATCGTATTAATCAGACAGTTGTCATACTAACTGATTACTTGATTACCATAATAAGATTTTTTTCAATTTTAAATTCATTGATTTTTCAACCAGCATATGTAATTCTGTTTAAACGATTTTTCGAGCTATCTCATTACCTACCCAAGTGATAAATACATTTTCAAATGTTTTTCAATATATGTATAATCGTTGGTTTGGCAAAATATTTCCAATCATGATGGTCCGGTCCTTTTAAAACTCAACTGGAAACAAAATGGGATCTCAATATGGTCAGTCGTATGAGTGGTTTGCTTACCACGTCACTACACATCAATGGTTGATTTGCCCCGTCAAAGGGCCGTATCGAACCGTGAAATAAAGAGTGCCAAAAATGTTATCAGTCCACACACAAGACTTTTTGAAATACAATAGAATATTCCTGGATTTTCATGAAGCTTCGGGGAAATTGATTTTGTGGTCAAAATATCGTAGTCCTATTGTATGTATGTATTCCCCAGACCAATTCCGACCACGGCGGCTAATCTTAAAGCTGACTAGCCATTAGAGATATTATAGTGCACAAGTGTGTGCGCCAACACAGGTGTACTCCCTCTCTTTCCTCACTCTCATAGTTCGATGGGACGGCAATCCGACACAATCAGGGAGAGATAAGGCGCAGGGCCAAAGGCTTTACGTGCTTTCCGAGACACGGGGGTGTCACACCGCCAACTTCCAAACTTTGGGCTGTTACTGAGAAATTCCTAATGGAATAACCCAAAAGCACTCTTTGCCTGACCTGGGAATTCGATCCCAGGACCCCACGCTCAACCGTCGTGCTTGTCATCACGAGACCAAAGGGGCAGGTAATGGGCCTAACCCTCTTAAGGTAGTTTTAAAGTTAGGTTCGTTTTTCTTCTGGATACTGGAAGGAATTTACATAACGAACCTATATGAGTAGTTCGTATGGTTTAGAAAAATAAACTTTTATACGGAAAATAAGACAAGATCTCTGAAGCCATATCTCTAAAAAGAAAGCGATCGAAAACAAAAGCTGCAAAGGTCAGGCGTCTAATAAACGAATATTTCTCTGGAGCGAGTGTACCGCGAGTCGTGCGACCCGCCCAAATTGATTTAACTACGCCCCTCTAAGAACGTATTCTACTTTTATAGTATCTAATGTAGAAAGAACCTTTTTTCTCCTTTTTTTCTTGAGTAACAATTTACGCGCAAAGGGTTGTTTCACTCGTTATCTCGCATCAAATATAATGCGTTCAGCTTCGGAAACAGTTCCTTCGCTATTCGTGAGTGAAGGACTTCCGCATAAGTTTGTGTAAAAGGAGTTACTCGTAATAGTAGCCTATTCAGTGAATTTAAATTTATTTTATGGCTATGATTTTTTGATGTACTACGTTTTACAGTTTGGTAAGATTCCTATTATATGCAGGTTTCTTAAAAAATAAATGTCTTGTTGTGTACACAGAAAAGTTTCATATTTCATGGAAACTTATAACTTAGTTTTGAACAGAGCAACACTTTTCTTCGTTCGAATACGCTTAAAATCAAATCGGCAAAGTTTGTATTCGAGTGGCTCGATTGCTTACAGAACTATGAACTGAAGCGGGTCACAATCAGCTTAATGAGGCAAAACTTGTAAAGTGATTAGCCGCAACAGAGTGTTGAACCGCTCCACTAAAACCCACATTCGTAGGCACGGAGCTAATGTAGGTGCGGCCACAAAAACCTCCTTGCTGACGCAGACTGATGTCTAGGGACGAGAACAAATGGAACTTTCAACTTTAACAACGATTAGGTTGAATGAAAAATAGCAACATGTAAATATGGGTTACGTTTTTTGCTCGCATTTATCGGTCCGAGTTTTAACGTTTGGTAATGGGTTAAAGAAATAACATGTGTGTATTAAAAAATGGCAATTGTGAAGCGTTAACCTGTTACTACCCGCTCTGCCAAATGAATAAAAAGCTTAGGTTAAAGACGTATGACTTTTACTGGAGTCAATACAAAAACACGTTCCTATAATTTTATTCCACTACCTAAGTCAAAAAGTTGTTTAGCGAAGACTTACCTCTAAAATTGAACGCCGTTGTGAAATAGTCATATTGTTTGATAAAGCAACAAAACATATTCTTTTAACTTTCCACCGTACCATGTTCAGTATTGATTTTCCAAGTTTAGTCAATGCGTCACCATCGGTGTCATTTGAAGACTGGTACTGCGCCATATTACAGTACCATTAAAGGCATAGTTACGTAAGCGAACGATATTTCATTTTCATGGACATCGCAGGTCTGATAACATGAAAAATGATCGCCATAAACCAAAACCGTAAAAAAATGCTTAGTTTTTCTTGAACATCGCTTTATAATTTTTTAATGTGTACCTGAGAGTTTTCGTTTTTGATTTTATCGCAAAATTTCCCGTAACTATCGGGAAAAGAGAGTAAGAAATTGTTTTCGCTGTGCAAGTTTCAGAGAAGTTTTAACTGTATTCGGAGTTCAAGTTTTCCTGGATCTTGTACTTCATTTAGTTGGTCTACTGTTACAAATTTTAATTTTAGAAAACAATGTAAGAGTAAGAAATTAAGAGTAGGGTAGAAATACATATAATTACGAAATGTAAATAAAATCGAAATACTCAACTCAAAACTAAAATAGAATATACAAATAGACTTCACAGTAGTTGTAAAGTAAAGTAAGGCAGGTATACGTAATTATGTTTTGGTTTAGCCTACCTCGTTAATTTAACATGTCTCTGGTTACTTTGAGCCCGTTGCTAGCGTACCTTTGTCATAATTACGGATATAAGGTAGTCAAGTGTGTTTTTAATTATGAGCCTTTTTTAAGAACTGCAATTGAGTTCTGTGAGCAAAAACTACGAACTTACTTTTCACTTGAACAATGATGTAAAATCGTTTCCATTGTTCTAGAATGTTCTGAGACAGACATTTTTTTTTAAATTTTGATCAAATTAAATCAAATCAAAACAAGTAATCCGATTGCTATTTGGCTAAACCTGTTAGATACTATGAACTCGGGGAAATGATAGTGATATTATTGGAGTATACATTTTAAGGTTTAATGAAGAAGGTTTCTTTTAGTTTGACTTTTAAAATGCGTTGTGTTTTTATGTTTTCTTGGTTGTGTCTGTCAAAATAGATGCCTGTGTAATGTAAATAAAAATAAGTCTTATTCATTATGTACGAAATCGAATAAGAAACGTCTTTTATTTTTATATTAAAACACACATATACACAATAGGTTACGGCCCCAAGATTTTAATTAAACACCGAAAAAAGTACTTGTAATACTGTTTTTCTTTATTGAAAGATTCTTTCCCGATGGATACAATACATTGCCGCGCGATTAACAACAGAACATCAACACTTTCCTAATGGTATTTACCGATGGATGGAATTTTATTAACATCCTAACGGCATTCATCTTCTCAGAAAAAGCTTGCCTCCTAAGTAATTGGATATATTTACTTGAATGTGAGATAAAATCGAATGCCTACAGAATAAACCCTCTAAATCGAACAATCTGTGCGAAAAGCAACGTTACCTAGCAATCGTGAGTGAATAGACTAATACTTGATACCGATTCGTTTTTATCGATAAGCGGGCCCGACATAATTATTGTCCATTGTTCGTATGTACGTTTATCTGCTGTTTCATCGCATAGTTTGGATAGACTAATCGGTAGCTGCCGATCATGTTTACCGATTACCTCAACATCAACACTAATCGTTTACTTCAACACGATATTTGGTTTTGAATTCGGAATGAGTTCTGGAACATTATAAGTTCTATGTTCCTTCGAAGTTCTGTTTATGAAGCTAATCTATTAAGTGCAACATACGGAATTTGAATACTGTAATAGCACTAGGTATATACTGGCAGATATGTATATAAGTACATACCTAAATGTATTGATAGCTTAAATGCATAGTGCTAACCTATTAACCTGAAATATCCTCCGTTCTTAGTGCGATTTAAGTGCAGTTAAAGTCAGTTTAAACTACAGTGTCAATACTAATTCAACCTTATCATTAGTTGAAATAAGCTCTGTTTTTCCGTGAGTTCTTTTGTTTTCATTTTCCCTATCAAGCAATACATTGCAGGGTACACAAAATATATGGTAACTATAACCGTAAATAAAATAAACCAGTGTCTTTTATTTATGGTTAGTAACACTAAAGAAAACCGTGCACTCAATCACTTTATCTCTATCACGTCACTAAAGGTACGCAGGAGTCGAGAAAATTGCCTCAACGGACATTTATAACCCGACAAAATTCAGACGCCCCCCATTTTATCCTCGCAAGTAATCTTAATATGAACTTTATCTATTTTGAGGACAACACAAATTGTGGTTACAACACAAATTTTACGCTCCATCGGCGAATCAATGGCCCATAAAATGTTGACATTATTTATTTAGGAGCTCGCACTTTCAATCCTATTTTATTTTATAGCTTGACTTGGAGGGAACTCGTTTGTCTTAAAAGGTTTATTAAATTGATTTAGTAAATTAATTTAGGAGTAGGAAAGCGATACGTCTCGGAATAAAGATCTTGTACCACAACGAAATAAATAAAAAAAAACTAATACTTTTTTCGATTACCTATTTTAATGAAGTGTTTGAATCATATTTGAATAGTATTCAAAGTATTTTTAATAAATATGTTGTTATTTTTATGTCGTAAATATTGAAAAAATATGGCGACATAGTTATTATAAAATTCTAATCATGGATGAGGAATTTATGTGAATTTGAAACAAATCATCTGGATTTTACTACTTTCATAATAAAGTCGTTAACCGTTTAAGAATGAGCCACATTGATAAACGAAGAGACAGAAATAAAAACGTCACGATAAATTCACCAGGCAAACGAGTTATTTAATTTCAACTCCATTTTCGACTTGAGTTCATACTTTCCTATTTAAAAATACTTCATATCAAACAAGATATTAATATCAGAATAAAATACTTTACAACGTCGCAAAGGGTTCCCGATTTTGAGAGTAATAAAAGATTTATGACCAATAAAAAATCGGAATGAACTTTTTTATTGCATCTGTTGCCATTATTGATATATTTTGAGGCTGAATGCCACCTTTAATAATTAATAAAATTTGCAAATTTCATAATACCGTACTGAATTGGGTGAATAGGTTTAAAAATTCAAAGGGTGATGGGTGATTTAGACCCGTACCCAGGCGGGTATAAAACGCACCTGGGCCGCTGTAGTGTGCCTGACAAATCAGGATGAATATTAAGCCGTCTTATTTGCGCAATGAGACGGCTGACTCAACCGTGTGTATAAAACAAGAAACTTAATTAAACTTTGTCGTGCTAAAATACTTTTGACAGAAAACCAATTTCATAAGGATATTCTTAACAATTTGGAAATGTAAATTGAATATTTGTTTAGGTCACTTTTAACAAGCATTGTTCGAAGTATGATTATAATTAATGTCATGTCACAAAGGCAGAACGAAATGTTCAGCGATTTTAAAAAAAATTCAATAAAAGAATACGAATACTGTTTAATGCTTTAATGATCTGCAAACCTAGGTACCTACTCAAGGGATGGGCCCGTTTATAGGGCACTTACATAAACCTATTTTATTATAAACGCGAAATCAGGAAAACATAAAAACTATTTTCGCTTATACGGTGAATTTTATTATGAAAAAGTAGCGCA
Organism: Caradrina kadenii; assembly: GCA_947462355.1. Classification (NCBI taxonomy): domain Eukaryota; kingdom Metazoa; phylum Arthropoda; class Insecta; order Lepidoptera; family Noctuidae; genus Caradrina; species Caradrina kadenii. The sequence goes on along the minus strand of OX381684.1, from coordinate 6,227,755 downwards.
AGATCAGCATTTTTTATCTTAGACGTAGTTATAAAAACTGTCTAGAAAAATACTTGTAATAACTTGTACTTGTATGTAATTGGGCCACCTATAAGTTGAGACCATACAACATTGTAAACCTACATTCTGGCAAATAAATAGATTTGATTTGAATCTAGAAAAGTCTGACATTATTATTAAAACAAGTCGGTTAATAAATAATACCAACCATTCCCACCATATGGCAAAGTCCTCTTCTCATACAAAGAAGGTACGATCATTGATCACCACACTTGCTCAAGGCGGATTAGTGATTTCCGATTTATATTTTTTGCAAGTCCAGGTATCCTCACGATGTTTTCCTTCACCGATTTCAATTATGTCCAAGATAAACTTAGAAAGTATTTATACAAATTGAAAAAGTGACATCGGTACAGACAGCGTCATCAAATGGTTACCCCTCTTGCATTAAAATCGTTCGAAAAGAGGGTAACCAGTTGATGACGATGTCTGTACTTGCCCGTCCGGACATTATTATTTTACTGAAAACAGCGAAATCCTACTAATAAAAAGTTTAAACCCGCTTACTATACCAAATATTTGATCCCAATTATTGAAACATTAATTGGCATAGAAATGCAAACCGCATTGCAGTGCGGTTATGATTACTTAGCGAACCGAACCGGATTTAACTGGAATGCTTTTAATTAACGGCGATCGAATTCGGATTGTTCTAGAACATTGTAGGATTGGCAGACGTCACTCGAGTTGGTACCTAAGTATCTGGATTATCTGGGTGTTGTGTGTAGTCGGGAAGGCTTCGGGAGAACTCGACATATTTCGGCAGTTAGGACAAATAGTTTATCTTGGTAAGCATGGCGCGGCGCTACAATGTGTATGGACAATTATATTTGCTAGATTGTTGGAGTGAAATTACTGTTTGCTTACGTTATATAATACACTGCGTTTCTTTCAGACGATATTGTAATGACACTGTTAGTCTACGACTTTGGAACGTTTAATTTTAAAATAACTGATTCCCTGTTTATTTTTTGAATGTTTGACTTCGATGCTTTGTTTTTCTCGTTTTTGGAGATATATACCAATCATTCTAGGATAGTTAAAGAAAGCACAATTTTTTTATCATGGTTAGGAAGCTAAATAGTTAAATAACAATTTTTATTGGTTGTAACTAGTATAAATACTCCTAAAAGTAAAGCAAACCAAACATAAAAAATCAACCTAAAGGTACTCGTATTTGAGTTAATAATAGAAACTAAAATACTGAAACATTTTTGCAAAGAGTACCGAATGTATGTACCTAAATTATGAACTCGTTTTATTGTAATTTCTTTTAGAGGTATGCAAATGAAAAAACGTACTACCTCTGTATACACATTGTACTCCGCAAAACGTTTTACATTATATAATTCCTGTTCAACATTTTTACATGAACGTTTTTGCATAAGGTCCTTCAACTGACATTACAAATGTACTTGCCCAACAAAATAGTATTAGGGAGGCAAAGGAAATCCATTTAGACCTTATAAACGGGCAACCCAATAAGTAGGTACATGTGAATTGATATTTATCGGGCCGCGGCATTTACCGAAGTGCTGTGCGCTTATGAAATATCCTTAGATAACATCTATGTTTATGGGGACAAGAACCAGATTCGCGCATTCTTTGTAGTTCTGAATTATTTTGTAAACCCTATTTGGCATAAAATATTTGACTCATGTCAAACTTAGTAATATCATGATGCAGGTAATGCACCTACAAAATGACACAATACAAAGATGATGTGATATGAATCAAATTATAATCAGGAATTTCATTTTTAAATCCCTATCACCATAAACCCCACATTCAACAATCTACGCTTCTCATTAAATTATATTTTCCAGAACTAAAACACCACAAATATTTTAGCCGAACCCAGAACTTTAAGGGTTGAATACATTCATCTTTACTCCCAAACTCCCAAGTCCCAACAGATAAGCGTCCAAAGATCGCATTACGTAATACAAAGCTGTTGAGTTTAACCCTGTTGATTCAGACGGGACAATCGGCCCATCGCCTGGTCACTAAGCGATAAAACGACTAGTCCCACTTGGACTGTGAAGCCGTGATACGAACGGATTGACAATTCTATTAACGGTTATGATTTTTGAAAATGGAATATTGTATTGTGACGTCATGTTGTGCAGATAATTGGGTCCGTTTGTCTTCTTAATGTTTGGAATACGTTGAGTTTTTAAATGTTCTTTTAATATTTTGTTTACGACGGCTGGCTTCATTTGTTTTAAATTCTAATTGAGTTTTATTTACGCAATACAATCTTAGTTTAGGTATCATCAGTCGGTTATTACAGCTATTTATTTATTAATTAAAAACTTTATGCACACAATGTAAAAATACACTGTACAGTTGTAGGTACAATATGGAATTAACGCCTTGGGCATTTTCTACCAGTCTAACTAACTAACTATTAGATGTTTATGAAAAAAGGCCTATCTATTTTTATATTTGAACAATTAAGAATGAGTAAGATTAAACCTAAGATCTATTTACAAATAAAATGTTCAGAATTTAAGTAATTTCACATCACTACTTAATCGCTAAACTGAAACTTAATTAACAGGGAACTTACTACTAAACTATCTTCATAAAGCCGCTATAAGCACAAATTCTATCCTTCATGATGTTAAACAATCAAATTACTGTTTTCTCATTAGGCTACCAATGAACCCCGTGTAGACAATTAGGCCGCACCTAGTAACGGATACTTTTGTTAATTCTAGGCGAGGTTTCATTAGTTCAGCTTTTCAAACGTACTCTTTTTTGTTGTTTTGTTTAAGGATATCTAATATTTCAGATTTAATTGTTATCAAAAACACACAGTAAATGAAAAAAAGTATAAACCTTAACAAAATACGGTACTTTGTAATACGAAGGAAGAAGGAAAATTAACAATAAATCATTACTTTTAAATCTACAAGAAGATATTATTGAATCATCAAAAACCAGCCATAAATGAAATTCAACCAATTGGATTTAACAGAAAATTATCAATAAAATCCATTCATCCTATGATCCATTTTGTAACGGGGAATTAAAGGATTCTGAACGGTAAATTACTCGTCTTCCTTATCGCATGGTGAGATTATTAATTCAATATTCGTGAATCCGATTTTTTCGAGTCTCGTTATGTGTTTAATTTACATTTAACATCAAGCAATATTATCATATTTTTTGCATGCTTTTTTCAGTAATGTTTGGTTCTTTTCCCTCGAAAATGTGTTTTTAAATTCAGCTAATGGCTATTGTTGGAAATTTTTGGTTGCCTATTATTTATTTATTTTGATTATTTTTGAACGTCGTGTGAGCAGTGCTCGTAACCGGCATGCTTGTATGACTAAATCCATGAACGTGGACGACGCGAAAGAAGTATGTAAGTATCGTAGCAGGTGGCGTTCTGTGGTTTCTGCTAAACCTCATGGGAAAAAGGCGTGAGTTTTATGTATGTATTTGTGAAGAGGTCATTTTTCGTAATTGCCTTTTTTGAATCAACAAACAGCGCTGAGCTATATTTACGAGTGACAATAAATAATAATATGCATCGGTTGAAATAGCGTATCGTATGATTCCATTCAATGCTGCAAGTCCAATGTCAGAGTGCCGTCTGCACTCCAAATAGACCGCTCTTGATCCAATAATGTGACCCATTTATACCGGTCTGCTAGTTGGATGTGAATTAATAATTACTCTAAATATACGTCTATTTTGAATATGGCAATGTTTACTTACGACTTTGTTTTTTTGAAATGCTTTTAAAAATATTCTTTCGTACATTTAATGCGTCGGAGATGATGTTAAGCCTTCGGGATTTCCATTTAGGGATTTTCATGTACCTATCAACGTTGTAAATATTGTACTGTTGGAATATTATATTGGGATGTCAAGTTTATCTCTCAGCCGGTACATAAAATATTGAATAAATGATGAATAATATTAATAGTTCTGTATAAATCGACTTCGGCAGTGTCACTGATGAAGAATGAAAATATTATGTAAGTACGTACAAGTGGAAAGAGTAAATCTGGCTCCCGGCAACTGGCAAGCGAATTACACATGTAAATTGCAATGCAGACATGCATATTTAATGCGAATCCGAACATGGTTCATTTAAGTTCTTTCTGTTACAAGAGTTGCGTGAAACTCATTCCGATGTTCAATGAAATTGTAAGATACGGCAGCTGAAACAATTCCAGTGTCATTTAATTGGTTATTTTCTATAAATACACCATTGAAAATGTTTAGTTATAATTGATCTAAATGGTAAAAGGGATAAACACAGATCACCCATTAACGTTCGACAAAAAAAAAAACAAAAGAATTCAAAACCTCCGAAGAGGGAAACCCCTTGAAAAAAGTTTCCAACTAATCCAAATTCGCTTCTCTCCTCATTTAAACTCAGTCCACGGAGTCGTCCGTAAATCACGTTGCTTTTAATTCCTTTCTTATTTCATCGAGCAACAACCTACCCCTTAATGGAACATTGTTGAACAGTTTGCATTGAAGTTTTCTAGTTAACCCTAACAAACAAGTCTTTGGCGGAACATCGATCGTCGATGTCCGTCTCATAGCGAATGAAGGGTTATTGATTGTGTTCCACGAACGTTGGTTGTAGTAATGTAGTGCATTGGTACTCGTGACTTCGACGGAGCGGACTTTGAAGAATTGGAAATGTCGATTGTTTTAGCAAAGCACATATTAAACGATATTATTTAGGAGAAAGTACAACCTGTACCTTATACCATTTTAATTTATTATTTTAATCTTTTTAATCCTACTATCCTACTAATATTATAAACGCGAAAGCTTGTGAGAATGGATAGATGGAAGCATGGATGTTTGTTACTCTTTCACGCTTAAACGGCTGAACGGATCTGGATGAAATTTGATCCTGAGGTATATTGTAGTGTGAAATAACACATATGATACTTTTTATCCCGGAAAAGTGTAACGTTCGCAGCGAATTTACATTTGTACTAATAAATATTGAACAATTATCTATAAAAATGGGCAATTTCTACAAAGAACATTATGTACTAAAGTAGACTTAAATCTAATTACTATGACCACTTCCTCCAACCTTTTCATGTTTCACGCAACATCAACGAAAAGTTTATAACCTTTCTCAATGAAAAGCTATTGTGCCCGTAAAACAAAGTGACCACGCGATTTGTCCATACGTTTTACGGAACATAAAAAACGTTTTAGGTTATTGAAACGGGGCTGCGAACTGCAAATAGAAGTGTGTAACACTGAAATAGAAAAAGCAATTTAAAAATATTTGGTTTCTGTTGGAGGTTGGCTTTTATTATTTTCAGTAGGGCACCAATAAATTGTTTGTAAACCACCACGCCTGAATTCTGCATAGTGTACACTTTTGTAAACAAGTGTACATAATACATTTTCATTTTTTAAACCCTGCGTAGGTAAGATAGACGCGTAGATAAGGGCGGTTATTGCCAATTTTCTACTTATTGGGCACATTTCCAAACTTCGGTCCGGCGTACACTCGCTGTCTACTGCTTGGCTCATCGATAACACTGCCCTACCTTGAAATAGAACTTGTCAGTATGTCTAGACAACGATGTACGTAGTTCATAACGTCGATCGAACAATCAATATTGCTAAAAATATGCGTCAGTCATTGTAATATTGCCAAAAACAAAAAAAAATCTCAACATATTTACAATATTAGTAATAGCGTTCAGAAGAACTTCTACCGAATCTCTGTCTTTTTAATGTATTTTTCTGAAGACCTACGATAAGTATAAGGTATAGTGGTCGCTTTCTGGGTGTATTAAATAGGAACATGGCTGTTGACCACTTCTCAACCTTTTTATAAGGGCGTGAGGATAAAATGTCGCAATTGTCCGCGATTTTACATGTACGCCTAATCTTTCGGGGAAACAGTAGCGATATTACGTTCTGTTATTGAGCAAGTTTTAATAACCCGGGTACCGCAATGGTAGAGCGATGGGCTGCCCGCGCTGCGAGTAAAGGGTTCGATTCCCGTACTAAGCAAATATATTTTATGGCTGGCAGGTAGTTGCTCCGAGCCAAGTCGTTTATGTATGAAACGCACACACGGTACAGGAGAAATTATTAGAGTTGGGTAAGGTTTAAAAAAAAATATCGATCTTAACACTAACTCAAATAAGATTTAAATTCCAATGTAACCGCTAATGGGTTTAAACATCCGTTAATACGCCAATATTATTCTATGGCTCTGATCAACTGGCTGATAATGTAATATCGATTGATGACGCTTTCTCCTCATATTAATATTAATCCTCTATGAGACACTTTAGCCTACATTTGGGGAAGCTGGGTAAACCAACAGTACTTAGGACACTAAAATTTAATACAGTAACATATGCTATACTAGCTTTTGCCCGGGAGTTCGGCCGCGAAAATTATCGCGGATGCAGAGGAAACTGCGGAGTAAAAAGTAGCATATGTCCGTTCTTGGGGTTTAAGCTTACTCCGTACTAAATTCCATTAGAATCGGTCCAATGGTTTAGTCGTGAAAACGTAACAGACAGATTGACAGAGTTACCGTCACGTACCATCACGCCTGTATTCCCCGAAGGGTTAGGCAGAGGTGTAACAATGTACACCCACAGTTCGCTGGTATGTTTAGGTCCCATGTAATAGGGGACATGCCTATTACCATTGACCGGGCACAAATCCTAACTCCGAGCTGCTACTGAGAATTTCATAGAAAAACCCAATAACACTTTTTGCTCGACCTGGGAATCGAACCCAAGACCTCTAGCGTAGCAATCGCGCTTAGGACCACTAGGCCATCGCGGCAGTTGATAGAGTTACTTCTGCATTTATAAAATTAAGAATGGATTAGGCAAGTATTACAAGTTATAGTAATTTATGTTGCCTTAACAAAGGGCAGGCCTACTTCTCCAATGCCTCATTTGTAAAGATTCTGAGCCGTAATTTGTAGGAAAAGGAACTTAAGTATGAGGAAAACCAGAGCAGTTTGCCCGGACCAATAAAATAGATTGCATTAGAAATAATTGTGGAGGAAATCTGCACATAATGATGGCTGTTAAGATCATGTTTTGTAGCATATTTTTTTGACATTGGGCATATTAACTAACTACTACGTATAACATAACTATTAACAGAAATTCTTATTCAAGTAACTGAAGAAAAGTATAAAGTAAATTGAACTTTAAAAGTACTTACTAAGTGCGATATTCGCTTGCTTGTTTCTGTCGAGCTGTCCCCGTAGCGCTCGTAGTCGCCGTAGCTTCAACTCTTGCGCCTCTACGCGCTCGCGTAGCCGCCGTAGCCGCTCGCCTTCGACCGCCACCTATCAACAAACGTATGAAATTACAACTTTATATAAGTTATTTAAACTACGCTTTGAATAAACACCCTTTTATAAAGTAAGGTACCCCCAGTTCCTGGGTTTTTACGATTTTTAACCTTAACACAACTAAGTTCAGTTTATTGTTTAAAACGCGGGCTGTTGAGAGCGTGTGAAAAAGTTCTGAAATTAATTTTAATAAAATATAGCACTTGATTTATATAAACAGCCAGTTGTTTTCCCATTTCGAATAATGTTCCATTAATTAAGCGATATTACACTTAAATATCCGTAAAGTGAATCGATGAGGGCGAAGGCTTATTAATTCATTCAAAGGGAGTATTATAATGAATACAAAATTAGATCTGTATAAAGGCTCGACGTCGGGCAATTTTGTTTATTTTATAGGCGTACTTATTGCGTGAGAAGAGTTTATTTTTAAGGCGACGATAAATATCGCATTAGGCTAACGCGCGTCCGGCCCGCCCCGGAGAGATTTATTAAGAACGGGGAAAATTTAATTTTTTCTCTCTTATCTGTTCACAATTTCTCCAGAAGATTCCGGGACGTATTTAGAAGTGATAACTCAGTTGGTTTTTATTTCACAATAAATATGCTAAATAGACAGGATTATTTGCCAGGAACGAATAATGGTAGCCATAAGATATTATATTTTATGTTTTATTTTTTTTTTATGCTGCCCGTTAATTACAATTCAATTATATGTTTAAATATTTTAGGAGATAGGTAGCTGCCTGCAAAACAGCCTAATATATAATAAATTATTCATAGGAACGCGCTCCTTAGGATTTTTTTTACTTATTTAGCGTATAAAACACAAACACATACCATCACGCCTGTATTACCCGAAGGGTTAGGCAGATATGTAACAATGTACACCCACAGTCCGCCGGTATGTTTAGGTCCCAATTAATAGAGGGCGAGCCTATTGCCATTAATGGGGCACAAATCCTTACTCCGAGCTGCTACTGAGAATTTAATAGAAAAACCCAATAACACTTTTTGCTCGACCTGGGAATCGAACCCAAGACCTTTAGCGTAGCAGTCGCGCTTAAGAGCACTAGGCTAACGAGCCAGTTTGACATATATGTATAACAACAACAACAATATAATATCTGTGTATAACATATAATATGTTTGAGGCAGAGCGTTATAATACTTCCAGATAATATATAAATATTTGTTTATAGCGACTATGGCCAATTGTTGGTACCAGTGTTCTTAAAACAAAAACAAAAATGAAAATTGCAAGGTTAAATAAATAAGTCCTTCATTTATAGGTACATAATATATAATATAAAATAATTCAGTGTGATAGAAATGCTACACCTATTTCTTACTATCACACTGAATCATTTTCGGTTGTAGGTTCATACTTCGTTTGATTTTATCAATATGACAGTTTATCAATAAACACTATTGGTCCTTGAAATTGACAGTTCATCGAATTGTAAGTTTATTGTATCGTACTAGTATTTCTTGGAATTGATTTTCCCACGATGCTATGAAAACCTAATCCGACTTAATCGTGGGAATTCACTTAAATGATTCGACAAGATTGTAAATCTCGGCAGTTATGTAAACAATCGTATCTCGAACTTAGTGATATCCAATTCCAATGACTTCAATGTTAAACTGTCAGAGTCAATTACAAAGCAAAAACAAGCCAAACTTAAATTTTAAATAACACAGTTATGATTCAACAAAAGCAATCTAAAAACCTTACAGTAAAATCTCGTAACTGAGAACAAAGATTTTGCATTACGTTTACTTTTTGTGTTTCTCTTACTTCATTAAAAATCCTTTGTTTTATATTACGGATTAAAGAATCCCTTTTTAAAAATTCACACCTTCCCTTTTCATACATGCCACCCTTTATTTAGTTCAGTTATAAATAAAATCTGAGCTCATTTATTTTTTTGTTATTCTTTAGAATAACAATGAGAGCTATTCACGTATGAAATATAATTATGTAGTACTTCGTTTTAATTAAAAATAAAATAAAGAGAACAAAAACTTCAAAGAATTCGGAACAAAATAGGTATTGGATAGGAATTTTTCAACGGCCCTGGAAACTTTATAACTGCATTAAGATTACGTCTAGATAGAAGCTCTTTTACCTATTGAGCCTTAAAATACTTAAGAATCCTTGTAAAAGTAAAGTAGCTGCCTGTACGCCTAAAATTTGAGAAAATGTTCACCAAGTTAAAGTTTGAGCACTAAATAAAATATTAGATCGAGCCGTTTCAACGAAACTTTGCGTAAGAAACCACATAAAGTGTGTGAAGCTTATAAATCTCTCAGAAATTCCCAGAAATTATGAAGGTGTTTTGCCCAAAAAATAAGCTCAAATAAGCATAATACATATTCGAGAAGCAAATAATAGATTCACTTATCAGATGCCTCGCGGAGGACGCTAGTGGGTCGAGGACTCCACACTGAGTGGAGTATTTGCAAGCCCTGTCGATACGCAGCTGTGCCTTGTTGACTGAACTAAGCATCCTATATCACGCATAGTTATCTACAAAATTATTTTATTCGTATATATGAGGCAGAGATCTCTCCGAGCAAAGATAGAAACGATTTCTCTATAGAGGGAATTTTGCGGAGGATTCGCCCCACAGTGACGGGGTACAAAATGAGAACGTAAGAAAAAAATACGAGTACATGAGAGAGACTTTATGTAGGTATCTCCCTTTGTAATTTTTTCAATTTGGAAATTGCCATCAAGAACGACTCCGTTTAATCACAGTAGGTTTATGTTTTGTAGCCATAAACCACGTGGCTTCTAACAAAATTAGAGTCGAGAAAACATAATACTCGTACAAGAACAAAATAAATCATACGCACATGTTTAATAATGTTCCAAAAGAAACATGAATTCCCGATGTCGTGTCGCGAACGAAATAAAAAGACAATAAGCGATTTATGATTTCCAAAGTCACCATTTGACTGAATAACAGCAAAAAGAAATGGTACCATAAAAGGTTGAGTCAACTAGATATTTCTATAACTTCACAAAAAAAGAAAATAAAAAGCTCTTGATCCGCCGAGGTTGATTAATCACAGCGAGTATTCATCTTTTTCGTAAATTCTAAAAATACTTTGGTACTTTTCGGGCTTCAGAAAAACTGAAAAGCTGAGTGAAGAAAAAAGCCTAATTGAATGAACGTTCGGAGTGCTATTGGTGAAACAATAAGAAGTTTATTGCGTTGTTCAGAGCGTAAGATTCCTTCGCCGAGAGCTAGGGTATCAAACGGAAAATGGAGCGGTAGATATACCAGTTACGTTTAAAGAACTAGAAAGGTGAGATGTGTGAACGTTCAAACATCAAGCGTAATAAACCTAACATTTGGCTTTTTTATTTTTAGAATTAATCAAATATTTGACCGTTGAATTTGTGTAGTTGTTTTCGATGTTTCAGAGTTTAACAGAGGGTTAGTTACTTATTATATAAGACGTCCTGAAATTGCTTGTCAAACTAAAATTTCTTTTGCGTTGGTAAGTTTAATAGCGCGTTTTTTCTGAAAGTTTTGACCTCTTCTGAGGTTTCCGTACCCAAAAGTTACAAACGGAATACTAAGATCCCGCTGTCTACTCGTCCTCGTCTGTCACAGGAAAGTACCTTTGAACCGTAGAAGGTAGGCACTTGAAATTTTCACGTAGCGCATGGTTGCTATTACAATAAATAATAAAGTTAGAATTAAAAGGGGTATCGATACAAGGAGCGTTTATTTGCTCATTTATGTTTCTCGATTGTACGATGGTGCAGAACCCATCGTGTTCGACTTTGACTCGCACTATTTTTATTTTTAAGAAGTCGTAGCTAAAGCAATAGATAAAAAGCTAAATGTATTCCTGCGACATCATTCCGTAATTTATTCAATAAACTACCGACCTCGATGTCATCTCGGCGATCTAGTACCTAACGATTCCCGTTGAGACTGGAGACTATTAAGTTTCTCCAGAACCGAGTCTTACTTACAAATTGAATCTGTCACTATATCTCAACAGGAACACATATTCTTTTTAGAAGAAAGTTTGTTTGGTTGCCAGGAAGAAATACACGTTAAAAGGGATGGTTTTATATCAAACTTTTATTTGGTCCTTAGGCGTTTCTTTTTCTAGAGTCAAAAATACCTAATAACCCTATTAGTGTTCTAGTTAACGTAATATTTTTTTGTCGTTTTTTCTTGTACTTTCATTTATTTATTGAAAGATACTCCAATGACATATCCACTAATAACATAAGTACCTATAACGATATATTATAATTATCATGGAGAATTTGTTAAATAAAGAAGTCTACAGCACGTAAACAGTAAAACGTTGTTCTAACTTCCAAAAGTTAATAATTTAATTTGGTTCTGTATAGGTACAATAATCTTGTAATAAAAATCTCAGTTGCTAATATATTGACGGGAAGCCTTTCTTGGCCATTATTGCATAAACCTTCTAACCATAATTTAATAAAAGTACCTACTTATTAATATGACCTCGCACACTTTATTAAATATCCTTTCCTGCCCTCACTACCTCTACCTATGTATCTAGAATGCAAGTACGTCTGTTTTCCGTGATATTCACAACTACATTATTTTTGAATTAAGAGCACTTTTAGCATAAATTTCACTATCGTGTATTTGCAAGTTACATCATAATGTACAGTTCATAAAATAGATAAGTGTGCAGTAGTTAAATTTAACAAATCTTTACCCTTCTTGTGTGTCGTGTGACTGTAAATAAGAATTTTTCATATTTAATTGTTTTCTTACTGTACTTATACATATAAATTATAAATAGGTACATAGGTCTGTAGAAACGCAGGCTTATGTATGTGCCCGTAACGACATCATTGCTACAGGGAATCGCGTCGTAAAAGGCTTGCTAGTAAGTACTAAGTACATTTATTCCCGTGGGAGGTCAACTAAGTTAAGTTTCTCTGCTCTACCTTATGTTTTAGATTTAATTATGAAATTTAGGGACATTTGCGAAAAAGAATTTAAGCTTAGCAAGACTTGTCTACGAAACCCGTTTCATATCGACTTTGGAAAAAATAAAGTTTGAAGGAAATTATTTATATCCAGAAGAGCGCAGTACCATCGATTGTATGGTTATAGTTAGTGTGAAATGTTAGAGCGATTACTGGCTGTAAAGCGACTTCACAGCTTACCTCATTAGAAGGAAGGAATTGTTTAAAAAATAATTGATCTGACTTGAAATTCTTGTATTTTTAAGAACATTCATATTCTCATCTCAATATCAATCTATCAAAAGTGCCTTTATTTTATCTACAGTCTTGACAAGTTTTTCAAATTGATTATTACTGAAATAAGATTGCTAAGTACTAGATTTTGGACGTATTTTTTATGGTAACTGGCCTTATAATCTAAGGGTAGCGTTATTTATAAAATCATTTTAAAGGGAATGGTGACGTGCTCACCTGATGTTGCCTAGCCTCCTGCTGCTTGAGGTACCGCAGCCGCTGCTCCTTCGCGCAGAGCAGCTGGTGCTGCGTGTCGATCTGCTGCTGTTGGCGCAGCGCCATTGCGCGCAGCTCGCCCAAAGTCAGCTCCACCCCTTCCCCCAACTGCAAACAACATACAAAAACGCTATTAATATTTTTGTCACCACCATCATCATCGCCAAAACACAACTGCTGTTAGACATAGATCCTTCAAGCTACGTCATAACTACAGTTCCTGTGCTTCCTGAACCGAGCGAATCCGCAAACTAGGGTGCTCTTTAGCGATCGCTTATCGCCGATCTGGCAGCCTGGTGGAAGGCCAACACGTAAAGCGCTTTTAATATGCGATGAATATAATTTAAGGGCAATATAGCAGAAACATTTATGCAACCGAAAATTAACATATCGATATGAAATCTTGGCACAAGTCTTGAAAAGCATCAAATAACTGTACACGATCGAAACTTTCCCGATAATAAACTGAAAAGTAAAGAGCGAAGTGCTAAGGAATAATTCATTTCAAAAGATTCATCATCATTATTTAGGCTACGTCTGGCGATGTCATGAGCCGTGCAAAATAATGTTGCAGTAGTTAATTAGTCTAGGGGAACTGAAGACAGAAGACAATATAGCACATCCTGTGATCTCTCTACAGAATTTCCGCTAGTTCTTTGTACTATTTGCACACCGGAAAACGAAATGAAAAACTCTCGATCACTTTTCAAAAGAGGTCTTAATTATAGCAACTCCGATGGCGGAGCGACATTGCTGGAAAGAAAAAAGAAAAATAAACCAGTATGTTTTGAGGTTTCGACGGATTGTATTCCGTGACTTTTAGGTAGTAGTTCTCATTGGGGCAAATGTGGAGAGTCATGGAGTCTTGTTACCAGGGATTTTATTAGAAGTTGTATTCACGTTACAATTTGGAAATGCCAGTGTAGCTGGTCTTATTCCTTTTTCTTTAGTAGGGTTTTCGCTTTACAGATTTTGATGATTCTCACATTAAGTTTGGCTTGGATTAAACTAATTTCGTGTTTTCTTGTCTGAGTGTGTGATATAGATTTTGGTTAGTTTACATACTTGTCATTTGAACCATTTTGAAACTTGTCATTAAATTGTGATGAAATATTATAATAAATAATGTACAATCGCTGAGAATCGCGGGTAAACCATTGAAAAGTGATCACTAAAAATAATAGAAAATGATGTACTATTGAGGTCAACCTCAATAGTACATCATTTTCTTGATTGTTGTGACCCTGTTAGCTCAGGATTTTTTTTAAATTCATTTCATCCTAAAGGATCTCAAACCTACTTACCTTTAATAAAATTGTCCTCTAGTTTACAAGAACGATCAAAATGCTATGGTATTTAAATTGATAAAAAAAATCAGACAAATATACCTGTGAGTAATTGAAATATGTATTGCTGCTTATTAATACGTACAAATCCTATTACAGTATATAAAAGGCACGTACAAAGAGTCAAGCAGCCTTAGAATGCTACCAAGAATATTAAAAAGCTGATCTTTATAATAACAATTTAATGACACAGGATAATAAGAGAAAAATCTCTCGCGAAAGTTCATTCGTACTTTATTATCATGAAAAAGACATTGTGAGTTCACCTCGATATTGTTAAAAGGGAAACTTTAACAATTTTTCTTTAGAACGTGGTACAATTGAATGTTTTTCTTGGCTTATATAAGTTAGGACGAACTCATATTGTAAGTAATTGGAATTGTCATGGGAAAACGATTCGCTTAGTCTAGCTGTTTTTCGTGTGTAGTTTATTTTAGAAAAGTCTTTGGTTGGTCTTTTCTTTTCTATATAATTCTCTGTCATTTTTCGACGTTATTTAGTAGCGTACATTTTTGAAGGTGTGTATAAGGCGTTTGAAACATCGACATGCAATCTGATACCATACATTTAGAGCATGATTACACCCTAACATTGAACGTTTTCGTCGCTTACAAAAAAAAAATCGTCAATTCCACACGAAAGTGCAATAATAATAAAATAGCGCATAAATAATTACAAGGTCTCAATGTATGGGACAACTGATTATGTTTTTTACAACCGACGATAAAATTTAATGCTGCAGTGCTTAGAATCAAGCTACCGTCTACCGCAGTGTGGTTAAAACAAGTTAATCAACCACACTTTATCCCGTCGTCTATCGTGGCTAAAGCTCGCTGCTCACTGTGCGTCGCTACGATAGTTAATGCCCACTGACATACGACCCTAGCTAGCGCCATCACACACATTAACTATGAATTATTAGCACGCGGGCTTCCTTCAGTATTTTCCAAGCTGTCAATGCGTACATTTATGTATTGAGGTTACACTGATTTATGTTGTCATCCTGTTGGGTATTAAACGAACTTAAACAAGGTGTAACTTTAAGCAAAGTTTATAAATAAAGGGCTTTATATTCAACTGGTAACTTACACGTGGAAGAGATATTATTAGGCCCGTTTGTGCCAGACAGGGTTTGTAAGTTCCTAACAAGAGTCTATTTATTTATGAAACATGTGTAATTTAAAATTGTGTTAGTGACTAAGTCTTTCCTAAGTTTTTAGTGCAAATTTTATAAGGTTAAGCCTCCAAGAATCCCAAAGCTGTTATTTAGTTAAGTGCACGCAACAATATTGAGCTCAGCATGAAATAGGTAAGGCAGAATAGTTAAACAAAAAGGGATGTAGCTCTTGTCATTTGTATTTTCTGAAAAACCCCAGGGGGTTCGCGAGAATACATTAAGTTGGACGTGTCACGGCCGGACATCGAAGAATACCTATGTTTCCATTTATTATAGACGAAACGAAAAGAATGACAACCATTTTTACTCGTATGCCTGGCCTATAGAATTATAGGCCAGACATCCAAAAAGAAAAACACGTAAGTAGGCAACTTTTATGAGACTTGTAAGAGAAAAGCTCCCGAGCTACGCAGCAAGATTGGTCCAGGTGCAGGAACTAAGCGAAGTGGCATTAGATATACACTAGCTGCTCGTTCAAGAGACGGGAAATAATGCACTTACAGCACTTACATGTTGCAAGTGGCTCAAATAAAACGTACGTGACGCAATAAGTAGAAGATTAAACTAGATAGCACTGTAGCCTTTTTCCTTCTAGTTTTATGGAAATATACTGCTTTTCTACGTGTTCATTTCAAGGGTTCGCGATTAGTTTTGAAATGGACTGTAGTGCTTATCTATAAGCCATCATATCGCATGGCAATGTCGCGAGCAACGCTGCAATTTTTATTCCTTATTTTTTGAAATTGTTTCAGATTGCACCATTGGTCTCATCGTGGTCGTAAGCACGACTGCTGAGCGTGAGTTTCTGGGTCAGGTCATATAAAGTTTGTTAGGATTTTCCATTAGGAATTTTCTCAGTAGTAGAACCCCGGAGTTTCGATGTTGGTAGTGCGACACCACGTGCTTTCAGAAAGCACGCAAATTTGTTGGTCCCGGTTGTCATTAGTAGATCTTTGACAACCAGTATTACCATGGGGCATCGTGTTTCCCAATAACTGGGTTGTGGAGGTCTAATAGGTAATCGTTCCAAGCAGATGGTGACTTCTCAGACAATATTCGCACGGTTGGTGTTTAAGCTGTATAATAAATAGTTACTATAGCTTTAGGACTGAGAAGTAGGTAATAACGACACATTTATTTTATACTGCATAGTGCAATTTTATTAACTTTATCCCAGATAGTGCTTTTATGCGTCGCCGTAATTACCATTACAATCTACGTATCATAAGCATTTAGTTACAAGCTTTTAAAATCAAATAACATAAAATTACCTACCCAGTTTGGCTGCGGGTTGTTCGCAAGAGATACCGCGCCCCCGGAACGCAAAGGGCACAAGAAGGAACATGGGTGGGTTTTAGTCAGTAAAAGTCTGTCACTCCCTCCCGCCCCGCTCAGGGCGGGAGAAGTTATTTGATAATTTCCCACCCACCAAAAAAAAAAAACCTACCCAGTTTCAATCTTTCAATCATATTGTTATACTATGACAGGTACCTAAATGAGTGCAGGTAAAAAATAAGGACAACGGGCATTGAATAGAATATAGTTCGGTGTTCAAAAGACTTCACTCTGGTCCAGTAATTGCATTTTTGTGTACACTAGAAACACCAGCTGACCCACCGACCAGGATTAGCGAGAGTGCTCGAATAGAGTGTCTTTTAGAGATAACTGTAGGTCAACGGATGAAGAGGTCCGCCCTGAGGGCCGGCTTTTAATACCACATTAGTAGCCTACGATTGTTTGAAATTGTCTTCATAATTCAGTTGGGTCGCCCTTTTCCATAACTCAGCCGTAATGTATCGTCGAGGAGGGCGCGCCTTGGATATCTGGCATTTATTATTTTTATCATAGGCTGTTATGGCTGTTAAAGTTATAACCGTTCTACTTGGTAAATAGCTTTGTACCTATACGTCACAATTTAGTATATATGAGCAGTATCTATAGATCAGAAGTGTGTAATATGAAAATAAGGCACCCAAAGACGCTTCGTGGTATATACAAAATAACGTTAAAGAACTAGTGCATTATAAAAATACATTCTTAATATCTACTGAATGCAAGTTGCTGTTACGACCGGAAAATTGTATCCAGCTTTCTTTTACAGCTTATCTTGATTTGTAATGCATGCTAACTAGTAAATCAGTGTGAACTGACAATTTTCTGGGACAGTTATTGAACTTGTTTTAAAGTTCATTATAGATCTTTCATGGGGTGAATGTACTCCTGAATATGAAGTACTTTTTTTTCGGGATCCGCTTTGAAATAAGAAATAAAACTAGTTCCCTGCAAAAATGCAATACAATGAAAATGTATGGAACAGTGATTTTTTTTTCATATTTCAGAGTCGGTTCCGTAGGTATGTACTGAAAAGTTTATTTGTTGGTTGAAACGCGCTAATCTCGTAACTTGACGCGGGTGAACAAAACAACGCGGTCGAAGCCGCGTGCAGAAGCTAGTTTTCATTTAATTTTTCATGCTAATAATTCATGATTCGGGACCAAAAAAGGCCAATGGGTTTATGTTTCCTTCTGAAGCAGCTTGCAATAAACTATCAAACAACATCAGTCGGACGATAACAAAATCCCATTGTGAGTTTTCATACGCGTACCTTGCGGTCGTACAAAATTCTTGGATTTGGACCCTTTTGGCGTATCGGCGGAATTAAGGGCGTCTGTGGGCACGATTTATATTTATCTTGACACTTGTTGATAGCCGGCCCTGTCTGAGCTCTGATGTATTGGTGGAAAGATAAATTGTATTACTGTCAGTCCGTGAAAGACTATAATGACACTGACCTCCGCTTGTATGTATTGAAATTTGGAATAAATGGAGAAGGATAGCGCGATAAAAAATATAAAGCCGCACGTGTAGGCATTTTTCTTTCGTTTATACTCAGCCGTAAAAGGTTTGACGAGAAGATCGATAATATTGATTTTCAAAGTATTTTTGTTTTGTTTAAAAATGATCCGATTTCAGGCAAGTATTTCTTTAAAATTCTTGGAAACAATGTTATGGACGTAGATTGCGTTTTTCAGTACTTACGACAGTTTTTCATTTTATATCTGTTAATTACGTTACAACCAAAATTACAGACCGCTCATAATAATAGAACAGCGTATATAGTCATAAATGTAAGCGAGTGGTAATAAAAACACAGTCTGCCACTGCCTTTTAATTAAATTGCACTATAGGACAATATTATTCTCTTCCATATTAGTTTACGCGCGAAGGGACCGTTGTAAAAATGCGCTTGTTGTGCTAACAGTGACGTTAGAAATGAAAAATCGAGAGCATCTCTTTAGTTTGTTTACTTTAGGCTTTAGGTACAAGTTTCAAATAAAAGTGTTACTTTTTTTATTCAATTTTTCTTTAGAACCAATTAGGCTGATTCAGGTAATTCTGCCATTGAAACAACTGTCAAATATTAATTTATAGAAAAAACTAGCCCGCGACTTTGTCCCTGCCAAAGTTGATATAGTATCCCACGGGACCTTACGTTTTTCTAGGATAAAAAGTAGTCTATGTGTTATTCCAGACTATAATCTATATATGTGCAAAATTTTATCTAGATCCGTTCAGCCGTTTAAGCGTGAAAGAGTAACAAATATCCATACATCCTCACGAACTATTGCATTTATAATATTAGTAGGATATTCACCCAAAAAATAAACCAGTAAAAAAAACATCCGATATTATGCAGACATTTAACAAAAACAGCTCTTTTACCCCGAAACATAATAGGTATGTATATTTCCCATTGTACTCACGTTACGGCATGGAGGTTACACAAATATTAGATCTCATAACATAGGGAACTCGAATCCCGTGTATATAATAATGGGTGAATAGTTTAGTAGCATATAAAAGTAAGTGAATTTCTGTGTCGGTCTATTGTAAAAATGTGGATGGCAAGCCTCCCGCTCCCTATGAATAATGTATTAACTGGTGGGATCACTAATGGTTGCCGCCAATCGGTTTGTTTTTTTACAGCCTGACACTTGTTATTTTTTATTGACGAATTGTTGGTATAATGCAGTACACCCATGTCACACCATACGGTGACGAGGGCACTGTCGGTAAATAAAAAAATTCAGAGTGCCTAACTCGAGTGAGCGTAGTACGTACCAGTAACGTAACATCGATCAATTTTAAAATTGGAAGTATCTTTTTAGCACATAATATTTATTTGGTTTGAAGGTTATATTCATATCAATAGGCAACGTTTTGCTTGTCATAAAAATCTAAATGCTTTAGAAAGTAGTATTCCCCATTTAAGAATCAATTTCAAACGAATACTTATATATCCGTCGGCACGTTCATGTTAGGTCTTCAGATCCTTAGTCTTGATCAAGTTTTTACTAACTTTTAGGAACGATCGCAATATAATCTTAGTCTCAATCTGACAAAAATACCTCTAATTTACTTAATAGGTTTACCATTGATTGTCGCCGATATTAATTAGCCCTTATCACTTGTTATAGGGATTTCATTAATTGCAATAACTGTTAATTGTTATTGCTACCGAGCCTTGTTAACGGAACCTATCAACTCAAATACGAGTATGTTGTGTAAATAATAATGAAAAGAAAGTGGAATAAACACTATTATCATTACAACATTTAAGATAAATATAGGTAACATGTGTTGAATAATTCGATAGTAACGTAAATAGTACAAAACTCCGGCGTTAACAAGCCATGACCCGTACTATCTACTTTTAAATTCCCCTGCCTCACTAGTCCCTCATAACGAACAATCCTAAGGGGATTACACCATAATCAACACGCCTGGCTAGCGGATTTACTTTTGCCTTTTTTATATCCAACAAAATAAAAAATGGCAAGGTCTTTTATAAACATTTGCCTTCATTTCCAGCAAATATAGCGGGTACATAAATGCTCAGCTAATGTTAAGTATGCCTTAGTAAAACATTCATTTAAAATATTTAACATAGTCAACTTTTCCTGTTTTGTGACCTCGATGTTACTATGTGGTGTATATCCAAATTGTTTTCAACTTCATATAGTCTGTAGTGCTATTCTGCAAAAATCGCACTTGGTGAATTTAGGTAAGGTGAGCTGTTATCGGGGATAATACGACTAAGTTTTAAAAACGATCGCAATCTTATACCAATCTGTCAACAATATATCAAATTTACCTACATTTTATGACATTGATTGTTGCTGAGATGAGATTGCGAATAGATTTTGAACGTTTTAATTCGTAACATTGGCATCTAGAAATTCTCATTTTACTTATTACCTATAACCACCCAGGAAGAATTTACAGGATAACATTTCAAAACTTATGATGTGCAAGCGTGCGCTAGACGATATAAAGCTGCCCTCTCGACGCCATTTTTCTCGGCGACAGAATTATCTTGGACATGGATTACGATGAAAATAAATCCTTCCATAAACTTCAAGTACCTAAGTGCAATCTTTTGTAGAAACTTTTCAATTTTCACAGTTACAATCGGTAGAGATTTCTCAAATGGTCATTTATCGCTGTTATACGGTCAATCGATTCATTCTGTGGGTTGGAATGAATCGAGTGAAATGTCACGAGGTATGCCTTTGAATGGCAACGTACGCATTGTACCGTATTAACTCGTACACGCATATGAAATAACGACCAAACTTCAAACAAGTTGATTTCCCCTTTTTTATCGAGTTCTGTTTTGTATGTGATTTGCTAACGCTGATTTTGTTTTGTAACAGATTTTATTTACGTGTATTGGAAAGCACGTATAGCCAGGAAGCCTGACCACCAGTTTTACTAAGAGGTATCATGTTGCCTCGTAACTGGGTTGTCGAGAGGTGTAGTCGCTCTATGTAAAACACTGGTATTAAGCTGCATCCGGATAGACTGGAAGCTGACTCCAACCAACATAGTTTGGAAAAGGCTTAGCATATGATGATCAGATTTTATTGATTTTTAGACGAAATACATGACCAAGTACAACATGATAAGCACAGGAAAGGGCTAACATTCCACGTAAGAACAGCCCTTATTTCAGAACGTTTTCTTTACGATTACGGCTTCATCAACGATTCAAAGATAATGAAACATAATTTGTTAAACTTTGCCTGTTAATTTTGAGCTTCTGGCTTTCAAGTTGAAATTAAACATACGAAAAGCATAAAGTCACAGGCATAATCCGCCTTTGGACTGTAAGAGATAATCCAGCGTCAACTGGGACACTGAGCGGCTCTGTATGTAAACAAACTGACGTATTACATTAACTTAAGTAAATTAACCGTATTTTGAAAGCTGTATTTTGGAATCCCTGTTTGTAAATATTTAAAGTGTACCTACCTACAAAGATTTTGAAGAGGGTTTGTTCTGTTGAGCTTTATTTTGCTTTGATAATTGTTGACAGAAAGCAATGTTTATTATGGGATCAATTTTCCCTTAATGAGTGCAATGTCACAGTCAATTTCGTCATTCTCAGTAACGCTATGTTACCCTTCACTCTGCCGGGTCCGGATAAGTGAATTACCATTATTATTCTATGGCACATTTCATTCTACTCTTCATAGCAAACCTTCGTATAACTTGACTCGCGTTTAACTTATGTAAAAGTAACAATTTACGTGCAAATACGTCACTCAATGTTATTTCTCTAGCCATTAAATTATTGCATGAACATTCAACATGTTAATAGGAAAACTGGTGAATGCAGCTGTTGCGAAAACTAACGTCAAACTTAACGAGGGTGATAAAACATAGTACGGTTACAAAGTTCTTACAGCACATAGAACAAGGGTTTTAATAATAATCTGAGAGCATTCTAAATGGGTTTCGCGTTGTAGTTCAGAAATGGTTAACAGCTTTCCTAGCGCCACGAGTGTCGTTTCAAAGGCAGGGCGAGTCTCACAAATTAATTACTCGCTTAGAGCAAAACTGCTGCTCCACACAGTCTAATTCAGTTCGGAATGACCCTCGTGGGTGGTTTCCAGCTACACTCGGCTCAGTTGATGGTTTACACGTGTTTTAATTTTGAACCGTAATTAAAAATGAAAAAGAATATTCAGTTAACATTATCCTGGACTTTCAACTTAATTATCTCTAATGTTTTTGTAATTTTGCTTTACTAAGGCAAGTAAGTATTTTTTACTGTGTTTCGATGTGAAGTCTTACAGACAGGAAAATGTTGTGATGCGGTAGTTCCACCACCAGATTATTAAAGCAAACGAATTAAGGATATACCTATGTACTAATAATATTATAACGAGGTTTGTTGTCTTATTTATGAAAGTAAATTCTTTCATTAATAGAAAACTGCATTAGTGCCAAGTGTCATACAATAATAATGTTTTATGGTATGTATATTCGACTTCCACGCGGACGATGTCGCGGGCAGAAGCTAGTTGGAGATACGCACAAAAAAGTTCAATCTGATGGATATTCACCTCTTTACACTTTCTTATCGAATAATTTAAGTGTGGAGAGTTTACATATTGTTATTATTGTAAGCTTTCGCATGATAATATATCTAGGATTGAATCGTGGGTTATCTAGTATGCAGATTGAATTAAAGATTATAATTAGTTTAGCATCAAAGTGGATTTGTTAAGCCTTAAATCTATTATTTAACGACTAATATAAAACTACCCAATAAAAATGGCTTCCTGATAATACTAAAATAATGTAATTCCGGACAATCGTTAAGTAAGATTTTCATGTTCATTTTAATTAGTTAAGACATTAATTTATAATTTAATTAAGGGAACCATTACGGAAATAGCAAAAATACTTCTTACACAGTTTATATACTTCAAAGGAATGCTTCCGTCTTCGTGAACCTACACTGTTTTGTTAATACAAGGCTGTTGTACTGCAAGAGCCTTAGAGTAACAAATAAGTGTCATATCAATTTATTTTTCAGGCGTAGTTACTGCGTGAATGGTACGAGCGGCAATTTCCTCATTTTTCTTGCGTGACTGCGTAATGGCTACGTCATTCCCATAGTAATCTAAAAAGTAATTATTCTGTAGGTACCTACATACTCGTGCCTCTATTCGCACACTAAAATAACAAACTTATCTATACTTAATTTATGTTAAAAACATTCATGTTAACTAATTAAAGCAGAGTTTAATAAAGTTAAAATCAAAGAACAAGAAAAAACCATGTTCAGAAGATAATTAAACCTATTGAGTGGACGTGTAAGTGAGGAGGTAAAGAACCTCCTATCAGCTGATGAATAAAACATAGAACCGTGTGAGCCCGCCCTTAGACGGACAAAAGTATGGCGTAATCTATAAACTTTAATTGAGCTAATAAATATTAGCGTGAAGTGTTATTATAAGGCACTGTAATGCCACATAAAAATAAATAGTCTACAACAAAACGCCGTCAGAGACAAGAATTATTATAGACATCTTTCTTGTAATGTGCTAAAAGAATTTATGTGTGTTTATTTTAAGGAGAAATTTTATCACTTGATGGGTCGTAATGGATCATAATAAAATTAAATTAACGCCGGAGACAAGACTAAACTTCAATTTTATAAATTACTACAGACACACAATAGTATACAGCGTGTAACGGAAAGGGTATATACATATCAAAGGCACGGATTCTATAGGTGTTAACAAACCACATAGTAACATTTTTTTGATATCTCTACTCACAAAATTAGAAAATTAAGAAACACTTAAGTAAAAAATCAAATGTTTCCAATTTCATTCTACACATCACTACACCAAGTCAGCTGATCGGTGTTAATAAACTACACACAAAGAAACAACTCCGTAAAAGATTTGTTTCTCCTGACACGTTTGTTATGATTTAAACTTAATAAACTGCCGAAATAAAAAAAATATTATGCATTTTCAAAGTTATTGCTTTTGAGCTGAAATTTTGTACAGAGATTCAGTATCGGATACACTCTTCATCCCTTTATACCCTTTATACCGATATACCCTTTCTGTAACACGCTGTATAGACAGTGAAATGGTTTTACCTAAGGATATTTTAAATGCCTCTTTTAAGCTTCTTGTAAAGCTATCAATTCGCTTAACCACAAAACTTAGACCACCTAACAACGAATGAATCACAATATGGACTCGACAAGGATCATTGGCTTCATGAATTTATTTGTTATTCGATTCTCTGCACGAAAAAATACATAAACATTCAACTGTAACATTTTCTACGATAAAATAACTAAAGTTCTCACTTAAAATCATGCGTAAAAACCGTGTAAAAAGAGGTAAAAAGTTGTTATCGATCTCCATGACAACCACGTTGCTTACTTGAGCGTGAAAAAGTTTTTCCTTGAATGACGTTCGCATTTTTTCCGCTTTACGTGTCCATTCATGTGAAAATTTCATTTATGTGGTTTAATAACGTATAATGTGTGCGGAATTTAAGGTATTTTGTTATATGAATATTAAATTGAACGATAAAGTAAATACTAAGGTACTTGATGGAGTCCACAGGCGATATAAAACGCGTTCCTCAGGGCCGGTCTCCACCAAAGCGGAGAAGAGAGGGAATGTCTCGTACAACCAATCGGCGTGCGTTATTTTCACATCTCATCGCTTAGCTTCAACACAACACAAACTCCTATTGGTTATTAACGTGACCTAACGTGAATGCAATTTGGACATCTCATCACAGTGGTTAGCTTAGATGAGCTGCTCTTTTATGTGACTAGAATATCCAATTTTCGCTGAAAATTTTCAAATTAGAACACCATTATCTATAT
Source organism: Caradrina kadenii (assembly GCA_947462355.1). Lineage (NCBI taxonomy): Eukaryota > Metazoa > Arthropoda > Insecta > Lepidoptera > Noctuidae > Caradrina > Caradrina kadenii. The sequence continues at coordinate 6,202,630 of OX381684.1, read as the reverse complement.
GTACAAAACATAATAATATTCCAATTAAGGCTTATCATAAAAAAAACATTGAACTTGTAAACTTTTTATATGTATTTTTTTTGTTAGTATTGCAACGAAACGACTAAACTACCTTTTGGGATAGGCAACTAAATTCAATATTTTTAATTTAATGGTCTAATTGAAATAAATGATTTGACTTTGACTTTGAACGAGTCGTGAGCACAAACGTCAAGTTCATTTTTGGGTTCCTTTCTGGGTTATTTGGGTCGCCAACGGTGCACGCGATTAGTCTACCAGTCGGACCGATCGTATGCAGCGTCAGTGCCCTAAAACACCTCAGAAAGAAATCTAAAAACACAAAAATGAACTTGACGTATGTGCTTACGACTCATAGCGGCTACCATGCAGGTATATTTTCTTTCATAACTAAACAAAAAAACTGTCTAAAATTGATTCAAACAAAAGAAACAACGTCATACAAAATAATTAAGGAAGCAGCTTGCGGAATTAATCCGTACGGAGACTTACGCGGTACAAAATACCTTTATGTTTCAGTAGGTGCGTACATTAAATTCTGATTAATATTTATGGCGCTACTCTACGTGTGGACGGGAACTTTATCAATTAATTTTGTCACCAACCCTTACAAATATGCAAAAACTCCTTGTGTTTAATTTAATTACACACTTTCGTTGTAGTGATAGGCTTTCAAGAGTTTGTGCAGTTTGTCGGTACTTATTTATAGTTTTATGAGCAACCTTTCTGTGTAATCATTTAACGATGGCATGAGAGATTTTTCGTATTTATTTTAGTCTGCCTTGTAATTTTGAATTGGGCCGATATTTACAAATTATTTCATAAATTGAATTCAATGTCTTTAAAAAAAACGTTATTATTAGTATCTAATAAAATATGGGTGGAAGGGGAGACATCGCAACAAAAATTTCCACACAGACGATACCTACCTACATGGTAAAAATGGATGGAACTGCTGATTACTTTTAAATAAAATACGTAATATGTTAAATCTGGGGTGTCTAGAATTATGTAATCCATGGTAATACAGTGGCTGTGTATTATTGAAAACCTTTGAAGAAAATACTACAGTTCTAAAAAAATCGATTTGACCAAGGACATTTCATGTCACGCGTCCGTTTATGAAAATAATGTCATCGGCACTATACGTACAGTTGTAGTTAAGATATTCAAGTTCAAGTAGGTAACGCTAAGCAAGCCTTGTTTAAAATCACTGTGAAGTGTTGCGATGATGCGAAGATGATTCAAAGGCACTTTTAAACGTGATTGACAAGAAAAATTGAATCTAGTTGCCTCTTCCAAAAGGTTGCTCTGTATGAAGAAAAATAGGCAAGAAACTTCAAACATACTCTTTTGATTTTTTTTTACAATAATTTATACTTTTTTTTTTTGGTGGGTGGGAAATTATCAAATAACTTCTCCCGCACTGGGCGGGGCGGGAGGGAGTGTCAGACTTTTACTGACTAAAACCCACCCATGTTCCTTCTTGTGCCCTTTGCGTTCCGGGGGCGCGGTATCTCTTGCGAACAACCCGCAGCCCCGGCAGGCATCGGCCCTCAGTAGCCCCTTCCAAGTGCTGACATCTCTTTGAGGCGCGCGTGGAACACGAACGCGCCGTCGACACGGCCTGTCGTTATGCAACGTAAAGACGGTGAGCTACCCATTGCTCACCGTCCACAGGCCCGTAACAATAATTTATACTGGTACATTAATTTAGTACCCGAGTACGTGAAGAAAATCTTAGTACAGCCTAGTTTTAAATCAAAGATGTTTTTTAAGCCATAGGATGGCAAACAAGCCCACCACGCCCACCTGATGTTAAGTGGTCACCGCTACCTATAGACATCTGCAATACAAGAGGCCTTGCAAATGCGTTGCCATCCCAGAGACAAAGTTGAAATGTCTCATGTGCCTGTAATTACACCGGCACCCATACCCTTGAAACCGGAACACAGCAACGCTGCTTTGAGGAAGAAATATGTATGGTGGTAGTGCTTCCCCGGACGAGCTCCTTCACAAGAGCTTTACTACTACTACAACAAACTTCCTTATGCAACACAAAAACCGAGCAGATCCCACTGATCAGCACACGCACAGGCGCTTATGGGTTGTAAGGTAATTTCCATTAGCTGCCTACATAATATCTACTCCTATCTCTTCCACTGTATTTACAAAACACTCCACAGAAAACTACACAGCGAAATAGACCTTAATCCTCTTTTATCTTGAAGCATTGTATCCATATTAATGATGATGATAGTGCTCAGTGATCGATGGTTTACCTTCCCTTCATTATTATTTATGTATCAAATACTTTGTTTTCTTATTCGCGCTAACGGCCTAGTTTTCTTAGAAAACTTGTATATCTATTCGTTTTTTTGATCATCATCATCTACTTAGCGTTTTTCCCAACTATGTTGGGGCCGGCTTCCGGTCTAACCGGATGCAGCTGAATATGTTTATGTTTTACATGGAGCGACTGCCTATCTGACCTCCACAACCCAGTAACTGGGCAACACGATAGCTAGTAGTAAGACTGGTTGTCAGATTTTCTGGCTTCTGACTATCCGTCACGACTGTCAAAGGCCTAAGGATGACAGCCAGGACCAACGGCTATACGTACTTTCCGAGCCACGGGGGTGTCACACCACCAACTTCGAAACTCCGGGCTGCTACTGAGAAAATCGTAATGGAAAAACCCAATAAAAACCCCCTCGTGCTCATCAGTCGCGCTTGCGACCACGAGACCAACGGGGCAGCTTAGTAGGTTTTTTAATACATATAAAAAATTTAAGACATGTTTGAATTGTTAGGAGGTTTCTCTCTCTGGGGCCCTGATCGCCTTTGTCTTCGACCCTGTTTTCGTTGCCGGTGGGCTAATATTTGTTAATTTTAATAATGATATTATTTCTAATTAATGTTTAAAAACATATTGAGAATGTAATGTAACGAATTAAGGAGATTTAAAGATTCCAAAATATTACATTTTGGAATAAACTTTACAGAACTGCCTTTATTAAGAAATCATAACGACGAAAATAAAGTTCAACACTGAACAGATACATAGGTACTAAAACATTAACTGTAGATTAAACTAGAAATTACATTAAGAACTTCACTCCAACGCAAATTAATCTTTAAATAAAACCTCAAAATATAATTTTGAATTCCTTTGAAAGGTACCTACTATAAAACATCTTCTAGAATTTATCTTTGGTTTAAGATTTAGGAGTGAAAACTCGCTAATTAATGAACAAAACTCAACCTCTATTCATAGAATTTAATTTAATTAAGAGTTGCTCTATCTACCTACTGACCTATAGGTACATACAGGGTGTGATTGACAGAGCAAACTAGCATTATCATGAGCGTCATTAATCATACGCCACCTGACATTGAGCTAACTTGATTTACGTGATAAACAGCGTACACGATAATACACACATACATACGATATACACTGTTTACGTACTAAATAATTAACATATCGCTAAAGTGGAGTAAGTAATGCGCTGAAACCAAATACAAATTCTCAAGAGAACATAAAAAAAAGAAGTTCGTGTTTCAGATCAAATACTTTTAATATTTTTCAACCACCCTGTGAATTAAACACAAACAAACAAGTCTTTATTTGCACAGTTAATTCTGAATTTGAAAGTTTATATTTGGAACGTAGAAGGAAAACTTTAGAAACAAAAGGAAAGAACGAATAAAGAAGTCTGCTCACTAAGCGTGCTGAAACGTGTCAGGCAACAATATTATTTGTATTAAAAACTATAAGATTATGTCTACTATACCATTCCGTCACCGACCAACACAGTTGCGTGGCATGCAAGGACCATCAACAATTATCAGCCGATACGCTATTGAAACTTTCTTGTGGGCATAATATTCCGTGTCACGTTTCTTTTCGTGCCTAATAATTATGTTCATAGCACGGTCAATGGTATGGTACGGTGTAGAGAGCAAACTTATTTAAAATAAAATTTTCATGACAATTTGTTGTTTGTCGTCCAATAATGACAAAACGTATCATCATCTACTTAGCCTTGTCTAACCGGATGCAGCTGAATATCAGTGTTTTACATGGAGCGACTGCCTATCTGACCTCCACAACCCAGTTACTGGGCAACACGATACCTCTTGGTAAGACTGGTTGTCAGACCTCTGACTATCCGTAACGACTGTCAAAGATCTACGAATGACAGCCGGGACCAATGGCTTTACGTGCTTTCCGAGGCACGGGGGTGTCACACCACCAATTTCCAAACTCCTGGCTGCTACTAATAATAACAAAACGTATCTACACATCAAATTACACATGGCACTTTAATATAACATGATATATTTTTGAAGCGAGCTTCAAAAGTCGGTCAAGGTGGCATTTATGGGGGTTATAACTTATAACATGAAAGGTCAACGTCGCGTGCGGTAAACTAGCTAACAATATTACTTTCCATTTTTTGTACCACAATAATAATATGAGAATTTTATACAGACGTTTGTTGCCAAGCCGCTGGCGACGGTCTGTAATTTCCATATGAAACAAAGTTAATCTCTGCAGGATTTTCATACGGTTTGGAACTAGGATTAACTAAACACCTACATTTATAATTTATGGACACCCAAAGTTACTACAAGTAATTAGTGAACATATAGAAGAAAATGCGAAATAGTGTTATTGGGTTTTTCTATGAAATTCTCAGTAGCTCGGAGTTAGGATTTGTGCCCGGTTAATGGCAATAGACTCGCCCCCTATTACATGGGACCCAAATATACTGGCGAACTGCGGGTGTACATTATCACACCTCTGCCTAACCCTTCGGGGAATACAGGCGTGATGGTATGTCATAGAAAAAAATCTGTATAGCAGACATGGATATAGTTAAATTGAAACTGAAATTAAACTTACGAATAAAAGATAATTTCGACACACGTGGTTAAGAACCAATTCAGTGGCTATTAGAGTTTTATCGAGCAATAGTTAGATTAGCAATAAAACATAATTTAGCTAGATGGAAGCCATGCGAGCTTACATACTGCTGAAAACTACGATGAGTGAGATTAATTGTTGGTCATTGAAGGAACAGGAGTAAGTATAATTTTTGAGGGATAAAACCATTTAAATGAACGTAAGCGGACTGGTTTTATTATTATTACATAACATACCATCACGCCTGTATTCCCCGAAGGGTCAGGCAGAGATCTGCCAATGGAGGTGTTCGCCGCTGTGTTTAGGTCACATGTAAGCCTATTGCCATTAACCGGGCACAAATTCTAACTCCGAGCTGTTACTGAGAATTCTATGGACCCAACAACACTTTTTGCTCGTCCTGGGAATCGAACCCCAGACCTGTAGCGTAGTAGGTGCGCTTGGGACCACTAGGTGGCTAACGAGACAACACAGAAAAAGAAATAAAAAGTTGTTGCGTATGTATCCTTCTTTTTGGTAAACTCGTGACGCCTTTCTAAGCTGCCAGTTTGTGAAAAATCAAATTCAGAACTCATTTCCTGCAAATGACACTTCCAGTAAAATGATAAAGTCTATCCTTTTTTGTTTGCATTTATTTTGTTGGTACACACAAACATAAAACACAAGTTATAATTGAATTGGTATTGTTTTAGACCGGTTAAATGGAGCCGACATTGATTTACTGTGGCGACCGCACCTGTATCCCTGTCGTGCATAATAAACTTGTTTTATTTCTACAAAAATCAATACGATTATGAACAAGGATACTGGGACAATATTGGATAGAACACACACACATGCTCACAATCATGCATAATTTTGACAAGGGCTCTTTATTGGCTGAGATTTTAAATATCTAACAATCGTGAAAGGTGTAAGTGGACAGTTTTTCCAAAAATGAAAATTTTCAAAGCGCGAAAGCTCCTAAAATACCTTTTTGGAAGGTACACTGATTGATTAGCCCTTTTCCCGTTGTATATTTTTTGGGATGCCATTAAACACTGTCAGCTGTTATTATGATTATAAACATAATATTAGGCAGCTGTGAACAATGACGAAATTATCTGAAACTTTAAATCTGTATCTACGTCATGCAAGACCCCAGAAGGATCGAAAATCCATGTCAGTCGGAAACTGCCCACTACTGACCTTAAGCCTGCAGTACACCACACGAATGTCCCCGGAGGATATCACTATAATCATTCCCCCAACCCGATTAATGATAGCACGTATGTTCGCAGGATACTACTGACCATCCTCTGGGTAATAATCCTTTAGTAGCCTATTACGACACCCCTGGGAAGTAACCTAACAGTATCAGAATATTAGCTACCGTAAAAAAGTATTCGCTATGCTTTTGTTTTATTTTCACAAATTCATTAGAAGGACTGCTTGTTGCAAACGCAGGAATGCGATGACACATCAGTCAGTACTTAAAATAAATGGCACGACATGACCCGTTTGTTTACGAAGCCAGAAATACTTCATGTTCCGAGGGATAATGTTACTAAGAACAGCATTTATTTACCCCCATTGTGAGTTGGTCTGACTGTTCGTTACACATATTTTTGACCGAGTAAATTGGTACTGAGAAATAAAAGTAAATCTAAAAGAAATAATCGAAACTGTACGAGAACAGTCCCCTAAGGCTATTATCGTATAAAAGATCGAATGGAAAGAGAACTAAGCCACTCCATTCATAGACACAAACGGTTTCATTCAATATCGAGACAGAAAACCAGTCATTAACAATGGAAGACGAGATAAAATATCAATGCGAGTGCCAATAGCCCACATCTGTAGTCCCCTCGAGCTTGTCCCGCGCCATTTGCTGGGCCCATAACTTTCCTCGCACCACTGCCCCCGAACTCACTGCTTCAAGAAATATGTTCTAAGGTGAATGAACTTATGTAATGTCTTTTGGTAAAATGTTTGGGATGGAAATCGGAATTTATGCTCCTTTGATGTGCCTGTACTTAATAGTGAAATAAGTTCGCTACTTTTAATAGGCATAATTAAAATGTTTCATTTCTTTCTCTTTTGCACTACAAATAATAATTACTACATGAGAAAAGAAATTGATTATGCAGAATGCTCAAACATACCATCCATTAAGCCTGTATTCCCCGAAGGGTTAGGCAGAGGTGTAACAATGTACAACCACAGTTCGCCGGTATGTTTAGGTCCCATGTAATAGGGGGCGAGCCTATTGCCATTAACCGGGCACAAATCCTAACTCCGAGCTGGTACTGAAAATTTCATAGAAAAACCCAATAACACTTTTTGCTCGACCTGGGAATCGAACCCAAGACCTCTACCAATAATAATAATAAAATACGACCTCTACAATATTACCTGTTAAATGCTGTTGTTATTAATGCCTGTGCAATAACGGTATCTTTTCCTAGCTGTAATGATGAAAGGAAAATGTAAACTTGCACCTTTAGTAATTACTGGCGTATTCTTTACCATACATAGCACATGTGTGGCTCGTGCTGCAATATCTCGAGCAACAATAGAGCGACCCTGGCTCGCCACTTCAGCGTGTTTTGTTCCACTCTCATTCTTCTGGTTGACGTTATTACTTGCTCTATTGTCTCCCCCGGCCTTTGCTACATGTGAAAAATAAAACATTGTATACTACAAGAATGTTTCGCGAGACCCGCTTAAGAGCCTACCCATAAAACGCCAGCCTTTTTCATTAAAACCCCGAAACGAGTGAATGTAATTTTCTTTACAATCTAACGTCGCCTGTGTATAGTTTAAGACTACTAAAGTTTACAAGGTCCGTCGCGAGAGCCAAGTAGCGTTCAATAAAAAGCGACATCTAAAAGCCCTATTGCGGACATTCTTTGGCCGCGAGCACCGACTCGCCGAGGCATCCCGACACTTTTCTGCACTTAGCCTCGGATACATACGTCTCAGTATGGCGGACCACTATGTGACCGCAATTCGTTGCTGGAAAAATGAGAACGCTTTTATTGTCAAGAAAATAAATTGCGATAAAAGCGCGTCTCGCATCTAGCAGTCTGTGGCAGACGAAGGAAAGCCTGCGAAGCCCTTGTTGGTTACAATTACGGAAACCTTAATACGCGGACGACTGCCAACGAATTTATGGGCGCCTTGTTTTTATCGGAATTCATTAGCGTTCTTCTCGTTTAGAATAAGATTTCCCGTGGCAATGAGACGGCGGTTTTATGTGATAACGATGCAATAAATATTTCTGATGCTACACTAGTTTTTCCGAGACTAAACAAGGTTATGTAACTCGGTTATCTCAGCCGCCGAGCTCTGGTGGTGGTTTTAATAAATTACGTTGTCAGAGTGATGCAAGTTTGAAACTTCTTCTACCTTGGCGTTATCTTCATCATGGCTAAGATCTACTATCTTTTCAGTAAGTAATTGCTCGTTCTGAGACGTTATTTTACTCAATTTATTAAGGCTTAGCTAGAAAATGTTTCAAGACTGGAGATGTTTAAATTGAAACCGAGTACTACCCACTCAATTTTATGTACCAAGTTACTAACATACTTATTTTTAAAAGAATCTTCGGTCTACTTACAAATAAATGTATATTAGTAGAAAGACTTAATATTCAAACAGCGAAAATAGACATGAATATTTTATAATATTTTCGTCGACCCTTGTTTCGTTTTCGACAAATAAGGTATTTTGATGGATTGTTCTAACCACCTCAATTGTGAAATTGAAATGAGCTATACGAAAATATTCAACGGCTTTACTAAGCATTAAATTTTTACTTAATATTCATTCAATTAAGGAATTTTTTAACTAGGTAGTTTTAGGTAAAATAAAGTGATTTTTTTGTATAATTTAAGCTGTAAAATCGATTAATTAATCAGTTTTTCATAGACACAGTATGTTTACCCTCTCCGCCAACGACCGATTTTTGACCGATTTTTTGTCGGCGAGAATGGAACGTATGAAATCTAATATACCAACTCACACGGCCGACAAAAAGTCGGTTACACGAAACTATGGATTTAATGAATCCGTCCAATAATCGATACTACACAATCGGTCGTGGGCAGGAGGCTTATGAAGATGCTACATATAAAATTTATTGACTGTGAAACGGAACCCACATCGAATGAGGGTGCGTGCGTGTGCAAATGAACAAAACTAATAAACGCAGGGCTCTTCAGCCAATCACTCTACTTGAAACAGTTCAATAAATTAGCATCCGCTGCGTTATAGATAGTTATTTGCTTCAATAAAATAAAATGCGATGATTGGCTACTTGAATACTATTTATTTCATAGCAATAAAATATCGTACAATGGCAACACTTAAAACGGTAGCTATCGTAGTTTTATGTCGCTAGGGACATACCGAAGAAGATACCTCTTTCAACCCAATTTTGTTAATACACTTATTACTTTTCTAAGGGCGTAAATAAACGGAATCCGTAGCACGCTAACTAGTCGACAAGCCACGTACAATGGTCCCTTAGGAACGAACCTAAGTGAAGACGGCGCCTGTATTCACGAGACGGGAATTTGGAAAAGTCAACGTCTAAACGTACAACAACAGGAAGTTTCGACGAAGTAGGGTATTCTTGGAGTTAGCGTTTAGCATGACTAAGCTGTATAAACTGCTTTTGAATGGCGCTTCGTGAAACTGTGAAAGTCTATGTCGGAGCCAATAATCTCAACACCGAAAATGCACCAGTATCGAGTAGAGTAGAACTAGAAACATGGTCCTGATTGTGAATTCTCACATAGATGATTAATTAAAAATATATAGCTTAATAATGTCCGCAAATACTTAGTCAACAGCCTATAGACGCAGATTATGAACATTGGCAATAATTGCTCAATCATCTACAGTCACGCAGTGAAAAATTACTTCCATGCTTATCACCAAAAAATACAAAAGTTACCCAACAAAAAAATTATTGCTCGATAACCATCAAAAACTTTCTACGTAAAACGAAAATTGGTCCGAATTAAACATACCTAAATATAGAAACAAATACACGGGGTAACTCAGCTTGTTGTTCGCGAATTAAACGAATCAAAATGAAATGAAATCCGAAAGTTTGTACAAAAAGGCCGCAGTTTTCCTTCGATTATTACGAGCACAGAACGAAATTGTATTCAGTTCTCGTTAGTATTAATCTTTGGAAGCCTCCATTCGTTTTTGGTTACATGACATTGGTTAAATTTATATTTACAGTGGCTATTAATTACTGTGGAAAGATTAATATTGGATGGAGAATAATTTAGTAGATTAATTTATTGAGATATAAATAATGGTTTGGATTAACAAGAATTTTAAAAGTTCTGTCGCGCCACTATTAAATACAAAAATAACTGCGATGAATGTTTGTGGTTCTGATTTAATGAAAGACGCACGCAGTTAATCAATAGAGAGATTTCTTAAAATATTTCAAGAATTCTAATATTCTTAAAGCCGAGTCTTATTATGAACAAGTTCCTGAAAAACATATTTTCATATAATTTATTAAATATTGACCCTCGTGATTTGGTAACGAAATTATCACACACACCCGATAAATCTCGCACGTATTTCAAATATTTCAATCACCTTTGGGTAGGTAGTAATTATCTAATATGGCCGTTCGCACATTGCCAAGTGAGACGATAACATTTTACGGGACAGTTCCCCGTAACGGTTGATTCCTCATATTAATTTTGGCTGCCGATTTGTATTTACGATTTCGCAAATGTATGCTATATTTCAATTCGTTTGACGCAAGTTTGCCAAGGTAGATCAATGGACTTTCTTTACATAATTATTGTAAATTTAAATTCAGAATTTTAGTGATAAATACGTAATAATTAAAAAATATTATGCAACGTTCGTTTTTGTATTTTCGTAAAGCGAAGTACATATTGCGAGGTAGATATTGTTTTGTATGTACCTACCCAATTTGTAATACCCAAGCAATCCCAGCAGAGGCCTTTAAGCGGCAAGCATTTATTTCTACCGATAAAACGAACGATTAGCTACCGATCTAAAAAGCAAACCATTAAAAGGCGATGAAGTGTTTATCTATCTAAAAGGACATTAGTATGCTGTCCTGCTCTCTGGTATAAGTGCCGTCCCTTGCTGTGGCGCTGTCATAAAATTTTACTTCATGTAATTAAAGAGTTACATGTTATAAACGTAATGATTATTCCGAATAAATATAAAAGGGGTCCTGGGTTTGGAACAAAAATTGATAAGGATAACGAGCGATGTTAATACTAAAGTAAACACAACACGTAAAAGCGAAGCTTTGATTAAAATTTTAATGGATTCCCAGTTAACATGAGCTAACTATTTCAAACGAACGAGGAGGTCAATGGATAGGCTGATGGGTGATCGATATAATAAAAGCTAAATATTTTACTGTCGATTGGAAATCTAGAGGGCAGGCAACAGGTTGGCTAAAAGGTAAAAGTTACATAAACTTAAATTGGAAAATTTGTTTTCAAAACCCTGAAGCATGTTGAAATATCTACACATTACTTATTTCTAAGACAGATAAAAGTCTCCAAATAGACTCAAGAAAACTTAAAGGTGTAGATAAAATTGGAACATACAGAAAGGTTATAAAAAAAAAATGCAACCATAACCTTGCTCAACAACCCTCGGCACTCGAGCTCCATATACTACTTTTACTACTCAGCAATGGATTAGCCACCTGACGTAGCACTGAACTGCACATTACCTACAATCTCAGGATTTACCGCCAGTTCAAGTACCGCTTTGTAATTTGCGGTAGGCAAAGCTGTAAAAGCTGAAAGCCTGGTAATAAGGTAAGGAAGTCATATGTGTATGTACTTATCTTATGCGGAACATTTTGAAGATATGCTTTTGTACGGATGGGAGCTTTGAGTGGGAGGGAGTATTACTTATGTGGTGGGTGAGAGTTTTGATTTCCCAGTTCCAGTTCAAAATGGACACGTTTTTTTGTGTAAAAATAAAAAAAAAATGGCCTAAAAAGATAATTTTAAAGCAAAACAGAAAAGGTCAGCGCCCTTCTTTAAAATAATGCTAGCTTTTTTAATATCGTTATCGCGTGGTTTTAAGTTTGGAACAAATAATAAAAATCGTGTTGCCGTGTGCGATTTTTTCAAAGCGATCGAAAGCATTAATAGGTGAAAATATTAGAACAATATGTAATAGTCGTTTAAGTACAAAATATCCCAGTCACACACTAAAAGCACCTACTATCTACCAAAATAAGTTGGGGCTTGCAAAAATAATCATCTCTATCCTTATTCCGTATTCATGAAATGAATAATTATAATGTCACTACCATTTTATCGCAGCGGTATTGTAGACAGCTTGTTCGTTCATTTGCTTTATATATTTTCTTCTATTCTCGCTGTTCAGATACCTACATAAAGGGACATCTCGGGAAAACTGTCTGGGCGATTCATTATTCATTGTTAACATGTCAGATTTGGATACTGACATGACGTTTTACACTTTACATTATAAACGAAAACCCTTTTGCTTGATTTGTCGAGTATTTTAGCTTTTTCTTATAAGAAGATACTTTATAATAGATGTTAACATTATTCATTATTATGTTAACTGCCTCGGTAGCCTAGTGGTCTTAAGCGCAACTGCTACGCTAGAGGTCTTGGGTTCGATTCACAGGTCGAGCAAAAAGTGTTATTGGGTTTTTCTATGGAATTCTCAGTAGCAGCTCGGAGTTAGGATTTGTGCCCGGTTAATGGCAATAGGCTCGCCCCCTAGTACATGGGTCCTAAACATACCGGCGAACTGTGGGTGTACATTGGTACACCTCTGCCTATCCCTTCGGGGAATATAGGTGTGATGGTATGATGATACAAATAGGACACGAAAAATCGATAAATTTGTTAGACTTATATAGCCTTTTTTCGGATGGGAAATCATCAAATGACTTCTTCCGCCCTGGGCGGGGCGGGGCGGTAGGAAGTGTCAGTCTTTTACTGACTAAAACCCATCCATGTTCCTTCTTGTGCCCTTTGCGTTCCGGGGGCGCGCTATCTTGTATTATATGTATACCCGTAAGTTGTTTGTTGAACTTACCAATCGAAATAACCCTGTGTAGAACATGCACACCCACAGGGCCCACAGGCTTTTGGCCTTTGCCTAACCCTTCAGGGAATACAGGCGTGATGGTATGTTTGTTAACATTATTGAAGCTATAGAAACCTTGATAATTGCGATAGACTGATTATTGTGACCTTTAACCTTGAATAACTTTAAGGACATTTTATGAGACTCGCCAAAATGAAGGTGTAAACAAATCCAGTTTACTACCTCTCTTTAAAGAAATATAGAAATATCATTAATATTTAAGGTACCAAAATACCAACTTTAGTTCCAATCGATGCAATATTTTTATTCACGCGACACTGAAAATTCAATCCATAATCCAGTTCAAATACAAGGCATTTTCCTTAGCAAAACATTATGTATGTAACTATTTCCGACACCCAACGCGTGGGCGCCGGCCAAGTGATAAAATATTAACTTCGAGGTCGCTAAGTAGATCCCACAAAATCATAGTAGGTGCCTACCGAAATAACAGGCTTACAATATGTATGATCTGACCGATACATCATTTTCAACCCTTACTACGTACGAGCTTTTATTATCAGTACATATTTTATGAAAAAAAATAATGCCTTGTATTAAATAAATTGTTTTTTTACCAAAAATATTATTACGCGTTAAAATATAACGTCTACATCTCCGAATATAAATGTTTATTGCTCATAAAGAGTTATTTATTTCCATTATTTATGTATCACTCAACTCCACACTAGGAAACCATGTGTCACGGGGGTCAATCTGTTTTGTCATATCTATACCAATATTATAAAGAGGAAAGATTTGTTTGTTTGTAACGAATAGGCTCCGAAACTACTGGACCGATTTTAACCATTGTTACACCAATAGATAACTACACTATTCCTGAGTAACATAGGCTTTATAACATCACGCTATCACACGGGAGCGGAGCAGTTATGGAACACGTAACTTAACACGGGTGAAATAAGACACGCGGACGAAATCGCTGGCAGGTCGCTAGTCCCAAATAATATACAATTTATTTAATTTTAATAATAAGAAGTTACGTCTCAGCCTTGCTTCGTCTAACAACAGCAAATAATCACTGTGTCTTCGGATTAACTTTTAAAAACCGGTTATGAAAAATTCAATATTGTATCTGCTTCCGACTGATACGAACGATTTTAACAATGTATAGAAATCGTAATATTATGTAAACCGCAACTTAATGGGGCTTAATTTTCGTTTATTAAATTATAGAAACAAATAACTACATTGTTACCTAAATCTATATACAGCCTATATATCAAGTCTTAACAACATTACTGCCGAAGGGATAACCTATAATAACTTAATAAAGTATGAACATAACCTAAGTAAATACAAATCGAAATTCCTATACCAGCTTATTTATGATCGCTGAACTTCAGTCTAAAACTTTGGTGATTGCAATTCAATGGAATTATCTGAAACAGTGAGCTCGCCCTTCCTAGGAAAACAAGAAGGAACTTAGTTTTTGATATATAGCTGGTTACCAGCTGGTCAACGAGCTCTTCGTGGTTCGTAGATTAAACGGGCTTTGTGAAAACTGGAACATTATTGAACTACAGAGCAAAAGCACTCTTATGGCGAAGTTCAGATTGGAAGTGATTACAGCACTGTTTTCAATTGCGCGAACAATGCAAGAATGAAAATGCTGACCTGTCTCTGTATTGGTACACTAGTCGCTTGAAGGCATCCGCATAGGTCGATTGTAACGTGAACAACTAAAACTCTCTGAACTCGTGAAATACTGTAGGTACTATTTTATTGATCACATGTTATGGCACAGTTCGAACGTCATGTAAAACCGAGTATAAAATATTCATTAGTTCAGTATTTATGAAAAGTCCATCAAATACATTATCAAGGTTCAAACGAAGGAAAATATATAATGAGGAAAGTCACGCAAACATACACAATAATAGTCCTACAACGGTCGATATTTTCATAAAGGCCGTTTTCGGAATTACCGATATATCGGTCTGCCGGTCGGTACTGGAAAGCTAATCCACCAACCGTCTGTTAGTTTGGGCGTAATCCATTCGGAGTATACATTGAATGGGTTGACCACGCTTCAACTATTCCCAGGAATATGTCAGTCCAATATACATAAAGACTGACGACCGATAATACAAGATAATCGTGTAAAATTTATAAACCATGATAAGTAGGTAATGTTAATGGTTAATGAGAAAATAAATAATTTGATCTTTAATATGGGCGATAACAATTTCTCCAGGGAATAAGAAAGTGTATCACCAATTAAATTAATACATACCTAACTACTTTTTTGCTAACATTAGCTTTGGGTCTGCAGATGTAGTGCGATATTAGTTCCACGTTTTCAAAACTTATGAGCACTGGTTTTATTGGTATGTGTATTGATTTAAATAGAAAGTGGTCGAAAGCGAGATACTTTTAATCTTTGGTTCATTATATGGAGATGAACAAGGAAGGTATAGAAAGAGCTGATAAACACGTAGCAAGTAGGCAGCTCACGGATTAAATGCATAAATAAATTCTCTTTATCAGACCACATTATTTCTTCAGCCAAGTTAACAAATTAATAATTCAGGATAAATTCTATGAGTAAGAAAATTATCATAGCTTCTAACAATAAATCTTCATGACCACTCCCACCCCATTCTACAGTGTGACGAAATGAATAATACGAATTCTCGCATCACGTAATCCTATTTGCAAGGGACGGAGGCAAGGGCGAAGCGTCTCCTTATTATTATACAAACGAGCCGTGCGTGTTAATCCTTATAATTATTTGTATATCTTGACAGCTGATTATTTTATGTGCCTTTCATATTATAACATAAGTTTCGGCTTCTAGAGAATTTTGTCAGGTTTAAGTTTGTTTTGGTACAATTATGACGTGTAGATATATTTGGGTCTATACATTTTTATATCTAGATGCTGTAAGTGTAGGAGAAAACTATATTTAGCTAAATAATATTAAAATGGAACGTTAATTCGAAACCAATATTTCATCCTTTATATTATCGGTAAACGGTCTTACACGCTATTGTGAAATAGAGCACACAAAGTCGTGGGAATTAGATTAATGTGGTAGGGTAAACTTTGCAGCGAGCTTCCTTCCTTAATGCACCGCAATATCGCTTCCAAGCAAATATACTCCCTTAACCTAACAAGAAAATATATGAACAAAACTACATACGAACCTAAGGCCATCTCCACACCTCAAATTCAGCTTAAATTTAGAATTCTCCGTCAAGTTTGTTTAGGCTGTGGTTTGGGTGTGTAAGGTTCGGTTCGGACTTCGGACAATCGTTTTTGGTAACATTGTACTGTCTATCTGCAGCCGGCCTAATGCCGTGAATAAGTAAGTAGATTCGGCGAGCCTGTTAATGCCGGTACCCTTAGAATAGCGGTACAGGATACGCCTTTAGCCTTTATAACAAGAGATAAACACTTATCTACGTAAGCGTAAATAGTGATTTTGTTTCGGGTCGGATTTGTTTTCGTCTTTGCACCGGTTTACGGAATTAACTTGGATGTTAGTGGGGATTAACCGTTTTGAGGTCGGTTTTCGGTGAGCGAAGAAAATTGAAATCGTAATTACACTAATAGTAGGCTATGGTGCCGAGTCCCTACTGAAGAACGGTTTTCTTAATACTCTAGATGGGGCCCTTTTATTTATCAGGCAAACCACAGACGACCATAAATTTCCTCATTAAAGTGTTAATAAACATGTTTACGAAAAACAGATACGCATTAAAGACAATCCGTCTAAACCGAAAGAAACATATTTTTTTAAATTCTCTTGTGGAACTAATTCCCTTTTTTGCGTCTGTTTGCCAGATAAAGCCGACCCTATCTTTTTCCGTGGGCGTCAAGTAAGGCAAGTTAGTAATGAGTATCTATGTAGTGCTAAATACAAGATATCCATTTACGTAGATTATTATGTAAATGGTTTCATGTCTGCCCTATCTGTAACTCGTTAAGTCGTGATTTCTGGACTTGATAGGTACTCGTAGTCAGGTACTTGGTATCAGTACTGTGTTATCTTGGCGGCTGTCCCGACATGATTGCTACATGTAAGCTGCTATTAACATTCTACGAATTATTTCTACTTATTAGGAAGCGCCTCTATATACCTTATCGGTGTTTAGATTACTTAATTTACTTAGTATAAAGGGAAACTTAAGTTGATCACTTCAAGGTTTAATAAAAGGAAGATTATATTAAACTGCCTCGGTAGCCTAGTGGTCCTAAGCGCGACTGCCACGCTAGAGGTCTTGGGTTCGATTCCCAGGTCGAGCAAAAAGTGTTATTTGGGTTTTTCTATGAAATTCTCAGTAGAAGCTCGGAGTTAGGATTTGTGCCCGGTTAATGGCAATAGGCTCGCCCCCTATTACATGGGACCTAAACATACCGGCGAACTGTGGGTGTACATTGTTACACCTCTGCCTAACCCTTCGGGGAATACAGGCGTGATGGTATGTTGTATGTATTATGTTAATTATACAAGTACATTTTTTATTAAATGCATTACACTTCGGGCCAAAATAATTTGACTATGAATTAATGATTTTAATCTTAATAATATCTTTACTAAATAATTAATCATAT
The DNA here is from genome assembly GCA_947462355.1 of Caradrina kadenii. NCBI lineage: Eukaryota > Metazoa > Arthropoda > Insecta > Lepidoptera > Noctuidae > Caradrina > Caradrina kadenii. The sequence goes on along the minus strand of OX381684.1, from coordinate 6,184,953 downwards.
CTATAGGAGATTTAAGAAACATCGTTACGAAATCTTTGACCATGGTTTTAATATCTGCATGATTCTAAAACACCGAGAAATGAAATTCTTCGTCGGTTCCTAAATAAAAATCAGTACCTACTGAATTCTTGGTAAGTTTTCCGTTACAATGTCCTTCCACCCTGTATTTCCAGCTTTATTAAGTTCCTTATTGCAAGCCAAAATAATATTTCAGTGGATTACTGGCAAACGAATTTGTGTTTAACTAACAACGTAGTTCGGAGAGTGGCCGAGTAAACTTCATCTCAGTAAGCTGAATGAGCCAAAGCGGCGATGCACTGGCTAATAATGTTTGCGGATTAACTTTTTGTTTCAACAGCTAAAATGATGAAATAAAATGCATTAAAACATTTATTTTGAATCAATTTTTGTTTGATTTGACCATCATCAAATCTATAAATATGGATGGCTTCTTAGTATATTGAACCTACAATTAATCGGATGTCCGAATAAACTGTTTTTGTTTTAACTCCAAACAAACAACATTGACCATATAATTGTACTTATATGTAAAGAGAATTGGTTTGTCTAATAAATTGCTACGTTCACCATTTACCAGAATTTAAACTAAATATTTGTTAGCCATACAATTTTCTGCTTTGTTTAAGTTTGTCCCTACGGAAATTTAACGGAAGCGAACACTCGTATTACGACAATTGGGTTGTCGACACAGAAGTATGACAGGGCAATTAAAATCCAGGAATTGTAGGTAATAGCTATGAGCTGTATTTGAAGTCAAGCTATTATACTTATACAGACAGTTGCCAAAATCGTATTGAGTCATAATATTTATTCATGTTTTACATTATATTGTTCATTATATACATTTTATTGTTCCTCCACTGTTTCTAGTGATTTTCAATCAATAATATTTTTTTTTCTTGTAAAATATAGCTGAGTTTACTATTCAGTATGAAGTATTTTTTCTTCATTTTAATGAAAAAATATGCTTACTACGTCTTGCCAAAACATGGCGTACAAAAACGAAGTAAGAGAAAGCAAATCATATTAATTACAACCACGGAAGTGTGTCAAATAAATACAGTAAAAACTCAATTAAAAATTTTGCCTGGCAGATAAATTTTACGTCATTATAATTTTTCACCATTCCTAAAATAACCAATTAAACATTTTTAACGAAATTTTATATAAATTATGCTCTCGTGCTTTTCAAGATTTCAAAAGAACTTGAGGGTTTCTATTAAGAGTTTATTTGATATTAAAAATGTCTGTTCAAAACAGAAACGGTATGAAATAGCCGCCTCAATGGTTACTTAACTTTCGAAAGAATCACGTAAACTTCGAAAGCAAAAAAAAAACCTAATTTTCCAAACAAATAGAAAGTTTTAATTGAACAACAAAATTTTCAAGTGAAAGGCTTCATTTTCCAGGTTTCTTAATAAAAGTGGCGCTGTTGATGTCTAATTAAGTAATGTTTTTGATTTAAATTATCCAAACCGTAGAATTTTTTTTCAAAGGGAATGGCAGAAATGGAATTGTGAAGGTATTTTTGTTTTGTTACATTAATTAAGTAATGAGGAAAATGTAAAGAATCCCTTGAAACAGAATCGTAGTAATATTTTTATCAGTACTCTTTAGTCAGGTTCGGTTCTGAAAAGCCTTCAACTAGCCGTCCCAAAAGTATCAAAGCAAGAAAGCACTTAAACCGAGTCTCAATAGAGCATCCGTCTTAGTCATAGACCTTTCATTTCGCGACTAAAAGTCCACACCGCGCCAACCTTTGACCAACTGTAAATAGACAAGGCCACGACCCACAAACAACCTGAACAACACTCCCGCTCATCACGGCCTGTTTTCTTTTCACATTTAAAAAAAGAACTAAGTGACTGCGCGTTTTCCTTATAAAGACGCCTTGTTCCCAGTGTTATAAAAAAATAAACACTTAGAAGAGGTAAAGAATAGGGACTCCTTACACGTCTGACGTTCCTCATTGAAATAGGTTCTTAATGTCGCCCTATTTCTATAGAACTTCCCTAAAGCGTTGTTAACGCACCATAAAAAGTTTAAAGTTAAACGTAAACAGTGAATAAGCAAGGATAATGTAATACTTTGGCTGCGTTCATAATTTGTACCGTTTGACTTTTTATAGCTTCGGAGTAAATGGGGGTTATTAACGTAGTATCGCGAGCGAAGCAAAAACATTCTGCGTTTAAAAATTGCAAGTAGTTGAAAAGTGAAGGATTACAACACCGTCTTCAGTTGATACCTAATAGCCATAGAAATACAGCAAAAAATCTTATGACATTTTTACATTTTTCTTATTTTTGTGTTTATAAATTGTATTTATAAACTTTCTGTGCAGGTTAATTATTATGGTAGGTACTAATCCCACGGTTGCGGAATTTGTTCGAAAGAGTTACCGCGGCCCTGGAATGCAAAGGGCATTAGGAGGAACACGGATGGGTTTTAGTCGGTAAGAGTCTGACAGTACCTTCCATCATTTGATGATTTCCCATCCTTAAAAAATAAAAAAGAGACTTATGTAGACCATTTTCAGTTGCTTCCCAATTCTGTTAATCAATTTATCCTTTCACAGTCTACCTACTTGATGTAGCTATCTTCAAAGTTCCGCCGCAGCACTCGGTCCTCGGCTTTTAATTACTCAATACAAAAGCAAGTTAGAAACAAATCAAACAATGAGACAAATTAACAAACTAGGTGTAATAGTCATTTGAGTTATAAATGTAGCGTAACGATTTGGCCACAACAAAGAGGTGTAAACAGTCGTAGTGGCCATTTTACGGTGAAAACTTAGTTTATGAAACTCGCCGCACGAGTAACTCCATTATCTCACCTACTGCGAACGTTGGGAATTTTTGCAGCATTTATTCATCAAACAACCCTCACTATATTTCAGCTTTTGTACTAAAATAATTAACCCGAAAACTTCAGTGCCTGATAACTCCTTCGAAAATTACGTTCTGTGTAGAACTCGCGGTCTACCTTTTTCTTTGTAATTTCAATTTGTGTAGTTTGTTACCCCGAAGAAGTTTTTTTTAATTATTTTGGGGGAATGAGATTGTTGAAAAATACAGTAGAAAAGTTTGTGTTATGAATTTATGTCGATGTGCATTTGTTTTAATGTTTTGCTGTGTTGATCAGTGCAGTTGAACTATAAAATATTTTATAAAATAAAATGATACACGCAGTTAAAATAAAATAATATTAAGAACACGCTAGGCATGTTCCAAGTAAGGCGAGAAGTGGAGTTTCCTTAATTAAATACCTATTACACGGCGCGTACACTTGGGTGCCATTATTTCAACTCTTACCTGAAACAAATAAACGGAAACATTAAATTTATATTACAGTTCAAGAATTTTAGTTCGCAAATGTAATTAAGTTTAAAGATTTCCATTGGTCAGCTTATTAATTCTATAAAGACCATAGCTAGCAGTACCTACTCAGAGATGTAAGAAATCGAAATTCAACAATTTCTCTCACTTACTTTCAAAAACTCATTAAAATATGGTTACTGCACTGAATTTGAATTTGGAATTAGTTACTCGATTTTAATACATAATATCCACAGCAGTGCCGTATCCAAATACATGAATCATGCACAACTGAATATAGTGTAATAGTGCTTCAGTGCTCACTGCCAGTGTTTCTGCTGGCTGTACCGCCACAGTTGGATACACACAAGAGGCTTTATCATTTCCGAGGTTTCCATAAATCGAGCTCCAAGCGGAACATTTGCAATGACTGGAACATCTGTTGCTCCAATACTGTCTGATAAAAGATACAACTTGGAAACAATGGCATTTAACATTAAGGAGACTGTTAAAGCTATGGTTTATATTGGATATCTTTAACAATATGACCCGTTTATATTGTAAATGCTTCCCCCATTAACACCGACAACCGGATTAAAACCAAAATTGATTCAACTAAAGCGTTTGTCAAACGTGCCGAAAACAAAAACAAAATCAGCCTCATCACGTCTAAAGCGTCTAATATTAATATTTATGCAAATGTCAATATTAAAATCATTCCGGGCACGAGCCAGAATATCAATGAAGCGTCAAATACGGCCGAGAGAACCTTTTTCGGTACGCAATCGACACAGAATCGATTCGCAATGAGGTTTTAGCGAAGCCACAATGAAATTATCCGGGCTTTGGGCACCGGATATTAAACACAGATGACCAGGGACAATCACACAGCTAATAATTCCAATAACGCAGCGAAATACACAGTTTTATCAAACACTATCATTAATTAACTATTAATTTGTGCTGATTGTATTCATGAGTCGCTATTCATCTACGTTAATTAGTTACAGCTGGTGACAATAACGATGAATTTGTCACTAATATTTTTTATTTACATACTAATGTAGTGAAATTATTCTATTTTGAAGCAATTGGTGTGAAATAACAACGTACGGAGTAATAATGGTAGAAAACAAAATGTAAAACGATGCTCCGTAACGTGGTTTTGATGACGAATATCATCACCAGTCCATTGAGAGAAATGGTAATGAAAGGGCGAAGAGATAAGTGCAATCCGAGAATGTTCCAGCTTGACATTAGCATACAGATTGATCCACACGCCGAGACGACCGAAATGCTGGTAATGAACTCAATTCAATATACAAGTGAATGATTGTGTTTCAAGTTTCTACTAGTGAAGCTTTTGAACCGCTAGGAATGCAATTTAATTACTTCCTCCGTTACTTTTCGTTAAATATGTTTTTATTTTTGAGCTCTTTTTACTAACATTACCAAGTCTAACTACTGGCTTACCTTCATTTCCTTAACTGCTATAGTAGTATCAGTCTTTCCCGTATCCAATTGGTCATTTCTTAACAACGTCTCATCGGTCATAGTACCTTCGTCTACTAAAATATCTCTGCTATTTTTCCTGGCGTGGTTAATTATATCGGGTTTCTCAGCGCTCATTAGATTACTCGCATTTTCATTTGTACAGTTCTCTTTTCCAGACTTTCTGTCTTCGACCGTACGTGATTTATCTTCGGAACTTTTTATTTTGAAACAAGATATCGATTTCTTATCTTCTTTACCATCGCTTCTACTAATTGGATCATTTTTATCACGTTTACGTTCGTCTTTCTTATGGTTCTTGGCAGCACTTTCCAACTTGAGACGTTTTTTCTTTCCATTCCATTTGGAAGTGACGTTTTTGGATCGATTGCTATCATCGCTTGTGCCAACGCTGTCGGAGCAGACAGGGTTAACTAGGATTTTCGTCGATTTAGCCTTTCGTTCAATTTTTCTTAAATTCAGTAAGTTTCCGGATGCACTTATGAGGGTTGGCGATGAATTGTGTGACGGAGAACTGTCTTTAGCATCATCGCTGGAGTGTCGAACTGTTGCGGGTATCAGGTGGCTGATGGCTTTCATGGCATCCACGGGGTTATGACGTATTTTGTGTGTACCAAGTGGCCCCATAGCAACTGGTGGTCCTCCTTTAAATAATAACGCCGTCTCCGTTGGTTGACACACACAAGCTAACATTTTCAATATTCATTTAACTTACTTATCACTATTATCACTCACATATTTGGTGTATTACTATGGTGTAACGACACGAAACTAACTAAAGCTACTTAAGTGTGGGCGTGAAGTATGGCTGGAAACCCCTGTTGATACACTAAACAATGAAACAAATCAACGCTCAACATTTAAATGTTGAGCGTTGATTTGTGAAGCTCAAACCTAGCTCAGCCTAGCTGTGAAGATCAAACTGCAACGTAAACAGAGGTAAATGCGACAGAGTACGTGACGCGTTTACGTAAGTACTTACATACATATGTAACATAATCTAATAATGCATCATACACGTATGGCGCGTACATTAAACTTCCCGCCTGCCGTAGAGACATGGTATTCCTAACTGAATAGCGTAATCATCGCTATCATTTGAATGCTCTATGTGTCTTTACTTAGACCTGACTTCCCCATTTCTGTACAAAACATACAAATTTAGGTAACGAACACACTGTGTACAGAGAATTGAGATTAAACCAGATAATGCGGAGAAACTTTTTTGCCGAAGCTTTTAAACCATCAAATCCCACAGAAAAAGTATTTGCATCCGAAAATATTCAGTCATTTATAGAGTTTACTGAACAAAATAAGCCAAAAGTGAACCGCAAACATTTTGTCCCGGAATCCTTTCTCTGGGGAGGAAAAAGTTCAAAAGCCAGTTACTGCTTTATTCCGTGTATACTCGCATACGTACTTACGCTACGACTGAAAAGTTGACGTTATCGGATTTTCTGCTCGAGCATGTCACAATGTCTCTCAGAGGTTTGTATTTATCACAGTATTGATCTGTTGCGGTTCATACATATACTATTTTCTTACTGAGGTTACTCTCTTTTCAACTTTAACAAAGCCATCCATACTCCAGTGTATTCTTAGCTCTTTATCATAAAACTCGAACGGTAATAATATGGCTGCCCTTCTAAAAGCATTCATATCTAAAAGCGTTGACTAAAACCCTCCCCCCTTGCATAATTATATGAATAATCAATCAGGCAGAGCAATAAAAGTGAACCATTTAAATGCCAAGCGTTTGCTTTGGTCTAACGTTCAGTCGTTGAGTATCCCTAAAAAAACAACAATTGGACCGACTCCCCTAAATCATTTACATTACGAACGATTCCTATACGATGACGGACGGTAACTCGTGAAATATTGCCACGGAAGAATGAGAAGGAACGCAACATATATTATACAAAATGCACGATACATAATAAAACAATTTCTAGGCCGAATACTTTACGTTGTCAATACTGCCTATAACTTTTTTATTTCTTTAGGTATACTTAACCAACCGAATAGACGTTTCCTGAAATAAACTGACGTGTTTCAGCGGAAAATCTTTTCATTCAAAAATGGAGAATACATTATTACGCCCCAAACGAACTTTGCGTATAAAATAAATGAAATTGTAACGAGATTCAACATATTTTACAGAAAACATCGTAAAATAATCGTTCTTGATGTAATAATAATTGGGAGTAAATGTGACAAAATAAACATTCTTTTTTATACTGTGTGTACGTAAACAATGTGAACAACGACATGGTGTATTATAATAAGAATTCTGAAATGAAGTTAGATGAAGCACACATAAGTACTTCAGTGTAAACGCTTCCCAAGCCAGAAGCTCATGAAAACTTTTTACTCTCCTTGTGTCTACTTCAATCGAAGTATTAAATGGGTCTAAGCGCATTACACTACTATTTTACTATTTAGCTCCGTCTTGTAAATAAAAAAACTTTTCTAGACAAGCACGAGTGACGTAAGTGGACGGTGCTATGCAAAATTTGCACGTAGGGAATTCTGTCCTTGCCGAAATATCCAGGTATGGTCAGGTGTAGTGGACGGAATGCTTAATATTGAATCTACGAAGACCGTTAGCAATGTAGGTATTCAAGGCTTTTTGCCTTATTTGATCTAGCTTAAATTGGGAAGATAAACTTCGGTAGCTTTGGGCTAGGTATTGTTTTTTTTATGTATTTAGCTTATACCCGCGACTTCGTCCCAGTAAAAGTCAAGTATTTCATAAAACATAACCTATGACACTCAGCATTAGTGCTGCTTTTTAACAGAGAGATAGTTTTAGTAATCTGACCAGGACTTTCAGAGATTACCGCTTACTAACAAAAAGAAGTAGTGGATGAAAAGGCTAAAATGTTTGCTTTATTTCTTCGGAAAGTGATTAATTTACTTTGTAGTAATTAATCATACAGTCAATTAGACTGTCTACCAATATTAAGTTTATTGCTTTTGTCACAAGTACGATACATATTACAACCTCAATTATGATTACATGTATGTGAAGATTTATCGGTCCTAAGGGAAACAAAAATCCATTATTCCAACGAACGGAAAAAAATATTATTGTTGACGATGAAAATGAAAACGGATAAAATGCAGCTTCATATACATCACCGAGAAATGTAATTCCAGTTTGCACAATGTTGAGAAATTTAATTTCAAGCTGCTGAAAATCATTATAAGGTATTCATATTGCAGTCGGCAACGCGTCTGAACATTTCATTGCCGCTTTAATTTTGTAACATTTCAATGTAAAATGTAGGTAATAAATATTGAATGAATGTCGTCGACTGACTGAAACTTTACAAATAAAATGCAGCACAAATATTTCAATTGTACAGTGCCTAAAGTACCTATCATATACTTTAAAGTTATACAGGGTGGAAGAGATACCAACCCGCAGATTATAATCATGTTTTCAGTACATGGCAGACTTGATATTTTTATTCCCTTATTGAAAAGATAAGTGTTATTTACTATAGTGCCATATCTACAAAGCTAGTATGAATTGGACAGCAGCTTTTTTTAATTATAGAAAGCAAGCAATACGGACAAAACTTTTACTAGACTCCATGTAGGATTTATGTTTAACTGACGGAGCAGTGACTCATTATTTAATGTTAATTTCCAGAATACCTAATTAAAATTTCATGTAGGTAGTAAAAGTTAATTATAAGGTAGAAGTTTTAGTTGGTACTTCTTCTTCTTTCTTTCTTTTTTAAAAAACGTTGCCCCACACTAGGAATATATCCTGTATAGTGGGTGCATTTACAAACATAGAAAGTCACATACACAAGCAGCCAGACCCGAAACAACTATCTGTAGGTCATACAAATGTTCGTTTATGACACGTGTTCGCCCAGGTATTTTTTTACGAAATTCTGCCTCAATGACACAAAATACATTTAAAACGATAATTATAACATGTATATTAGAAAATATAGAGTAGTAGTAAAGCTCTTTGTGAAAGAGCTCGTCCGGGGAAGTACCACCGTACCTATTTCTGCTACAAAGCAGCTTTACTGTGTTCCGGATTGAAGGGTATGGGTGCCGGTATAACGATATAATTACAGGCACATGAGACATTTCATTTTCATTTCATTTTTTTTTGTGTCTGGGATGGCAACGCATGTGCAAGGCCTCTGGTATTGCAGATGTCTATAAGTAAGTAATTACAGGCACATGAGACATATCAACTTTTTCTCTGGTAAGTATCAGTCTATAGGTAGCGGTGACTAATTAACATCAGGGAAGCCATTGGCTTGTTTGCCATCCGATGACATAAAAAAAATACCTACAAGGGATTGTTAACCCCTTTTCAAAATAAGTGATGTTAGATATAGTTGAGAGTAAGTGCGTACATTTAGGGCACACGACACTGCCACATCGGAAGTAGGCTCGGAAGTCAAAGTGAACCGACTCTCCCGCCGCCACCCACTGTTTCCTATTCTCCCCTATCACCTTCATACAGCGGCAACTAGCTCGCAGCTAGACAAGTTTCAGTTTTCGAAATAGGAAATTACCTACTTTATGTTCTTGAAAGAGACGTATTACTATAGAACAAGTATCTTATAAATAAAACTCATTAGTTTCCCACTATTCATTCGAGTTTGGAATACTAATGCGTTGAAAATTCTGTTTAAAAGTCCATTCGCGAAAATCCCATTGACTCACTCACAGAAACACTTCACTTCCGAAATAAAGAACCAGGAAAGGCCCATTAAAAGAGCGTTATTATTCAACCCAACGCTCTAGCGGAAAATTAAGAAAAATTCTCACACAATGGTTAGTGAAATTGCTAGGAACTTCGCAGAGCCGTTTTTTATACGGTGACATCAATCAAAAAAAGTTAGTCCTCGTCGCAACGCCTGTTAATTGAAAGTTATTGCATGGAAAATGTAACAGTTTTTTCCGTAGAAATTTTAAATTTATACCCGGTGATAGCTACTGCTTTGTACTAAATAATAATTTTAACCTTTTCGTGGTTAAAATATCAAAACGAAATAAATCGCAAAAGAGTTGCCGTAAGTTCAATTTTATGAAAAAAATAAACTCGTAGGCAGAAGTGCTTCAAAATAATTTGAGAAAGAGATTTAAATCACCAATGCGAATGTTCATAATACTTATTGGGCAAAACATGATGGAATGAAGCTGAACAAAATATAATCCTAGCACGCTAGTTAGAATTTTTCAATTCCAACCAGTAGTTCCTGAGATTAGCGCGTTCAACCAACGAAACAAACAAACAAACTCTTCAGCTTTATAATATTAGTATAGATTAATTCAAACACCAATGTTGGCGTGGGTGAACGCCAACATTGGTGTTTGAAAAACGTCACGATTTTTTAATTACAATATTTTAATTGTTTATAATAGTCATTAACACACTTAATTTGCGTAAGATAAGATTCCAATTAAGCAAAATGATGTAATTTTAATTGAATAAGCAATAAGGTTTAATTAAGAACGTACTTGCCAAAAAGGTTCTTATCTAAAGATACGACAGTTTTATAATTAATTAGAAAAGATGATATCGTACTAACGCTTCTAATAATGTAGTGAAGTGGGAGGATCAAGACTTGGTAATAACTTCACACTGCCTTTTGTTTATATTGGGTAAAGCAAGGGACCCACGTGCGGATGGCACTGAAGTATGTTCGTGAAGTATGGGTACTGCCATCGATCCCCGCTCAATTAAAGCGAGATTTAATTATCACGCCCGCATTGAGTAGTCACCCGAATGTGAATCTGCCTTTACAGAGGCTTTACTATATGACATTACTAATGGGAACTTCTCAGTATCACCTACTAGGTAGCGATGTAAGTAGTCTGGCAAGACTCTCGAGAGACATAAAGCAATCTTAGTTGTACTACGTTTTCAGTTTAGCCTGAAAGTTTAAAGTTATTTTATTGCGTTCTTTTATAAAAATGTAGTACAAAAAGTGTTGAAAACGAGTAATAAAGGCTCGTAAATCCACGAGCTAAAATTGAGTTCCATAAACAATATCTCTTCTGGACATAACTTTAGCCTGAAACAATGTTTCCTCTTAACAACTTGAAATTTTTACCGCACCGTTTCACAGAATAAGTGTAATTGGAATATTTTATAAATTAATCAGATTGAAACAGATTTTAAGTGAATAAATTCCGTTAGCGACACCAGAGGATTTCGACAAGTTTGGTTTCATACGGGGTTAAATTTTCATTGAATTTCTGCCTGTTCGCTATTCCGTGGGATCCTTGAATTAATAATAGAGAACCTTGACCGTATTTTGATGTCAGTTCTATTACTTAAAGTGCCACTTAGGATTTAGACTCGACAACATTTACTTCCCGAATAACTGTCTGTAGCTATTGAAGTATGTATAGATGGTACCAATTTACCTTCCCTAATAAAGTAAAAAATAGTCAAATTATATTGACAAAGCATTTTTAATAGGTATATTATTAAACATTGAAGAGAGATTAATTTGTTACTTTATTAATTTTGTTTGAGAAATTACAATCTTATAGTGCCTCTTCCACACCGCGCACTAACATAAGGATAGTTGAGTGCAGTATAAGGTAATTTACATAGCTATTTCACCTACCCTCATTATTATATAACTCCGTAATGAAACCTCATTGTTCTGTCCTCATATGAAACAATAGCAATTTATTATTAAACTCTAATCCCGCCAGCCACTTCCACCGTAATGAGATAAATCTACACCAAGTTCTCACTCATGTTAGTAATTGGTTTATTACTTTATACTATGGTAATCTACAGTAGTATTCTGTAAAATATCCCACAGTGAATTTAAGTGAAGTGAGCTTTAGGTGAACATGTATCTAATGTTGGGATGGTAATTGGATGACAGCTTACTTCCACCTCACTTCATCAAAGTTCACTGAGAGTTTTTGGTAGGTACCTAAAAACTGGGAGGGAAGCTCATGAAAGTGAAGCCGATAAAAATAAACATTTGCACTTGTAATTTCCATATTCTTAAAGTAAAGCTGAAACTTTACGAAAATCTGTTATGTAATCAAAATATACTGTTTTTTATAAACAATTTGTTGTGTGTCAAGAAAAAGTTATTAACATTTTCTTTCTTTCAAAGTTTTTAAAGCATTCAGTATTTGTTTGTTTAACATGTTCATAAAACCTTCGCTATAAGCGAGGACAAGAGTTAGTAATTGTCACCTGAGACTCTAGTGGGACTTTGCGAGTCAGATCGATTGAAATCCAAAAGAGAAGTAAAGAAAACAAAATCATTCTCAATTCCAATCAATAATGCGGTATGAAACCACTCCCTTTAATTGTCAATAACTGTCTAATGTAATAAATAACATATCCATACAAGTCCATGGAACACACAAACATTGAATATTTCAAGTCTCTCTTATAGGCGCAATAAATAATTCAATTTGCTGATAGATAATCTAGCGACTATTAAACCCAAATAATCTAAGTAACAGAAAACGAGCCTAGTTTTAAACAGCCGTAAATCAATTTTACCTCAAACCTCTAATTGAGTTGAGAGAACAATTCAGATGGAAGATATCCGTCAAAGGTAATTTCCATTAAATCTAAATTGAATTTTTGCTACATGCAGGATTTACTCGCGTCGAAACGTTCGCTATTAAATAATGCACAAAACAGAAGGTCGTGAAAGCTGCTTTGATTCATTATGGAATATTAATTATCCTGAGTCTGAATTGTCCAAAGGAGCGTGATTTATTTTATAAAGATTATCTACAGGAGATTGCCCAGCAGAAAATGCGGAACTTAAGGGTATCCATTGTTTGTTCTGACATCTAGGATACTTAGATTTACGGCTTTTTGTGTTTCTTTTGTTTCCAATCAAGACAATCAACATAAAACATTGTATTAGAATTTTTGTTTTACAATGTTTATGAGCACAAAAGATTGTTGTACAACGAATAAGTACAGTTTCGTAATCGAGTCAAAATACAAGTCTTTATATAAGTTTTAAAACAAAATTGCCAAGTTAATAGATTTTTACAGTATGGCAATATAAAGTGCTGCTTAGTGGAAGTTTCATCTCATATCATCTGCAGGAATTAGCTCGGCGAGCTTTACTCCAATGTTCCGCTCCATTGGTGCTCATGAAGACCTCATAAAGGTTGCTGCAAAATTATATCAGCATTTAACTTTGAAAGGTTTTTATAACTACTTAAAAGATTTATTGAATTGATGTTTTTAAGAAATGATGGAAAAAGTAAAGGAACTGAATCGTTTTTTATATAAATTTTTAGAAATGTGCCTATTATATTAAAGCCTGATAAACGAACTTCCAAATACTAAACAATCCTGAAGTATCATTATCCGCATCCCAGAATTTACTTTTTATTAGGGGAAGCCCCGAGAAACCGACAGACAGAAAAAGAACAACCGGAAGTCTGTTAATATTTCAAAAGATAAGAATTTCAGACTATTAATACGTTCAACCCTGGTCTTTACCAACGAGACTACTTTTGTAGAGCCTCTCGCGATTCCCACGAGCACGACTTGCCTCCACCGCTTACAAGACATCGATACTGATAAAATGGCGCTGTCAGTATCTTTCATTTGTTACCTTCAAGGAGAAACGGTCATTATTCATCGGTTCCCTCAAATTATCTACTTGTCAAATTCGTTTACACAATTTTAGTCTTCATGAAATATTTTCTGGAAACTTTTACGCTAACCTTGTTTACTTGTTTAAGTTAGATGGAATATTTAATAAATGAGGACACATAGAGTAACAACCAAGAAAACAACCTTTAGCGGCAAACTAAGAGGCAAATTTTGACAATCTTCCCGGAACCTTCCAACTGAGTAGAGCTTAATATAATACGTAATTTATAAAGCCTTTGAGCGTTCGTTTTTGCTTCATAACTTAACTTTCTGGCTAGACTTTTGAAAACATAATCAAGTTAAGTCATGCGTCACAAAATTTTATGAAAATGTAAACATTTTCTTACAAAGTTACGAGTTTACGACATGATGTTCATACGCAAACAGACTTCAAAATGTAAATCTACTAAGCATGAATGAAACAAGAAATTTAACAATACGTTTTTGCCATTCAGAATAAATCACTTTTACAAAAGTGGAGCAAATGTTTGTACTCCACCCTCCGTTTACGATTTCTAAGAGAGAAAGGGCATTCATTCATCAGAACGATCATATAAGTACGGATATATAACACGACTTTTATCCTTTGACGCGATCAACAGACTACAATGAAATGGTCTAATCCTGACCTAAATAACAGGCATCCCACATGTTTGCAACTTTAAGTCGCAAGACTTAATCATGTTGCGATCGTAAACGCGTTGTAGCAAAGTTAATGGTGGATATAGTAAGTTTTGCGCTGCAGCTACAGTTTATACAAGTTTAGTAACTTATACTACTTAAACTACTTACTACCTATCTATACTAAATATAATAAAACTGAAAAGTTTCTTAGTTATTTCTTTATCTTTAGAAGTACCAGTAAAATTAAAAAAGAGCTATTTGCATATAATAGCCAAATTCATGAGGAATAATACACATAACATCACACTACGACACTCGGGAGCGGAGAGTAACCAAAGATGTAACTTAACATCATCATCATGCCCAGCTTTTTCCCAACGATGTTGGGGTCGGCTTCCAGTCCAACCGGATGCAGCTGAATACCAGTGTTTTACATGGAGCGACTGCCTATCTGACCTCCACAAACCAGTTACTAGGCAACGCGATACCTCTTGGTTAGACTGGTTGTCTGACGTCCTGGCTTCTGACTATCCGTATTGACTATCAAAGATGTACGAATGACAGCCGGGACCAACGGCTTTACGTGCTTTCCGAGGCATGGGGGTGTCACACCACCAACTTCCAAACTCCGGGCTGCTTATAAGCAAATCCTAATGGAAACACCCAATAACAGTTTTTGCGCGAACTGGGAATCGAACCTAGGACCCCACGCTTATCAGTCGCGCTTGCGACCACGAGACCAACGGGGCAGTTCAATAAAGATGTAACTTAACACGGGTGAAAAAAAATGACGCGGGCGATGTCGCGGGGAGAAGGTAGTATTTAAAATAATACGTACGCAAGTTACAACTCAAGACTGAATTAAGCATCTTCTCATTAATTTGTTTATTCTCTGCCTTTCCTTTAACGCATGGAAAATACCAAGAAATTCTAAACAGACCGATTTTAGAACATTGTAAAGGAAAGTTCCCAAACATTTGGGCCGTGGTATACCGAGATCATTCTACCTGTTGGATGTGCTAGGATCATTAAGTTAATACCCCCTTTTACTTGGCTTACGGCGGGACCCCCGAAGTGTTTGGGTGTATACATGACGTATTTTTGTTCCCTGCCTTTCCTCTTTTTCTTACGGAGATTTATTATCTTGTCTCAAGCACGGGTGGAAAGGAGTTGAAGGGCTATTAGAAAGGAGAAAGATCTGGGATAAGAAGTACTTTAGAAATGTTATAAGGAGCCTACGACCTTTCATCTCATAGTAGATACTTGTAAGTAATCGAACTTCTTGATTGTTGCAGAGGAATTACAATTAAAACAACATTAAGAACGTAATAAATTATTAGGCAAACGAAGCAGCCAATAAGATTAATTAATATCCACAGACATTTCAAACGCCGCCGCCATACTAAATAATATTTTGCGACATTTGGCGCAAATACGAAAATATTTAAATAAATTATAGTTTCTTCTTTAATGAAATTACACTAATGAGAAAAGTTTTAAGAAAATTCAACCTTGGATATAGGTAATAAGAATAACTTTCACATTTTTAACTGAAACACGTTATTTTTCATTCATTGATTGATTGATTTAAAAATGAGAGACAAATAATTTATGATAAGGTTAATGACCTTATCATAAATTATTTGTCTGTTCTAAAGATTTCCTTACTGACCATAAAACAATGAATACAGAATTTCTTATGTCTCAAAGTGCTGCTACTGTAGGTCATCACAAGTCGTAATTAATCCAAGTTTATGGCAGCTACGTGTAATCCATTAAGAAAACGATACATTATTAGCAAGAGAACATTAAATACCACCGATTTTGTTTCACACATTCATTGCTAATTATATTGGGCCTAAGAGTCCCTAAACAGTACCTAAGCAGTAAAGTACCTATAAAAAAGAAATGAGATTTTTGATTACTAGCTGGCGGCTGATGAGTGACTATGCGGTGCTGATTTTAGTATGATAGAAATGACCTTAAAACTTTGAATTTTATTTTCCCTTTAGACATGAGAGAAAGATATATCCAGTAGACAAATAAGAATCTTGTATTTAGAATTCTATATAAAAATACGTGTATAACATCGTCTGATTAATTTGCACCGAATTTGGTGCCTGATGAACTGATATGATTGTTGTTGGAAATTGATGTTGTTTAATTCTACAACGAAACACGACCTAAATATTCCGCCTAGGATGGAATAGCTGTGAAAATTTGAGAACAACGCAATGTAACAAAAATTTGGATTATTCCAATAAGCAAGCACAATGTTAATATTTACTAAAACCTGATCAAACCCTCCTAAAAACCTTTCTGAAGAAAATGATAAGCAAAAAGCACCTACGTGTCACCGCAAATATGAGCTTGTAGCGAACTCATTGAGCCTTTTATGTAAATCCAATAGATCGTTTGTATGTTTCCCTACGGGGCCACGTCACATAGAAGACGTAAAAGGAAGCTGTCTCCATATCTATTCGGAAAACATCGTGAATGTCAGCAGTAAGGAATAATGCTAACTTGACGTTTATGGGCAAACTGACTGATGTTTGAGGGTAATAAATTGTGGCAAATATACTGCCGATGTTTATACAAGTATTGGGTAAAGATTCATATCTATCAATTTCTTTATGGCCAATGTCGTGAAGTTTATCCTGTAAATTTGAGTTTGTAGGGATGACTGCATAAACATTGGTGAAAGAGGTGGTAAGATCAAAGCTTTCGATTGTTGTACGGTTAGGTGATGTTTTAAATTTAAAAATGTTTAAAAGAGAATCTAATACCGACAATAATTCTTACTTTAGTAACCGTCAAAGATTGCAAATAGACCAATAAAAGGTAAGCTTTTCGTAGCAGGCAAGAATAACTAAAACAAAAGTACTTAAAAGCTCGCTACATAACATCAGCCCTACGAAACTTGTAAGTCAACATAATCATTTTGCAGTAGGCAAACATTTCACCTAGATATGTAATTACTCTGTGGTGGCACACCGTCCATCCGGTGTCGAGGCTGACCAAATGTCGCAATCAGTTTTGGACGACGTGTTAATATCGAGAGCACATAAGTACCTACGCAAACTGTTCAGTTAACACGTTCATTAATTAACCAATTTTAGCCTCAACGATAAATAGTGATGGACTTTTGAGACATTATTTATCATGTTTTGATTATAATTATGCAACATTTTTATGGCTTGACATGTAATTTAAATATAATTAGTATTTTTGTAGCAATCCTTTTATTTCTAAAGTTCATTAAAAATCTATAGTAGGTAGGTATTTTTGCTGCTAACAAAAGTATTTACATAAGTAGGCACTATGTAAAATAAGACCTATTTTAATAGAGACTAGACTACATGAACAAAAATGTAACAAGCTAAAGTTTTAAAAGCCAAGGGCATTTCCAGCGCTACACGAGAACTAGCTTGAAAATAGAACGCGAAAATTTCTTATTTAATATTCTAAACTCAGGCTACTCTCACCATGTTTTACACAAATTTTAAATATTTTAGCCTAGACGTCGTCAAAATGAGATCGTCTCGTAAACTGTAAAAGCTCTTATTATATAATCAAAAGGTAAGTACGAGTTTATGGTACAGTTAACTGGCTATTTAACACATAATATAATTCTTAGAAGGGTTCAGTGTATTGTTTATACAAAGTGGTTTTAGAAAAGGAATGACGTATTGTGTAGTCCAGTAAATTATGTTGATTTAAAAAAAAAATAGGTTTTGCGTTATCGCTAATTCGTTGTAAATGACATAAAATATCAGAAAATAAATATAGTTAACAGTTGTTGCGTATATTTTGCTACAGACTGTATGTGACTACTGATAAAATATATTGAAATAACAAATAGGCACGTCTGATATTATTACATTCATTTTGCTCGTAGCTGTGCAAACAAAATGAACAACAATATTTTCTTTTTCCATTTATTCACGATACGTCAATTACGATGTAAAACTAACCGAAGAACTCCACAGACAACGTTTATTATATAACCCTAAACTATTTGAACATAAGTCCTTTCAACCCTGTGGCACGCTTAGGGCTGTCACGTAAACCTTATGCGACCCAATAAAATTTTATTGATCTTAGGTCTCACCAACCCAAAACTAAAGTCATTTAGCCTACATTGTGGTTAATGCCACCGAGAAACTTTTATGAAAGTTTGCGATAGAGAACATGTATGGAAGTTTTCTACTTTTTGTTTCTACTACGTTTACTCAGAAATATAATTCACTTACCTACTCAAAGAATATTAAAGTGGTTAGTTATAAAACAATACTCAATGGCCATGTTAATACATAATCATAATATGTATTATTAAAAATGGATATATTGAGAAAAAAGAATTTCTATCAAACTTTTTTATTACGTCCAAAATTTTTCCCGAAAATTGTTAAGTGTCTGTAATGCCTGTAATTATATTTTTTTAAGTACATATTGTGTTCTATTATCTGACAGCTTAACAAAGTAATCTAAATAAAGAAAAGTCACCTGACGTTGAAGTCCTATACTTAACTATAACATAGTTTGTTCTGACAAAAATTCTCTCGGTGATTTAGGTGAGGTGAGCTTAGGGTGAGCAGTCATCTCAGAATATACAGAATAGTTCTGTAAGCCAAATGACCCACTTTATTTTAGTAGCCAACATTCTGGGTTCTATAAATGACAACAGCTATTTTGATATGGAAATCAATATTACCTAGATATACCTGTTCAGAATTGTAATTTAAGTTGAAAAGCAAATTAATTATTCAATACTGGACAACAGAATAATATTATTTATCTAGTCCCTGTCCAAGGCCAAATTTTTAACTTATGTAAAATAACTTATTGTAGCCTACGGGCAATGGGATGCCTTCGCTCATTATTTGTATATAATATCTTCGTGCTTGAACTGAAAATGGACTTAGAGATAACAAAGTACATGTTGGTAAGTAAATAGATAAAGAAGAATTGCGTCATAATTCAAAAGTTCTTGGCTTTTTGTTGGGAAAATGTAAGAAGACTTAGCTAGTAAACATTAACAAGTGCTAAAAGAGAGTGCCATTTGAGGAGAGTATAGAGCGCGCGGGGTGCGTGTTCTTAAACAAGGCAAAAATGTAAGTTCCAATTGCGCAGTAACAAAATAATTGTTCATTGTGAGTCAAATATGCTTTATATTTACGTATGGGAAATCATCAAATGACTACTTTCATCGGGAGGGAGTGTCAGACTTTTACTGGCTAAAACCCATCCATGTTCCTTCTTGTGCGCGGTATCTCTTACGAACAACCCGTAGCCCCGGCAGGCATCGGCCCTGAGTGGCCCCTTCGAAAATTGCTGACATCTTTTTGAGGCGCACGTGGAACATGAACGCGCCGTTGATACGGCCTATCGTTATACAACGTACGGACGGTGAGCTACTCATTGCTCACCGTCCATAGGCCCGCGTCTACGGTGGCCGGGAGTCGGAGTCAAAGATGCTTGAGATCGTGATGAAACACAAGGCCATTCAATATAAAGAAAACAATTAAAGTTAGCAATATAGAAATATACACTCTAAGGACCGTTTGTTAAGTCGAGGAGGGCATCTTCAATAGTCGACATTAACTTTTATGTCCAGTAATTAAAAAGTTAAGACCTTTATGCCCGTTTTCCTTTTAATAAATACTTGAACGGTATTATAGCTTTGTTAAACTTGCCTAGAAACATCATTTAAGTACCACCATTGGACTGTTTTGAGAAGACATAATTAGACAAATTATTGTTTCAGTAATTTAATTAAGTAAGGGGAATTATTCAGTAAGGGAAATGTTAATTTAGACGGTGATTGTTGATACATTTTATCGCCTTTCTCAAAACTTTGAAAGCTAAGTTTGAATAGTAGATATGTATGAACAGACTATGTTCCACATAGTTCGTACTGAAGTATAATTACTTTATGCCGCGCGTGTAGGTACTTCACATGTAAGTGGGGTGCAAAATATTATAGCAGAAATGGGTTGTCATCTGTAGTGTCATTTACAAAGACAGTCGCTACCGCTAAGGGGTACTTTTGAACTGCGACTTTGAACCATCTTTAGAAACTGTCTGCGTCCTTAGTAGTTACTACTCCAAGTAACATTGTCAAACCTACACTAGGAAACGCGTAAGTGTCTCCGTGTCGAGTATTTTTATGTTCGATTCAGGTTATTGAAGCTTCGAAAGTAGGTATCGATTTTCAATATTTTGATAAGCAAGCCGTCTGATCGCGAAGGTGACACAGAGGAGAATAATGCATGTATTTCTTTACAATGTTAGTGTAAGCACGGCAACACGATGAGATGGTCTTGCCTTCTTAGTAGGTAGGTGTGGTACATGTTACTTATATTTTATTGTTATGTACTAGTTTTCTGCTATGTATAGTTACGTGAGAGGCATTCAAAGAGAGTCTACGATACAATTTTCGTGTGGCCGTTTCAGTGTGATAAAATGACAATAGCGAAATATAGGAAAAAAATATAGCAGAGAATCCTAAGAAAAAGTAGGTTTGAGAAGAAGTAGGTCAAAAAGGTTCGAACAAAAATCTTCAGCATTCTACTTACATTTATATTAATATTGTAAAGAGATTGTTACATCCTTCGTATTTTTTTTGTAAGGTCTTTATCTGATAGAAACTTACACTATTGCAAACACCATAGATCATGTTTAATGGTCTTAAATTCTACCCGAACGAAGTCACAGGCAGCATCTAGTCTACCATAATGTATGAGCAAAAATGAATCGAGTTCACAAAATAAATTCATTTTCAAATGCAAGCATAGTCCTCTGTGTGTGCCTTCACAAAGTCAGCAAGCGCATATAAACCTTGTTTGTACCACATTAGCATTGCAAACCTATTTGCCAATGATTGTTCAACACTGAAATGTTCCACCAATTCAATATAGCGCATAAAATGAACTCGACCGTTTTATTTTATGCCGTTTTCATTGAAACACAGAGCAGTCCCGATGAAAATAGTTAATTTGAATATTATTCGAAACGCTTTCATATAATAATAAAACATTTTTATTGGTCACATTACAACTCTTTTATGAAAGTAACTTGTGGGGAAGGTATGTAAAGGTTTTTTGCCAATACAAACTGGCTGAAAGTTTAATTTTATCATAACGCTCATTTGATTCAGATTCCAGAACTGATGCGAATTTGAAAAATAAAAGTTGTTTGGTTTTTTTTTAATTGGGCAGCTGTTAGCCCTGGCTCCCCTCACCTCCTAGCTCACCGTCCTTACGTTGCATAACGACAGGCCGTGTCGACGGTGCGTTCGTGTTCCACGCGCGCCTCAAAGAGATGTCAGCAAAAGGAAGGGGCCACTGAGGGCCGATGCCTGCCGGGGCTGCGGGTTGTTCGCAAGAGATACCGCGCCCCCGAAACGCAAAGGGCACAA
Source organism: Caradrina kadenii (assembly GCA_947462355.1). Lineage (NCBI taxonomy): Eukaryota > Metazoa > Arthropoda > Insecta > Lepidoptera > Noctuidae > Caradrina > Caradrina kadenii. Next base: position 6,163,415 of record OX381684.1, on the reverse strand, counting down.
GAAGGAACATGGGTGGGTTTTAGTCAGTAAAAGTCTGACACTCCCTCCCGCCCCGCCTAGGGCGGGAGAAGTTATTTGATGATTTCCCACCCACCAAAAAAAAAAAAAAAGCCCTGGCTCCGAGTGTACGCGGTTTTAAAGTCAAGTTCGTAGAAATTCAGATGCAACTAAGAAAATTAACTTCACTCAAATTTTAAGGTTTCCAACGTTGTGATTTTGGAAACTCTTGTATATTTACCTATGTACCTAGGTATCAATTCTATGTATTGACATATGGATCTAAATTTCACTAGCAAAGAAAGCCAGGTCAAGGCGACACATTTCAGACAGCAAATAGTATCCTAAATAAATAAGTACGCACATTAAATCTAAGAAAGATGTTTGTGGATGTTTACACGCACATCCTTTATGTAAACATCCTATTTGTTTATTTGTACTAACGCTAATACAGTGTTGGACGTTATCTGTATAACTCGTAAGGTAATGCCAATCATGTCAACTTTTTCCCTCTTTTTTTTTTGGGGGTTGGGAAACCATCAAATAACTTCTCCCGCCCGCGGGGCGGGAGGGAGTGTCAGACTTTTACTGACTAAAACCCACCCATGTTCCTTCTTGTGCCCTTTGCGTTCCGGGGGCGCGGTATCTCTTACGAACAACCCGCAGCCCAACTATTTCCCTGTTCTTTTATCTAGCACTAGCTTCCGCTAGCGACTTCGTTCGGGTGGTTTTTTTTTTTTCAACCGCGGTAAGTTACATCTTTGGTCACTGCTCCTTTCCTGTGTATCGTAGCGTGATGTTATAAAGTCTAAAGCCTTCCTCGATAAATGAACTATCGTACACAACAAAAAAAGATTTTTTCAATTCCAAATAGTAATTCCTGAGATTAGTACGTTCAACCAAACAAACAAACTCTGCAGCTTTAGAATATTAGTAGAGATTTGAATGCCTAGATCAATAGTATTTTGTACTATGCTATACTACTTCCTACTACTATTACAAATGTGAAATTTTGTGAATGAATAGATAAATGAACGGATAGTTGGATCGATGGATGTATGTTTCTCTTTCAAGTTTAAATGGCTGAGCAGAATTTGTTAAAATTTGGCACACACATATGTATTGCCCTAGACTTACACCTTGGGCACGCCTTAATAGAGGCGGTAAGTCCCCTCTTTGAGGAGTGGCTGGAGAGGCGCCACGGCGCCCTCACCTACCGCCTGACGCAGGTCCTCACCGGACACGGGTGTTTCGGGAGGTTCCTGCACCTCATCGGGCGGGAGGAAACGTCCGGGTGTCACCATTGTGTGGATCGCCCCGAGGACACGGTGGAGCATACCGTGGCGGTATGCCCCGCTTGGGCGGAGCATCGCCGAGTCCTCGTGGCGGCCATCGGCGGCGGCGAACTCTCGCGTCCGGCCCTGGTGCAAGCCATGGTCCGGAGCGAGAGGGAATGGGATGCAGTCGCCTCCTTCTGCGAGGCAGTAATGCTTGAGAAGGAGGCGGCGGGACGGTTGAGACAGCGGTTCTCCCGTCCCAGCCGCCGCGGTAGACGCTCCGGACGTCGGGAGCCGCGAGACGACTCCCGGCCACCGTAGATACTGGCATGTGGACGGTGAGCAATGGGTAGCTCACTGTCCTTACGTTGCATAACGACAGGCCGTGTCGACGGCGCGTTCGTGTTCCACGCGCGCCTCAAAGAGATGTCAGCAAAAGGAAGGGGCCACTGAGGGCCGATGCCTGCCGGGGCTGCGGGTTGTTCGCAAGAGATACCGCGCCCCCGGAACGCAAAGGGCACAAGAAGGAACATAGGTGGGTTTTAGTCAGTAAAAGTCTGACACTCCCTCCCGCCCCGCCCAGGGCGGGAGAAGTTATTTGATGATTTCCCACCCACCAAAAAAAAAAAAAAAAAGACTTACACCTAGGATAATTATGTTTCGTTCCGTTTTTATGTGCCCGTGGGATAAGAGGACTTTGGCTTAATTCTAAAAAACACAGGCGTAGTCGCGGACAGAAACTTGTTTTATTATAAAATGCAAAAAAAAAATAAGACACTGTTTAAATATTTACATGCTACGTGTGTGCTACGAAATGCGTAGCGATGTTCGTATCAAAAACTGTCGAGACATTTTTATTTTCTCACTAGCTTTAGTACCCGACTTTGCCGCACGTAAGTCAAGAATATCATAAAACAACATATCGTGTAGCCAGTGTAGCTTTCTATTAGAAAAAGAATTTTACCCCTAACTAAAAAAAACAGACAATCTTTACGTCTTCATAATATAAGTTTAGATAAAGTAAATATTCTTTTAGTGTATATAACAGTCCAAACACAGTGTCTACACTAAACTACATTTAGTATGATTAAATTAATTAATATTTATTTAATAATAAATATTAATATAATAATATTAATATAATTAATAATTGTATATATATATATTAATAATTGTCGGTTGGTGTTCCATTTCATCATAAAGCTATCTAAGGGGCCTCTGCGAGTTGGTTTCGGCTCCTCGTACGCCTTTGAAAGGTCCGGGGCCCTAGGGTCCCGAGTTACATAGGGTAAAAAAAGAGAATATAAATATTTATTTATTTATTAATATTTATTTTATTTATTAAATTAATAGTGACATACTGTGTGACATATGGTCCTAATAGCGACTGAACGGAATACGACACAGACGCACGCAGCGCAGACACTCCTAAACCATACCCTACCAATTGCTGACATTGTCTGACACAACGCTCTAATTGTCCCCACACTAAGGACACTAAGCAATTAAACACAGGTCAACTATCCCTTATTGCTACAAGTAATTAATTCCAAATCTCATACAACACAGTTATGCAATCAATGTTGATCACAAGTTGCTTGTAAACAAGTAATCCGCACCTTTAGACTTAGGTACAGTTAGCTTGAACTAGAAACTAGTCGAGCTATGATAGAAGTAATAAATTGCAATCACAAGGCCCAATAAGATATGGTAAGACATTAATAAACTGTGTTTGCTAATTAAGTTTAACATGGTCAATTTATCAGATGGACTATTAAGGGATGATAGTAGTTTCTATAATGATTTCGGGCTATTTAAACGTATTAAAGTGTATGATTTTATTAGTATATGTGTATTGTTTTTCGGGGTGACTTTTATTGACGAGTTCCTTTGTGAACTGAGCTTGAGGCGCATTTGTGTCTTGAAGAATTATTGTATACTAGCTACTGCCAGCGACTTCTTACGAGTGTTTTTTTTTTGATCCGCTTTAAGTTACGACTTTCATTACTGCTCCTCTCTTGTGTGTTGCAGCGTGATGTTTTTTTTCTTGTTTTTTTTTTTTTTTAAACGTTGCCCCACACTAGGAATTTCTCTTGTATCGTGGGTGCGTTTATAAATAAACTCACATACACAAACAGCCAGACCCGAAACAACTATCTGTAGGCCATACAAATATTTGTTCCGTGCGGGCAGCAGCCAATCGCTCAGCCACTGCGCCAACCGAAATATCGATATAGCCCGAAGCCTTCCTCGATAAATGAACTATACAACATAAAAATATCTTTTCAATTCAAACCAGTAGTGAGATTAGCGCGTTAAGCCAAACAGACAAACAAACTCTTCAGCGTTATAATAAAGAAGTTTCCTTCTTCGAAGCATACTGCAGTATGCAAACTATCTTATGAAACTCCAGTTTATGATAAAAACCACTTTCGGTAAAGCTTTTTAGCGGATAATATCATGGTTATGCTTTGTTATGCTTGACATTTTCGCCATTTAAAACAATGCCGCACAAATATAAAAAAGAAGAAAGACACGTAAAGAAAAGTGACCACGCAAATATAGATGTTCCAATACACCGAGTCATAAATATTGAATAGAAGCGCGGTGGTCGTTACAGGTGCCTTGACCCAACCCCCATGGGTAAGGTGTCACCCCAATAACCGGATCAAATAAACCTCTTACAAAACTCTACTAAAGTCGACAACCCTAGTATAAAAGTTTCAGGTTCATTTTGAAGGGCTTTCGGGACTGTTTCTTAGCCAATAAGAGCACAAAAGAAAGGTGGAGGACCAATGATGGATCGTCTTCTGTTTTCGAGGCCATGAATGGTAAATACTTTAGGGTTAGCGCATGTGTAGGTAAGGAGTTTCACACACGTATTTTAGGGCTCACGCTTAGTTACTCAAGCGGAAGGCGAATATGTGGACGGAATATATTGGCTCCATGAATCTGGGATACGAGTGTAACCGTACGCGCGTAAAACGCCATAACTGAAGGAGGTCGTACAAAATCGTTTCCGCGTATTAGAATAGGTTCATTGATATTTAACTGCCTTGTTAACCTAGTGGTCCTAAGCGCGACTGCTACGCTAGAGGTCTTGGGTTCGATTCCCAGGTCGAGCAAAGTGTTATAGGATTTTTCTATGAAATTCTCAGTAGCAGCTCGGAGTTAGGATTTGTGCCCGGTTAATGGCAATAGGCTCGCCCCCTATTACATGGGCCCTAAACATTCCGGCGAACTGTGGGTGTACATTGGTACACTTCTGCCTAACCCTTTGGGAAATACAGAAGTGATGGTATGTGTGTCTATTTGTCGCAAAAACGTACTTAAGGTGAATTCGAAATTTATCGACACTATCGTTAGAGCAATGGTCAAACTGTTGGCTTCGAACTGAGTAAATGTTTGTACGGCCTTCAGATAGTTATTCCTGGTTTAGTTAATTTGTGTTTGTATACGCATCCCCACAATTCATTTCGAATTCAAACTCTCTATGTTCTACATATAATTTTATAAGTACAAGAATTATAAGTAGGTACGTACTACAAGACACGGTACGATTGTTTCAAAGACTCGAATTGAATATGTTAAAGTCTATGTCGTAAAAACTAGGTACAGATAATATACATATACCTATTACCAACTACAGTCAGGCATAATATTTCTAATAATACTCTCAAACAAAGAAACTCTTTTTGGTAATCTTAAAATAAAGTAGACGTCAAAATTGGGTACCAGCTGGTGATGCTCCCACGCAATACGTTCAAGTATTTATACATTTGATGCAGTAAATAATCATATCGCTTTTCTCGTTACTTCGGTCTAGTACTTCTTTTTATTCTAATTAATATGACGTAATCGTTTCTTCAGGAAAATTTACTGTAAATATCATTTTTAGCCTCGCCAAATATTATATTACCAATTTGACAGTCTAGACTGGTTACCAACCTAAATTGATACGACATCAGAAGACGCTCTATTTTCGATACAAAAATATCGATTCGAATTTCAGGTTCACCTCTAGCCTTTTATAAGAGCCATGTAAGACCTAAATTTCTGTTGAACTCGTCATCAAAGTGCCCATTCCTCTTCAAAGTTCGAACTCTTCAAGAACTTAGCAAATAGTTTCTACTCTATTGAACTCGAATAAGAAACCTCTTTGGAACGCGATATGAAATCCTTATGTTAACCACAGCGATAAGTTGCGGCTGCCTATATAAAAATATCAAGTGTAATGTGTATGTACACATTACACATGTAATGTCTTATGTGTTTAAAAAGGATTTGTTAAAGTTAAAATAGTTAATAAAAATAATAGAATAATAAATTTAATTAAATCTTTATAAGTGAAAAAGGATGGAAAGGAATTTTGTCTAAATTACTATTTATTCCTAAAGGATTATTGGAACCTGTGTGATGTAAAAATAATAAATGAATTATTGTTATTATTAAAATAATAAAAGGTAATAAAAAGTGGAATGTATAAAAACGTGTTAAAGTTGCATTATCTACAGCAAATCCCCCTCAAATTCAGTTTACTAATATTCCTCCTAAACATGGGATAGCTGATAAAAGATTTGTTCATAACTTATGCATAAGTTATGAACTATAGGGAATTATTGTACAAATAATGTATTACTGCTTTAAATAAGATAGAATTTATCTATTTTAAAAACTAGAAATATATCACATCACAAGTCTTGGGTTCGATTCCCAGCTCGAGCAAAGTGTTGCTGAGTTTTTTTATGATATTCTCAGTAGTAGCGCAAAGTTAGGATTTGTGCCCGGTAAATGGGAATAGGCTCGCCCTCTATTACATGGGACCTAAAACATACCGACGAACTGTGGGTTTACGTTGGTACACCTCTGCCTAACCCTCGGGGAATACAGGCGTGATGGTATGTTTATATATATCACAACTATATCATTTACATGATCTCATAAACTATCAACTGAAAAAGTCAAAAGAACGCCAGAAAAATTACGTCCATAATTCTGCAAAAAATAACAAAAAAAAATGAGGAAGTCAGATATTTATACCAAAATATAAGAATGCCAATTCATGTCCTTGGAATGACAATAAAAATAACAGCTTGTCTATCGATCCATTAGAATATTTAAATTGTCATGGTTACAAACGACCTTTCTGTCTATCGTTCTCAAAAATATGATCTACTAGACTCCACGATTTCAAGTAGCAACATATGGCCACAAGCTGAATCGTCTCATTGACCTGCCGCAACATCACAAACTTGAACCCAAAAGTTCAAACAAAATAAAAACAGTTTCAACAAAGCCGGCCCTTGTTGTGTAAAAAACACAGGTACCCGCAAAACATAACCTAAACACAACTTAAGTGATGCTACAGTATACTTACAAGTTTCACCTATTTACATACTATGAACTAATTTTATTTACAAAGTAAACGTCGATGTAATTAAATACTTTCCGCCCAGTGAACCCTCACAAATTTAATTTAAAAAGATTTTTATTAACCAAAATTTTTATCAATAAGTAACTTTTCCAAAGTAAAATTAATAAGAAAATTGAGGTCAAAGGAGTCCTCTTCCAAAACAATCATCAAGGTTTCCAGCCAATCGTAAACGCACGCATAATCCAAATAACAAAAAGTGTCTTTGAAAATAAAACTTCACTAAAATACACGGATGTATCGGAAGAGGCCGTATTGCGGCATCGCGGGAGAGCGCACGACCATCCCTTACCAAGGGCTCGAAGCTACTGAACTGACGCAGACGGACACGCCGGAGGACGACGGCAGAATGAAAGCTAGTGTGCACCCCCCATCCCTCTTCCCCAACACCTCATTTCAAAAAATGCACACTTTAAAAGAGAAAAAAAGCCCAGCAAAGAATGTAAAAGTGTTGCACGTTCCATAATTACTTGTGCCTAAGATTTGGGTCTTTATTTATGAACTGCTGTAAACGAGGCCGCGAGCCGGAATGCGCTACCTGTATTGTTCTGTAGCACTTGTTGGAATTCATTTATCTTACCATCCCTGTAATTATCTTCCTTAACATTTGGAGTTGGGAGCACCGAGATAATAAAATGTTGTTTATCATATCTGGGCCGACATTGAACAACATGTTGTTGCTTAGTTCGCGTATACGTTTAAAGTTGTGGCGTTGCAGCTGACAGCACGGTCGAAAATGGATAGTTACCCTGTGTCCAATAGTTCAAATCAAATATTTACTTTACCGGCGAAGAGTTTAAAGTCCGGTATACGAACATATGTATCGTATCGCATTGGTTTAAAATAAAAATAGACATTATAGGTACGTTTGTCTCACTAAAATATTTTTCTACTGAATGCATTAACTATTTTTAAAGAAAAAAACTATTTTAAAATTACCTCTAAAAGTGCATTTTCGTGCGGCGTCTATTTCCAATAAAATTCTCCGGTGTTCGTCAGACTGCTGCAGGCGTTCGCTCAACTTCACACTGAATACTGAATTCGTATGACGCTGAATCGGCGATAGGCGATACGAAGGAAGTTTTTGATATCTGTTTAAATAATACAGACCGTCGAGTAGTCGATGGAATTTGTTTGTCATTTTTACGCAAACGCAGGTTTGGTCAAAGTATCGAGTGTTATGACACCAACCGACCTTCGATTAACCGGAACAAATAGAATGAACCACCAAATAAACTCATTATGTAATAAAATGACTCCAGTAATTGAAACCGTAATCAGTAGATAAAAGCATGAAATTGAATTACAGAGTGTCAGTACGTCTGACCGTCGTCGTCCGCAAAAAGAATTACGAATCTAGGAGTTGACGTTGAAATGGAGTGAATTCATCGGAGACCGCCAATCTAGAGGTGTCCCACTTTGTGCAAGCTTTGAATGGAGGAGTGGCGAGCGACGAGAGCCCACACCTGTTCGTAAATCAGATACCTCGGCCACAAAGGAAGAGCGGAATAACAACCGTAGCATCTCAAAGAGAAGGTCTAAAATGACTAAAATAACTTTAGACTTTGTATCTTTCATACGGTCGAGAATGTGCTATTGAGAAAAGGGCGCTCCCAGATAAGGGCTTTATCGATGCATAAAATATGTTATTATGAAGTTGGTCGGCCGCCTCTCTAAGACGCGCCCGCGCCGTCCAAAAAGAAGAATGCCTTTATTCCTTGAGGTATTTGTGGTATCTCTTTATTTGCACCTGTCGTAAATTTGCGACGTTCCCGCGGCATATTTATGTGACAGATCGCGTGAGTGGATTACATCAACACAGCCTTACGGGATTAATTTTACTGTTATCATTTAAATTATTTTGATAACACATGAATAAGTCAAGTTTGCCCTAGTACGTGGGCGAACGGAATTCAAAATTGAGGGAAAACAAATTACAAAAATAATAGTAGGTAATAATGAATATTGAAATGAGTTTGAGGAAATGGCTGATAGAGAGGTTATATATATTCTTAGACCAAATATTTTTGAACACAGAAAACGTTTTTTTATTTACATACCGACATACCATCACGCCTGTATTCCCCGAAGGGTTAGGCAGAGGTATACCAATGTCCACCCACAGTTCACCGGTATATTTTTAGGTTCCATGTAATAGGGGGCGAGCCTATTGCCATTAACCGTGCACAAATCCTAACTCCGAACTGCTACTGAGAATTTCATAGAAAAACCCAGAAACACTTTTTGCTCGACCTAGGAAACAAACCCAAGACCTCTAGTGTAGCAGTCTCGTTTAGGACCACTAGGCTAACGACGCAGTTTTTTATTTAGGGTAACATAAACGCAAAACGTGTTGTCCATCAAGTTAAAAAGTGTATTTTTTTGGTGGATTGAGCAATTTAATGTAATGAATGCTGACAAAAGATTTGTTTTGTGATAAAACAATTTAGTGAAACTGTTGAATGCGATTGTCTGAGATGAAAATGTTGGCTAAAAGGTTATGGAATTAGTTTGTGTAACAACATTGTATACATTATTTTTTTATATCATTTCTAGGTTAAGAAAATGTGGCAACCATGTTTTAGAACAAACAAACACTTATTTGGCTTTAATATTGTGACTTGATTAGCACAATAAGGATTTACTATAATAATGCCGGGCTATTATTTCCTGGCTGCGGGTTGTTCGCAAGAGATACCGCGCCCCCGGAACGCAAAGGGCACAAGAAGGAACATGGGTGGGTTTTAGTCAGTAAAAGTCTGACACTCCCTCCCGCCCCGCCCAGGGCGGGAGAAGTTATTTGATGATTTCCCACCCTCCAAAAAAAAAGGCTATTATTTCCTCACTGCAGGGCAAAGGCCTCTTCCCAAACAGAGCAGGCGTGAGCATTGATCACCACTCTAGATTGAGGCTGATTGGCGATCGACTTATATCGGGTTCGGGTTTGGTACTAGGTTTCCTCACAACGTCTTCCTTCACTGATGCCCAAGACAAACTTACTTACATATGAAGTAGAAAAGGCCATATTGATTCTTGCCCGTGCCCGGATGTGAAGCCACAGCTTCATGTATGATAGACTAGCGCTTTAACCACTGGGCCACCACAACGATTCACCAATCGATTCGATTAATTACTTGACTAAGATAATTCCGATAATATTCGCAGATGTGACACTTGTTGGAATTAATTATAAAACCAAAGCAGAAGCTAAAAACAAGATGCAAATTGCAAGTGGTCTAGACTATCAACGATCATTCAAATGAAGACGATGACTGCTTTGAAAATTCACTCTAATTAGGGAGTAATTGATACTTCAGATTTCGTTCCCGTTGAATCAAAGCATAAGATTCAAAATCAATTCAATGTGCACATCAAAAGTTCAATACGGGACAAAGGTAACCTATGAAGTGGAATTTATAATTGCTTCATAGTTTGGAAGCTTGTCACAAGTACGGTATTCATGTCACGACATCTACCACGTGGCACGTCGCCAAGAATGTGGGCTGCAGTAATTCGTCGAATATTATATAGTGCTAGATACAAACCTGGGATTGCCTGACAAGTTTGTGGCGATGACGTCAGAGACAATAGATGTACCTATTCATGTAAACTGTCTTGTTGGATTGCGGTGTAAGCGAATACGGGCTTCGTGATTTGATTTGGTCCTAAGTCATTAGTGTTGTATTATTTGGGGTGTCTGTTAGAGGTGGGAATACCAATACCTAGTATAGGAATTTCGTTACAGTAATATTATATGAAACAGGTTTCAGTGGTATGAAATTATTTACCTCGGTAATATGTATGTAACAGAAAAGGATAAAGAAAATGGCAAAAAACTGCATGTGTTCATATTGCAGCGAGCACGGATTAATTATAGAGAAGATATCAAAAGGATATGGTACGAATAGTATTCATTAATATTCCTTTTTAAACATACGCGTGAATGAAACTGGGGACTGTCATTGTGTATCATTTGATTATGATTCAATTAAAAAGCCAACTGGGTCTGAAATGAAATATAAAATATCCGTTTTTAAATCAAAAGGCCATTTAAACTGTTGAGATGAAACTGTCTTCAGCGTGTTTACTCTTGCTATTTTATTTTATATAATAATAAAAAAATCAGGCAAATATTAAATTCTGAGCTTTTTTAATGTGTCATTTTATAACACAATACACTATTTTTGATGTCTGTAAATGTGAGTGTATTTTTAAATGTTGTCTTAATTATTATTTCTTGTATTTTCAGTCTGTCCTTACCAATAACCATATAGTTTACAATTACATACCATCACGCCTGTATTCACCGAAGGGTTAGGCAGAGGTGTAACAATGTACACCCACAGTTCGCGGGTATGTTTAGGTCCCATGTAATAGGGGGCGAGCCTGTTGCCATTGACCGGGCACAAATCGTAACTCCGAGCTGTTACTGAGAATTTCATAGAAAAATCCAATATTTTTGCTCGACCTGGGAATCGAACTCAAGACCTCTAGCGTAGTAGTCGCACTTAGGACTACTAGGCTACCGAAGCAGTTACTTTACAATGAAATTCAATAAATTACGGAACCCACGAAAAGCCAACGCCAATGGACAGAACTATCCTCTTTGAATTACCAGGTATAATTAGTTCCCGCATAGCAAGTGGGAAGGTAACTTTTCTTAACTACTGGTCCCGCCTTGTAAATATTGTAATAGTTTTAGACCACCGATTAAATGTTGGAGAACAGTTTACCATTGAACTTAGTTACTTTGATGACAGCATACTAAACTAGCAACCAGTTAATTAACAGAAGCAATAAAATTAAATAATACTAAAGCAAGTAGGGAAGTATTTTCAAAGAACTTGAGAAAGCTGTAATAAGCAAGTTTTCTTTTCAGACAAAATGGACTTTCAAGAAATATTGGATACAATATTTCTGAAGACCAATTCTACTAATTAAAATCTTTCAAAATCTTGTCACAATCTCATCTCAGCTACAATTAATGTCAAAAAATTTAGAGAAACCTTCCTTTTCGAGAACAGACTAAATGGCGATCGTTCCTAAAAGTTATCTTTTGAAAGATACAATTCAATAGATGAAATTGAAATTATCTGTCAAGTATTGAAGGGGGTTTACTGGCCTGTGGACGGTGAGCAATGGGTAGCTCACCGTCCTTACGTTGCATAACGACAGGCCGTGACGACGGCGCGTTCGTGTTCCACGCGCGCCTCAAAGAGATGTCAGCAAAAGGAAGGGGCCACTGAGGGCCGATGCCTGCCGGGGCTGCGGGTTGTTCGCAAGAGATACCGCGCCCCCGGAACGCAAAAGGCACAAGAAGGAACATGGGTGGGTTTTAGTCAGTAAAAGTCTGACACTCCCTCCCGCCCCGCCCAGGGCGGGAGAAGTTATTTGATGATTTCCCACCCACCAAAAAAAAAAAAAAGTATTGAAGGGGTACTTATGAGAAAGTGGTGAAACGTGTCATAAGGAAAATGATACATATATACATAACATCACGCCTGTATTTCCCGAAAGGTTAGGCAGAGGTGTGCCTTAATACACCCACAGTTCGCCGGTATGTTTAGGTCCTATGTAATAGGGGGCGAGGGTATTGGCATTAACCGGACACAAATCGTAACTCCGAGCTACTACTGAGAAATTCATAGAAAAACCCAAGAACAGTTTGCACGACCTAGGAACCGAACCTAAGATATCTAGCATAGCAATCGCGCTTAGGACCACCAGGCTAATGAGGTAGTCAGAAGATGAATTATGAGGAAGATTATGAATGAATTAACAATTTACAAAATATATAGACTGTCAGTCAAGTGTGGACAGTGTCAATAAAATTAACATCATCATACAGAAATCGCAATATCAAGACTAATCAGATACAAAGGCAACCGTCTTTCAAGTCCTTTCAAGATCTAAATAAACATAACACATACATACAACGTTTGCACAAAATGTTGACACTCTCAGGGATAATTCGTCGGTGTCAAAAGGGCGTGGGGGAGGCAATGTCGTGAAAATGTAAAGATCAGCCCGTCCTCTAATGACCTGCAAACATGGGGATATCACACGCGATTTACGGAGGACGATTTACGTAGCGACCTTACTAAGCCACGTCCCGTAATTGATAACGGATAGGCGTAGATAATAATTACCCGTAGGTAATGCTGGTCAGCTGACGTTGCAGAAGTAAAGGAAGGTAGCTTAGGTTTTGGTTTAGTTATTAGCGAAAAGGACACTAAATGATAACTATAATTTACTGGGTAGATTATAAACGGTGCTAGACCATGTTGGTATTAGCAAGTCAATTATATGTTAGGTTGTGAAGATTTGTATCAGAAGATAATCCACATTTCCTAACATACGGAGTAAGGAACATAAGAGTACAATAATCTTGTAACATTGGACTACGATAATATTATGTTAACGAAATAGTCAAAAAAAAAATTAAGTATAAAATTAAATGTAAAATGGTACCCTCAGTAACTCTTCCTTTATTTTCTCATACATTTTCGGTTTGAGAGCTTTTAAAGTACTCTTGAGATACAACATTAAATACTAATAGAATTAAAGATGAAGGGAACCTCTGAGATTGGTTACAAATTGGCCTTTTAAAATCAAATAAAAATGGAAATATTCAGTAATATGGGAACAATAAGAGAAAAGTGAGAAAAATGCAATAGAATTCCATGAACTCCGTAATAATCATTTAAAAGTTATGTAGGTATTCTGACCCCCGACGAGATAATGCGCGATGGTATTGACTTCCCGCATCGTCTTTTTTGTATTCTTTGTGGGGATCAAGTTGCAAATGCTTCATTAATTCTAACTTAAAAAACCATCATAACCTGACACACCCATCGCTGTTCGCATTCATATTATTCACCTTGATAAGATACTAAACCATCTAGCTAATGTTTGTAAATTGATCTACAAATTCGTTTCGCTTCTACCATAAATCTTCTTAATAACTACGTTTGCGGACACGTAGGAACTACTAAAGAGCGCACAACCACGCCACATTAGTCTGACCCCGCCTTCGATGACCCACAAGTGTTTCCTTCGCCCATTTTTTGCTCAAAAAAGATAATAAGGTGGTATTTTGGGAGGACAAAAAATATTTTAGAATTTGGCACCCAACGTTCCAGAGATTTCTATTGTTATGTCAATTTCATTCCAGACCGACCGCTAAAAAGTGCCGCTACAGAATGTTGACAACTTCACAGATTCCGTAATGTTTTGACTTTACCTACAAAAATTGTGTTTTGTAGGATATGGATTTCAACAAAATTAGTTATATTGAATGCTTTATTTGTAAACATAGGTAAAGTAACAGCAGTGATACAAAGGTAAAGTTCCCCATATCTTGCCATTTTTTTAAATAGGGCATACAAATTTGGTGAAGTTTTTAAATAAATATATCCAATTATTTTTACAATGAGTTTTATAGTTTAATAACTATAAAATTCACCTTCATCAAAATAGTTGTCAGGACAAGAGGTCAGGTTTGCCATTGATTGTAAGTTATTTGACAGACGCAGTCTCGAGAGTAAATTGTCCCCATAGGGCTTTGTAATGATTACCTACCTATGGCATGGCGCAAATCCCTGTGCGAAAACTAATCGTGGCTAAATTTTGTAGGAATCTGAATTGTCTTACTTATGTAATATTCGCTCTGCTAATAACTGATATTTAATTTTCATGGAAGCAAATCTTAAATATTAGGTAACATAACCTAGTAGGTAATTTCTTATCTCTTATCCAACAAATTACTATCTAAAGTAAAATTACTTCGCAATTTTGATTGTGAGTATTATAAAGTTTTAGTAACTAAAACGTATGGAAACGCTCAATTTAAACTTTGCCGACTAAAATTTAACCTATGTTCAAATTACCGTAAAACACCGTTACCGTACAGTATAAGATACTTGGTACATATACATACACAAACTCACGCTTTTTTCCAAAGGGGGTGGGCAGAAATTACATAGTCTTTTCGCCTCGTCTACGTTCATACATCTGGTCATACAAGCACGCCGGTTACGAGTACTGCGCACCCGACCTTTCTAAAGAACCTCACCAATAAACAATAAGATAAGATACTTGGTACAGTCATATAAAAAGTCTTTAAAAAAAACTGCTGATAAAAACAGGCACCTATTAGTTGCATACAGTATACCTAACTGTACTTCAGTCGAAAAAATCTCAGGAATGTGAAGAATTGATGCTATGGTCCTTGACATACATCCCTTATCACCAAGTTTTATGGTAAGCAGACGTCTCCGAGACCACTTAAAGGACTCGATAACATGGTGCACTCCGGTTTAAAAGGATTCCAAGTAAACTGGCCGTAAATGGCTTACCCAAACGTGTTGCCGACAGTTGTGGAACCTTCCAGATACTCTTAGATGACGGTTTTTTAAAGGGTAGAATATTTTACACTTATAAACCACTAATCTTTCACTAACACCACTATTTACCATTATCACACATATTATATCATTATTACATTATTTATATTTATCATTATTTCACTATTTATCTATCACTAAGATTGTATAAGACGCAGTGGCGAGAAGTATATACAACTCGTTTCCTATCGTCTTTCCTTCAAAAGTTCGGAATAACAGGTACTCTGCCGCCAGACTTTCTGCTATTACCAAATTAACACATTATAAAAACACAGTTTTCGTTTTTGTTCTAAATTGGTTTAACGTTAGAAGCTATCAAATTCAGAAAAGTTAACTTGCCAATAAAATGATTCAATTTTTGCTTTGACTTCCGTCTTACGAGAAAGGCCCTTCGCCACTGACGAGAACTTTCCTTATTGTTTATATTTAAACTAGCTTCTACCCGCGACTTTCCACGCGTGGTTTTTTTCACCAGCTATAAGTTACGTCTTTGGTTACTGCCCCATTTATCCTCATAAATCTGGCTATCATATACAAACCGTTTTTTTTCCAATGCGACTGATAGTTATACAATATACAGATTAGCGCGTTTTAACAAAAAAACCTTCAGCTTTATTATATTAGTATAGATAGGGTCATTCACTTGCTGCTAAGCTCAGTGTATTTGTACGTTCACACCAGGAGATAAACAGAACTGTTACAGTTGATTAGAAATATCTATGTCTATTCAGGCATATAACATAGTGCCTTTGTTGTCTAAACAATCACCTAGCCCAGTATACCAAAAAGAACCTTAAGAATGACTGCTTAGATTATAATATCCCAAACATTTCTTACTTCACTTTCCGTAAACAACTCTAATCTACCCTAAGACTTTAATTTATATCGTTACCCTTAAACTCACAATCCCATACAAGCAATAAGAAACATACACGCGAAACACACACACACAGACATACTCGTATTATAAAGGACGACTTCCACCACCAAGCCTGTTTAAATGCCCATTTGGATGGAATTTTAATTCCGTCATACACGCCTTTGTATGGATTGACAGCAAGCCGGGGAATTTCACGCCCTCTCCTAATTTATACTTCCTCGTTTCTTCTTTGAAAGGCTCTAAGCCGACGGGCTATTCAGTTCAGTCTGCTTTGTTTATACAGCCTTTATTTGTGGCTAAAAAGAGTTCATTATTTAAACGGAAAAACACGCGTGAATTGTTTTAGTGTTCAACACTAATATAAATTATAGTATCTACAAAAAAAAATACATGATTATTTTTTATGCTTGTACGTACTATAGGTACTTTCTGTATTGCTCGGATGATTGCAGCTCCTTACAACTCAAATTTTTGTGAGAAAGAAAATGATTCAACGATTTTCAGGAACGATAGTGTGAATAAACGAGTGGGATCTAGAAATAGCCGTGTAATACAAATAGAACTCAACAACGTAATACAACTAATACGTGTAATACACACGCCAACACAACACAACGTACAACTGCCTCGGTAGCCTAGTGGTCCTAAGCGCGACTGCTACGCTAGAGGTCTTGGGTTCGATTCCCAGGTCGAGAAAAAAGTGTTATTGGGCTTTTCTATGAAATTCTCAGTAGCAGCTCGGAGTTAAGAATTGTGCCCGGTTAATGGCAATAGGTTCGCCCCCTATTACATGGGACCTAAACATACCGGCGAACTGTGGGTATACATTGTTACACCTCTGCCTAACCCTTCGGGGAATACAGGCGTGATGGTATTATGGTATGATGACAAATAGGACACGAAAAATCGATAAATTTGTTAGACTTATATAACCTTTTTTTCGGATGTGAAATCATCAAATGACTTCCCCCGCCCTGGGCGGGGCGGGGCGGTAGGAAGTGTCAGACTTTTACTGACTAAAACCCATCCATGTTCCTTCTTGTGCACTTTGCGTTTCCTGGCGCGGTATCTTGTATTATATGTATACCCGTAAGTTGTTTATTGAACTTACCAATCGAAACAACCCTGTGTAGAACATTGGACCATAAGAACTGTAACAATGGCTGCCGGCGTTTTAACGCAATTACGTATTTTGTTTTATTCTAACTTCTGTTTGTTTTAACCCTTAATTTTATTAAAAATGTTTGATTCAATATACAATAAAATCAACAAAGCTAGTCTTACATTGTAATGATAAATACATTTTAGATTAAACGTATTTTCTCGTGGCATTAAAATCGGCACTCTTCGGACCGACTCACATGAACAGTACATGCGGCGCCGACGGTGGTTAATTTAATGCCGCTATTCTGACTCCGGTATGCTTTATGATCATAAAAAGTGAGAGATAATAAAACATTTCGGTTCCAACAAAACTCCTGTCGGATGTTTCAGATATTTATTTAATATGTAGGTACTATCTTTCATAAATACGCGTCCGTCATTTAAATCTCTTTTATTTCACCCTTGGCTGTATAAAGGCTGTGTCCGAACGCCGCCGATCCGTTTATTCTGAACGAGTGAATCATTAATGTGCATAAATGTTCGGTTTTGTGGATATAATGGAATAAATTCGTAGTTTGCCCGGACGGGTATCGAACTGGTGTTTACCACGGGATTAGTGCTTCCTGAGCCACTATTAAAATGTCATTAGAACGCCATTTTGGTTGTTATCGAAGCGCCTCTCATGTTTAATGTTGCCAACAAGAAACACATTAAAACACACACATGTATAAGTAATTACATCACATACATACATCACATTTTTAAGAATATTTTCTTAAATTCAAAATGGACAATGGATTCCATTTCATTTCTTAATCGACTTCATAAAAGAGAATGGCCCACAAATTCAATGAGGTATTTAATCTTATGGGAAATATGTAATACTGATCAATAGGATACCTTATCATTCTGTTACAAGATAGCAACTAAAGAATGAATCTACCGTGTTGATACAATAGTAGACATACACATAAAGATCAAGACATGGGCAATATCAAGCAGTGAACTACATATTGAACTCTATGCGCACAGTTTCCACTAAAAGCAGGCACCAAATAACGGTGAAGTAAATAACGTTTTAGTACTAATGAAAGATCTGAAATGCAAACAGAAATATGTGCACACGATACTGATTAGGTGCAACGCGATCTAAGAGCAAACTCACCGTGTTTGAATTAGTGATAAAGGCTGTATGGAACCTGAGCTGCCATCAAATGAGTGTTTACGTATGTGAACGATGTAATCGCTAATGAACATATCTATTTACATTGGTACCAACGATTATGGCAACGAGAACACGTGCCATACGTAAATGCGCAATAAAATATAAGCAGCCATTTTTTTGTGTGATTTCAAACTCATATCATTTTACGAAGGCAACGAATCGGAGTTAATGATTGTCTTTACTTTATAAAAGAACCGTCGACTTTTTTGAAAAAATAAACGTGCACCACGACGATGACTTTAAATGCCATCAAATTTAACATCTACGTCTTTATGCAGAAACCCTTTTATTCGCAGATTGCACGGTTGGCGCAGTGGCTGAGCGATTGGCTGCTGCGCTGCGTGTCGCGGGTTCGATTCCCGCACGGAACAAATATTTGTATGGCCTACAGATAGTTGTATCGGGTCTGGCTGTTTGTGTATGTGAGTTTATATGTTTGTAAAGGCACCCACGATACAGGAGAAATTCCTAGTGTGGTGCAAAGTTTTAATAAAAAAAAAAAAAACAGATCAACATGGATAAAAAGGAGATTCTCGAGAATATACGTTAACTCATAAAATATTCTCTTCTTCACAAATTCTGTATTATAAACCTGTATAAAACATAACACACTATCCGTGATTACGAAGACACGACATTAGGGCGAAACTACATTTACATATATGAATAAGGCTGGCACAGACAAGCTCCCTTTTACGCGAAATACGCGACGAAGGCAATGTACTCACGACCTCAAAGGATGTCGCATGACCATTTCCTGATGTGAGTAAGCTCTCATCTAACGGGGCTATATCGACGTATTTCTTCCCATTTCCATTGTTAGGTAGGTATACGATTCAGCATAATGGATGCCATCGCTTTTTTTTTACGTTTGATTTAAAAAAGCTTATATAAACTAGCTGTGTGACGTATTTTGTTTTTTTTTTGTAATCACGCTGAGTAAACAATTTTCTTTAAGTTTGCTCATCGTTTTATAAATAAAACAAAACCAATCTATTATTGTCACTGCCTCTAATATCTGTTGTTGTAACTGCCTCGGTAGCCTAGTGGTCCTAAGCGCGACTGCTACGCTAGAGGTCTTGGGTTCGATTACCAGGTCGAGCAAAAAGTGTTATTGGGTTTTTCTATGAAATTCTCAGTACCAGCTCGGAGTTAGGATTTGTGCCCGGTTAATGGAAATAGGCTCGCCCCCTATTACATGGGACCTAAATATACCGGCGAATTGTGGGTGTACATTGTTACACCTCTGCCTAACCCTTCAGGGAATGCAGGCGTGATGGTATTTATTCTATTATTGTCGCATTACAGGATAAAGGCCGCTTCTCACACACAAAAGGCACGAGCATTAATCACCAGGTTTGCTCAAAGCGGATTGATGATTTCAGACTTATGTTAATTATAAGTCTAGGTCACAATGTTTTCTTTAATAAAATTAGACAGTACTAATGAAATAAAAAAGTCACATTGGCCAGTGCCTGCTTGCGAACCTACAGCCTCAAGCATGAGAGGCGGCCGCCTTACCTATCCACTGGGCCATACTACTATTTTATTTTAGTTTTGAGATAATTTAGCCTTCATTTACATCGACAAAATACACGTGTTTCTATCTGTAAGACCTTCGCAATACAAATTACTAAAGGAAAACCGTTGTACTCTACCCTTAATCTTTTTGCACATGCTCCAATAAAGAATAAATAACCCTGAACTCTTGTATTAAGCCTTCAATATATCTTCTTATACGGGGTTTAAAGTAATCTTAGCTAAGTGTGATATATTATTTGGAAAACAAACTCGCACGCATCTCGAGGCTCAGGGTTTCAAGTAAATCCTCTCGAAGAAAAGAGAACACGACTTTACCATCGGCTGATAAGGCAGCTTTTTGTTAGTTTTTTTCTCGTTGTACAATATAAAGTTTTAGTACGTTTTTAGTATAATAGAATTTGGGGTAAGTTAGCTTCATTGGTAAAGTAGTGGGGTCGGTGTAGTTAGATTCTTCTTTGGTTAGGTGAAAGGTTAACGGTTTCGTTTGTAGGTCTTTCTTCAAAGGCTGTAGATCGGAAATGAGCCCTGGCCTAAGTGAATTGAAATGGTTGCGAAAATTTACTTAACAATTTTCTCATGATAACGTTAACTATGCACATCTATAATTTTTCTTTAATCTAGTATTTAGAAAGGCAAATTGAATGAATACATACAATAACTAACATCATGATTGATACTTACTTTTATAAAAAATATTACAAGTACACAAGAATGCCTTAACGCAAGATACACTATAAAAAGTCGTTACCAGAAGCAAGTTCAAACACTTATCAAAGGGATTCCCTATCAAAAGAACGTTTGAACGGACCCGCCATCATTTTCTGTAAACTTTTCCTCCATATTCAGCTTATTTTTATTTACTAATGCAGGTTTATGTAACGTAATATTCAGCCTATATTTTCTGAAGGGGTAAACATCGATGGACCGACAGACCAAAATTTTACTTTATATTCGGTAGGATAGGATTCTAACCCCCCCCCCCCCCCCTCACCGTTATAAGGCCGTAAAATTAAAAAACTGCGTACAAGGTCAAAATAAATACGTATAGAACAATAGGGTCTTTTTAAAAATAGATTATGTGATATTGAACCCTCTGGGAATCATGTGATTTGAACTGAATTTATAGTTCGTCCATATCCCTTCCACCTTGTATAGTTAACAAACGTATAGTAGTGGTAAAACATATTCGCCAGGTATTCCCAGTAAACGGGCACAAATCCCGAGCCCGGGCAGTTTTTGAGGAATTTCTACCTAATGGAAAAAATACCGACCCAAAACCGCCCAAAAGACAAGCAAGGCAGTTGGTCTAAATGCTTAGTTTATTTCTATTCCCTAACACACATTATTACATTCTGTGGACTACAATAATGCTGACTTCGTTGAATTTAAAGTAGCACTTTCCATTTTATGTCCTCTTTGCTAGACTAGTTTTAAGAACAGAGATTTTGCAATGGAAATGACTGGATTAAGGATATAAAGTATATAAGGATTTTGGTTTAAGCTTAAAGAAAAATTAAAGTAATGCGAATGGCTTTTTCTTTTAAATGGAAACCTTATTTAGATATGAACTTTACTGTACACGTCTGTAGATAGTTACCGGAGAAGGATCTAACGCCTAAGGTACAAGCTCGGCCTAGTTTAGGTGGTAGTGGTCATTCGAATTGTGTTCAATAACAGAAATGTACCTCCTGTTTACCCAAATCGAATTGTAATTTGTTTTTTGCGACCATAAAGCTTTTTTATTTTTATAAACTAAATAGTTACAAGTCAAAGAATACGTATTTCTTTTCATAGCCTGAAAATTAATGTTTTGCATAAGTATTATTTATTTCTACCCATACTTCGGAAAGCGCGTTAGGGCTATTCAGAAGGCCGAAAGTCTGACAACTAGTCTTGCCATGGGGTATCGTGTTACTCAGTAATTGGGTTATAGAGGTCTGATAGGCAGTCGCTCCATGTAAATTACTGGTTCAGCTGTATCCGGTTAGACTGGAAGCCGACACCAACTTAGTTAGGAAAAGGCTAGGCAGGTGATAATTATTTGTTTCTGCTTTATAGCAAACTTACATTTTTCATAGGTAACCTTTTAAGTCAAAATTTTAAATATTTTCTCAATTAACGTTACATTTCTGACGCTTATATTCTATAAATAAGCTATATTCACGTCAAAATTTCACCCATTGTTCCAAAGTAATTGAATTTATTTTAGTAATTTGACACTGATTAATTTTTAAATCCATATTAAGCATAAGTTTTGGATCATCATTTAATTTTTGTTACTGGAAAGCTGATGAGTTAATTTGTCGTATTTAATTGAATTACTGAAATATTGTGTGTTGGTTTGTATTGGCGAAATTAATGTCAATTATAAAACCCAAGTAATAGAATGAAAGTCTATTACCAATCAAATGATCATAAAATAGTGCCCAGTGTGAAAATGACATAACTCTACACAATGTGTTCGTTATTAAATCCCAGGGCTATCATTGTAAGCGTACCATTTCACTTGAACTTATTGCGTTACCTGCGTGCAGTAAAACGTTTTATAGCTGGAATAACGACCTTCCTGAGCACCCTTTACTATTTATCTCTGAGTACTAGACGTCTGGCCGTATATGGCCATATATCAACGTCAACAATAAATTGTTAATTAATTTAATTAAACAGATGTGTGCCTTTTAGAAAATTGATTGTCAGTCTGACGTATATTATTTAATGAATAGATAAATCTTACAATTTTCGATTACTTTTCTAGTAGCTATAACTATATATAAAGCTGTTCTAACATCAAAAGGCAAATTAAAATCAAATCAATAAAAACGTCGTCAACAGTTACGTGGAAAACTCAATAAATATTTCGATTGAGAATCAGTTAGAAGCACCAAATTAATTTATTTTTAGATCACAAAATAATAATAGACACATCAACAGATGTTCGGAGTTAACTTTGAAAAATGACATTCTTAACGTGAGTGCGATCAAAGGCGAGAAGCGAAATTCAGGCCATAAATATGAATAACTCTGGGAAAACTTTACACGCGAGGATTCACAAAATATGTGAACATGTCGCGTTTTGAAACAAATTTATATCATGGCTCCTCGTTCTTTCAGCAATATTTATAACAGCTCATTCTTCTTCATAAGGGCACTATATCAAAACATTTATTATCAAGTGAAACGGGACTTCCAAACCATATGCATAACGAGAATAAACATTTGCGTAAACATGATTAAAACCAGCGAATATGTATGAGGTGACTTATAGATGTCGGGGACTCTGGGAATGGGCGCGCCATGAACGGATGGTAATGGAACCAAGTGACCTGCCTACCCTCTGTTTATACACACAATACGCAAATATGTGGCCACTGCTAATTGATCGTGTGTTTTGTAGAATGAATGTGTACTATCTTTAACCTACATCTTTGATAGGTTTTTATTGTACTGGTGGAAAAAAGTGTCGGTAAAATTAATGAAAAGTGACATTTTCCTTGTGTTGGCGACGCCACGTGGACTTTATAGCAACTGATAGTGACAGCATGAGGAAAATGTACCGTGTGGTTTTTATCAACTGCTTTACATTTAGGAACAAACGTAAACACCGTTTCTTTTTCTGGATATTCGAGGTGATTCGCAATCACTGTATTTTGTTTTTCAGAATTGTTTGGAACTTCTTATATTTTTCTTGTTTTACCAGAGGGGCAATTCGTTTCGATTGCCTTCTAATTTCAATCTTAATCTGTCAATATTGCCTCTAATTTATCTATAGTGTTGGCAAATTATTGAAATTGATTGTCAATATGATGAGATTGAGATTAGATTAGAATATTTTATGAATGTGTCGGCATCGACTGAGTTGTCTGTCTACAGCAGAAATGCACTACGGGATTTCAAAAGTCAATTATACTCGCACAGAAGTTTAAAGTGAACAAAAGTTTTGCGTCACAGGAAAAAGCAGGAAAAGTTTGGAACAAGAACGTTGTTCTTTAATGTTTTCATTTTTTAAATGTTTCCCTTCTATTTTATGTTATTAAATTGTATTTTTTTATTTCATTGTTTAAATAACAAATTGTGTTACCAAAGCGATCATAAATTCTTACTAAAATTTTGACATTTGGGTATGTAGAAACATGTAAAGTACTTCTTTGCTCGTGGTTGTTGGCAGAAACTACAGGAACGTGAACATCACATGTAGTACGTTCCTTAAACCCCGAGTACATGCTCCGTCTTCCTCGACATCTAGCCTGCGGCCTTGCAGGAGCTACCGTCTTGATGTCCACCCACTCCACCTTAACAACGACGAAGAAGACAGGGTTTGTTAGCCGAAAGAAACCTACCGGTTTCTCGAACGACAACTCGAACGTTCACTTACTTAAGTAACATTACAGTGATGCAAAGCTAAATTAAGTTGATATTATACAAACTATTTATATCTTATTCATAGAACGTTATCCACATAGCGTACATTTGGTAGTACACGGATAGTTTCGACATAGTTCCGGAGTCGGGTGGCTGTCCGTTCCATAAAGCCCTGGGACCTAGTAATTCAGAGACGTCTAAATTTGCACTCACACTTATATTCCCAAAGGAAATACCGTAAGTGGCGCTATACCACTTGTCATTTTACTGTAGAAACTAGCTAAGTAATGTTGCTTGCAGTCAATTAGGTTAAGTAACTCTGTTAATACATGCACTGCTTATGAGACCGAATATTGAAAATTGAAGGCAGACCTTACAACAACATAAAGAAGTAAAATGAATATGTTGCCTACCTGTTAGACTCTGAGGTTATTTGTAGATAAACGAGCTTCATTATTGACGGTGTTATAGGTTATTATCAGAAGAAAAGAGTTTAAAGGCGATTATCCAAAAATAATCTATCTACTATCCAAACTGAAACCTGAAGATATACTAATTAAAATCGTTAAAATCTAGTCCGACGACATCTGAGCGATAATCTGTGAGATTTGATTGCTATCATTCCTAAAAGTTTGTAGAATCTAATTGTAATTTTTTCGTAAGACCCCTCTAAGGAGAAAATAACAGACTACCTCTAATACAATCCTTCTACCAATTAACAAGGGAAAATAGTAGGAAGTCGTACGGTTTTTGCGGCTTATACTTATAAGCCACTACAATAAACATACATACATACTTTATGTATGTATGTTTTATAATAAGAAAAAGAAACATACCTAACTAACACATCCCACATAAACTAGGGTTCTCAATTGTCTGCATAATACAGCCCCCTTACATCAACAGATCACGGGTTTTCCTGGAAACGGCTACTAAAACAATATTTGACTTGCCAGTCGTAAAATATTAAAACTACAATGTTGTTGTACCACGTCTCGGTTGAATACAACCGAAACTCGAACAATAACTTCTCCTTAGCAGTCTGTCCAAAATCCCTGGATACAAAGTTGGTAAAGAGCCCATTTCTGAAAGTTCAAAGACTACCTATCTATATCTCTCTAAATCACAGGAAAATGTATCCAAAAAGAGTATACCTCATTAATAACTATAAAGTAATTTATCAACTAACATTGACATATAAATTTAACTTAATCATTTCCATACTAATAAAGAGGAAAGATTTTTTTATTTGTTTATCCTTTGTTACTACCGAATAAGCTCCGAAATTACTGAACCGATTTTAACCATTTTTCACTAATAGTTAGCTGCATTATTCCTGAGTAACATAGGCTATATAAAATCACGCAACGAAATAAGCCACGCGGACGAAGTGGCGAGCAGAAGCTAGTCTTTGAATAAAGGTTTTCAATACTGGCAACATTAAGTAAAATAATTAATATTAACGAGTGTGGAATCATCTCCCAAGGTAGCTTCTGAAATATGGCTTGATTCTCAGTGGGCGATACTATGATCTTTAGATCTAAACAACTGCAGCTTGTTTCAGATAAAATAATATTTATTAAGCAACTAGAATCCATAACAATGTTAAACTGTTTATGTATAATGGTCCAGTGTCGCTATCTTATAGGTCTATCATCACGTTTTGTCGTTCGAAAAGTAAATAACGTAATGATAAGTCGGTCACTGAGTGAAGGCTTGCCACTCCGTATAAACTGAGTTGGAGTTGTTGCATTTACATTTATATGGTACACTATACTGGTCCTAGAGACCGTAGTAGGTGCCTATCTACCTTTGAGTATGTACTACTAGCTTACGCCCGCGACTTTGTCTGGGTCATAGTTAATAACTTATCCCACGGAACCGTAAAAGTTTTTCGGGATATAAAAGTATTGTATGTGCTATTCCAGACAATAATCTATCTCTATGCCAAATTTCATCTGGATCCGTTCAGCAGTTCTGGCGTGATTAAGTAACAAACATCCATCCATCCTCACAAATTTTCGCGTTTATAACAATAGTAGGAAGGATAGAATAGGACAACAATTTATTTTTTCTCTCGTAGCGGTAGGAATATCAGTCATGATTAAAAGAAACAATCCTCTCTTGCTTGTCGCTTGTCGTTATGTCGATTCCTATAGATTTCTAAAAAGGGTGTTGAGAATGTGCTACTTAGATTGACGAATCTTTCAAGAGTGTAACGTAAATGATCAATGCTCTTATCAGTTAAGATGAAGTCTTTGCCGAGCACTACGGGATATCAGATGATCCATACATCCATACGTTCGCATCACTAGACAAAATGTATGGATCAGCTGATTTTTTCATCGCGATTACAGGTTTGGTCCCGTACTAAAAACTGTTCATAATGGTGAATACAATGACCCCATTTTTGGTTTTTGTTAAACATAAAATAAGTGAAAATCAAACCAAGCGGCAACCACCCAATTCATTTTCAAAAGAATAAAATAATATTCTGTCAGTTGTCACCGTATGTACCTTCCAAGAAATATACTAGTTTTCTCAACAGTTCCTCCATGATATTGTGTGAGGTAATCTGCGTGATTTACACGCCACATCAAACCACCGCGGGAGTGTGAGCTCGATTGATCGCGTGTGTTTGACTACAATCACAGCTCGTTTAGATAGATGACGGTTGACGGGGAAGAACGGCGACTGCCTTTATAAACCTTTGTCGATATCGTTTACAAAAATATGGAAGGGGTTCGGCTAAAAAGGAGGATAAATTGAAAATTTGTCCAGACGTAGGGTTTGGGATTCTTTGGCTGGTTAGTCTGACGGTTGCAAGCGCCATGCGCGACAGCTGAGCGTGGTCCCCTGGGTTCTAGTCCCGCATTAGGAATGAGAAGAAGAAGATGTGCACCAGTGTTTGTGCACAATAATATCAGATGGGTTCTTAGCTAGTCTCCATTGTGATTAATAATTAATGAGTCGAGCTCGGAGGAAGATACAAAGTAAGAAATAACAGTATACTAAGATAGAATTACTGTCCTCAGGTCGCTCAATTTTTTTTTAGTAAATGTTTGCCTTCTATTTAAGTGATATTCGTGTCCAGCCATAACAGAATTTGAGCGACTATTAAAAACGGACACAAGGTTTTCCCATCTACAAGCTATGTTCTACAGCCATAGCAGATAGTCATTCAAATACACTCTCTTAGCCACTCCTATTATATGTTTGGGCTATTCAAGGGCCCACAGATACGAGTTGCCATAAATAATCCATTCAATAAAAAAAATACTATGAATAGCTCGCGTGAGATGATTGATTGATCGTTCTCCGTGAGCTGTTGAGCTTGTTTATTTTCATTGCATGATCTATAAAAAATATTCTCATTTTATTTGTGTAAAATGTTTTCCGTGTTGCGACAAATTTTAACCGAGAATTTAAAAAAACGAGTGCAATAAAAACAATGGAAGTTTCAAAAACAATTTCACATAATTTCAATCTAAACGGATGCAGCTGAATACCAGTTGTTTTACATGGAGCGATTGCCTATCTGACTTCCACAACCCAGTTACTGGGCAACACGGTACCTCTTGGTTAGACTGGTTGTCAGACTTCCTGCCTTCTGACTATCCGTAACGACTGTCAAAGATCTACGAATGACAGCCGGGACCAACGGCTTTACGTGCTTTCTGAGCTACGGGGGTGTCACACCACCAACTCCCAAACTCCGGACCGCTACTGAGCAAATCCTAATGGAAAAACCCGTTAATACTTTTTGCCAGACCTGGGAATAGAACCCGGGACCCCACACTCGTCAGTCGTGCTTGTGACCACGAGATGAACGGGGCAGACACAGTCATTTAAAATTAGTATAGGATAGTAATTAGCGGGATAGAAGTAGGTAGTAAGATTGTTTGTGAATAATTTTCAAAATAAATCTACATGGTTTAATATGTAAAGATGTGTCTCCACGTGCGTGAAAAGTTTCCAGATACGTTATATGACTCGTACGATAAATCAACATTACGATGTGATTGATATAAACAAACACTTCCAAACCTCACGTTAGTGAAATGAAAATCAAATACACTTATAATAACACCTATATCAATCAGTCAACACAGCCTTCAGCCGACTTATAGAATATAAGCTATCTTTGACGTCAAACCATATACCTACATAAATATCGTTGGTATGTATTGTAAACATGGCTATGAAGGTTTACAAGACGCACTAACGTGTATCTTAGTCGCGTAATGAACGACAAAATTAACAAAATCCCGAATAATCCCTGGTAAAGCGACACTCTGTAAAGGATTAAATATATCGGCGCGGGAATAGATTAACATAAGTGAGAGATGGCGGTCCCTGTGTTTAGGCCCCATTGTGATGGAGACCGCGTTTACGTGGCGGACGAATGACATTAACGCCATCTTTGTTTTAAAGTACGTTCATACCTACTGGAAAAGTTTTCATTCCGTTAAATATATTTTTAATTGGAAAGAACGGAGTTCCACATTTGAATTTAAAATGCCGCAGTAGATGTAGTAATGGTAAAAAAGTATTCTTTAAACTTATTTCCAACTGAGATTCTTTTTCATTACCAGTTCAACACGCAAAATAATAATATGGTAATAATGACCCACTTACGATAAAGCTTGGAAAACATACTCTTTACGAACAAACGACATGAAAATAACAATCGCAAACTGTAACTCAATTGTCAAAGTTGGAGGGGAAAATATGAAAATGTCTATATTGGGTCCGTTTTGCATTGAATTTTCACCGGAAAATGTTCTGTTTAGTGCTGCGGGGAGCGAGATTCCAGGGCGGTCATACGTGGAATGAAATTTTTGGTACCTACATTGTTTGTGTCACATCCATGACATGGCGCGCTAGATATTTTAGCCTATGATGGCCCAAAGTTAATTAGAATTTAAATAACCTTTCCAAATAGCACGCTAGAAATAGTTTGAATTCAGTTTGAAATAATGTTCGCAATATAAATGGATCGAAGAAGGATTGTTATAAGAACTTTCAAAGCTGAACTTAGTCCATTAAAGACTTCTAAAGTAACTTTAGTTCCTACGTGTCACTATAACTTTTCAGTTTAATACATAATCGAGTTGTCTCAATATGCATGAAGTTAAGATGTATGAGTTTAAACGTCTCCTCGTGAAACTTCGCCGAGGAGCGACGAGCGCGCGCTTTATTACAATTAAAAGTCAGTCACCGTGCATTCAAGATGGCGACGCCTCATTTAATACATTAGTTACTTTAATTAGCGCATTTAAGTTTCTCTGCCACACTAAAAGCTTAATAAAACTACGTGATATAACGCAGATGTGAGTTTATGTACAAGTTGTTGAAACAATTAGGAGTTTATGATCTACCAAATTAGACTAAGTGTAAATATACATTATGCTTAAGTAATTGCAAATGGTATTAGAAGAGAAAAATAAAATGAAAAGTTTGCACATTGAGAAGTAACTAATGCGGCCAGCATTTCTCGGTTTCGGTTTCGGTTCGTTTGGTAAACTACCTAAACTAATGAGAAACAATAATACTACATGTACAAATATAGGGAACTACTCCACATCCCAAGCATAATGAATGCAATTCTGTTTCAGCTAATAACTATATTGAAACTCGGAAACTGTATTCCGCTCCACGTCAAACTTGTATGACTGTCATTTACAAAACTTGACTAGCCCAACTAACCACTGGGTACCTCCCTAGGTACGATCAAACTTAAACCTAATTAACTAAACGTTCGCTCATCAAAGGTTTGCATGAAAGTTCGACGACCTCTTTGTGATGACTTCAGGTACACCCACCATGGACCCTAAGGATTAACCGACGATAATGCCCTAAGCATGACTATGACCCATTCTAATTCACATAGATCGTTGTAACTTACTAAGTTGAAGTAGGAAACTTGGCCAAGCGGTTCCATCTTGCCACCGAGACTCGTTGCTTAGTGTGCCTTGCCCTAATGGAGTTACTTAGATATTCTGGCTCCTAACTTGACGTTAGCAAATGAGCTTTGTTTTAAAGGAAGACAATAAATTAAACAAATGAATTAATTGTACTTAAGTACGGTAATGAAACAGCGTCTTAAGACAACTTTGCATGTGATTTTAATAGTTTATTCCATTACGGAAGAAAGGTTGAACAAAAACATACATATATACCATCACGCCTGTATTCCCTCGAAGGGTTAATCAGAGGTGTAACAATGTACACCCACAGTTCGACGGTATGTTTAGGTCCTATGTTATAAGGGGCGAGCCTATTGCCATTGACCGGGCACAAATTCTAACTCAGAGCTGCTACTGAAAATTTCATAGAAAAACCCAATAACAATTTTTGCTCGACCTGGGAATCGAACCCAAGACCTCTAGCGTAGCAGTCGCGCTTAGGACCACTAGGCTTCCTGGGCAGTTTAGTTGTAGTAGCTTAGTTTAGTTTGAACAAAAATTTAGTAATAAATTATTCTCTAAGTGCTAATTACCCGTCCTTGTCACTGTAATGTCTTTATTTCTACTATAGTTGTTATAAAAGGTAGGTTAATCATTACAGCTTCATCAACATACCTGCAACAAAAAGAAAGGACAAATTAGAACAATTACCACGGATCACAATTATCTTGTACAAGCGGGAAAAATGGCCGCATAATTTTTCAATGCCATCTAAAGAACACTTAAAGTAAACGACTTGTAAATGAGTAAAAATTAATTAGTTTGTTCTCGGCCGCGGTTCGTTGGGTGTGACGTTGAAAGAAAAAAGATAATTGGGGAAGAAAGAAAACTGGTAGATTAGATTGATGTTGTTAGCCATTAGTGGATACTTAATTGTTTCACGCGTTTCTCTAGTAAAGGAAAAACTTATAGGCGTAGAGAGAGAGGGAGAGTATTCTCTGTGATTATAAATCATGAAGAGATTGATTACAATAGTGTGTTATTCTGTTTGTTAGAAGCTGTCAGCGGCTGTGTAGCAGGTCTAGGTGTTAACTGTTGTCTGCCTGGATTATTGCAGTAATCTCTCTGGATAATTATTGTACTCAAAATCTTGTGGGCACCTATTCTTGTTTCTTTGTTCAGGAAGTGTTTGAGGTGCTATTCTAACTATGTCAGTAGGTAATTTATTTTAATATGCTCATACGTTTTTTAACTTTTTTTCTTTAAAAATATTTTTTCGTACAGAAGAAAGTGATAATGTTACCGCTACGTGTATTTACTTAAAGTAAAGAAAGAAATACTAATTAGTTTTTAACACAACATAATTAATTAGGATTTTTTTAGACAATGCAGCTGAAGATTTTTGTAGAAAGTAAACATTTGTGAGAAAATAAATAAATTTTCAAGTTGAGAAAATTTACTTACTTACCGACTTTATATATTTATAATTTCACGCTCTAAATAAGTAGGTACCAAGGCAAGTAGTAAGTAGCAAAACTTCATTATCAAAATCTTAATGTATACTTAGTGCTAAGAAGTCTCCTGTCATTAAGTGTCACGGTGGACAAAATTGAACCGTTTTTCATAAACATTAAATTAAGCTTCTATCAGAAGCGACAGCCAGTGAATTTCACTAGAGGACGGACGGTATGAAAAATCTCTCGTTGGTCGTAGGTAACTTGTTTCGTGGTTGAAAGCCCGCAGCCACCCAGGGGACTAGTCGCCGTCCTGGTTGCGAGTATTGAGTGAGAAATAGAACAGTAAATTGGAAAGCAAAGGAATATATAGGTTTGCCAATAGAATAATACCTTTGGTAGAAGGAAACTGAGTTCGGACTGAGGATGTAATTTGCATGTAAGTATTTGCTTTGCCGATTCCGTTCGATTTTTATCTTAGTACTTGGAAAACATATGTTATCTAGGTCATCTTACGGAGAATTCTGAAATAGTCACATCCGCAATCACAGCTGATTTTCAACGCCTTAATCGAAGTTTATGACTAATATAGATTTGTATGTTTTTTCTATAGTAAAATTGATACTTTATTTTCAGACGATATTATTAATGTACCATTTAATTCAACGTCATTAAATTTAGCTGTCCCCACTTCATCCCTAATGGGTATTCGGCCATACCGTTTGGAATTTCCGCTGAATTAAGATGTATAACCAGTTGGAAATAAGAATTAACTTCATCCTTATACCCCAAGGCTATCTCGGTGGAAGCTGACGCCAAAGATTACGGGTATAATAAAATTATAATACTGGCTGAAAAGTCTTTATGCGTTGTGATATTTTATTAAAGAACGTAATACCTTTATTAATACCGTAAGGTGAAAATACTGTCGACTCTCCTTGAGCTACAACATTTTCTTTTAGAAGAGAGGTTTTGAAAATATTACAACACACCACCACGCTTGTATTCCCCGAAGGGTAAAGCAGAGTTGGAACAATGTACACCCACAGTTCGCCGATATGTTTAGGTCCCATGTAATTGGGGGCGAGCCTATTGCCATTAACCGGGCACAAATCCTAACTCCGAGCTGCTACTGAGAATTTCATAGAAAAACTCCAATAACACTTTTTGCTCGACCTGGGAATGGAACCCAAGACCTCTAGCGTAGCAGTCGCGCTTCGGACCACTAGGCTACCGAGTCAGTCTAGGACCACTAGGCT
The DNA here is from genome assembly GCA_947462355.1 of Caradrina kadenii. Classification (NCBI taxonomy): domain Eukaryota; kingdom Metazoa; phylum Arthropoda; class Insecta; order Lepidoptera; family Noctuidae; genus Caradrina; species Caradrina kadenii. Next base: position 6,130,573 of record OX381684.1, on the reverse strand, counting down.
ACCGAAGCAGTCTTGAAAATATTACGTATAAAGGTACTCGTCTTATTTTAATCAAGCCGAATTAATTGAGTAGATTTTTTTTTGCTGTAGTATCTGTGTCTATTCAATGATTTGACACCTTTCACGTTGTTGATACTGTCCTCTTAGTAAAAATAATCTTAGTACTTAAGCAACTAATATGAGGAGTCAATAAAGTTAATCATTGTATTTTCTATGAAAAATAGGTATTAAAAATAATTTTGAAATAAAGATATCTCAAAAATACTTAGCTCAAAAGTGCCCAGTCCCAAAGGATATCATATTTTAATCCCAAAACATTCTTATCGCTCGCTTTAATTTTACCCAAAATGAATATCAAAATTTAAGCAATTTTCATCAAAACATTGTACTTAATATTTCCGACGATATTGGGTACATTCCGAGTATAAAGCAAACGTCGTCCTTTTGTAAGCGCGCTAATTTTTTCCACTGTCATTGATGGATGGTGTTTAGGGAGCCTCGAACGAAAGTGGATTAACATTGAGATTAACGTATTAAGTAGATATAATATGTGAGTATTCAAAATACGCTTCTGGTAAGCACCACTAAATAAATCTTATTAATTTTTTTTTGAAAAATTGAAATCTTTCATGTTACTGAAGTTTAATTTCAGATTATTTTTAAAACGCTGAGTTTTTGGCCCACTTTTTAAGAATAAAGCTCCTATTTGAAATATTATGACCATAAAATGTTAATTTGTTAGAAAATTTGTTAAAACGTAATTTGTGATGCTTTGAGCTTACTATTGGTTATACATCTTCATCCCACACTAATAACAATTTCCTTGTAATATACATGCATACATAAACTCACGCCTTTTTCCCATGGGGGTAGGCAGAAACCACAGAACGCCACCTGCTACTATCCTTACATACTTCTTTCGCCTCGTCCACGTTCATGCATCTGTTCATACAAGCACGACGGTTACGAGTACTGCGCACCCGACCTTTCTGAAGAACCTCACCAATTAGGTCATGGTAGATCTTTCTAGGGCGTCCTCTCCCGGCGTTGCCACTCACATCTGCCATATAAATCATGTATAACCATATATTCCTTGTAATATGACTGACTTTATCTCACAAACAACTCAAGTAATCAATAGATACCAGAAGTATTCAGTGCGATAAGACCAACTGGACAGCAACTACTGAGATAAGTAGGAACTTTCACAAAGCTGTGTTGAGAGACAGAACTTCATCACGATAGCCAGGTCGTTATGTTTGGAAGAAATATTGCCTGCTTCGGTGTCCAAATAACACTATCTACTAGTTACATTAAAAAGGAAGTAAATGCGAATTCTATGCTAAATTTATAATATTTTAAGTAGACTTCATAGAGTTACTTGCTAGTTCTTCTCCATAGAAAAGTATTGTTGGTACGAGCTAATATAGCTTCAACTTTCTAATTGACTGATTCCTCGACAAGTAAATGTAAATGGATGATTTGATATAAATGATTACGATTTGATTGAAATCTAAGAATTATTATTTGATACAAAATAAATTTCCTTTAAAAAAATTTCGTTTCGAGTTTAGACAAAATCCCTGCGCTCCTAAAGACAAATCTCATGTAAATGATACCTACCTCGTTCTAAATTAATACGGAGTTATTTCAGTACTTGGCTGCGGACTCCAAGTACGCACTTCATGTCACTCAATAATAGGCGATCGTCGGTCTCGTATCATATCTACCCGCATGATCTGCCGCTGGATATGGATATCCGCTACATGCCTACCTCGAAACGTACGGATAAACATATTACTAGCCGGTATAATTGGCAGGTGGACTGACGTTTACAGTAGTAAGATTGGACATCGTCGTTCTGAATCATTTCGATTTTAAATAGCCCACTCCATCAGTATTCACGAATACATAGTTTTAAAAGAAATCTAGGTAATTAATAATAATACCAGCCTATTATTATTCCACTGCAGGGCAAAGGCCTCTTCCCATACAGCGAAATCGCGAGCATTGATCATCACGCTTGCTCAAGGCGGATTAGTAATTTTAAATTTATAATTTAATTATAAGACCAGGTTTCCTCACGTTAAGTTTTCCTTCACCGATGTCCATATGTGTAATTATGTACCTAGAAATATGATTTTTCATAGTAGATTAAGTTTCTCGTTACCGTCTCATTAATACAGATATCTTGCTAAAATATCAATACGCATTAAATGTTATGTTATTAATGTTTAATGGCAATAGGCTCACCCCCTATTACATGGGACCTAAACATACCGGCGAACTGTGGGTGTACATTGTTACATCTATGCCTAACCCTTCGGGGAATATAGGCGTGATGATATGTTATGTTATGAATTAAATAAAGCTCAATAGCAGGTTTTTCGCCAATATTATCATTTGAAATTTTGCCAGCAACAAAATTAAAATTCGCAGAATATCGGTCCACAGTCCGGGCAAATGAAAAATAAACTCAATTGTACTGAAAAAGGTGCTTATGAAATTGTTGGCAATCTCAATAATATCACTTTGTGAATAATAACGGGAATATTGCCAACAGTGAATATAAACAAAGCTTTTGGCCAAAATTTTTAAAGCCAATCCGTAGGCAAATATATTTAGAGTTATTTTACATTAATGTGCAAAATAACATCAAAGTTTATCATTATTAGAAACTCCAAGAAATAATAGAAAATTAATATAGGTAAGTATTCTACTGATTGCCTCATTAGCCTTGTGGTCCTAAGCGCGACTGCTACGCTAGAGGTCTTGTGTTCGATCCCCAGGTCGAGCAAAGTGTTATTGGGTTTTTTTCTATGAAATTCGCAGTAGCAGTTTGGAGTTGAGATTTGTGCCCGGTTAATGGCAACAGGCTCCCTCTTTATTACATGGGACCTAAATCTACTGGCTTACTGTGTACATTGGTACACCTCTGTTTAACCCGTCGGGAAATACAGGCGTGATGGTAGTTGTAGTATTACATTTACTTATTTAAACATAACTTCAAAGAAACCCCAGTTTGAATCATGAAAGACTTATTTTTGAACTGGATCGACCTCCACTACTTCCTTGTATGTATGTATAAGTCAAGTATATCATAATGCAGATCCTATGACACTCGGCAAGAGTAGCTTTCTATTAGTGAAAGAATTTTTGTAATTGGACCAGTGCGTTCAAGAGCTTTACGTCGGTTCATTAAAAAAAAAAAGTTATATTGTACATTATGACCGTGTAGTTGTTGCACTTTTGTATAGAATAGATAATTTTTCATGATATATACTTGACATCTACAAGGACATAGTCTAGGTAAGTTTTTGTTACGATGGCCCTTTCACCCGTTACATTCCTACTATTACTATAAAAGCAATAAATTCAAATAATCCTCTTAAAAGCAAGCGAATGAGGCCAAATCTAATCAACATGTCGGCAAGCCCATAGAAATCCGCCGATTTCCGTCGCCAATACCCGGCGGACACCTTAGCAATATCCGGAATTATAATGACTATGGTACTATCATTAGTCTCTGGCATAGGAATATTTGTCACGTCATGACGGAGGAAAATAGCCCGTAAAAGTTAGCCCCTCCTTTTGATAAAGGTATCATCGTTATTATTATCTTTCGATTTGGTCCATACATCTCTTGTCATCGCCGTATTAAATTCCTTCCTAACTTTATCATCTTTGACATAATTGAGCCATATTTCCTTGCGCAGGACAAAGATTTTGTTATTTATATTTAAAGCTTTGCTGAGACTAATGGTGTTTGTAGAGAAAGGGTCGTATAAGAAGTTGTCCTATAGAGAAAGTAAGCAGATATAATTTCTAAGAATGAGATATACCTAAAGGATTAAGGTTTGAATGTTCCCACGCATATTTTAGAAATCGCACAGGATGAGTCACAGACTACTGTGACTCTGTAATTTATTACTACGCATTGTTGCTTTCTCAAAGTTCAGGTAGGCAGTTCCCAGTTTAACTTTAGATGTCTAATCTCCTTTTAAAAGTGCTTACAGTCGCAAATATACCGGGGAATCTACCCAAATTATTATAAGAACCTCGAAGTTATCTTAGAATTTTATTACACGTGTAGGAGGCCTCGATCGCTCACAAAATGGTTTATTGTTTGTAAGCGACTGTACCTATGTAACCCAACAAAGTTCATTGACACAAACCCCGCTCTGCTCGCAAAACAATATTAATTTACACTTACGTAACATGGTGTACCTACACAAAGACCAACAACACGTGTATCTCACCTCCATGTGCAGTCCAATTAGGCGTTGATCCACGTGGGCGCCCCTTTTGTTGCCCGAGTGGCGCGTTGTTATGACAAAAATGCTATATTGTACACACACATGCACATTGTTAGTTACATTTTGTGCCTAGACAATTCCAAATTGAAAATAAAATGCGTCTTGCTCTCTCTTTGTTCTTTAATTTGAAATATGAAAGAAACAATCGCTTTAGTGTTGCACAACGTATTTTACTTTTTCGTTAAGGCGCTTAATTGACTTGTGTTACGTGTATTTTATTGTGTTTCTGTCAAAATGTGTACTTAGTTTTTATTAAAATTAGTTTTATGTACCACTAAGGGTTTTGCTTAGAGGCAATAAGTTTGCATTCAATGTATAAAGCTTAAATAAAAATAACTTAATTTTAGTGAATAATTCTGCTATATTATCATGTCAAGATGAGGGACGAAATCTCATTTCAAGCTCACTTCACCAAAATTCGCTAACAGAGATTTTACAGAATCGACCGCTTGTTCAGTTGACGTCCGTACATAACAATATTCATTATTCTGAGGGTCTGCATTCATTTTCCACTGACGTCTATCTAATTAGACAAAATCTCCAGAGTTGTATAATAATGAGATTGGCTTACAAATCGGCTTTTCCTAACAAGACATTCTGCTTCACGAAGCTACCTCGCTTGTCTTGAACTCATCTAATTATGTTGTCTCTCTTAGATGATAAAATGTAAATAATCAAACAACAAACTTCCCTTTTTAACGCTCGGGTACTAATTAAACGTCGCGACGAATAAATTGAAGGCGAAATATCACTTTTATGTAAATAGTAACTTGGCTTGCGCGCCGCAGATTAAAATACTTTACTTACTTTTATACAGTTTTGGCGCCCTGACGCTGGAGTATTTTGGTTACAGTACATTAGTATAAAAGTTGAATATTTTAGCTGATATTGTAAATTCTTCGTCTTTATTATTTGCTTTTTCAATCAAGTATTCTCTACGCTATACTTGTCATACGAAACAACATATTCACGTAATGTATCTTCTTCATATGCTGTTTTTATACGGATGGTTAAAGTGGATAGGCACGATAAATCATTCCTTTGTTATTTCTTTTAACTATTCGATAAGCTCTTGGGTTATTTATGGTGTTGGCTATACAATATTGGCAGATGTGAATTATTATGGTAAAAAATACAGTTCTCTATAAATATACGTCGAATCATTGACAGTGTTTTGATATGCCTGTCCATGAAAGTATTAAAATAATATTATTACTTAAATAAAAAGCTATAACAAAAATCCAAGAAACTGAAATTTTGTTATAAAGCTTACTGAAAATAGTCCTATTTTCAGTGTGAAAACTACGTAACACATTTTATGTTCTCTTGAAAACTGCAACAAGTACAAATCTCAAGTTTGTCGAAGCGTAGCAATTTACCAGTACAAATTGACGCACTACAAATCGATTGAAACACTTTGTACAAGAAAATGACGTGAAGTGGACATTGACAACAGCTGTGTCGACTGAATGAGTGAACAAGTGAATGGAAAATCATAAGGAACAAGGAGGTTGCGGTGAACTATTGTGTGGAGGACTCGCTATTAGCAAAACCTGTTATTTTGTATTTCACATAATGCTGTTGACTTTGTAAAGATGTTGTTGAAAAACTATCCTCGTAAACGATTTAATTGTACCTATTAGAAATTATGTCAACGTAAGTAGGTCAATGTTATTTACAGCAAGCTAACTGTGACAACTAAAGAATTTATCGTAATAGATTCTATCTGTTTTTTTTTTTTAATTCCTTAATAAAAATGCTTCCCATATTTCAGAATCAGTTACAGACACATTAAAGCACATATTAATAAAACACCCTTTAACGGCACACGAATTCACACAAATCTATCAATTTACAAACGTTGTTACGCGCTTAGAAACAGGCTTACAGAAGTAATCCCCTACTTGTAAGTTTAAATTAAAGTGCTTGAGAAGGAAACGCTAACTGAATTCCATTTTCCGCCGGTAGGTGTCGTAATGTCTCGAACCGCAGGCATCGATGGAAGCGCTCAGGAAATTGCCCGAGATCGACTGCGTCGTATATTGTTACAGAGGCGTCGTCGGAGTGAACTTTGGAAATTACGCGACGGCTGGTAAATCAAATTCTCTGTAGCGTTTTAGGTGAGATTTGTCTGTAACGTTCCAACATTATTTTTGAGATATTTAAATTATAATCAAAGTGGCTGTAAGCTACATAATCTTCACAAATAATATTCTCGTTTAAATAAGTCAATTATTGGTAGCTTTATTTGGCTTTCATATTGCCATCACAAATCTGTTGCCTAAAATAAACATACGCACTAAAGATGGTGTTAAAACGGACTGTTTAAAAAACAGCATTAACGAAATGACCTTCGTTTAAAGAACGACATAAAACTCCCATATTTGTTGATAATACAAAAACCCTAGCACCTCAGTATTCGCGCGACTCGCTCCGGAATGCGCAGACACTTCCCGTGTGGAACTGAGCCAACCGTCTGCCAGTATGTAGAAAAAAATGTATGAAGTACATCTGTGGGCTGACTGCCATAGACAGGCGCTTACCTTTAAATTGGATGGGGTCATTGACCGCTATTAAATAGTCACTGCGAACGTTTAATTTTAAGTAACCTTTAGGCATTTGTTTTTTCTGTAATAAGGGAAACTCGCTACAAGGAAAACTTTTCCATGTACTGTTATTATTCAGATGAGATTATTATATTATGAAAGATACTCATTTTTCCTTAAATAATAATAAATACCTAATTATTCTAATAGAACAAAACGTGGATGGCGTGAATGGAGGTCGTCACGCCAAAACGAATTAAGGTCAACAGAAAAACTAGAAGCAAGAAGCGAATATTATAAGCAAAAAATACCGCACATAAATCATGTTGTCTTATAAATTATATCTAACTGCGAACTACTTTCGCTGAACAAATTGTGGCACTATTTTATTATGTTCACGCTTTTCACTGTAATAGGGCTTACAGGGACTATTGTAGCACATAGCTTAGATAAGCTATCTCTATGGTATTCCCATAAAGTGATTCAAAACTACCCTAACACACCTATACGATGCTTGGTGTCAGGCAACAGATTTCTCATTTGTCTAGAAGTTTGCGGTAGTAACACAGTACACAAGCCTTCCAATAATAATCACATCACTCAATAATAAAATACATTACGTTAAATTAATTATTATTAAAATTATAACCATAATTATTTATAATTGATTTAAAATTAATCAGCATATTTTCAAAACGTGTTGGTTCATTTTGGGGGAAATTACACTCCTCTAGCAGTATAAATACTAGAAATGCCACTACCTATATATACCCACTGGTTTGCTAAAAGCTATGGTCGTCTCAATCTTCCTAAGATGACTTTTGGAGTCGACTGTTACTTACACAAACCACTCCGTATTTTTAGTTTCAGAGTGACATGAAAAAAAAGCACTAACGTTTTGTTCGTGCCCCAAAAACCGTTTAAAATAACGTTATGTTGTTTTGACAGTTCTATCAGTGATTTACATGGTAAAATACGAACTTCCTGTTTGAACTGACGTAGACATCGACTGGTGGCCTTTGATGCCTTTGAAGAATGTAATAGCTGATAATATTGTTAGCCCTCGCCGCAAATTCAAAGGGGTTTATTGACATTGATAAATAATAAAATATAATAAATATTACTACAAAACATCCTTGTTAGTGATGACGTATTATATTCATAAAATATGATTATATAAACAAAAGATTATCGCAAGAACCATTCATGCCTATAGCATAAACTTGTATTTAGAACCCCTCAATATTGTATAAATTTTATAAAGAGGCAAGATTTATACCTCGTGGTTCAAGATTAAAGGTGTGCATTACGCTTGCAAGGCATCTTATATTCGTTTAATCAAAACATCCGCCGACTTCCACAGACGCCATATTAAAGTCTTTGAAAGGAGCGGCTCAGGTAATATGAATGGGGATTAACTGTAGTGGGGTTTTCGAGCCACCAAACGAGCTGTGATGCCGTTGGAAATTCGTTTAACAATGTTGGTTACTTGAGGTGCTCGTTGCTTTGGGAATTGCCACTGCAGTATCTAGGGTAGACGACCAGTCTTTGCACATTGACTGTTAGGAGAAGGACATCAGTCTCAAAAATCATCCAATTGCAAGATACTTAACGAAGCAGAAACTTACATTTCTTTTGTTCTGGACCATACCTCACTCTGGGGTGTTATAATCATAACACTAAAGACTTATTAAAGGTCAAATGTTCAGTGTTTTTTCGCGAAAACACATACTAAAATTTGTAACTTAAAACCCCCACGACCCACGTACTTGTTACATGCGTTGTGAGACAATAATACTTGTATTAGAAACGGCCACGCTTTTTAAAATAACATCGCTTATTTAACCATTCTCCAACTGAAATAACTTTATTTTCCGTTAACGTATATCTATAGCTTTAAAGGTTTGATATTCCATCGTATTCGCATAAATCATAAGTTCAAGAACAACAACCAACTTTTACTTACAATTGGAAAATTATTATTGTTTGTGGAACGATGAAAGTCTGCTGATACTGGTTCATACTTTAACACAAGTTATTTTAGTAAATACCTACCTACAATAATATATAGTTTTTTATAATTTCTCTGACATCTATTCGTATAATACATACAAACAAATAAAATTGAAGTGTTTGTTTGCAATGTTATACAGCTTTTTTCTAAATGCATATAATGAATGTTTACTCATACATATAAAAACATTTCTTTTTCTGTTTGTTCGCCCGATCTCCGTAATGGCAGCACCAAATATTGACAGGCCTTCCACTAGCATTTTGCTGATGTTATAAAGAGTAAGATGTAAGAAGCTAGTTTTATTTTAAAAAAATAATTAAGGACCTGCTGAAAAAAATTTGAATCTCACAGATAACCGACATTAAAGCGGACGAAGTCGCGGACAAAAGTTAATGTTAAGTAGAATAGCCTACCGCCTAATGATGCTATGACAGCGAAGTCAAGACATTCTTTTCTGAAATATTTCTCTTTATTCATCAGTCACTTGAGCTCAAGCCCCTCTTGTATCTACGGATACCTCATCAATGTTACTTCGCACACAAGTAGACTCGAGATCACCCGACAGAGATCTAATCTCATTTCTGTTTCAAATATTTCCAACAACTTATGTTTGTCGTCCCAAATTACAATTGTTTAGAAACAATTTGTCAGAAATTAAGTTTCATGCTCGTTTAATTCATCGTCGATAGTTAGGAAAATTAATTTAACCTTCATAACGAGCCTTGGTTCTGAAGCCTCGTCTAAATTAATTAAAATCTTTAGCAAATGATTTATAATTTTCTGTAGAGGGTAAACGGACCATTCATATAATGAGGCAAGTTCAAATGTGCTATTACGTTGGAGACGCTTTTGTTAAGTGAACTGCATTTATAAAGTTTGAGTTCTGAATTACTGTTTTTGTTAACTTTTAATAGATGCGTATTTTCAACTGAATTACTTTTAAAACCACATTTAAAAAACACAGTTTTAAGATTCCGGTATATAAAAAAACTTTAAAATGGACCATCCACGCGGAGTACTGCCTATAAGTTTGCCTCTTCATTGCGTAATGAGAGCTCAACTAAAATAATTAAAAGTACCAATCAATACCAAACAAGGGCAACAAAAACTCAGATGTAAGATCTATTTATGTTTGCGTTCGATAAGATGATTGCAATTTATTACCACCAGACGGGACCTATCCAGTCATTCTCGTTTTAGTTCTCACCGGCTACTTAGGTACGCGACTGCTTCCCTTCCCATCCACGTTTTTACTTCATCTTTCTTTTAAAACAGGCTTACAAGGATTTAAGGAACTGAATGCTGGATATTGGAAAGAATCGAGCAACCCGAGTTGCGTTACGGACGGACCGAATGAATGTTAAAGACTCGGGTTGATACTATAAAAGGCTTATTTGATTTCAATCCAATCTCGTCTACATTGTTCTCGTTTCTTGTGATTCGTTGAAATGAGCGTGGGTTTTTACGTATATGTACAAGAGGCATATAAAAAAGCCTTTTCAATAGTCTTAAATTCGATTAGCTACTCTGTTCGTCATTGAATTAGCAGATAGATGATTTTTGTATCAAAGTTATACGTTTTTGCTTACACTTTTGATTACCCTTTAAGGGATGAAATGAATGAACGTTAAATAAAATTACACGAATAATGCAGAAGGTAGGGTGCAGAATTTCTGACAGTACTAATTAAAATGGTACAGCATACCGTGAATTGGTGGCGTGCGTTCGCGTCGAGTGTTCGCGCGCGACTTACTACAGAGTGTTATTTTCATTTATTTGGCGAATATGAAATTCGAATTTTAAATGCAATTCATTCTAAAATTGGTTTCACAGTGGAAATATAAAACGCGGAAAACTGGCTGAATATAAACATTTGGAAAATAGGATTCATAAAATTATTTATATTTTTTGTAGCCAACTAATTTAAATTATTTTTAAATTTGGTAGTCTGTAAAAAATATATTCATTATGGTTTAATTTTACGACGGCTATTATTTAGCCAAGCAGGCTATATTTTTAGAAAATAACTGCAAACTTTCTTGTATTTTTTAAGAATACGTAGACCTTACTGAAGCTCTTACCTTAAAGGAAATTAAAGTAGCAGCAATTTATAGCTGTTTTATTTACAAGACTGTTTTTAATTAAAGGGACGTTCAAGAGAAGTGTAGTAAAGCAAATATCACCTCTGGACTGACCGACATATTGCCAAGCACATTGCCTTAAGAGATACACTTTAATAAACCTTACGTTAAATAGAAGAAATTTATCATACATGCAGCTGAGCAGCTGCTGAAGTAAATGTCAAGGAAATTCAACTTATATAGTATAAGCAAATCACGAACATATTCTTCGTCCAGTAAATAGATACTGTTAGTCACCAATGAACTCACTAATAGAGCTATGTTATATAAACATATTTGAACGGAGGATCAAAGTATACCATCCATCCGCACTAACTACCATAACCTACATACATGAAATATTAACAACAGTAATTAACAAGCTAGACGAGGACAGTGCATCGGATTACGTACGTACCAAACAATGTAGCACTAATTGAAAACTTTTCACGGTGTTGTTGCAACGCTCGTTATTTTTGTGACATTTCAATTTAAACCTTACCAAACAGACAAAAAATATCTTATTGAACACATCAAAATGAGCGTTGCCGACAAAAAGATAAATTAAATGTTAATTAGCTGTCACAAACTTTGACTCCAATAAAGACAAGTCTGGCACAATGAGAAAAAACCGTCGAAAAATGTTTTCATAAAAGAGCAGTGGTGATATTAATAAAGAGAGAAGCTCACCTTTTTGTACCCGCCGAGCCGCAGTGCCCTCTGAAGGCGCGCGGCCCGCGTCGTCGACAGGTACACTATCGGCACCGCCTCCCCCGCTTCCAACTCGATATCGAAGTCGTTAACTGCCTCACAAAACTTATAATCCTCAAACTTTTTTGCCTCACTCTTCATTAGTTCCTCACTGTCCCCGTCGGCATTTATCTCGTCTTTTAAAACTTCGTTTGCCGGGATGAAAAGAGGGTTTTCGTAACAACGATTAAGAAGTTGAGGAGCTTCGTTTAAGATGTCTATTTCTTCAGAAATCCGCTTTTTGATGTCCTGAGCTGATTCGGGCTCGCTGTCCTCTTCCGGATAAGTTATTAGATAATTGTCGGTGACCGGGCACTGTTCATCTCGGCACAAGTCTTCGATCACTACGCACTGCATGTTTTGGTCTGAAGACGCGGAAGAGTATGCACTCCATCTCAACCCGTTGTTGAGACTACCGCACTCCATTGTTCCCCGTCCTAAGTTTGCACTGACTGAACTTGGTTTATAAAATTATTCGAGGGACATAAATATGTATGTTCAACTTTCAGTGCGACTGTAAAAGTAGAATAATGAATTACGTCTGTCGACGAGTGGGCGTATTGAGTATCTGATTTCAATCTGCAATCATCTGACCGCTGCACGCATGCACGTGACGCCTGATGGTCGTGAAAAATGAGCCTTATGGCGCTAGGCAGAAAAGTTATTTTTAGAAGCCCCGCATTTGTACGAAAAAAGTACTGTAAACATTTTCCTAACACTGCCGAGGAAAATTAAAGATTCAGTATGTTCGAAAAATCAAATTATGTTTTTGAAGGGCTTTATTTACCCACCTGTGTCAGGCGCGAAGCACATAATATTTAGTACGGTGGTCATTACTTTTTTTCAGTATATTGTAGAATACACGAAATTAAAATATTTTGACGTTCTAAAACGTGTATCAAATTGTAGCGGAGACTGTCCGCAGTTGGTGAAAGGTAGGTGATAAGGGTCACCGAGGGAGCCCACGCGTATTCCTACCTCTCATCTCACATAAGCCATGTTCAGCCTTATGGAAATACTTCATATTTAATTTTACCCGGCTGAAGCACTTTTAGACTTTTATTTATTTTGAATCTCCTGTGTTGACGCTACACGCGTAGGTAAGACTTTTCTTAGGACTAGTATGCAATATTTATAAACGTGAAATATAACCAAGAAGAACGTATGATGTTTATAAGATAATCACGAAAATATTTAAAGTTAATTTCTAAACTAACTCGTGTACCACGAACAAATTTGTTCCCGTTGCCATATATGAGGACGTCTGAAATAAATCAGACGCAGTCCAGACGGGACAACCAAAAACGTGAATGTCATGCAACAAAACTATGGTCGGTACACTCGGTACGGTGTCATCGCTCCCGACCATCTATTTAGAAGCTACTACATGCACTAAAAGAGGGATATCATCGCTGGAACTGTTTAATAGAATGTCTGTCAGTGCAGTGCGCGGAGAATGCTTGGCGCTCACTTCGATGTATCAAACGTTCTTGTGTACGCTTAGCGCCACCTTATGCCAATATGGAATTTTATTTTTACTATTCAGTGGAGCTATCTATGTATGTAACAATTCGTCTGCTTCACACAACACAACGTTAGCTTGAGATAAAAGACTCTTCTCTCTTAAATTCTATTCTATTCTATTTTAAATTCGTGACACTTGAAAACATCCTAACGATACATTAATTACCTTAACTCCTTCGGCTACAAGACCTAAATACATTTATAAAATGGCGATCTAAGAGATAAGATAAATAAATCATGTGGAACGTCTTATTTATGGACTAAACTTAATTAAATTCAGACAGTGAAGAGTAGTCCTAATAAATATTCATTTATAACAAGTAATTTGTTCGATATTATTGCTTTTCCGTTACTGTATTTTAATTTTAAATGAATAAATGTTACATTGCTAATTAATCATAAATGTTATTTAACTTTTGTGCACGTACATATGGCGACACACCAAGCTACCCAATTCCAAAATGACCTGCCCCAGCATTATACAGAAACCTATGTCAATGCAAGACCAATTTACACTGAAAATGTGTAGCTTGATGTGTCGCCGTGTGTATGCGTTAGGTGCATATCTAAATTACGTAAACCGAAATGGTTGAGAAGCGGTTGTCTTAGCCACCGGGCCATTACGACCATGACAAAGATTATGCAATGAAGTACAGAACACATAGATACTGCCTTAGATGTTCAGAGGTCTATCAGATGCACCACTATGTAAATCTGGCTGTGTTCCTGAAATCTCATAATCTCTCATTCTTTCTGCACTAACTTATGTTTTGATAAACGATTCATTGTGCACTATGACAGCTTTGTTATGGTTCACAAAGAACAGATTTTCAAAACAAAATAACATTTAGACCACAAAGTGCTTTTTGTCAGCTAAACGAAAAAAAAAAAAAAGTTAGAATCACTGTTGTCGGCAAACGACAACGTTTAGTCAATGATTATTAAATTAGTTGCATGTCTATCATTTATTTTAAAGTATTAACTCGAATTGTTATCACCAGGACCGAAAATCAAAACTAGGTATTTGCAGAGTTACCAAAAACAACTTAACAACTTTTTTTAAAGAGGATAACCAATTCAATTGACTCTTAAAAATATATTCGTTGTGATCTCATAAAAGCTTAAAAAGTTTTAAAATATTTCTTTTTTCTTTTCGTATAAGGAAAACCACTTTCCACATTAAAGGCTCTCAGGGGTAAAGTGTTTAAAAGAAAAATTATAGAGAATACTAGGAAAATGCCAACAAAAGAGAGAAAGTAAAGCGTTTAAACAAATTGCAGATTGAATACATTTGACTTTGATTAACATACAAATAAACGTTCCTTGGTAACGGTTGCCAAAAGTTGTCAAACACAATTTTAAACGAAACCACTTATGGTGAGCTTCACAAAACGTAAATTGATGTCACATATAAAAAAAATTAAACTAAGTTCATGATTATGATGTACGGATAAACTTGTCACATTCGTATTAAATAATGTCCTAAGTATAATATTTATTTGTTGAATGATAGTTTCCGATTCAAACGTCAACGGACCGCGAGCCGGCGCACGCGCCACGCGGGATGAATCGAGACTGAACGTTCTAATTTTGAAATGAAGTGGGTTTAATAACATTACGTATTTTCCCGTTTTCTCTCCCGGTGACATCCGCGATGACTCACCGATCCCAGTTTTTGCCCCAGACGATTATTAAAACCATTTTTTTTGGCGCTTATTGAAATTGTGACGAGACTAGTGTAGTCTACGTCAGAATACATACCATTACGCAGAATCAAAGACAACAAACGAATAGAAGTTTTCATAGGTATATTTAGCAGTTTTCCTAAATATTTGTTAAATTAAAATGACTTTTGAAGCTTATTTTTTTTATTGAAAGTCTGCAATTGTGTTATGTTTGTAACGCATACACATCAATGACTCCTACGCCTACGCCGTCTTTAGCGGAGTTACGGCAATAGAAATCATTTTTATTTGGCAGCAAATAGAGTGACAAATAATACTAAAATAATTTCAAACACCGCAATATGACTATTCGCTCCACCATTGCATTAAATTATTATCATACTACACCGGTAACTGACCTTGAATTTACGTTTTCAGCTTTGTATTTAGCACAATGTTAAGTCTGATAACCGAATATTTACATGTAAGTACTAGTACATACTGAATTTAGTCAATAATCCAATACGATTTCTAAAAGTTTGGTAGCAGCGAGAAAATGATGAATCATAGATACCTGGCTAAGGCAGCATAAATCCTAATATTTATACAATATTTATGACGCTGTCAGATATATTTTGTCAGATTAACACCATAAAGGGAAATACTAATATCATAGTACAAACTTTTAAAATATGTGAAATCTATTGTAGAAACCGTCACTGACCTTCCAAACGAGACCTTTATATGATCTTCCTAACTTTTCCGTTCCCATAAAACAGCAGACAACCTTGCAAATAGACTTTGTTTTTGTTTATTAAACCGCAGTATGATCTATACTGGTCAGTGTGAATTTTATTTTATTAGCTAGTAACCGCGACCTTGCGTCGTCCGTCGTTTTGATCCCGTGCCAGGACCACATTTGCACCGAACGAAAACATTGTGGGTATTTCTCGCGAAAACTTCGAGTACCCGATATCAAACATTCAGTAGCACTCCGCATCTGAAATATTACACGTCTACATTACCGACAGGGTTTTTGATCAGTAAACGAAATGATAACATGGCTTACACACAATGTATACTTTGATCTTTCAATTTCCACTTTGGCAAATCGTTTTTTCTTCATTTTCCATAATGTAGTATCAATAACATTATCTTTTTGATTGAGTTCAATAGCATGGGGTCGATGACATAATCGTTTTAACCTTAGCTAATGAGTTCGCCAATATAATACCAATCAATTTATCTTCATGACAGACCAAATCCCCCAATATGTCCAAAGCATTATCCGGTAACTGCGTAAATTATTCACTACCGCAGCATTCATTAGCATAAAATAAAATGGTTCACAAAATAAATGATAACGGGTCCTCCATTATTGAAATTTCACACTTGCGAAGAGGCTTACAAAGTGGGTAATGAACCTTGATCAGATCCTTGATCTGAATAGTCAACCGTCGACTGGCGTGGGTTCATGTTTATGCTATTACACTTGTAGTCCCTGGAGATCTAGCGGAAGTGGTACTGGGCTCCAGCGAGTACAGACGAAGTCACAGTACTCGTGGCACTCTAGCACAACAATCCTCTTGAGGTTTTGGCTTCGACTGTGAACTACCCGAACAAGAAAACCTAATCACAAAGTCGTTCCATCTTTGGACTGAATCTAAGAATACCAAACTCTGACTCTAACTAGGCCAATGACGCTATATCGCAGGTAATTGTTTCTCTTTATACGGTTATCACAAAGGGAGGGATTTTTGTTTCCCCTTCGCCTGTTCAAATGTTTGTGGTGACAACGCTAACGAAATCCTGGCTGCGGCGAGCTCGCACACATGTTGCGGAGATATATAAATAAGCTTATACCGGATTTACATGATATATTACGTGCAAAGTACCATTAATGTTAAATAGCTTTTTTCGCTTGGTACACTAACAAAAATAGACTATGTTTACAGACTTTCCGCTACACCAACGTCAAAGGACGGGATAACTGGTACCTAAGTAATTTAAACATCATAAACATTTCACTGTAAGAGTCCATAATATTAGTCAGCTTGTGAAGAAAATTGGAAGGTGGAAACTAATTCAGTAAATCCTGAGAATATTATACAACAAACCGTAACAATTAGGTCCGTAAGAGCCTAACCTCGTAACTCATATAGTGGGCCAACATAATTACTCGTGTGAACCTGCGACGGAGATGTAATTTGCCCTAATGACGTCACTATTCCACAAAGTATCTATTAAAACAGTATCTTCAGAAATATGAGATGATTCAGATAATGTAGTTGGTACAATGTCTCTTCAATCTACACTGCCCAAAAAAAAAACAAAGAATAGTTTTTATTTCAATTACGTAAAGGCTCGAAACTGATACACGTTTAATCCAGAACTGCTCTTTAAACATTCGTAAATAAAATATGGGATACATTTGCATTGAATGCGTGTTTTATTTCTTGTTGAACTACAAAATTGAAATCTGATTGGCTTTGAATGATGTATTTCTATTGAATGTTCCTACCTTCGTAATAATGTTTATCGGTTGGCTCGTTTACGCCTTTGATTAACTCCAGACTAAACTATTCCTAGCTTTTATAGGTACGCGTGTTCCAGTTTAATTGAAATAACGCTCATTATTTGTTATCGAACGTTGCTAATATAAGATGACGAACTATAGCCGACGAAACCATGTGGTTTACGCAAATTAATTTAGAATTGGTTTTGGAATCTTCAATATTGTTAATTTAGGAACAATTTCGTTTATTAAGTACAAGAAATGTTTGTGGCTTCAAGGCTATTTGTTTTAAGTAATTAAATACCTTTATTAGACACAGACTTACACAAAAACTAGCTTCCGCCCGCAACTTCGTCCGTGTGGCTTCTTTCACCCGTGGTAACTTACGTCTTTCGTTACTACTCCGCTCCCGTGTGTCGTAGCGAAATGCTATAAAAATATAGCTTATGTTACTCAGGAATAATGTAGATATCTATTGGTGAATTTTTTTTTTTAATCGGTCCTTTAGTTTCGGAGTTTATTCGGTACAAACAAACAAAAAATATTTCCTCTTTATAATATTAGTATAGATGCAGCTACATCGGTGCCAAATATTAATTATATATTAGTATATTTTCCCATTATAATTATGGAATTAACTCGAAACCGCCATCTCCTGAATCGATTGACAACCTAATATTTCCTCTCATAATATATTTCATGTGTGAGAGGTAATTATTAGGGTAGGGTAGTAGGTTAGCTTTGCCAAAATAACAAAAATAAAGCGAAGGAACTTGGTAGATCGCTTCTGAATGTGGTATCAATAAATACTTAAAAAAAGGGTGCCATTTTGCTAGTTTCACAAAAAGAACTTCTAGTTTTACTTACATTAAAATATGGAATCTATTGCGCTAAATAATAATAAGAAAATAGGTATTGCAAGTTGAAACAATAGAGATTAATATCGGCAAATTGGGGCAATTTTACTGTGACCTACCCAACTAATTTTATCAAAAACAAGATTCAAATAGAAATCATCCTAAATGTGAACCTCGCGTGCGTTTTCTAATTGAGAATCCCAATTTGAATGTTCGTCCATCAGCTTCCAGACAGTAGCTGTTAGAAATTAGGTTGGCTTGCCAAATACTTAAACGTCCCGTCTGGACACGCAACCTGATGCCGCACGAACCTCTCGACTTTCACACGACACGTTATTTTTGGCCATTTATTTTTTATCACCATCTTTTTTCCCCGATCTACACCAACGGCGACCAATTACCAATCTAGAGCACGAGGTTTCACCTAATGACGTTGTTAACAACACATAACACTCAAATCAAGTAAATCAATAAACCACTCGACGGGTTCCCCATCATCAATCAAACGAGAGCGGATCCTTTTGAGCTCATAAAAACTGACGTCACACTGGCGTGTACATATTTATGAAGCATCCAAGTGATCTGCTATTGATGGGCTGTCCCATTCATCAGTCAGAGAAGCCGTCGACTAACAAAAACTTGTTTGCAACAAGATTTTTGTGGGTGGACAGTGTTAGACGGAAACGCATGGATGTTTGCGGGATTTAAAATATCGTGTTACATAAACGCAACCTTGGCGAGAGCATTGCTTGAAAAAGATTTGTGTGAAATAAAACAAAACTAATGGTTCGGAAGGAAAACACAGCCATAACTTCACTACGCATAGTTTAATGACTTGGCTAAAGTGCTTAGCGATGTTTATTGTTAAAATGTCAACTTCAATGCCGTTTGCTGTCTCCAAGGACAAAAAAAGCTATTTACTTTAGACAGACTTCATCATCTTCGAGACTTGATTAATCGTACCGTCATAAATGAAGCAATGTTTCAGTAAAGTGCAATTGTGGGTTATTGCGGTTCGTATCAGCTCTTTATTGATGGACACTGAGACATGACTCGTAAATAATTGCCACTTGCATATGCATGCGGGGAGCGGGCGATTGGCAACGGTGCACTCGACCCGTTATGCGTGTCGTTCCAACCTACGCTGTCACAATTAACGGATGTTATGGCATTTTTTAACAAGTTTTTCTTTTATGAATGGTATGATTGATTGATTTTTATGCAATTTGTGCCAGATATTTCTGGCCATTGTGCTTTGTGACCCAAAATGTATAGGTAACTGTTATTCTTTTAAAGAATGCGTTATTAAACAATGCAGGCGGTTAAATTAAATCTATACCTACATATATAGTCAATACTTATAAGTCAAAACCAAATAAGTTTAACCTAGGAATCAGTTATAAACGACCAACCTACATCGTCATTCATCTCGGCCAAAGCCTACTTCGGTCGAATAAATAAACGTTCCCTAGCACGTGCTTTGGCTAAGCACTATTCCTATCACTGTCACACAACTGTCAAACTATGAGTGCAAGATAGAGACGGGAACATAGCTTAGCCAAAGTAACGTTTGTTTGTCTTAGCCAGAGTATATGAAGCTAATGTCCACATTTATCGAAAACATTCCACAGATACACTCTGTTTGTATTTGGAAAGCGAGGATAAAACGATAATCCATACAGTCCGTCCATCAACGACTCATATTTATTGAAGCGTTTATCGCGAGACCGATTTAGCACAAAAAAAGTAACAGAAATATTTTCGGTATATATTTTGCTGAGATAAAATCCTGAAAGCCGGATCAGTGCTCTCAGCTCAGCGTACGGATATTGAACAATTTTAATCCAAACTATGTAGGTAGGTAGGTAACCTATCCCATTGCACAATGGGATTGCCATTCGTTTGGGAACAAAATCCTAGGAAAAATTTCAAGCACCCGGCTTGCCTGTTCACGGTCCTACGGCAGTCGAATACCAATCAATACTAGCATGTATACACTACAAGCATTATGTAACTTGCAACTGCAATCGGAACACCGTCTGAATTACGATCTAAATAACATCGCTCCTTATATGTTTTTCCAAACTCAGGTGTAACACGAGATACATGACTTTTAATTGATCCCGTAACAGGTTTCCGCAGGATCAAAATAATAAACACAAAACTTATTAAGTCACTTCATACATCAACCTGATAGATCCACTTATCTTCATCAGCGATGCAATCGGTCGTACAACTGACAAGTGAGAACTATTACATAATAACCCTTTGCCCGTCGTGGGTACACAAACTAGTCAAAGCCACGTAAAAGCTGTAATCCGGTTGGACTACACGCCGATCCTGTTAACGCAATCAAATGTTGGCGTATTTAAATGGACTTGTGGAACCAACGTCGGGAGTCGCGTAGGAGTCGATCAGAGCTGTTAGGAGCTGCTGAACGTATAATTACTTCGTGTTTCGCGAGAAATATTCGCAAATTAAGTTATCACGTTTGTGTGTGCGAGTGTGAATTCAGCTAATGATATCGTCAGACTGTTCACAGATTGTCATTGAACCTGTTTGCATAATAACAATGCTGAAACTGGTTTCAATACCATTGCTTACGATGATTTTTCTTGACAATTGATTTTTTTAGAAAACGTCTCAGGTGTTTATACATTTTTGCCTCTTTGCCTAGCATTTTTCTGGCTAATAAAAATCATGTTAAAAGCTATCTTACGTCATAATCAAAAAGGATTAATAAGAGATTTCACAGAGATATTGACTTAAACTACATCTTCTCTAATCGAGGTTAAATCTAATAGCGTCACATGTCTCATGTGACACGAACGGTGTCATGCCGTTACGACTGCGACCGCCTATTTACGGGCCGGACCCCGCCGCAAACGGGTTAACCTCAATGCAACGTCTTGTTGACCGGCTTGTAATTGACCTAAATCTTAAGTGGGACTTGGTAAATAAAAATAAAAGTAAATATTAACATTTATGAAGTAATATATGAGAAAAAATATCTGGTAGGTAGTGTGATTTACGTAAGAAGCCTGCTTGGGATTTGTTACAAAATAAACTTAAGTTATATTTTACTTTGGCGATTCTGTTAACGACATTAACGATTGTTCAATCGCCAAACGCTAATCTGGCAAATTATTGATTCATAAATCTATTTATTATTGTTTTTTTTTACAAGTAGGTTAGTTAATTACACTTTATATGATTGCCACTTTCTTTTGCTACCAATTAATGTTGCCTAGTAACATAAAAGCCTCAGGGAAATATAACCGACATCAGAAAACCAAACCTTTTGCACTTAGTATAGTAGAATATTATGAACTAACTAACTCAATTTGATGCATGAACAATCGCCAACTTCCCGCAAAAATGGATTTTAGAACGTCAAAGTTAAATAAAAATGGAAACACTGAGATTTTTTTAGACTACATTTTAAAACTAAATCACGACTAAGGTATCTGTTTATTGTATCACACCTACCTATAAGTCTTTTTGTCTAATATTCCCTAGCTTTTTAAACAATAAAAAAATATTTAAATCTTCATAAGTATATAAATAAATATTTATAATAAAAGCCAAGTCTCTAAAAACCGTAGTGTATTTTAATATTTACTTACGTAGATAGGCAGGTACTCGTACAAGCGTCGGAAGGCTTTATAAATTTACTGACCATCCGAATTTCAGAGACCAAGCTCCGTGACAGTAGGTACCTAAGTGACGGACAGCAGATTACGAATATCTCATCGAATCGGATTCAGATCGCGACCGCTTTGACAATAATCAGAATGGGCACAGAACTAAAATGGACTTAGATACGGATTACAGGCTTTACAGGGGACCCGTATTCAAGATTGCGTGTTGTGACGTAATAGTCTTTTTGTATTGTGTTCCGACTTACTTCGAACATGATTGGATGATTTCTTGGATTTCTTTACATGCTTTGACTCACTGTAGAAAAATTAAAAATGGAGAAGGAAACGTGAAGAAGTAAATATCTCGGCGATGATAAAGCTTATCAACGTCTTTTTGAATTTATAATAATAATTGATGTTGTTAATTGTCGTTGGTAATTGTTGTGATTGCCTTGTGGTTAAAACGCCCGCCTCTCATGCTTCAGGCTGGGGTTTTACTTGGGGTTGTACTTTCTTAGATTATCTTGGACAGCACTGATAAACGTCCGTGGCAATGGAAAACATCAAAGTCTGAAATGAACAATTCGCCTTGAGCAAACGTGGTGATAAATGTCCGTGCCTTCTCTGTGGGTATAAGAAGAGGTCTGTGCCCAGCAGTAGGACAATAATAAGCTACTATATGTTACCCAACGATTATTCTAACAAAGTAGGTAACTCCCACATATTAACCATATATTTCCTTTAGTATTTATCGTGATAACGAATGAGTATCGTATACCTAGTTCTTGTTTATTTATAATCTCGTCGCGACGCCACCACAGACTTGGCTTAACTCCAATTCCCATTTTTTAAGGAATTTATTTCAATTTATGCGTTTTGGCTTTGTGTTTGTGTACCTAGGTATCGTGAATAATTAGCAAGACAAGCTGGGTAACAGTTATTTAGCCGTTTTGTATTATATTTCAGTGTAATGTAGGAAAATCCCAAAATCTTGAGGACAGTTTGCATATTATGTTACTAAACAATTAGCCTTAAAATAATCGTGTCAAGCATCCATAATAATTATAGTCTTTCCAGTATGTTGATATCCCTATCCTTTAAAATTAAAATAATTCTAAATGCTCTCTGCTTCATAGGAATCGCACCATTTCCTGCAAAATTTTCTAACATCAGTTATTGATGTTTCAACCCATTATTATGAGATCTATTAGTTTCAGTCGAAAGGTTATGAGATAAATTATTGCTGAGTCAGAACGAAACTTTAAAAGGGATTTCAGTGTCAAAACGATATAGTATGTTGCCGAAAAGCGTTATTTTTTTTTGTATTGAATTATAATTAACGATTCAGTGTCCGTTTAGGATTTTTTTTCTGTTCCAATTTTAAAATCCCTTTTAAAATCTTGTTCTGATTCACCCCGTGTGTTCCTATTCACCCCGTTTGACAGTACCTAAATTAGAGTGTCCCCGTTTTAAATTATATCAAAAGGTGACGTAATGACCCCGGCTGACACTCCCTAACCACGTCAGTTCACCAGCACCAATTAAACGTGAATGTAAAGCGAACAATCGCAAAGGGCCGAGAGTAATCGATCATCGACAGTTGGACAGGTCATCTGTTGAATACGACCCTAACGTTCGTATCGTAATCGAAACGCGCCAATTTGATTGGCACATATGTGATAGTCGCTAATGGCTGATAAACTGGAGAAATGGGCTTTTATATCTAATGTTTTATTCGGAAGATAATAATAGAGATCGTTTAGAACTAGGATTAATTAATAAATTATTAAATTATAGAGCTTCTGCCCGCGAATTCGCTGGGGTGGTTTTTCTCACTCGAATTACGTTACGTCTTTGGTTACTGATCACGTGTGTCGCACCGTGATGTTATAAAGCCTTTACGATACTATTCCTCATAAAAAAGGCCTATTACATACAACAATATTTTTTCCGATCCGACTGTTAGTTCCAAAGATTAGCGTGTATAAACAAACATACAAACAGACAAAAAGAAACTCTTAAGCTTTATTATATTAATACTTATAGATTAGGGGCTAACCTCGTTTGAAGGTTCTTCTGTAGACTGCTTAGTTACGGAACTCTTAACGTAATCCACAGACGGATTTTGAGCACAGACTTTATAACACCAAACAAACGCAAAAGCACAGAAAATACGTAACTTTGCTGATCCGATAATGTAAATATCCCTAAAGGATATTGATAAAGGCTCAACTAAAACAATCAAAAATCGCCGATCAAACGTATTTTTTTCAATAAAATGTAACATTACATTGATATCCTTTGCCAAACACAGTGATATCAGATACTTCGGTTGCGTACGTAAAAGGAACAAAACGGTAAAACTTCAAGGCGATTGAACCGCTTCAAATAAGATCAGCAAACGAATCGCGCAAACCGCCTGATTTCGGAAACCTTTGAATCTTTGCGGAGATCACTCCGATCGCAAGTAACGATGCGACCTTACTGTATTGAACTGTCGAGCTGCAGAGGTAATGTTATCGTTTGGTACGCAAAACAAACTGCTGATACATGCGTAACCATTGTCAAGTTAATTCAATCGCCCAAGTATCAATGACACATTCAAAATATTTTGATGTATTAAGAAAAGCAGCACCAAGCAACTAAGAGCTTTAATTTCAGAGGTGCAGGTGAATTATCGCTATTGTTTCCCTTGAAGGAAAACAATAACGTCTATCAATATATTTCTTTTACTCTCTTGTAAATAAAGCCCATTGTCATTCGCTAAAACCAATTCTAAGATTTTGTAACTAGGACTTTATTTGAATTTTCTATGCACAATGGGAGTAAATGAGACGAACTTGATGTCATCAGTCAAATCATGACACTGTTTAACCATCTTGAGACCAGCTATTATACTCCTCTCTTTATGATAGGTTGTAATATTCCTACTCTAAGATGCCTAATTAATATCATTTGGGAGTTATTAAGAATTGGATGAGAGCAGTTATGAATAGTCTAATTTTGTATAATTCGATCTTAAAGAATCACTACTAATAAAAGTCTAATTCTAAGACGTAGTTTTTAAAATTAGTTTGATTATCTAAATCTCCAAAATTTTTTGCAGGAATGTTGTGACTCTATAGTTCATAAGGCGCTCTAAAGACGTAGCCATAAAGTTGACAGTTACAACTCAAATTGATCCATCTGCAGAGTGCCTAAAAGCCAATATTCGTACAAGAACTTAAACATGAAAAGATGGTCTTAAAAGTAAAAATATATATAAGTAGATAGGTACATACCAGTTCCTCAGGTGATCCCGGTTCCTTCATACCATTGCTCTTATCCGTGCTCCCCGTCTCTGTAATACGAAGAAAGAAAATATTATTTTAAAGCCAATATTGAAACTTGAGTTTTTACAATACAATACTTTTTTACAATAAAGTTTTCAAATACTGAGGTCCTACAGAGATGACGACCAATACCAAAACAACGACATATAAAGATGTATTGTCAACTACAAATTAATTGACATAAGAGCATAATAATATATTGATGCTAAACACATATTCGCCAAAGCCGTTCACACTTCTATAAGCATTTTTCTTTCTTCCTCTACGTCGTCATAAACCTCTCGTCATCGTCGTCGTCGTCGTCTCGTCGTCTATACCTCGCATAACATACCATCATGCCTGTATTCCCCCAAAGGGTTAGGCATAGGTGTACCAATGTACACCCACAGTTCGCAGGTATGTTTAGGTCCCATGTAATAGGGGGCGAGCCTGTTGCCATTAACCGGACACGATCCTAACTAAACCACAATCCAACCATCATAAATTAAGTAAATACAATTAGAATAATGAATCTAAATCACAAATCCGAACTGGGCGATAATGAATTGGACCGTTACTAAATCTCGATATAACATTAATTAGCTGACCACACAGAGTTTCATCAACCACATTTTCCCTGCACGGAATATTATAGGTGTACATAACATTTTATGTTTCAGTAATATTATCGTTGTAATTGCTTCAAAATAGAGAGTTTAGAAAATGCAGTATTTAAAGCGATGTAGAGAGATGAAAATGAAGTTAAAGATAGACACAATCATTTCATAATCAACAATAAGCAAGATAAACTAAAAAGAAGCCATCATACCATCACGCCTGTATACCCCGAAGGGTTAGGCAGAGGTGTAACAATGTACACTCACAGTTCGCAGATATGTTTAGGTCCCATGTAATAGGGGGCGAGCCTATTGCCGTTAACCGGGCACAAATCCAAACTCCGAGCTGCTACTGAGAATTTCATAGAAAAACCCTATAACACTTTGCTCGACCTGGAAATCGAACCCAAGACCTCTAGCGTAGCAGTCGCGCTTAGGACCACTAGGCTACCGAGGCAGTTAAAACTAAAAAGAAAGTGGATTTGAATGTGAGAAAAATACAAAAATAAAAAAGTACTCTAAAAATTGTTTGATAACTTTGTGGTTGCCTCGCATGCATGACGTTGCAGGTTCGAAACCGGACTAGCACCAATGTGACTTTTGATTGTCAAACCTGAATGAACAAATTATTATAAAATACTGCGTTTTGGCCACTTGTCCCATTAAAAGCGATGCGGATGAGTTTTTGATGCCCTATGGACTTCCTTTTATTACATAAATAAAAACTGTACATTATAAAATACTTCCAAAAAATACCTATCTATATAGCTAATTTACAAGACCGGAGAGGGTACCTACTAGCTGTACATAGATACAGTTACACAAACAATACAACAAACAAGTCAATAATTCATCAAACAATCATTAATAACCTACCGCAGTTTCGTGGTAAAACATAATCTGAACTTATTGAAAATTAATAAACTGAAGTACTGAATAAAAATATTAAAAATGCATGCGTGTAAAACTTCTGCTGATTCTGACCGTTAAGAGACTCATTATTGAACGCATTTAAAAGAGATTGATGCGATTGAATCATGCAATTTTAGTTTATTTTTCCCAACACACGACTTGTCGGTTCATCTGTCTTCCTATCTCTTTCTCCTGTCATACTCTCGCTCACACTCTGTTGTTATACGATGTTCTAACATTCTCTCATCTCTCGTGTGTTGCCACTTAACTCCTCTAATAATCGCACATTTATATTATGAACATACTTTTGGTACATATCACTTTGGTAGCTTATATAAAAGATTTATTTAAAAAAAATATATATATACCATCATGCCTGTATTCCCCGAGGGGTTAGGCAGAGGTGTAACAAAGTACACCCACAGTTCGCCGGTATATTTAGGTCCCATGTAATTTGTAATTGGAATTTAATTTTTAATTGTAAATTCTCAGTAGCAGCTCGGAGTTAGGATTTGTGCTCGGTTAATGGCAATAGGCTCGCCCCCTATTTATTTTTATATTATTTAAATTTTCATTTATTTTCTCATAAAAACTGTACTTTTGCTTATACGAAACCTATACGAAAGTATTGTAAAACAAACATGTTTTCGATTACGTTACGTGACATTGGTCCTCATTAGGTATGTACTAATCTCAAAAAGTTTACTGATAACATCATAGTGCGAAGTGGTTTGATCCTATCAAAGTTGTTTGGTATAAAACTCTTAGCTAAGTGTTATAAAGGTAGTAACATTTTCTTTCGAAAAAAGCTTTTTCTCTTTACTAAAATGAACTCTAAAATATTCTAAGAGATCTTGAAGATAGTGTAGGATTAAATTATCGTCAAAGAACTTTATCTCCCTTTAAAGTTTGTTTGCTTACCACAGCAGGCTAGCACCCCATTGACATACTTATTCAACAAAGTGCCGCGTCTTGCATGACACGAGTACACACTCGTTTCTTCTTTCGTTTTTGACTCACACATATTTTTCTCTGTCCAATTAAAATACATTATAAACGGGCCTTGCATACATTTGTATAAAACAGAAAAGCTGACACAGAGGCGGGAAACGCGAACGTGAAAACTGTTGATGCATTTTACACGAATGTTCACGTACAACGTTTAATTGAAACGTCAAAAATCGTACATTAATTAATTCACGAGAGCTACAATAAGGCACGGAGCGCGCAAATTAGTGTAATACAATTTGGTAGAACAATGAGTGCCGGGAGGTCGGCGGACTCGTGATAAACCATGGACGTAATAAGCTCGCGGTAACTAGAATTAATAATTAACTACACCAAATTATGGCTTTCGTTGTATCTGTTTGGCGTTACATAACAGCCACGCTTGTTACCTTAAGGGTGAATAATTACTACAGTACTCCAGCCAAGACTTGCAAAGTCGTGACGTATTGGTTTAGACTTTAGGGAAAATTCAATACCAGTCCATTAGATAACATTAGTTTTAATGGTGTTTATACCACTTTAAACACTAAGGATGTGTTAATTAAATATTAGCTAAGAATAATTAATGTAAATGTCGATAATTAAGGACGTACTTCGTATTAATTTGGGATCTAGTGAGCGTGTGTATATTTTAATAAAACCGGTTATGATAGCAGACATGTTTGAAATTATTGATTTGAAATTATGAGATGGCTCTAAGTGACTTTTGTACTGACAAAACCAAATTTTAAATGTTTATCTATCGATTGGAAATTAATAAAGAATCTTATCAAAAAGGTAAATAAGCCCGACTACATAAAATTAAACAAGCGTGTATTTTAAAATAATGTTGAAATTAACCTCAATGAAAATAGAGCACATTTGTTTGAATACATTTAACAAAAATGTCATACCTTCCTACCTAGCTACGTTAAATTTCACGCCGCGGGCTGAGCATCCTCCTCGGAGATACGAATTTACTCATAACGTAATCATGAAAAATATTAAAGTCCTGATTACATTCCGTAATCGTAGATTTTCCTAACTATGTTAGATTCGATTTACAGCGTAATTAATTAATTACGCTGTAAATCGAATCTAACATAGTTAGGAGAATCTACGAGTGATGACTGCCTACTAACCCAATCTGTTTCTAATCTAAAATTGGTGAAATTTGCATATTCTGCGTATTACAAACCTTTCTAAGATTCGCAAAATATAATCTTGATTCTGAAATAACCACATTTTGGTCAATCAGAGCCAAAGGGTTAGTCTATAGGTATTAACTTAGAAACCAGCTAAGTTTCTGATCATTCAAAAAACAATGTAGAATAGTGATTACACACAAAATCACAACAGCCAATCATATTTAAGCGTAAACAGAATTGGTTGGCAACCTTTCATAATTATAAACAAAAATTAAAAATACGTCATCTATTACAAGAGTTGACATTAAATTTTAAAAAACAAGTCCTCAGAAATCATGTAATTTTTTTATGGAATACGGAACCATAAGTCCCTGTTAATTAGTTTTGTGAAAATTAAAGTTAATGTCACCAACCGACAGAGGTTAATTTGTTTCGATTCAACGCCCTGAAGCGACATTGATTGCGTCATACACAGACTCAATCAGGCCCTTTGTGTATTGACAAATTATAACAGGGTATACATTGAGAATATTGCTTTTTAATTTAATACTATTTCAAGGGTTAAAATTGTATATTCTAAGAGATTTTGAGGAGAAAACTCTGTAAGAAAATATAAGAAAGAAACTTTCACTTCACTCTGGTTGCAAGTTTTCAAAAGTCCATGAAAAGACGCGCATTTGCTTTGTAAACTTTATAATTGGTTGTGGTTATAATGTACCTAACAAGTAGCCTAGTCATTATATAGATACTAGTATCTAGTACTTTACCTCATTACAATACTAGTATTGTAATGAGGTAAAGTTTGTAAGAGATAATCAATGGAACTACTGGTTCAATCACAAAAATTCTTTCAATGATTGTAAGCTACACTTTTGCCAAGTGCCACGGTCTATGTTTTAAGGAATACTTAACTTCCACGCGGACATAGTCGCGAGCAGAAGCTAGTATTATATAAAATTAGCTTTAAACATTAAATTTCAGGAAGGAACCCAAAAATAAACTTAACGTATCTGCTCACGACTCGTGGCGACTACTATGTCTAGAAAGGCTTGCCTATTAGTGAGACAACAATGGCTAGAAAAACTTATATTTAGCATAAATCCGTAATCCATAAGAGTATTTTGAGTATGCTAGTAAACTCAGGCCATTGCGTAATTACACAGCAATATTAAGCACTTCCATGCAAGTCAACGACTCGCCATTAAGCTGCTCTGTCTAAATTTTAATCCTTTGACAGATAAAACTAGACTAGCGTGTTAGTTTGCCACAGGAAATTATCTAGATAGGAACGCTTTCAGGAAACAAGGTGCTTTCAAAAAACCTTTACTTTAGTTCGCACTCGTTATACATTGTAATATTGGAGAAGGACGACGAAACCTGGACTTATAAATTAATAACACACACATACCATCACGCCTGTATTCCCCGAAGGGTTAGGCAGAGGTGTACCAATGTACACCCACAGATCGCCGGTATGTTTAAGTCTCATGTAATAGGGGGCGAGCCTATTGCCATTAACCGGGCACAAATCCTAACTCCGAGCTGCTAGTGAGAATTCCATAGAAAAAACCCAATAACACTTTTTGCTTTAAGACCACTAGGCTACCGAGGCAGTCCAGCAGCAGCATAAACAAGGCAGGAGGCAGTATAGTATAAATTAATATAACTCTGAAATCACCCATCTGTCTTGAACTAGCGTGGTGATCAATCCCCGTGCCTTCACTGCATGGGAATATTTTACTAAAGAAAACTATTTGTTTGTTCAATTGTTTAACGACAAGATTTGCTGTAACTGTAAACGTATGACGATACAGAATCATTTTAATCTTTAGTACATAACAGTATACGTTGATGTTTGTGTGATTATGATGTGGGTCTCAATGGAATGTACGTAATTCCAATTCAAGTAATTTCAATTTCCTTCAGCAATCCCTAACACAACTATCTTTTCATTTACATATATCATTACGCCTATATTCCCCGAAGGGTAAGGCAGAGTTGTACCAATGTACACCCACAGTTTGCCGGTATGTTTAGGTCCCATGTAAAATGGGGCGAGCCTATTGCCATCAACCGGGCAAAAATCCTAACTCCGAGCTGCTACTGAGAATTTCATAGAAAAACCCAATAACACTTTGCTTGACCTGGGAATCGAACCCGCAGCAGCAGCAGTCGCGCTTAGGACCACTAGGCTAACGGGGCAGTTATGAGGTATCTTCATATATGACTACATAATACAAAAAAAAAACGTTCTTATTTTAAATACGAATACAAAACTGATACGACTCCATGTTTTTCTGTCGTTTCAATTTTAACATGCAAATTAGTGTTCGGCAGTATAGTGATTATTAGCTGTAATAAAACTGTATCTGGCAGCACTGTAATTACTTATCAGTGATAAAATACCTACTACTGATTAATTAAAATATAAATGTGTGGGCGTTTTCCATCACAGGAGCGGTTTACACACACTAAAATGTGACTAATTATTGGACACATTGGGTTCAGAATGCAATCAATGTAGTACTCTCATCTGCCTAGCTTTTCCGAACTATGTTGCGGTCGGTTTCCAGTTTAACCAGATGCTGGTGAGTTCCAGTGTTTTTTATAGAGCGACTCCCTATCTGACCTCCACAACTTCCTTGTGGATAACATGATACGCCTTGGTCCCCGGGTCAGACTGATTGTTAGACTTTCGGTCTTCTGACCACCCGTAACGCAGTCGTTACTTAGTAGTTAGTAGTTACTTCCTTATTCCGAGCTGCTACTGAGAAATTTCCTGCCCAAACTGGAAATCGTAACTGAGTCCCAACGCTCAGCAATAGTGCTTACAACTATGATACCAACGGGGTAGGCTATTTAAGTACCTACTCTATATAGCTTGTACTTATTTGTCTCTTCAAGACAGTTACACTATCTATACTAATATTATAAAGCTGAAGAGTTTGTTTGTTTGGTTGAACGCGCTAATCTCAGGAACTGCTGGTTTGAATTGAAAAATTCTTTTTGTGTTTGATAGTTCATTTATCGAGGAAGGCTATAAGGCTATATAACATCACGCTACGACCAACAGGTGCAGAGCAATTAACAAAGACGTAATTTACTGCGGGTGATAAAACTACGCGGACGTAGTCGCGAGAATGAGCTAGTATTATGTAAAATTAGCTTCTGCCCCTGACTTCATCCACGAGGAACTCAAATATACTATAAAACAAACCATATTGTAAAGTTTGTTTGTTTAAAAAAAAAAAAATGTTGCCCCACACTAGGAATTTCTCCTGTGTCGTAGATGCGTTTACAAATATATAAACTCACATACACAAACAGCCAGACCCGGAACAACTATCTGTAGGCTATACAAATATTTGTTCCGTGCGGAAATCGAACCCGCGACACGCAGCGCCGGAGCCAATCGCTCAGCCACTGCGCCAACCGTGCCGTATTGTACATTGTATCGTAAAAGCAGTGTGATTACTATAATAAAGGGTTTAGCAATACACACAGGACTTGGCAGATGGCTATTGAATCGCCTACAAGTACCACAATCACCCGATTCTCTCACGGGACTGTCCGACAGATAACGGAATAGACAGATTAGTTGCGCCATCAGCTGAGCTAGCCAAGCCGACAGGGGAAGTCAGAATGCCTCTATGGTGAGTTACACAAATCACCTATGTATATACTTAGGTAAAACGGTCAGCTTGGTTATTACAGACTATTTTACGATTTGGCGTTGCTCTTGTTATTAACAAATTTCATATGTGATAATTTTCAGAGTACAAAAAAAAACATGCGGTAGCCACCGATTGTGTCTGTGACAGTAGCAAACAAATACAAGTAATTATTTTAAGTTTATAGGAGTACATCCCTACAAATAAAAAAAATTGAAGGGTCTGTTTATAATTTCAAATTTACAAGCTTTTTACTAAATGCATATGAAAGTATATACGGGTAATTTTTTGTCTGTCTGTCTGTTTGTTCCGGCTTATCTCCGAAAGGGCTGGACCGATTTTGACGGGATTTTCACTCGCACATAGCTGATGTTATAAGAAGTAACTTAGGCTATTTTTATTTTACATTTTGTATTTTCTTAAATTAAAAAAAAAATGGTTTATATACGAAAACAAAATTGAAACCAATAAAATAGTGAACGCGAACGAAGTCGCGGGCATAATATTGCAACGTCTTCAACGCTCTAGAGATATAGTCATATTTTACTAGACTCGACTGTCCCACTCCTGGGCAAAGGCCAGGTAAATCTATAACAATATAAGCACAATATTATTTTTTAAATTACGAATCAACTTTGGTCTCAGAACACAGACGAATTTACAATTTGGAGCCCGTTAATAACAAAGCTAGTGGCATTACAAATAGTGACCGATTACGTAACTACTAAACCAGACGTATGACAATTGTGTTTGAACAAGTCCAAACAGCGTATACTGGTAACACTGAAATATAGCCATGTCTACAGCGACACGTACAATTGTGCAAAGCCTACACAAATGTCATATCAGATTGTCTCGCTTATTGGCACAGCAGGCATAATGCCATCACCGTACATTCTATACAGAATATGGTCTGATCTATCCACGATTGTACCTAACGCTGCAATCTACTTTCAACTTTACTCAACACAAAATAAGGATAATTTTAGCCCATAAAATTACAAAACAGACGTGCATCAAAATTGAGATTAGCTGATTTATGGTAAAACAAAAAACAATCACCAACTCCGATGTTCCGATAAATAACGTTGCTATTTCTGAAGCGATATTTTGTGAGAACAGAGTATGTAAATTATTATGAAATACATCATTTTGTTCAGCAAACAATCGTAACAATATAAAATTATGCTTGCGTAAGTTACAATATCAACCCAATGGTAGAATTTACTGTGCAAAGTTCTGAATATTTCCCACGGGTAAATTGGTAACGTTTGCAAAGGTTCATATATTATTTTGAAGCCTATTATAATATTAGTATTCACTAAAATTAACATCGGAACTTGAAATAGGCAATTAGCGACATAATAGTAAAATAAATGTCTAATAATATCACCTCCTGTTTCCTATAACCGGCCTTTAAGTGTCTCTTTTAATGGCATACAGCAAGTGGTTATAAAGAGCTGAATGATTACACCGATGGGACCATAAACGGACTATATTCGTCTCACGTCCTCCGCGAGCTTTTACAGATACTAATTCCACCGCTTCATGGTTAGTCTCGCCGCAAAAATAACGCCCAGTTACGTGTGACCACGCAAATTATATCATATTAACGTGTTCTACCTTCATCATTGAAATTCTAACCCTAAAGCCGGCAAATAAAGTATAAATTCCATTAAAGAAACTACCGTCGCAATTTTATAACAGTTAAGTAAATCGTAAATCCGTCCGGTCTCAGGAACATTACATCACTAAGCGGAAACATTGTGCGATTCTTTGCGTTGAGTTATGGTAACGTAACAAATCAGGGGTCAAAGATGTCTCGGCGGTCCTCCCGAACTGGCGCGTCGTATAAAACGGGTATGGTTTATGCAACTGACGATGGGAACCGCTTTCAAAACTTTCGCCGTCAATTAAAAGGCGGCTACCGCTTTTAGCGAGACACCCGGTCACGATCCTCGCCGTGACCGATGACTTTCTGTTACGTAAACCACTATTGTTTGCTACTTTTAGCATCTGTCAAAGCTAGACTATTACGGGGCAGAATTGTGTCATAACTCGCTCATCAATCAATGTTACTGGACGCAGCGTACAATTAATCATAGTTCCGTAGGTACCTACTCTATCTCTGGCAGTGATTTAGTTTCCTCCGGCTCCGCTATATTGATTGAAATAGAATTTAATCCAATCCTCCATTCCAATCTCGGCACATCTCGATACATTAGATTTCGCTATAATAACTTCAATCATGAACAAACAAAGCGGTTGCTTAGGGAAGCAAGTTAAGTCATATTTTCTTGCAATATTTATTAATTGTTTATATTGATACTTAAGTTGAGAACAAGTTAGTGTGTTTGATGTAAATTGACACGAAATAGATGGTGAGTCAAAGTTCAGGGTATCATCCCTCACCTCAAAGTTAGACGATACAGAACTGATCCTAAAGTTTTGATAACAATATTACGTAACAAACTAACAAAGAAGAAATAACTTCCTGAGGTTCACGTACTGGAAAATATATTTGGATACAGCTAAAGGTTAGATTTACGCTCCGTTTTCATTGAAGATGTGCGGTGCGTAGCGAGGGATGTGTGTGGAAATGACCAATGGCAACGCTTCGTTTTCTAACTTGAGCTAAACTAGCACTACAATTGTTTAGTTAGCACGTCGTTCTTATAAACGCAGCCTTATATGAGGAAATATAGAAACTATAAAGTTGTATAATGGAGATTGAAGTAGGTAGGTAAAAAACTTGTTTGAAATTTCTTCCTTCATTTTTGTCCCAAGAACTTGTTAATATAATGGCTGTTACTCCTTTATAGTCATAAATATATGACAAGCGTCAGCAATTAGTAGACGGATTGGACACATCGGCAGACGTAAAGGGTCTTTAAATTATTGCTCACGTCAAATCCATAACTTTTACGTAAAATCCCATAATTCCTTTGCCAGACACGTAAACTTATACCCATTAGCTTTACGAAACATAAACAAGTTATTACCATTTTAATGGACCATGTAAGTGGTGTGTCAATATTGACGGTAATTACTGATTCGGTGCCATTCGTCACGTGCCTGTCACGATGCAGCCAATTAGTCCAACGGCGAAAAGTTTGCTCAAGTTTTTGGTCAATGAGCTTTTGAAGGCGGCAATGTTTTGGTTAGTTGTAACTTTTTAGTTTGGAACATCTATGTACCTACCTACGTATATTTTATAACTTTTGAAGGCGTGGATACCTTCTGTTCAAAAATATACCATCAGCTTATTATTGTCCTTCTGGAGCTGCGGGTTGTTCGAAAGAGATACCACGCCCCGGAACGCAAAGGGTAATACCCTTTGTTTCTTCTTGTCAGTAAAAGTCTGACACTCACTTCCGCCCCGCTCAGGGCGGGAGAAGTCATTTGACGATTTCCCATCCGCAAAAAAAAATATTGTCCTTCGGCAGACAAAGGCCTCTTAATCATTAGGACACGAGCATTGATCACTGAGCTCGCTCAAAGCGAATTAGCGATTTCAAACTTACATTAATTATTGAAAAACTTGAAAAGTACAAATGAACTGAAAAAATCACATTGCCCGCACAACCGCAGAAGTGAGGGGCGTCTTAACCACTGGTCCACCTAGGACACTTTAATAAAAAAATAACATTCATATTTTGACTTTGTCAAGCAAAACATCAAAATATTCTTCATCTTTACGAGAGACGACTGCAATTTGCCTTTTAAGAATTCCTGTTTTTAATCACATGAATTTCTCACGGAGTCTCGTGTTAGTCGAAGCGAACGAGGTAAGGCTACAGGCGACATTCGCCAAGAAACCAAGATCTCGTCTCGTCGCGTCGTTTCTCCACTTATACGTTCATAAGTGTCCGTATAAATAAGTATTTGGAGCAGAAAACGCGGTCTAAATATGCATGTATCTTTTCAAGTATTAAATATATTTTGAATCTGACTCTCTTTGAAGAGTTTAATTGTACTCTCTCGTACTCGTAATTACGCCTGCAAATTACTGCAGTAGGTAAATGCGGCGTATCTAGGAGAGGCATTAATTTGGCTTTGTGGCAATACGTTAACACGTTGCTGCCAAAGAGGTGTGGCAGTGGTTGGTACTATAGAGACTCTAGCTGGTTCAGCCATACTCAACTTTATTTTATAAATATAATATTTCTTAGCAATAAGCACTGTTCACAAAAAAATGGATTTCAAAAATAAAAAAGCCTGACTGCGTTAAACATGAAATTTAAATAAGAAAATAACAAGTCCAGTAGTCTGGAATTCAGTTAAGTAACCCACAGTTACCAGGACTCATTAATAGGACGATTTGAGCCAATCTAGATTTTCATTGGGTCCTGACTATTACTTAACTATCGATTAGCGTCACTGTGTGATTTGTGTAAGCCATTTATAAATCCCTTTATTTCGAAAGTGTTTGAGGAAAAAACATGTACTTTGTAGTTTAGTTTTATTTATTTTTTATTCCAAATTACATGTCAATATACAAGTTGCATACATTTTTGCAAGTTATTTATGAACCCCTTTATTTTGATACCCCACTCGATAGGTATTAAGATAATATTTTTTTTTAATAAATTATAATATGGCGCCTAAAATCGGCCATTTTTTTTTTAATTTTAGTAAAGCCTGTCACTCTCACAATCAACACAAATCTAACGACACCTCTCAAGCTAAAATCCATCGAGTTCAGGCTGCAGAGCGTGCCAAACAATTATACATACATACTCTCGAAAAACATAACCCTCCTTTTGGCGCAGTCAGGTAATTAAAAAGGCTTGACACAAAAGCTGTCGGCAAGTTTTAGCATATTAAAATATAATATTATAATTTTAATTATTTTTAAAACAGAATTTTAATCACGTTGATTTAATATCCCGGTACAGCAACTTCGTCCATGGGTTACCGTACAACTACGTACAATTGTGCAGAAAATATATTGAACACGAGTTCTGGGTCTGAGGTAATGTAGAACCAGTCAACTGTAGCCTCATTTGCGACATCAAGTGAAGAAGAGAATATCGAACACACAACAAAGTTGTATTTTCCAATTAGCACCTCAAATGCCATTCCTATCCCACAGTTAGACGAGAATAATGAGCTCGTTCTTACACCGCTAGGCCACGGTACTCATGTGTTTGACAAAGACGTATTGTTAGGGAACATATACATAGTAGACGAATAAATAAACTACGATAAGATCTATTTTCGTTTTAATTTGTAGAAGGAATATGGAGCAATGAGAACTTCAGAAAAAAAAAACGAAAGATATATTATTTATTTACAAATTGAAATGATGCAGTTTTTTTGCTGAAATTCTACCTCGATAACGAACCTTTAGAATTGCAATTTCTTAGGAACAAAATAAGCTCTAAGATTGTTACTGCGTAATTTAATAACGAAGAGCACTTTCCCCCAATTAGCAAAACTTGTGCGGTTCCGTCCTGTATCAAAGTTGGAAAGTATAGAGAGATGTAGTCATTAGCTACTACTCTACGTGTATGAAGAATCAGGCATTATAAAGAGGTTTACCTTGTTTATTTAACGTTATCGTCAAGAAACTGTGACATAATTAAATCTTGACCACTAATTGAAATGCAACTCGATATTATGCCAGAAAACGTAGTATTATAATGCTGACAAAAGTACCCATTTTTTACCTAGCCTATAATGTCCTACTCCGGGGGAAAGGCCTCCCCCATGTCCTTCCTAATATTTTCCCCTGCGCCTCCTTAAACCCCCCCTGGTGCGAGTCCAGGTCATCACGCCATATCTTCCTGGGCCAGTCTCGGCGACGCCGACCATCCTCACGTCCCCATTGAGTGGAGAATTTTACACAGCGGTCCCACTTGAGCCTGTAATATCCATTGGGGTGAACAAGATTTCAATAAGAGATTTAGACATTGGAATAATACAATTTGTATAAAAAGGACACTAAATCTTGAATTATAATTCAGAATGAGTTCTTTTTGGCAACCAAAGGGTATTATTTTGACACTGAAATCCCTTTTAAAGTTTCGGTCTGACTAACCCCTGCATTCTTATTTATACCGATTTACGATACCTATAATTGTAAAAGTGCCCACAATTATAACTGTATACCTCTTGTAAGCTTTAACAGTGATATAACAAAACGGAACGTGTAAACTCCCCCCAACATAAATGGACGACACAACCTGTAAACACAGAGCGACTTTTTGCATTTTTTATGTAGTTAGCAACTCTATGTAAAACATTGTTTGTGAAGAAGTAACGGACAGAACGCCCTGAAGGGTGATTTCATTAAGTTTTAAACTTTCTTGGTTTGACTGTCTCGTGGTCGCATGCTTCACTGCTCAGCAAAGGGTCATGGGTTTGATTCTTAGGTTGGATTGTGTTATTGAGTTTTCCTTTACGAATTATGTCGGTCTGATAAATTTCGGCCGCCGGTATTTGTGAAACAAGCTAGCATGTGATTTTGGAACTTATGAAATACTGGCACACCAGTTACATGATGGTATTTCATTGACCTACAGCTCTGCTAGTGTTAAGAAAATATAGACGTGATGTTAAGATTTTCATCTTTCTTATACTTACACAGGTACTTGGCCGAAGATACCTTCGAAATATTCGTCTAACACCGTCACAAGTGACGCAAGTTTTAATTAAAATGGCCAGTGTTGGTGTATTTGCGGTCGTAAAGTTGTATCTAAAATCCCCAGACGTGAATTAATACGTGCCTATGTGGGTATGAATGTAAATGTTCCTTCGTGGTTAACTGACCTAGTAGATATTAGAATAACTGTTTACTTCGCCCTTAGGCGAAGTTACTCAATTGTCCAAGATCCCTGAGTCATCAAACCTGTATTATTTTAGCATGGCTGAAATTTTAGAATGGCTGAAATTTTGAGGATTGCCTGTGTCGCAAAGAAAGCATGCATAATAGTGAATTTCAATGCTGGACCCTTTTTAAACTATCAAACGTACCTTACCCACTAGTCACTATGATTTAGTTAGACGGCTAATTCTTAACATACCATTACGCCTGTATTCCCTGAAGGGTTAGGCAGAGTTGTACCAATGTACACCTACAGTTCGCCGGTATATCTAGGTCCTATAAATCATCATCAGTCAATCATATCATTAGTTCTTATATTTTTTTTACAGGATACTGTTAAAAACCAACATCCATTACGGCCAGACACTTTTCATAACTTCGGTCAGGCGCTTAAAAAGTGATAACTAAAAACTTTAAGGTGCTTTTTATACTTAATACCTGGAAAAGGGTCCTGCACTTAAACTAGCAAGTTTCCTTAAATTTCAACCAGGTTAAAATGATGTGGTTCTAACGACACTTGGATCTTAGAGCATAATGTTAGAGATCTGCGTTCAAATCGCTTGAATATTTGGATAGTTAACGTTAAAACAAAGAGAAATTGGAATTCTATGTTGAATTTCTAATCAACTTTATCTTCATTTGTTTTTGTAAGAGCTTAATATTACGGTAGCGGTAATTAAGATTAGGGATTTGTGTTTTATCTGTAAACCGTTTGATAGCAGGCTGCCATTATTTTACGGTTTATTATCTTCGCTTTATTAAAAAGTAGATTACATACAAAAATACTTTTTTTAAAAGAAACTTAAGTATTTAGTAGATCATCATTGAAAAAAATGTGCTTCAACATAAAGTAGACATTGGACCATAAGTAATATGGCAAGAATACTTGAACTAGCTCCAATAAAACATACACTTCCTTACCTTTGTAACAATATATTACCCAATTAATAAAGCTTAGTATACACGCGTACCCTTTATTGGCCATAAGGGTACAGTTGTAAACTAGCCCGGGAGCCATGAGGCATAGGTCGAGAGTCGGGATAATTATTCCTTTATGCGGATTGCTGAACGCGCCCCAGTGATCATTGTTTAAGATTTGAAGGCAAGCTACAATGTTATTTAGAGTACTTTAGAGCGAGGGTAGCGGTTAATTAACAAGACAAATATTGCTTCCGTAGTTATAACAAATGTCTATTATTATCTTTGTGATTTCCACGCTGTCATATTCCTCTTGCCCTACCTAGTTTTGAATGTCGTAACTCATCAGTGGTGTTACGACTGTTTGGCTAAAGGTCAAGTTTATTTTTATAAAACCGTCTCTAATAGGTAGGTATCTATTATTTCATCCGACTACATAATAATATAAATTTTCGGTCATTGCCCCCTTATACGGCCATACGTAAGACACCTTGGTCCACCTCCCACTGTATTGCCGAATCAATAATATCTTGCAAGTTCTAGTTCAAAGCAGAAATCAAGAATATGATAACAAAAGTGACCAAAACATGAAAGTCGAATGCATGACACAAAGCTTTCACCATTTGCCATTACCATAATTACGATAATCTTATTATGTAAGTAAATTACACAATTATCGGCGCATAATGTGTTATCAAAATACAAAATAACTCAATCATAATAATATTCACATAAATATATAAGAAGTATGGAGGTTCGTCCAGGAATTCCGCCCACCCATGCATTTGGCTTTAATCTCAGATTACATGGCTAATAGGCTTAATCGATGACATTTGTTTGAAACGAAGCGACGTTGAGAACGATAGCCTCTAATGTATTATAAACCGATATTCATTTATTTATAAGATAGTTATTCGATAGCGAAACGTCTTGGCTTCGTTAAAAAGGCATTTTTGAATATATCTGATTAACTTTTGATTTTTTCGAGCTATTTATTATGACAGCGTAAATGTGTAGGTTGACCGAAAAGTATGTGATAAAAAGTACTAAGAATCATAATAA
The DNA here is from genome assembly GCA_947462355.1 of Caradrina kadenii. Lineage (NCBI taxonomy): Eukaryota > Metazoa > Arthropoda > Insecta > Lepidoptera > Noctuidae > Caradrina > Caradrina kadenii. The sequence goes on along the minus strand of OX381684.1, from coordinate 6,089,171 downwards.
ATATTAATAGATCGTAACTTTGAATTAACTAGATATAAGTACTCTAAAACATAAGCAAGTTCAGCAAGTAATCCTTTATTTTTCAGGATTTATTGTAAACTTCTCGTTAAGGAGTTGTCGTGTTAAATGGTCAATTTTTTAAAAGCGCCTAAAAGCGCTCGTATGGACAATAGCTAAAATACTATGCTTAAAACATACGAACTTTTACATAATACTTTATCGGTTTGTCCGGAAGTCAGTTGTATCGTCGGAATATGACTGTTAATGAGTCAATCACAATTTAATTTATGTCGATTGGTTCCCATCACTAGATAAAAGTGTCCCTGATTTTTTGTACAACTACATACTCGTTAGACCGGATTTTTTTCTCGTAATTACATCAACTGGTCCAAGCTACACTATTATATGAAGTGGATCTAATGATTCTTTGCTATAATTTATTGATAATTTAATCGTTGTTAAGTTATGCCGTGCTTATTTGAAAAGAAAATAAAAACAGCTCTTTATTTTATCTAAGACCGCTGGGGGGGTTGTACCAAGAAATATTTGCAAAATTAAATGGTATTTATACTTGCTTACGAGAAAACAACATAAAAATGTCCTTATAATTACAAAGCATGCGTGCACATACTGAATATAATATCATAAAAAGTCACTAGTAATCTCAGTTTTCCAAGCACCCATAGAGTCAGTCGCTCGGCCAGGCTGACTCTAAGAATGCCGCCGATCTTGCTCCGCAGCTTCATAAATATGGAGTTGGTGATTAAACGGCGTACTCTCTGAGTTTTTGTACGACACCCCCTCCCTAGCCGTCTGCCAGTTAAACCTTGGATTAAATCATGAGTTACGGGTAGACGATATTTTTCACTGTACTATCTGAATACAGACGCATGTCTCACTTCGTTTTGCTTTTTAAATTGAAACTGGTTTAATGATTTTTTAATGATAATTGTCTTGGATTTAAAACAGACTATTGACAATAACACCATTAAGATTCTTGCATTCATTCGGTTTAGATGCAATTAATTCAGTAACCGTCAAAGGAATCTTGATGTGTTTTTGTTTATTAACTTCATCAACTCGCTACAGCTTGTGATGTTAGACCAAACACGTAATGGCACCCTTTAGTACTGAATCATAGGTCCCTAGAGCGATGTTAGTAGGCGTGCGCGCGGTGAAGATCCAAGACACGATGAAGGCACCACCATTTTGCAGATACATACTGGAATTACTGGATTGTTGCGCAAACGTTTGGAACCAAACATTAGTGGTTAGCTTGATCACCAGCAATGAAACTAATTCTTAGATGAATTATAGTCTTTATAGACTACAAGTTACGGCTAGCTTTTTACAAGGAGCTTAGTTTGTAAGTAGGTATTACATTGTAGCTTGTAGTGTAGATTCTAGTTATTTCAATGGAGATTGGAGAAGTAAAGGGTTTAGGGCGCAAGTAAATTGTAGGTAGCCTCAAGATTCAGACAATTGGCACCAATATGTGAGTGTTTGTGAATAGGTATATTGTGTGCTACGACATAAATTAATACTACATTCAAACAACGCAGGCAATACTTATTTTGTTTTGTAATTGGATGAACTAGTATCAAGTTTAAGGGGTCTCTCAAATTAAGCTTTTTGTGCTGGACTGCTGCAGCTCCGGGGAGGCGTGTATGATACAAATGTATGAAAAAAAGCCACGGTAATTGAGAACCTCCACCGGTTTTTGAAGGTAGTTAAAAAAAACTGCACTGGCACTGGTACTGGTCCAGTTCTACAACATTTTGACACCAAACTCTTAAATGGAAAGAGTCCTTAAGTTCAAAGGATTACAAAACGATGAAAACCCCTACGTAAGAAAACCGTACCTATCAGTCCAAAATAAAACGTAGGTAATACGACGTTTATGTAAAATAAACCGGAATCACAATCACGTTCTATTTGATACCGATAAGTGGCTGCCTACACAAGCTGTTTGGCGTCGAATCCAAAGAAACATTTCGATTGATCGCATCAGCACGGCTCCCTGAAGGCGCCTAGCAAAGGCTGAGACCGCGGAACAGGCGCCCCGGGTCGGGAAGCAATCTACTGCGGGACCTGAGGACCCATGCCTCGTTTGAACAACTGAATACTCGACTGGACTAAACACCTTTGAAGCTTTTTTCAAATATTTGATTTTATTGTTTTATCTATAGCTAATTTTGTATTATTAAAAAAATAAAGATTCAAAAAGGGAAAAAATTGTTTACCTTTTTTATCTCTTTTATCGGTTTCGGATATAATTCAATTTATTTGTGTTCAAATTAGCATTCGATTCGAAACCATTCGGTTTGCATTTAAAACACCAGAATAAATAATGGAATACATAAATAACCTTATATTCATTTAATTTTTAAATATTTTTAGCTGTAAAATATTCAAAGTAAAAAAATAAAATAATGCTCTTTTTTAGAGTTGCAGTGCGTCATTTGACGTTCGCGTCCGTATTTTATACGACCTCAATGGGAAGATGACACAATCATTTTTACCGTTAATCATTTAGCAGCATAATAATTTGTTTTCTATTCTCTGCTAACTGTATTTTATTTACACACCTGATGAAAAAAAAACACGTTATTTTTGCTATTAGTGACAAAAAAAAGGCAGCTTTCAACTGCATATACCTGGGAGTCGATTTATTTTATGATTAATTATACTAATATAATTAATCATAAAATAAATCGACTCCCGACTCGCTTTATATGCTAGAACAGATGCACTCAACACCCTATCTAATTAATTCATTTTACGATGTGATCGAGAGAGAAACGTAGTAAGATGTTATAAAAGTGGATTACTGGAGTGCAAGTGAACCAGTACAAAGTAATGTGGATAGTAAACAGCGATCTACGCCCGCTGTGTACTTGTGTAAACGAAGCTGCGCTTAACGATTCCCTGTCTTGTTACCAGCCGCTGATTGGCAAAGTTCGATTGAATGTATCCCACATTCTTGTTTCTTTTGTGCCGATATTTATTTGCGATCAATTTATGCCAGTGTTGAAGACATATTTAGGGCTATTTTCTTCTGTATGTTCTAGCATAGAAAGAACGTATACATTTAGAATTTGTTAATATAATTATAATTCGTATAATTTAATTCTAAATTATTATGATAAAATAGGGACTATTTATAAATGTTATTTACAGAAATATGTAGACAAAAATTAAATCACATAGCTTGTTTAGATATGTATCTATCGGTAGCCGTGTAATTTGATAAATATTTTCTCTTCAAACTTAAAATGCAATGTCGCAATGTTCGCAACAATAATTAGCAGTCGCAACCATAATTTGTAGAAGTAAATAGTTGCCATGTACAAGCTTTAAAGCTATCCTTCATCAAGTTAGTACTAGTAAACTATAAAGATCTCACTGCAGGGGGTAGGTACAGTGCGAAGGAAAAGTACTTTGGAAGCCATTATATGCAATCAGCGTGCCTGCTAGACCAGACTAACCGTATAAGGAAACTACCGAAGAGGGCATTGGTTGACGTCCGTCACTATCGTCCGTATAGACGTAAAAACTACTGGTTCTTGATTTTGTTCCATGGGAATTTATGAATATAGACGCTATTGTGTATTGTAAAAAATAACCCCCTCAAAAGTCAGAATGTACAAATAACATTATCGTCAAATCTCACCGAAAACACGATACTTTTCGACAAAAAATAAAGGTATGTTGGTCAATTCCGTTGATGGACAAAAGGCTTTCTCGGCGTCTTTTGTCGTCCTTAAATATAATAAAGGAACATCAAAGCAACATTAAAGGTCTGATCTTTTCACTGTTCCCAGTCAAACAATTAAGAATTTACGACAGATGGTAAACGGTAAGCCCCCAAAAGATGGTAGGTATTATTAAAACCATCATAAAATACATTTACATTTATTAAATTGTGGTAGCCTAGTGATCAAAACAACTGTTATGCTCGTGGTTGTGGGTTCGGGACTAAGCGTGGGCAAATATCAATGTGACTTTTTATATTTCATATTATCTTTATAAATTTGTCATGGAAATCACAGTCATTGGTGAAGGAAAACATCGTGATACCTGGTCTTATAATTACTGTAAGTCTACAATTGTCAATCCACCTTAAGAAAACATGGTGTACTTGTGGTGTTATAGGCTCGCCCCCTATTACATGGGACCTAAAACATACCGGCGAACTGTGGGTGTACAGTGGTACACCTCTGCCTAACCCTCCGGGGAATACAGGCGTGATGGTATGTGGTGTCCTTAACTTCTCCAATAAGAAGAGGCTTTTGCGCTGCATTAGGACAATAATAGGCTGGTATTATTATTACTTACTTTATTAGTGATAGAAGACACTTACCAAATATTTGCATAAAAATACTAAAACGTACCAAGATAGATTGGCCATTTCTGCCACTTAATTCTCAAGCTGATGCATTCAACAAAAGGCACCTTAACTGCAATCTACCTCAAAAGTGAAGAGGGACAAACAGCAATTAAATCGCGCAAAAGGAAAAGTGACTTGCAAATTGAGCCTCGCCTTAGAGTCTGATGCAAAGTAGTTCACCACACTATCTTCACAAATGCATGCTTCGAGAAACTTCTGAACGAACTTACACTACTGACGAGGTACAAAGAACTTAGTCTAAAGTTTCTTGGAGGATAATTTGCTACATGGCAAATATTCACATTAGGTTTGGAAACAATTAAGGGTTTTCTTCAAGAGAATCTGTATTAGTTTAAGAGATACAAATAATGGGCATATGCCACACAAAGTTCAAAGAATCGAATCTTGAAAACTTTGTAATAAAAATCCAACAGTCCTACTAATATTATAAATGCGAAGGATTGTGTGGATGGATGGACGGATGAATGGATAATTGTAACTCTTTCACGATTAAGCGGCTGAGCGGATCTGAATGACATTTTGCACCAAGATAGATTGTTCTTACGTTCTATCCTGGAAAAATGTACGGTTCCCGTGGAATAAAATATAAAATTTGACGCGGACGAAGTCGCGGGTAGAAGCTAGTTAAATTATAAAAAATAAAAGTGATTATTTTCACATAGAAAAAGTATCACTGAAAATAAAAGCAGACATCGGTATAAAGTGAAAATGAATAAAGAACATCTATCAGGAATCTCGCTAGTGATCCGATATTCATTCTGCTTTTTATAACGAGCTACGCAGCTACATTGTCTGTCTCGGAATGTAAAAGGAAATATGATAAAACAATTTTTTTTTTTTAACTGCCTCGGTAGCCTAGTGGTCCCAAGCGCGACTGCTACGCTAGAGGTCTTGGGTTCGATTCCCAGGTCGAGCAAAAAGTGTTATAGGGTTTTTCTATGAAATTCTCAGTAGCAGCTCGGAGTTAGGATTTGTGCCCGGTTAATGGCAATAGGCTCGCCCCTTATTACATGGGACCTAAATATACCGGCGAACTGTGGGTGTACATTGTTACACCTCTGCCTAACCCTTCGGGGAATACAGGCGTGATGGTAATTTTTTTTTTAATGGAATTCAATTATTTAAAATGAAGCCTTGATTTATCGATCTATACTTTAATGTACAGAGGTAAAGTTTATTTCTAAGAGGTAATCTCCAAAATTACTGGTCCGATTGCAACATTTTTTTTGGCTATGTTTTATTGTATGTTTCACTTCGTCGCGGACAAAATCATTGGCAAAAGCTAGTATTAAATAAAACGTAGAATACAAACTGCCTCGTTAGGCTAGGGGGCCTAAGTGCGACTGCTACGCTAGAGGTCTTGGGTTTAATGCCCAATTCGAGCAAAAAATGTTATTGGGTTTTTCTATGAAATTCTCAGTAAGGATTTGTGCCCGGTTAATGGCAATAGGCTCGCCCCTTATAACATGGGACCTAAACATACCGGCGCACTGTAGGTGTATCTACCTACATTGGTACATCTCTGCCTAACCGTTCGAGGAATAGAAGCGTGATAGTATGTTATGTATAATACTCGTATAACACAAACAATAAGTCAATTTTAATGTTAAAGTAATTCAATTATTTATTGCAAGATATTCGAGCAGAGACCAAAATATTGGAGAAAAGTCGAAGTTTTTCTCTTGGTCGCCTTGTTATATTAACAAAAATATGTCCAAATATCGCGATTTCTTTAATTAAAAAAAAAACTTATAGCAATTGCAAACAAGTACCTACATACCTACGTACGTTAGATAAGTAGGTAAATATTTTTTTCGCACAGCTTAGACAAGAGGTGACGTCAGACTATTGAATGAACAAACTCACAATAGAGGTCTTTGTCCTTTGAATACGATTTAATATTTGATTAATCGTTTTGACAACCATACCTAACTTTCTATAGGTGAGCAATGAATTATTCTGCAAAATGGATGTACTAGCACTCTGCCTGCGACTAGGTCTGCGTAGACTTCGTATTTACTTACGTACGTAAGTACTAATAACTCACAATTTAATAACTTTATTATTTACTTCATCTCACATTCGTTTCAAGTTTCCAGTTGAATAACCTAAAGATCAATTACATAATCGAATTCTCGCACTTTTTGTCCCCTTAGGGGTCGAATTTTCAAAAATGCTTTGGTATTGCTCTCCTACATCATAAAAAGCAGTTCCAGTGAACAAGGAACGTGAAATTTTGCACGCGGCTAATTTTTTAAGAAATTACTGAGTTTTTTTATCTGTTGATAAGTTAGTCAGTTAATCAGGTTCTTCTTTAGTAAGAAACTATCCAATTTAGAGTAAAGCCAAGATTTCTCTTCATACTACTTATATTCTAGAGAAAAGCTTGCACCTTCATCACAGCTAAAGCGTTTTTATCCCGGCTAGTCCCCGTTATGCCCCATAGCTCTGGCCAGTCGTAAAGGTCCCCTGGCCTTGACTCCTCCACGGCGAGTCTCGCCGGCGACCTTGCACCTTATTGAATATACTGAGTTACTTCACTACATAGAAAGATACAGAAGGATCGTAATGCAATAAGAAATCTCAAATAATCAAAAGATTTTCGGACAGATTATACCAAATTCGATACGGTCGTATAATTATAGAATTTACCGAATTATATCTGATGAAATCTTTTTACGCTATAACTAGTTTTAGATTTTATGGCTGGATAAAATTATAACATACATACCTAAGGGCAGATTCATAGAAGTTTTGTCTAATCCGCCCCTAGTCAATAAAGAAACTAAATCATATTAACAACATTTTTTGTGGTATTCTTGACATTGATGAAAATAACTAAAATCATTTTTACAAATAAAGAGTACCACAGGAACAATATTTACTTATAGATTGCTAAGAAAAGCTAAAGAGTGAGGCTTCTGGAGCCTATCATTCGACATTTAAACTGCAATGCGCGCGCGCCCCGCCCTGTCTTTTGCGCCAGGAATGCTAGAGCGAGACAATGTTACCAAACCAGTTCCAGAAACGCCGGAAGCCTTTCTCTTATAACGATAACCATGTGCTCAAGTGTTCATTGTAATAAACCATTTGAAATATATGAGCTTTTTTATTACATTCGATCGTTGATGAAGGCAGGATCAATATTTCTGATTCTCCGTATGTTGGTGCGGGTACGGTTATTTGAAAGTCGCAGTTTATGATAATGGTCGTATAAAACAATGATGTTTCCTGTCATTTTTTTCAATCATAAAACTAACTTAAATAATAATATTTACAGCCTTATAATTAGAAATCCTTAATAAAAACAAAAAGAAACTAAAACTAAATGGTATCAAAAAACTCCTCCGCATCACCGTCAACCGGAAAAGTGCCCAAAAGACTGGCGGCATTGCCACGTTGGATGGCAATGCTTAACCTCTGGCCAAGGTAAAAGCCAGCCTTTGGGTCGCGGGAAGTGTCAACCAACCGTTTAGATAAATCCCTAAAAAGGCTATGGGCACACGGACCCCACGGCCCGAGGGTTTCCACCCCAAACGGCTCGAAAATATAGTTACCAATAAGGGTACTATACATACTTCCTGTCATTAAATTAACTGCATTCACAAGAGTATTATAGGATGCAGTATTTTTTCACAGCTTCGATGAGAGTTAAAAAGATATTGAATCTAAATAATATTTCTCTTGTAGCATACATATATAATCTCACACCTTTTTCCCATGGGGGTGAGCAGAAACCACAGAACGCCACCTGCTAGAAATCTTACATTCCTTTCGCGTCGTCCACGCTCATATATCTGGTCATACATACTCTTGTAGTAGTCATCATTTTGAATAACGAACAATACAATTATTAACATCAACTTAATTATTCAATACTAAATTCTCCATTAAAATATCTAAATTAACCTAAATTAAAATACCATTTGTCGAAATATCGCCTGAACATTAAACAATATCTCCGCAGACTCATCGAAAATTGATTGATTGACAAAGTTAAGATTATATTTATTTTGTTCAATATTTGTTCACTGATGGCCCAATAAAGCCTCTTGACAACTGTTTATTAATTACACCTTTTAATAATGTATTCCGCAAGAGTTGCCTAAACAAAATTAACGAAAAGTAATAGCAATTACTGTTCTATTGCATTTGATTCAAATGTAGTACAGTTTAATTACAGGTACTCTATGAAGTATAGTTAATTTTGCTGTCTATACAAAACACATTCTGTCTGTTGCCACACGCTACAATTTTGCGTTAATGCTCGGCTAATATTACTAGATAGACTTAATTACACCTTTCATTGCCGCCTAATATCAAACAGCTAGACATTAACTTGGTGATACGAACCGCAGGCGCACCTAATCGACAGCAAACTGAGATTAAATTCCCCACCGACAGTACCCGAGACTTCCCGAGGTTCCCCGAGTCAATTCGAATTAAGACCAAATTCCCGTATCACCTAGATGAATCATAATCTAAAGTTTATTGCTCTCTGAATCATGACTATTCAACTACGTACTTCAGTACATACGTACAAGCTTTAGGGTAAAGTTACGAATTGTTAACCGAAGCAAATACTAATTACTGTGACATAATTAATGCGTGGACGTTTGAACAATGACGCGTAATGAGAGTAACGGTTATCTTAAATTAAAGCACAGGTTAGCTAACAAATTACTGTTATGTTACAGCTGAATGCATAAGAAATACTAAAAGCTAACAAATAGTACTAACACAAAGTAACACAATTTCTATTCTCGGAGCTTTAGTCAAACAACGACTAATTGCAAACAGAACTGGTAACAACAAACTACAAGCACTCTATAAACTATACACCGATATATCATATGCAAATAAGTTTATTTTAGTCACCAATCCAGCCAGCAATCGGCGGGCCCACCCTACACGGGTGTATAATGGTGACTGTTGTGCAAGCACCCACGTATTCAAATAAATATGCCAGTAATAACTTTCCTATAGAAACTAAATCGTCTAGTCACGAGCAAACAAGTCAGTTGGTTGGTATACACTGGTTAGCTATCAGCTATCTGTGCTGTCATTATCTATCTGTAACAACACTCGGAATAACTCGAGATGGGATTGTTTAGACAAATACAAATTGTATTGTATTGAACTGATTGGTAAACATGCCAACGGAGTTCGAATAATGTACTACAGTTGACGAAAGAATACAATATGCAGGGCGCTAACAATGTATCAAAATATGTTTTATTGATGAAACGTTAATTCTTAGAAATGGACCGACTGAGTTTATCTTGTGAAAGTACGCATGGAAAGATATTTAAACTTACCCTAAAAAAAATGATTTTATTTAGTACAAAATCATTTGTATTCTATAAAATGTTTTACCATAGGTCCTATTCTATTAAAATCTCGCTCTGTGAATTTAGGTGAGGTGAGCTTGAGGCGAGTTGTCTGTATTCTTCAGGATTGCATTGAAAAAATGAATGGAAAAGACACTGCCGCAAAGCTCTCCGCTTTACTTAGCTCCGTTAGACGTATTGAAAGATGATCAATACGTCACTCTATCATTTGTGGGAATTGGTTCTGTGGCTTAGACATTTTCAAGGACTTTGACAAAGAATATAAAGCAATCAAAAGATCTAGAATGAATTAAACATGCTTTTATTAGGAAGTATGCATATTAAAAACGTATCGTCGTCTATATTAGTTTGTTCAAATTAAAACCAAAAAGACTATCCCTATACCCTTACCCTCGCCTACCCTGCCTCGACTTAACCTCTTCCTGTCTTGCCTTAACTGCCTCGGTAGCCTACTGGTCTGAAGTGCGACTGCTGCGCTAGAGGTCTTGGGTTCGATTCCCAGTTCGAGCAAAAAGTGTTAGTAGATTTTTCTATGGACATCTCACTAGCAGCTCTGTGTTAGGATTTGTGCCAGGTTAATGACAATAGGCTCGCCCCGTTACATGGGAGTGGGACTTAAACATTCTGGCGAACTGTGGGTGTACATTGGCACACCCCTGCTTAACGCTTCGGGGAATACAGGCGTGATGGTATGTTTTATGTTTTGGACTTATACCCTTAACTACATATAATATGTCTGTACCTAATTTTACAGACATAAACATACGTGGTGCATGCCTAACATGACTTAGGACACAGAATATTTTGCTTCATTCGACATTAGGGATCCACCAACAGCTCCAGTCTAATTTTCCTCATCACATGAAGTCACGTGCCGAAAAAAACTCAATTTCAGTGTCATGTAATAAGTAATAACCATCAAAACAAAAACTCGTCACGTTTTGTATTAGATGTACCTTCATGAAGGTAATGGAATTTTCAATTTCATATCGTCAGTTGACACGTTTTGTGAAACATACACCGTATAAGTACATAACATAATACTAAGTAAGTACATGTGTACTTGTGTTGTGTCTTTGTGAAGGAGCTCGTCCGGGGAAGTGCTGCCACCATTCCTATTTCTGCCGCAAAGCAGCGTTGCTGTGCTCCGGTTTAAAGGGTATGGATGCCGGTGTAATTACAGGCACGTGAGACATTTTAACTTTGGGATGGCAACGCATTTGCAAGCCTCTGGCCAGATTGGAGATGTCCATTAGCAGCTACGGGCATTTAACATCAGGTGGGCCGTCGTCGGCTTGTTTGCCATCCAATAATATTTAGAAAAAAAAAGTCGTACTGAAATTCCTCACTACAAAGTTTGTGAACCGATCAATTTTAAAACGTCGTGGTCTCATTAAACTGCTACTACTAGCATAGTATCCTAACTTCTGTAAAGGTACTTTACATAGTTTGCACTCAAACTTAATAATCACCGAGATAAGTACATTAGACACGCTTGAATAAAGCCATTTGTATTACTTTCGCATTGCCGTCAGCACCAAATCTGGTATTACCATTCTAGCGAAGTCTTACGCCACTGAACAAACACCTAAACATTTAGTTGGATATGCGGAAAGACCTATGAAACATGTTCGCAAGTTTTTTGTTTAGCAATTTAAAGGCTTTAAAGCATTTATTAAATATACCCTTACTCCCTTCGTAATAAGGTTGAAAAGTCGTCAACCACTAAGGTCTTTTGTTGTACATAGGGCGAACCTACACCTCTTCTTTATGCCTGTGTGTTACTTCAACGCACATGCTTCCAAAGCAAAAAGAAATCATCTGTTAATTCACCACATATTTGAATTCCTTTTTTCGCCACCTGGCAAGTTATACTGGGCGCCTGGTATTGGATCGTCGTTCACATTAGTCGGTCAATAAGAATAAAACGCTGCGTCCGTGTCTCACAAGCCAGGTGTTTCCCGTCATTGCATACCATGAAAGTTCTTAGCCGTAACAGTAGTGTAATAATACCTGTTTTGAGCCCTACCGCAACGGACATACCTGCATCAGTTTTATCCTTTTACTTGATTACATTCCTCCCAAAAATCTTAGGTATTCTTCATTTTACTGTTCTTAGTCTATTCGAAATGTTTCCCTGAAATGCATAAGTTATCCAACCACCTATATCTACTTATTTTCATACGTGGTTTTTAAAACTCTCTCAAAAACGAATGTCGAGTGAGATTCAACGAAACCTTCGTATTTCTAACGAATCTGAAGCAAAAATCTTACCTACTTAGCAACAGAAATAAATAATATAATAATACTATTTCAATATTCATGAGTATACACAGTGGCTTCACGCAATAAGGTAACAGGGTGAAGACACGGCGCGATTACTCTCCAGTCGCGACTCGACCCCCGCGAGTGCCCTCGAGCCGAGCGCGGTGAGATGTGGCTCGAGTGGCCGTGTGGAGCATTGTTTCTTAATACTACCCACTACTGAGGCGCTGGAATTTTCATATTAGGTGGTTTTATATAACTCGTTCTAAAGACAAAGAAAGAACAAAAGCGGCAGCACTGTCCAAATAATTTAAGAGAAAAGTCGAGAGCTCGACTTGCAACTTCTAGCAGCTTTTGCGGTCTGTAATTTGGCACTTAAGTACCGGTTTTGCGCCAAAGCAATTAATGTTGGTGTCGCTTTCCAGTCTGCCCCTTAGGGGAACCAAGCGTAAAGCTATAAACAAATTAATGAAATTCTTCGAGAAGCTGCATCTTTTAAAAGTTTTCTTTTTTTAAATATGCGTCGCCATGTAATTTTTTCACAGTTTTATATTATTCAAGCGCAACGTTGGCTGAGACATCAATCTGTCCGGCTGACCTAGCTTGATTACTAACCTAATTCCGTTCCTCAATTTCGGCTAACCAAACGAGAGACCACAGTTTCGAACTTTAGGCAGAATACAAATTCGCAGAAAGCTAATTTTTGGGCACAGTTAGCAAAATAAAACCCGAAATATAATTTAAAATTAACGAGAAATGGCTGACTTCAAATACGGACTGTAAAAACATAAACTTAACGCCCTTTTCCCGTGTAAACGACAAATAAATGGTTGTTTCAAAAGTGCTGAGTGTATGGAACAAGACAGAGTATTACGGTCCACGTAACCTTCATAATAAGTTGCCTGGACCCGAACAAACAGTGTAACAGACCCGTTCGTCGTTTACGGATCGTGCTTGACAAACAAAGACGTCTCTGTAATCCGATCGGGCGATGTGCAATTAACATTCTAAGTGTTACGTTTACTGCTCTCGAACAATGAGCGTACTGCAATCCCTGACCACTCGGCGCCGTTTGAGTACTCCCATTATAGCATCTGTGTACAAGACTTACGTAGGACGCGGAGTGGTCAAACATGAAGACGAAGTGGACGTGCTTGTTGTTATTTCTAAGTGATTACAAGAAACCTTTTACGTAGGTCTTAAAAGAATTTAAAGCTCAAAGAAGACCCGATAAGAGCTCCAAGAGCTTGCTTTCATTGTGTATAGGGAAGGAAATTTAAACGGCATCCATAATAAGTTTTGTAATCCTACAAACTTCATTAATTTTTGACCTTGACTTTGATATTGATTAAAACATAACGGGCTTCCATCTGGGAATATCCCGAATATCTTCCCGGGAATTATGTTAATTAGATTGGTTCAGTAGCCCCACTCAACGTTTTGATCAGAAGAAGAGAAACGATGTTATTCCGTAAATAAATATTGCTTGTCTCAGAAATTCTAAGAAGACTGGTACTGGGTTTGTTTGCTTAGATCGTATAGTAATAAGCTGCAACGATTTATTTGTACAATATTAAGAAAATACAAACGTAGTTTCTATGTAGTTGATTTTCATGAATTGGATTAGAACAGCATAGCTCTGTTTAGAAATTGCTAAATCCGCCAACATAATGATGAATCAGTTTAAACAACAAATATTTTACACAAAAATATTGAGCGTTACAAAAATAATAAAAGCTTTTAAAAATGGAAACAGAACGCGTCGATGATTTTATAGCAACAAGTTCTTGCTTACATCTAATTCAATTGATATCGATAACGGATTTATTTTACTTGATTGATTCTTTGTGGTCCAATAAAGAGTAAAACAATATGAGCTGTCACACTATTGATACCGATACAATTGAACTTCAATTCGGGAAAAATGATGAAAACCAGAATACATCGAGAACGGAACGGCATGTATATTGGCATGGCACTCTAGTACGAATTGGTTTCGTGCAGAATCTTTGCGCAGAGTTTTCCCATTCAAACTTGGAATATTCGTATCTGAGGATACAGTATCTAGTTACCAAATATGGCTTCTAATATCAGCTCCATATACTCTTACCGCAACATATGGTACGCCACAATAGTTCAACGTGATCGAATCGAATCTATTTAAAATTTCGGCCTCATTGGGCCCATTTTTTTTTAAACTCCCAGGAATGTCGACCAATGTGGGGCCTCTAGACAGCCATTTTGTGCGTATGTTCCGTTTGTTTACGTTTTATTGAACGTTGGATAGCGCTACAAAACCAGTTCCCGACAATTTAGCAATCCTCAAAGGTCAATCTACGCACGCAATCCTATCCCACGTCGGCTATCAAGGTTATACTTGTGTGTTTAGTATCAATTTAACATAGGATGTTATGTGAACCGTACGGATTCTATCTGCATTCTACGAGTATCTCGCGAGATATTGACTGGAGGCTCGGCTTTAAGTTGTAATGAAAACATGGTTTCTATTATTCGATTTCGATTCTTACTGATACAGATTTGTGGAGTTTTGATTATTTAAAGTGTACCTACAGACAGATAACATGGATTTCCTATTATAACTAAAGGATAAAGATACGTGCGACAGTTTTCAGTAACGTTTTCAGTAAGTCAGTTTGTGAGTAAGTATTGAGTTTCTTGCCCATTATTTTTCATAAGAAACTACCTTTTGTGGAAACTTAGGTTCAATTGTTTTTTCTCGTAAATGTTGTTCAAAAGTGCCTTTTAATGGTCTTATTCATATATACGACATTGATTTTGATAGAAATGACACAAACGAGTGTCAGTCGTCATTTCCTAAAATCATTGTCAAAATTCCCTTTCTCGTTAACTGCCACGTTAGCCTGGTGGTCCAAAGCGCTACTGCTAAGCTAGAGGTCTTGGATTCGGTTCAATACAATGAATTTAGCCATACCATGCTTGACCGTAAGTAGAACCGACTCTTTCTCTTCAACTTTCATTTCAACACCTCAATCAACAAACAAACAAACCATTACGTGTCCATAAACACACGCATAGCAATGTTAAGCGATATAATTAGCCATGATAATTTCAATAAGCGTCGAACGTTATGACACAGTCGATAATTGTGACCGCAGCATGCAACACGCAACGTCGCCTACTTTCTATTCATGGCAACATTGACGTTGCACGATAATGATGGCATAAAATTAGCTAAGCGTGCTTTATACTCGATGTAAGATGCATTAATGTGTAAAGGCTTATTTGAATATGAATATTTCTAAAAGACTATGAGATTAAACGTATTCAAATGTCTTAAATATACTCAATTTAAAAGTTTTAAAAGAGAACGACACTGTTGGCGCAGTGGCTCAGCGATTGGCTGCTGCGCTGCGTGTAGCAGGTTTAATTCCCGCACGGACCAATATTTGTGTGGCCTACAGACAGTTACTCCCGGTCTGGCTGTTTGTGTATGTGTGTAAGTTTATGTTTGTAAACGCACCCACGATACAGAAAAAAATCCTAGCGTGTAACGTATTAAAAAAATAAGACTTATTAACATCGTTTTAAAACACCAAGATCTTGAAATTGGCGAATGATGCCAGAGATAAAAAATCACATATACTTTTCCAGAATATGGTCCCATTATAGTTGGACACAACTCTTTTTGGAGAAACATAAGTAGTTAAGTAAGGTAAGGCAAGTTACAAAACACAATATTAGATGACTTGTTTAGATATGTAACTATAATATTTTCAAAATGTATTATTAACTGTACGGCGCGCGGCGGTCTCCAAACTAGGCTGCGCCTATATCTTGGGAGGCAAGATGCCTAGCTAGAATAATACATAGATTTTGAAAACCTCCTTCATATTGGGCCAATATTGTGATTTTTCCAGCTATCCAGAATACCATACCAGCACGCCTGTATTCCCCGAAGGGTTAGGCAGAGGTGTACCAATGTATACCCACAGTTCGCCGGTATGTTTAGGTCCTATATACTAGGGGACGAGCCTATTGCCATTAACCGGGCACAAATCCTAACTCCAAACTGCTACTGAGAATTTCATAGAAAAACCCAATAATACTTTTTGCTCGACCTGGGTATCGAACCCAAGACCCTGAGGTCTTGCTACGCTGACGTAGCAATCGTGCAACATACACGTGAACACTAGGCTTACTAGGCAGTCCAGAATAGGTAAGCCAAATACGCCTTCAGTAGCTGGTTAATAAAGGTTTTCAAAAGCAAGAGCAATAAGGCATTGAACTCACTATTTAATACATCCAGGACGGCGTCGGCAGTGCACTCGATCGTGTAATACCCAGACACTAGACAGGGTCGTGACACGGAGCTTTACATGTCCCAGGAAGCGACAGCTTAAGCCCCGTTGAGTCCCTGTGACACCTAGGCATAACCCCACGTTGCTTTAAGTGTTGCAATTAAAAGTAAAGTTTTAGCCAAACTTCATATTTTATTTGAGCATAAAATAATTAAATTATTGCATTTAATTTATTGTTAGTAATTTATGTTATACGTCTGTTTTTATTATAGTATATTATTCTTTTTTATTTTATTATTGTTGTAAATACTATATCTGTAAGTATTGTAATTGACCAAGGGCCGTTTTTATGTTAAAGATTAAAAAAATAATAATAATAAAATAGGCAAACTATTGTACTTAGTTATTTTATTGTAATGTGTGCATTGTACTTATTATGAAATAATCACGATTATTATAAGTTAACTTTGAAATAAAGATAGAGTTGTATCTAACGATATTTTTGTAATGTTATATTTAATCGACTGTTAGTAGGACTTTTGCTTACGATTAAAGAACAATAAATATTTATACAAGTAGTTGTTCCGGGTCTTATTGTTAGTGTATGTGAGTTTATACGTTTGTAAACGCACACACAGCCTCGATACAGCAGAAATTTCCAATGTAAAACTAGGTTATAAAAAAAAAGGATTTTTCCACAACTTTGAAGTTAAATCTTTTACAAGTTACTATGAAGCTACGAGCACTATGTGGCAGATGTGAGCGCCATCATCGTTCCAAAAGAGCTTTACTCCGTAAACGTCAAGACTCAGTTCTGTACATTGCCTAAGTGTGATGCGGCAGCAGTCAGTACGTTAATAAACAAATGACTGTAGTAAAACAAAGGGTAATTTTCCTCAACTGACCAACTTTTTCTGTCACAATATTTATTTATGTTACTGTCATTAAACAAGGCATTTACGCCCGTTTGCACCAAAAACATAACTCAGGAATTGTTGCTCACAAGAGGTTTGATTAAAAAGTCAAAAAAAGCATTTATTTCAATTAGCCCATTTACAGGCACTTTTGAATTGTCAAGAAGTTACATTTAAAAGTAGAAGCTATTTGCTCATTCCAAGGCGTAGGTCTCTATGGAGAAGAACGAGCAAGAAACTCCATGGACACTCTTTTCTTCCAATTTGGTTTTTACAAAATCTTGGTTCCAAAATATGGTACAGAGTCCATGTAAGCATCTAACTCGAAGTTAAAAGATAACACTGGCTGGCGCAAGCGGGCCTAATAAAGCCGACCAGAGGAAAATTTAAGGTCGCCGCGGGAAATTAAAATAACCATAGGTAACTCACTAGAGCGTACTATTGTTCTAAACCAGAGACAATAGGTAGTTAAGGGCGGAGCTGGTCCATAAATTTAGACATACTTTCTACATGCCGCCCACAAACTTGTCACAATTGTCGCTGCGAGGCTGAGTGACAACTAACAGCAGCTGAACTATTTACTGACGTACTCTATAAAGAGTTGTATCGCTCACTTACCTACTTAGATTTATATTCTTTAAGTATAGATAATGACAAAAATATCTAGTAATTCACCAAAATGTGGTGATGATTACAATGACACATTATTACCAAATCTTCTGTTTTCTATTGCATCATCTTAAATGGTAAATAACAAATTCTCTGCCCGTGACATGGTCCAAAGCCAAGTACCATAAAACATAGCAATAGTGTAGTTACTATCAGTGAAAGATTTTTTATAAACGGAACAGTACCTACTTCCAGAGATTAGCTATTACAAACAATATATATATTATGTTAATATAATCAAATTAAACTCTAACTTTAAGATTAGTATAGACAGGGATTAAATTGTCTTAGGATCTTTTCTTTTTAGATTTTTATATAGGAATACTATCTCACACAGCTTTTCAATATATCAGAGATTTTCTCCTGATCATTACTTATAACTCTGATAACAATAAAAACACGGACACAAAGAAAAACAACGAGAAAGTTGTAATACAAAACAAACGAGTCACGCCAAATAAAGACCTCCATGCTTATGGTAAGTTTGGCATGAAACGAGCACGTGGGACAGTTGTGAAACCAAGCTTAGCTAATAGAGGGACTGACGATGACGTTAGTGCGGAAGTTGCACAGAGATAACGAAGAATATTATTATGGTGTTGAGCGAAAAGGTTCAGTAGGTACCGGACTAACAGGTAATGTCATTTAAAAAAAAAGACACGTGTGCTTTAGACCACACGACTGAAGAGAAACCTCAGTCGTGTCACTTGACATGTCACTTGAGGAAGAGAGAAAGAAAATGAGCGCGCACACTGCTCTCTCTTGCCCTACAGTAATATACGTACAACTTCCGTTTGCCCGATCACACTGATTTCCGTAACGCTCATGTCACGCATTCACCAGCCTACTCCCCAAGTCAAGCGTGCGTAAAGAAGATTTACTTTAAAAAACATTAGCCCCAAAAAATTTTGGCAAATTAGAAGCAATTTTGACGACGTATCCCACGTTGTTACCTTATTCCTAGCTTGCCGGGGCTGCGGGTTGTTCGTAAGAGATACCGCGCCCCCGGAACGCAAAGGGCACAAGAAGGAACATGGGTGGGTTTTAGTCAGTAAAAGTCTGAAACTCCTTCCCGCCCCGCCCAGGGCGGGAGAAGTTATTTGATGATTTCCCACCAATCAAAAAAAAAAAAAAATCCCACGTTGTTTACCTGTGTGATGTCACCTAGGTAAACATAGTGGAATATTCCGGTATGCTTATTTCCCCTCGAAAACAATTTACCCAGATGATGACACCTGGATGAATTGAATCGACATTATTGGTGTACTGTATTCACCTCGATTGAAAATGAGATTAGATTCCTATCGTTCCTAAAAATTTAGAGTAGAATTGCCACCCTAATTTAATTAAGCAAAGCAATACATGCATTCAGTAGGTATCTATCTGTCCAATTTGCCATGCAAAAAATTTTACGTTATTTTAAATAAAATGCCGTATCGCACGCTCATCCATTCCAAACCAATATTTTATGCGACACAAATTGAACATTTTATTTATCTACAGGTGTCAACATAAAAATAAAAATGTTTCAATCTGATTTTATTTACAGAACTTTTAAACCAATCAAGTTGATATTTACTATTTTAAATTAAATTTAAATTTTCAATTCGTTGCTGCATTGCATTTTCACAAATGCTTTTACTTTACCTATAGGGGATTAATATTATTCTCGTAAAAATCCCTTTTTTTTAATTACTTTTACTTGAACTGCCTCGGTAGCCTAGTGGTCCTAAGCGCGACTGCTACGCTAGAGGTCTTGGGTTCGATTCCTAGGTCGAGCAAAAAGTGTAATTGGGTTTTTCTATGAAATTCTCAGTAGCAGCTCGGAGTTTGGATTTGTGCCCGGTTAATGGCAATAGGTTCGCCCCCTATTACATGGGACCTAAACTTACCGGCGAACTGTGGGTGTACATTGTTACACCTCTGCCTAACCCTTCGGGGAATATAGGCGTGATGGTATGATGGTATGTTTTACTTGATACAGAGGAGTTAGTTAATCATTGCAAATAAAAGGCATTGTATAAGAATGTTAATGAAATAGGTACATTGTTTCATTAAAATTATATTGAGCTAGCTTCCGCTCGCGACTTCGTCCGCGTCAAAGTTAATATTATCCTAAGAGAATCGTACATTTATATAAAAAGACAAAGAGTAGCCTATGTGTTATTCCAGACTATAATGTGTCTATGTGCCAAATTTCATCCAGATCCGTTCAGCCGTTTAAGCGCGAAAGAGAAACAAACATCCATTTATCGATCCTCACAAACTTTCGCATTATAGAATTATGCGTTGTTGTTAATAATGCAAAAAAAGTAAATAGTTAATATATGCAGTTTATTTTGTCCCTGCGGAAAATGGTGTCGTGTGAATTTAATTGACTATTGAACAGGCCAAGATTACTCATCGTAGGGAAATCGGAAAACGTATTTAAATACTGATTAAGTAAAATAAAGGTCGCGATTCAGGTTCATTAACCTTCTATTGGTTGACGATAAAAGCTGAGGTTTCTCAGAATTTCCATTTCACTGTTTATTCAATCTCAACTGAACTGAATTACTTACTATGACCACAACGCCTTATCAATTGAGAATTATGTAAATTAAGTGAACATTCCGCTCGTGTGCGTTTTAATAGCAAAAGGTAAAATAAATGGCCTGATAAAATTTAACGAACACGAGCTATAGCTCAAGAGCCAATAAACTTCCTATTCAGTTCAAAATTACACCATATAACGTATGTCTATGTGTAGTGTTCACTCCCAGTACCGTTTGAAATAGTGAACACAGCACAACACACGCAAACGTACTGTTATAGTAATACCTACTTTATCACGTCACTATACCGCGGTACTAACAATCCCATACGTTAACGGTTATAATTACACACTACTGACTATTCTAGAAAGGAAACTTTCCTTTTCGCCTTTCGTGCATCGCATCTACTTGATAATAAAACGCCGAAAACGCAAACGTAAATGTTACGTAAACATGATAAAATTCATGTAAAAATATTCGAAAGCGTTAAAATCTCTAGTAGGTAATTACACTGTTCAGCGAAATGCAACAATACCGGAACCCGGGTCCCGCTATACCGGATATTAATATGACGTCATTGAATCCCTCGACGCAACGAGGCGTAGTTCCGGGCGACGACTGGAACAATACAACAACATTCCATATTTTATGAGTTTTATTAACGTTCGGTAAATCTCTCAGCCATCATGATGTCTGTACATTATTAAACAGGTTCTTGTGCGTAGATAGCGTTTGAGTGAAATGGACCATCGAATAAGCATAACAAAAGCTCAAAAACCCTTTGAATATGAATTTACTTAAATAATTTGTCTGCGTACTTTTAAATTTTGGGTATGAAAGCTAAAATAATGTCGTAAAACATTTTGAAATTATACTAAAGTTTAGCCACGTTCCACAAAACCGTCAACGAAGAACAAACCACGCCCATAGACGTTTAAAATTCAAACCAACAAACTTTTTATATCAACTTGGAGACACCAACCAAAATTGCCGATAATAATAAAAAAATCGCTGCGTGATACAATTTTCACTTTATAGGCTCCGTTGGGTGAGCCCTGAACTCCGGGGACGGGCTTAAAAACGGCAAAGTTTCAATTTTGTTCCCCCAAGTCGCGGATAAACGAGGGATGATAAATGAAAGCAGAAACGTCATCATTCTTGGCGTCTTACGAGAAATCAAATCAACAAGGTTTTGTATTAAAGATGTTTTGATAACTGAAGACAATGGCAAAGATCTGATAGACAGCGGGATTTTAAGACGTTGATACCGCAACATGTGGTTTCAAGGAAATAAATGTTAGGTACTCAACAGTACAGTTCTAGAGTGGTCAGTCAACGACATCTCTTGTATGGGCAAGGCTGTTAAGAATAACTACATCATAAAATAGGAAAGGTAAAGTGTCAAAACTAAATATAGGCATTTTTGCTTAGGTATTATTCAGTAGTTCGTGTGCCTAATACTTAATATATACATAGCTTATTCGTTTTTAGGCAAGCTATTAAACCAGATACATTTAAACTCCAAGCAATGCCAAGTAACTATTTAATTTATTATAATCGTTTAGTGATTCGTATTCTACTTTTATTATATTATTTTTATTTAATATTCGTGTAATAGAATATTTTCATTCAACCAAACCAAAAAACAAATGTTTAAATTAAAATAAACTCTCAATTCTCAACAGAATCTTATCAACGATAATAATCAATTTGATATCACAAAAGATTACATCAACAAAGCAATCTCTGCCTAATCGACATCGCTATCCCACGAGATTTATCTATACTTTCGCTGCAGGAAACTGCGGGCTAAGGCAGACTAGCTACTTTTAGTATCAGTGATCAGAGATTTAGTCGCTATTCGGGAGCTTTCTGCTGCGAACGCTTCTATACGCACACTTACGAACGCCAGTCGCAGAGATTTTTTTTTTTTGGTGGGTGGGCGGGGAGGGAGGGTGTGTCAGACTTTTACTGACTACAACCCACCCATGTTCCTTCTTGTGCCCTTTGCGTTCCGGGGGCGCGGTATCTCTTACGAACAACCCGCAGCCCCGGCAGGCATCGGCCCTCAGTGGCCCCTTCCTTTTGCTGACATCTCTTTGAGGCGCGCGTGGAACACGAACGCGCCGTCGACACCGGCCTGTCGTTTTGCAACGTAAGGACGGTGAGCTACCCATTGCTCACCGTCCACAGGCCCGTATCTACGGTGGCCGGGAGTCGTCTCGCGGCTCCCGAGTCGCAGAGATGGACTCGCTTTTTGGTAAGTTGATGCAGTAATCGAACGCAGAAATCGCCATGACGCGATAATGTAGCTACGAAATCGCTGAAACGAGTGATCTCGTTACACCTTTCAAACACAAAAAAGCGATGCAACATATCGATAAAATCGCCTATCGCCAACAAAACCAGCTAGTCGGCTTTATCTTTAAAGCGAAAGAATATTTAACTCCGCGTTAAGGAACATTGCGCATGGAACAGTACAACTTATCTCATTTGAACGTCAGCGCGCCGATGCAGTAATGAAGATGAATTTATTTTGCATCAACATAACATAGTTACACGACTCCCACGACTTACAAAGTGCTGTACCGGCGTCGTTTATTGCATATACTTCTTGGAATACAAAACGATTTGTTTCTTAACACTATATTTAGAAATCGATGTTTGAATGGACAAATGATATTCTCAACTGTCGGGCAGACTTCTAAAGTTCGAATTCAATTGTCTAATGAAAAGCTAACAAGTTAAGCTAGTCAACCGCCAGTTTATATATTTTTTTTTGCACTCCCTAAACCTGAAAAGGGGTCATAGTACTCGCCATTATGAATTTTTTTTCTATAGAACGAACTCTGAAATCCGCTAAACCATAAATTTTGACAAATTATGCAAACGTAAATGTATGGATCAACAGTGTTTCTTTAAGAGAGCAATGACCACTTTTCAGTACCAACTCAGGGTTTTTTTTCCATGTGTTGGTATTGTAACAGTCCGTGTCTGGTACCGTTGCATGTGAATCGGAATATACACCCCCTCTGTAGCATTAGCTACACAAAAGTTGTAGTTGTTTCATAAACAAATACACATTTGAAAAGTTTGCAGATATCATGATATAACATGGTATATTTCTTAACAGAACACCAACTACAGCCTACTTTGTATCAAATATTCAAGACGAACATGTCGCAGTATTTGTAATAGGTAAGTACTAATTTTCACTTTTCGGAAATAATGTAGGCTGCATTTCCTATGTCGTAATCTTAGTTAAGTTTATGTAGAATAGGTGTATACATATATGAGTATATAATGTGTTTGCATAGTGATAACATCCCTAACATGATTGCGATAAAAGGTTACTATGGTAATGCGCGTTTATCCCTCTGAAAAATACTTTTTCAAAGCGTGGGTAGACCATTTCCTTCTTCAGGCGAACAAAAGGGATTTTCGCACACTTAACACAACCTCTTTAAATAACTTTACAAATGGATGTTGTATATATAATACAAATATCCGTTTAAGATAAACACTTTTTCTTTTATATCTACAGTAAGAAGTGGTTAACTTGTCTATCAATAATGTCTACTTTGCCCAAGGATCTGATGAAATGCTCCATCCGAGGGAATGGACCATCCGATATGTGTGACACCACGGAAATTGATGAGATTTTATTCGCATTCGGAATGTTGTCTCACCGAACGACGATTAAGGTAAACGTCAAACTAGGTAATTTTACAACTATGGTAAGAAATAACTGTTGGTTGAGTCTTGTAATTATGAACAAGGAATGAATGTTCAAGTAAACATTACTTGAACATTCGGTAACAGAACAAAAGCTCAACCTCATTTATTCACCTACGTCAGGCTACATTTTAAATTCCCGCTTTGAGCGTTCCTCATAGAAGCCGACAAGAAACATTTCATCACATATTAGGTGCATGTGCTGAGCAACTACCTATTTAATAATGTAGCTGAGCGAGTGTGGTTGCTCTTATAAAGCGGCACCGACGTGCAGGCATGCGACAGACGTCGTCGGGAGGTACCACTGCCCAGATTTGTTTTGTAACATGCTATTACTATTGTTGTGAAGACGTATTTGTATTCGGATAGATCGGATGCCGATTTGATCGCAAAAAAATATTGACTGTATTTTATGTAGGTTTTATCTCATGTATGAAGTTACCAATGAAACATTTTGGAATCAATGTTTTTTTTTTATTTTTACCTAAATTTTGACTGTTAACAATTTGGTTTTCGTATTTTGAAGCACAACAATCTATTGTATACAGCCTGGCGTGTCGTGTCAGACACAAATTGGAATAAAAAATATCGAACATGGAACGCACTTGTAAAAATGACGTGCGAATATCTCGGCCGTGTATTTTTGCGTTCGTAAAAAATAACCTCTACAAAGGGCAAAAAGACGGTAAAAGGCTGGATTCTGTTGCTGAATAAGGCTGCAAGAGGCTCGTGACTCGCACGAGCGATCCCGGCGAACATTACGGCGGCGTGACCGCGCTCTCGGTTTAGTAATAACTCTCCGGACAACTTAAGCGTAATTGCATAAAATCGTTTTTGTTGGAATTTCGCTTGCTCAATCCGCGGAGGGTGGTATTTCTGCTGTTTCCTCGAAAATTTTGCAATTTCTTTCACGAAATTGAACTTCTCACGTTGCCATCAGTCATGTGCTCAATAGTATTATTTGTTGCTGTCTTTCTCATGTCACATTGACTCTTGTAGCAGTCAATAAATCACGATTGACCTCTGCTACAATAGGCGTAGCACTTATACTGCTTACTCCTATTCAAAATTATGTAAGTAACGTTGACTAAATAAGTTTTTCGAAATTGTCTTGACATTCATTCAGACTAAGGAATGTTTATTGTAACATAAATCACTTTTTTTCAAGAAATTCATCAAGAAGCGAGCGCCCGTAGCGCTTTCTTGAAAATATAATATAATATTAAAGTGATTCTTACGTCATTTGAAATTCTAATACCAAGTAAATATATAGAAAACGCCTGATTTAATATTCGAGTAAACCATTTTTCTTCCCCGACGTCGCCGTGGCATAAAAATTCTAATGTAATCGCTATACAATACGTAGAAGGCAATAAATTCTTATCTTGAGATAAGCTACTATTTCAAACACTACCTACATACGATCACAACATATGCACGTGTGTCCTCGGTTGTAAATAAAAACCTATATTTGAGTTCTGCCTATATTTAGTTAGTTGTTTTTTACAACCAAAAATTAACATACTAAGATCAATACTGCAATATTTCACGGACTTTTAATATTCTTAAGCTAACCTTCTCCTCGATGTCGGTGGAAAAGGTAAACATTTTAATTATTTTTTAATTAATTAGCATGAGAACGAACCAAGTCAAAGGTTCTAATTTAGGAAAATTCTGGAAAATCTTAGAAGATTTTCCAGAATTTATAGAGGTTTTGTAATTATTAATGCGAACATAAAAATTAGTGAGTTAATCTTACATTTAGCAAACTTAGCAAATGTTTGCTAATCATTCTTTCCCATTCAGACATAACAAATGTACTAGCGTTCGTCTAAATAGATTTTACTCTAAGTACTAGCTGTCTCAGTAACGTATCGTTGCACATAAATAATAAACGAACTTCCAAGACATTGTACTAATTAGCCTGAGCTCTAACTTAGGTACTGTTCAGAACGCTCACAAAGTCTGGTTGTAAATTATAATGAAAAGTAATAAACAAAGGATAGGCAAATCGAGAAATCGTTTTCTGTCTCAATGTTGATAAATTGCTAAAGTTTAAAAATAATTAGAAGCAAGTATGAAACGTAATTGGACAAGACCCCTACCGATAATGATATTTGTACGCCATATGACATAGCATGGACTCTGTATATCTGGTCAGTGTAAAACAGCTCGATTATTCGATAACAGTTTTACATGTAATTCTAATATTAACTATACATTCACAATATTTCACCTTTGTCCTCAAACATCAGTTTATGTATATTGTATGTCATCACTACGACTGAACATTGCTTCCCAAAATACAAGCTCTAGCTTAGTTTGGGAATCAATGTATTGTACATTTTAATTGTTACCCGCTTTAGCCTTCAAAGTTGTGAATGTATCTAGTATAAATAAACAATTTTTATTTTTATTATTTTTATTTATACATCAGCTCGTAAATGATACTATGTATTTGCGTAGATGATAATTACCTATAGCAAATCGCTAACCACTGTCAGTTTGGATCTTACTTTCCCCATACATATATATAGTACAAAGTGCCATCTCGCAGCGAGCGTATTACTATTATATACTTACCGAATTAAAAATTCTTTTTTTAAACTTAATTATGTTAAAATGCCTAAACATACCGGCGAACTGTGGATGTACATTGGTACGCCTCTGCCTAACCCTTCTGGGAATATAGGCGTGATGATGGTGGTGTGGTATGTTAAAATGAAGAATACGGAAACAGCATTTAATTTTGTAATTCGCACCTCGTTATTATTATAAATAACTCAAACTCAAATTAGAGATGACAAGGTGTTGAATGGACCGGCGAAGTTTGATTTGAACTTACGACCTTTTTTGTTGTAAGTTGAAAGATAAGGCGGAAGTAGGCAAGAGGTGTTCTGTCATTGGTGTCTGTATCGTTAATGTTGGATTTGAACTTAGTCGCAAGTTCAAATCAACAACGATTTGACTTTTTGGATGAACTTACAATGATAATGTCAGGCAACAATGATCAGATTTATATGCTAGAGACAATTCTACTAACTTTGAGGATCGATCACAATCTAATATCTCTTATCAATCTGTCAAAAACCCCTCTAATTTACCTAAATTTGTTGACACCGACTGACACTTTCAACGACAATGCTGAGATGTGTATAAGACTAGATTTTAAAGGCTTTCTGTTTTGGCAATCAGAGACACTGCCCATTCCCTTGTCTATTGATGAAAGAATTTGATGAGTGAATACAACCTAGTCGCTGGTAAAAACCATAAGTACTACAGTACTGCATACATTGACCATAGCATAGAAATATCAATCACAAGCTATTAAGGCAGATGTGTAATTTAATGAACTCACTATAAAGTGTATTGCGGCGCCAACTCCGAAGGGTAATGACAGACGTCACGGCACTGCATGAGTCACGTACGGTTCGCACGCGACCGAAATATCGATGTTAGTCTGTGGCTGTACAGTGTACAGCCGTACAGGTGCAAACAAACGTACCTAGGGAAGTACGTACTCATGTTTGTTTGCGTTGCGGTTGTAGTGGGGCAGTTTTGTAGGGTCCCATCTGATTGGGTGGATCGGGGTGTTGGTAAAATAAAGGATACATTCAAGTTAAAATAAAATACAGCAATTGTTTTTTTTTTATCGCGTTGTGGAGGTAGATTTAAAAACTCGTCGAGCTGAATAAATTGACTGATCATTTTGTGAAACTAAAAAGTTTTAAAACTAGGGAATAGGCGAAGCCGTTGAAAGTAAACACATATCAATATACTCAAGTACCTTGCATCAAGATTCTAGATAAAGCGTAATTGGTTTTGCCCAAAAATTTAAATCTGGTTTGCCCGTGTTAAGTACCTACAATAATTTTATCTACAAACGATTTGATTACTACAAACGAATACAGCAGTCAAAGTTGGTAGGTAGGTATATAATACTTTCATTTCAATAAAATTACCATTTGAAATTCAACCCACATTTTATAAATAATAATATAGGCACGCATAATGTGTGTGCATATAAAATGCAGCTCATGATTTTTGTTGACATGTGACACTCGGAATTCTTTGCCTACTGCATAGCTACAGATTGAATTTTGAATTGATATATGAATTGATTGATATGAATTTACAGGCATACCTACTTAATATGATGAATAACTTATAATTATAATGATCGAAGATTTTTACGTGTTATTTATGTAAAACAAGAGCATCATTACCAAGCAGCTGTCATCTTTATTTTCAAATAAAGAACATAATTGTATTCCAAATATGACCATTCAAAAGATTTTCGCATTTAAAATGAATCATCTTCATTTCTGTATATTGTAATTAAAGACCTTATTACTACTTATCGTTAAGCACGATTTGGCACGTGCAACCCTTCCTCCGCTCAAACAGCTGTTGTTCATAAAAAATGCAGGTGTAAGTAACTGGCACGCGTATTGACTAACTGCCAGTGCCACCTTTGACGAGTAAAGGTTACTTGCTCAACTGCCCCTTAAACGACACCCTAGTTTGACGACAGAAATTAATCGATTGTTATTTTAAGCCTATTACACCTTTCAACTAACAGCTCGTTTAAAATTAAACGGAAAACTTTGTATAATTTGTTACAAATCGTCTGATTACATTAATTGGGTTTTTAATTAAATGGTCGGTTAAGGGGTTAAGTTAGAATTGTTTTGATCGCATGAGCATTTTAGCAAAATACGGTAAAGATTCACATACTCTTTACTTAGACATTTTAATGTAAGGGATGTTCGCCGAAATGCCACCATCTGCGTCAACTAAATGTGTTTTCTTAATAAAGAATAAGCTCAGCCTCAAGATTCCAATAACATTGGCGTTAAAACAATTAGATGTTTGAAAAAAAACGATAAATTATCTCGTTCGCAATGTAATGTCAATACCGAAAGAATGCGACTGAGTTTATAGTAAGTACATTATGTTTCTTTAAACTTAGCTTAAACTAACGACTTCAGTCATCAATGTAAACAGAGATTACGTTGAGGCCAGTCGATTAAATACTCCATATCTATCACACTACGATAAGAAGATATGTAAATAACTGTCAAAGAAAGCTTAGCCCATTTAAATGACTATCAATGTCAGATATCAAAGTTTCTTTTGAATCTGATATCAGTTTTATTTATCGCCTTAACTTGTAGAATCTCTGAAGTAAGAATGATTCTTCGATGTTTTATTCTTGAAACTTTTGAAGTATCTAGACTTCTAAAGATTTTAGCTTTTCTAACCTCCAAAGTGTAGCCTTATCTAGTGAGCAGGTTAATTCCAAAGATAATCCTAATTTCGCTCCGAAATACCATTTCATACAAGGAAGGTATAAGAGACACAGAGCTGGCGGGCACTAGAATTTTCTTTCAAAGCAACTAAGAACGATGACTACCCGCTACCTCTTTCGAAAATTCTAGAACATACTTCCATAGATAAAATTCCTTCGAAGCCCTCGGCATAAACTAGCATCCCATGGTAATCCCCCAACAGCCCATAATAGTGTGTTGTATACAATTTATGATGGTGTCTGTATGACCTGATTAATTTTATGGGACCACTTGGTCCACTTGAAAACAGGTTTGAAGAAGTCAGCGATGAGACAAGGCTTGGTGCTCCGAGTTTAAGCCGCTTAAGAAATATCGGTTAGTATGACTGCGTACTACCGATCCGAATTTATTGGGTGCTTTATGGTACAATGAGGACGCACCATGTGTATGGATTAGAACTCATTATCACTATTTTATTAGTAGAAACTTCCCGTCTTGAAATTTTTTTCCAAGGCTGTATAACTTTAAGCCGTCTTCTCATTTCGATACAAAAGCTGAACGTTTACAAGCTTTTTTTGATATTCCAAATTAAATTCTTGAAGCCAAAGGCTTTCAAGAAGTTATAAACCAATTTTTATCTAACCTTTCAATCGTCCATTGAAATTTTTATCAGTGTCACGATCTCCGATATTTCATCAAACAATCGCCATTACACGAAATAACTCTCAGAATAATCGCTAAAGTTTGGCATTAAGCGTTAATCAATGAAATAGTTCGTACTCCCACATTGCTCAATATAATTAGACAGCGCGATAAGATCTAGTGAACGGTAACCAATAGCTATTTAAATGTAAATATTTGTGAGATAAGCTGAGCCGGTAACCATTTGCACCTTTGTTTACTTAAACCTTTATTTTACTTACTTTAGTTTACTTAAACCTTTGTTTACTTAACTTAGACCGGCCAACTAGCAAGCTCAACTGATCAAATACTCAATGGTATTTAGTTCACACATAGCATGTTATCCATCCATAGTATTATCTATTCATAAGGCGATAAGTAAAAACGATTTCCTAGCTTTTCAATGCAGTCTCGCACAGTTTTTTAAGGGACGTAATGCGAATGCTGGTTCCTACAATACAATCCGACATAATATTATGTATCAGATATAAATTATGTAACACTATTGTTTATCAAATCAAGAGAGTGGTTTCAATCCACGCATTTACAAGACGGGACAGAGTGCTTTGAGAAAAGGAAGGATTTTCCTGATTTCGATTTTATTTTCGACGTTTATGTGACTTTCATTTTGTTTTCGGTTGAATCATGCTGCTGTGAATAAAAGGGTTTTCAAATAAGGAATGTTGAACGAGAAGTGGAAAAATAAACGTGACATTTTGTAAAAGTAACTTTAAAATAATTTAGTACCTTTTTACCTAAAATACCGTACACCTAAACAATCTTCTCAAAAGGTACGTGTAATTAAGTACCTACCTACCCTGACAGCTGTTTCACACAAAACAAATGTTGTAGGTACTTACCTAATCTAAGGACTTAGTATACCTCTACCATTACCGTGAGATCTGAGATAGCAGTGACAATGAGTCCGCAACAATTAAACGCCGCATTTAGATAGCTGGAACAATCCACAATGGCACGTGAGAGGAATCGCATGGGAGATTTTTTCTCCATTCAAACGAATAGGTCACATAAAGTATTCATTTGTTCACGGTTACGGATACGGCGCGTTTAACGCGGCATTTGTGCCAGAACTAATTATTGAACTGCAATTAAGCCGACGCAAACCACAGCGGAACGGTTACGTATTCTTTGTTATTGTTATGTGTTATGGGAGCTATTGTAATAAATTTCAACATTCGCAAGATTACGAGTATCAATTCATAATGCTGGCTGATGACCGCCAGGCTACATGAGCACGTAAATGCACGCCACCTACGCGTGAACCGCGATACCCGTTGCGGCTTCGCATTTTACCAAAAACTATAATGTTCATGACATTTTACTGCTATTATGAATTCGCTATTTTAATATCCATACTAACACTTTGACATTTAACACATTTGCGTGCGCCATAACTGTCCTCCGCTCGTGCTTCGACTCATAGAATGGCGATTTTATCACGAGAGGCCATTTAAATCTCGTTTTCTAGTTTGGTATATTTATTAATGATCTATTTCCTCGGACCTGTTGTCGGCTCGGCCGGTTTCGCCGTAGATTCCTAACTCATCGTTGCCTACACTTGCCGATTCACAAAACTGGTTCCGCCGACCCATCCACTTGATCTTGAGCGAGTGTTGGCCAACTTTCACGAGATTCCTCTTGGGGCCCGCCGCCGCCGGCCGCGCCGCCTCGTGAGAACATCTGACGGCGCGACGTCGCTCGAGGGTTACGCGGTCGATGTGCCAACACTGCGTCGCCCTTTTTCCTGTTTCCTCAATCTTTACTCACTTTCCTTCGCCATAAGTGCTTTGGAAACTTCGGAAAAGCTTTCGTTTCATTTGCATTTGATGTCGAGCCTTCAGCTTTTATTAACTTTAGCCAGAATAAAAGCAACAACTTAATTGTGTTGATACTTTACGGCGAAAATACGATCCAAGTCAAGATTAATCGAATATTTGACGGCTATTTATTTGAGTAAAAAAGCTATCACATGTATTTTCAATTGAAACAAGTTACAATAAAACTTACCTACCTACGCCATTTTCAAACAGCAACACCATAATTCAAATCCGAAGTTAAATAAACGTGCTGTTTATCTTAAGAGATCGTTGACCAAATGAATATAATTATATCCCGTATCAACCAATTTGTGAAGGAGGTAATAAAGTTTTGCTATCTAATATCTAGCGACGTGTTTTTGCAATATCCTGTCGCATGTTATGTTAGTAACCATTTAAGATTATAATATATTTGTATAGTATATTTTTGCCGAGACATCGTTGCGTGGGAAGAATTATCCAACCACCTTCATTTGGAGAGTAATATATTCTAAACATAAGTTCGCACAGGTTTATTTATATCTTCCAACGTGGCGATTTATTGTAAATACTTAAAATACACATTTGTATTCATAAACAAATATACACAATAGTCAATTTAAATATAGTTTTCTGTGAAGTGGATAATTAACTGCTTCCTTCCTTCTAATACCTAGATTAAACTTTATATTACGAAGATTACGCTAAATATTACAAAGATTTATTCCAAACTAAAAGGCTTATCTAAATCTCAAAATAAATATCGAAAACAATAAATAAATGTGAATCATAGCATTTGATAGAATGTTTACCTAGATAGGTATCTATTAATTCATTTTCCTAATATTCAGCATGACTATTGTTACGTCTATATACTGCTTGTGTTATAATCATCATAATTTTATTAGCATTGACGTCTAGAGTGTTTCATTAATTAGTAAAATGTTGAACAAGCAAAGTAATACGTATTAATTGGGAACACGTTTGCTACAATCAAACATTACATCAGAAACTAACATACCTATGTGGGTAGTAGGTGTTTGTTTTTGTCTCAAAGAATCAGTTGGCTTGACAGCCCTATAAGTTAAGACGTTAATGTCACGACCGAACACAGCGCGCCCGACTTTACCTGCCTCTAATTAAAGGCATCTCTGGAATGTGCTGCGTTGTCACCAGAGATGTTTTACGAATCCGACCCTCAACACGATCAAAAACGCACCCTAACTATATTATATAAGGTTAATGTTGCGTTGACAGAACATGGCAGATTTGTAATTGAAATCCGAACAACAGTAAATTGGTGAAGTTTGTCGAATATCTTGACAATGTTGACATAGTATATTCTTGTATAGAGTCTACATTTAATTGATCTTTAGTTGTAGTAGGGTTCAAAAGGATATCGCGAATTGTTTACGGAAACGTAGCGGTAATATTTTATTTTAGTCACATAATTGCGGTCATTCGGGTTCACACCTTCAGATTGTAATTCAAAAGTGTTTTATAACATTTTATTAATTGCAGTTGGTGTAAATTAACTTTCGCATTATTATATAATACAACGGGTACGGGCGGGGCTCTTAAAGTAA
This sequence comes from Caradrina kadenii, assembly GCA_947462355.1. Lineage (NCBI taxonomy): Eukaryota > Metazoa > Arthropoda > Insecta > Lepidoptera > Noctuidae > Caradrina > Caradrina kadenii. The sequence goes on along the minus strand of OX381684.1, from coordinate 6,055,637 downwards.
TTTAATTTAAAAGTATTACTTAACATACTTACCTACTACAATGTATTACCGACCTAACTTACTTAATTATTAATAGCACATACATCAAAACCAATAACGGTCGAAATAATTAACTACGTAACAATTAAAATCAAATTAAACTCGCCTAAACGGGCCACGAGAAAAATTACGAGCATTTTCTTTCTGTGATTTTTCTAGAAGGTACATATGGTGCTGCCTTTAGCTAGTGTTTTCTACTTGATCAACTACTTAACTATCCATAACAACATCAATAGTTTTCCATACATTAAACTGGAATGTTTTCTTGACAATCTCCATCAGCATGCAAGGCAAGTCTCCTATGTTCCCATCCCACTCTACGTACTTACTTACCTATGCGGCGCGTTGATGTTCTTTTAAAGGCAGATATTTATACTCGAAATGGTTCGTAACATGTTACTCCATAACTACGCATTTTCTTGTAGTTATAGAAGTTTAGGGTAGTTAGAGTAGTGTGAACACTGCTTTGGTTAACTTTCCTTTAAATTGGAATTTACACGAGTGACATAAATTTTATTTTTACAACGAAATTGAAGTCTTTTGGCATTTGCTGAACACTTTTGTTTTGAATCAGACCTAGCTCAAGACATCAGCTGAGACCGTAGTTAGTTAAACAATAAATTTTAATTTTTTAACGGGGTGTTATAAGTTTGACGTGTCTGTGTGTGTCTGTCTGTGGCATCGTAGCTCTCGAACGCATGAACCGATTTTGAATTTGTTCTTTTTGTTAAAATCAAAGTCGGGTGTGTTCTTAGCTATGTTTTATGGACATCGGTTTCGATTTCTATTCTTCTGTCGGGGGTTACTTTTTTTGGATTGTTTTTTGGATTGTTCTGTCTAGGCAACTCACTTTGAAGGAAGAGAGTTTTGTTTGTAATCTATTAAACTGTTATACACTTATAAGTCTGAAATCGCCAATCTACCTTAATTAAGCGTGATGTTCAAAGCTCGTGCCTTCCCTGTACGAGAAAAGGCTTTGCCCTGAGTGGAATAAAAGGATGGTGGAATATTATTGTTCCTCTGTATATGGCATATTGACACTTCGATAAGTACCTAAATGATACTGATAAGTTGCAGGTATTTTGTCGGTCTAACTGTTACGTATAGCCATTTACCGGTGTGATAAACGAATTACTGATGGTATTCGAAAACATGTTCAAACTTCCGGTGTGATTCGTAAATCGAATATTACATTTAAATTAATTCTTAAAATAATTATAAAAACCTTGCTTTACCATTCTTTTATGTAAGAAAAAGTTTAATTATCTTAAATTAAACTTTTTCGTGCCTAACATACATTTATAAGGTAATTTAATTATATTGTATAGAAACCAGAATAGGTACCTACAATAAATGTAACTAAATTGAAATTAACCAAGAATTTCACTTATTCTAAACAAACTTTCTCGACTTGGTAAATGTTACAAACAATCTTATTTCAATTTTCTTGTTGACCCCACCTCGTATAATAAATAACAAGACTGGACTGACCACGATAGTAAATACCGGTGTCAAGGTTCGAATCTACGACCACACGAGTGGCTGCGCCCGCGCCGCTCTAAGCCACTGCCTTATTGAAAGTTTTCATAATAATAATAATCATTTTTGAACACTTTTCTAGTTATACTTTCGTTATAAGGTGATAATTCATTCTTCAATAATTTTGATTATTTCTCAAGATCTTAAGCATGAGAGCAAACGTCATCTCGTGATATCAAACACCTTCCATATAAAGGTGTTTTCGACTACCGATACCGTTAGTGGATAGATACAAATCGATATAGTAGAAAGTATTGGAACTAAAGTACATACGTACATACCCTGTTTTAGTCTGAAGTTAATCTCTCAATCCTTTATGAGTTGCACTTATTCACTAAACACAGTGGCACAGAGTATAACGTGCTAGAACCTTTTTTATCTCCACCACAAATTCGAATTTTAACTTTGCACTGGCACTTTTAACGAACCTACATAGCACTGGGGTACATGGCGTGATTTAAGCATTCACCGAACGAAGGCTGTATCACAACAGGCTTTCACAGCCAACACATAAAATGCACATTTGTCGTCACAGAAACCACACAAACGGTTCTCTAATTCAAATTGTGACGTGTTGAACACAACATTGCTGAAAACCGACCGTTAAATCGAATAAAACAAACGCTGCGTTACAACGTTAAGTTAAAACTAAGTTAGGTCCGCTACGCGAGAAAGACCGTTGATCCAGTCGGCGGTCGGTACAACAGCGCGTGCGCTGCTTTACCGACACTCAAAAGTTCAACGCTTCGTCTCTTTCTGAGCGGACCAATGAGACGGGGATGGCAATACTACTATGGCAGTATAGTGGGAGAACTTACAACCTGCGCCTGCGCAAAGCCTCTCAATACAACCATAGCAACAGGTGAATTGTGCGCGTGTGTGCGTGTGTCGTTGTAACGACGTGTGCGTGCTTTCTTGATTGTGGTTTAATGATAACGTAGTATTTTGTTCGGTGCTATTTTATCAGTTCCCCGCTACGGTAATGATCCTACTAGTATGCAATTAGTGTTATTTATTAAGGTCAAATAGTATTTAAATGCTTCTAGGTTGATAAAGATGTGACCGAAATTTAAAACTATCAATGTGATGCGTTCGCAGCGCTGTTCATTTTTGGCGGATGTTAAAATCTAAATACTAAAAATAAACAAGTTTTTTACGTGTTGTAAAACGTATACTAGCTACATAGGTCTCTGTCAGGTATCTACAGTTAAAATTTTAAGTAGATACACGATTAGGAATTCTTTAGAGTGTTAGAAATGTTTCTTTTTATTTTTCCTTTTTTCTGTATAAACAAACGCAGAATTCAAATAAAACCGAGTAGGTAAATCATAAACCACTTTGGAAGTGAATGTAAATAAAAGAGCTATGAATTCCTAAATGCTAATGTTATGTAAATAAAAATTTTCGACTACAACACAAATTAATTGGACGAGCGAAAATAAACATTCATTTTCAAAAACAAAGATTCCTCAAAAACACTCATTTTTGCTCCAATTTATTTGAATGATGTTAATAAATCAAAAAAAAGATTCCAATTAAAAAAGTAACAAGAATTACTTGAAAATGTGGTTTATACATTTTGATTTATATAAACTCTCTGTCAACCGCCCCACTTAACTATATTTATTTTTCTTTACTAATTAATATGCCCTTTTTGAGAACAAAATAATGATGAAAAATGAGTACAATATAGATACAAAAGTGGACCAATAATCACCACGTGCCAGGAAGGTAGGTGATCTTTTAAAGTTACCGGAAAAAAGCGCGCGCAGCTCCCACACTCCCTTCCTAAGAATAACTACTACTTTGTAAAACACGGTGATTCTGTAAAAAAATAATAATACGAGCATATTATTGCCACACTGCAGGACAAAAGACTCTTCTCATACAGGGAAGACACAAGCATTGATTACAAAATATTTTAAATTATTTGAACCGAAAGAAATTCAACGAGATCAGAACAAAATGTCCGGTTGAAAATTCCCGGTCTCCTCCGAACATAAATTCTATTAGTATTCATTGTTTTCTAATAAGAGTCGGTCTTCTCATGAATAAATATTGTAATTAGGTCCGTCCCGGGCTGCCGGGCACCGACGACACTGCGAAGAACTAATAATCTATTCTCCCCAAGTCCAATTTGGAAAGAGTGTTTTCCCCCATTAATCTTTACCCGTCCATCACTCAGGAGGAAATCAAGCAAAAATAAGGAAGCAATTCCGAAAGCTCTTACAAGTAGTATCGGATGACGATAGTGACAATAATCCTGGCAGGAGGCTCATATCCGTTATGCTTTTAGCAGATGGATTACTTTTATATGAAATTGGACAGATATGGGTTTTTAAATGTTCTACTTCCTAAGTTTTATACAAAGGATATCAATCCAACGATATTCTGTCTGCCTATGAAGGTTTCAGGCGCGGATGCAGAGGAGAGGGGGGGGTGTAATTGCCCCTACACAAATTATTTATCAAAAATATTGAACAAAAGTTGATAATTCATTAAAACACATTTTTTTTTTTATGTAACCCCCGACAGAAAAGTAAAAATCCCTACCGCAGCTAACAAAAGAGCTGATGACTTTGAAACTGCTGAACCGATTTAGCTAAGAACACTCCCAACTAATATACCTTTCAAACAAAAAAAACTTAATCAAAATCGGTTCATGCGTTCGGGAGCTACAATGCCACAGACAGACACACACAGACACGTCAAACTTATAATACACCGTCGTTTTTGCGTCGGGGGTTATAAATGGACACAGATTCATAGCAAAATAGATAATGTACTTGCAACATTTCCAATAATAAGAACCATTGTACTGATATAGTGCCTCGGTAGCCTAGTGGTCTTAAGCGCGACTGCTACGCTAGAGGTCTTGGGTTCGATTCCCAGGTCGAGCAAAAAGTGTTATTAGTTTTTCTATGAAATTCTCAGTAGCAGCTCGGAGTTAGGATTTATGCCCGGTTAATGGCAATAGGCTCGCCCCCTATTACATGGGACCTAAACATACCGGCGAACTGTGGGTGTTCATTGTTACACCTCTGCCTAACCCTTCGAGGTATACAGGCGTGATGGTATGTTATTTGTACTGATATACATACTTAGAACTCTTAAAAAGGTAAATAACGATTGTAAAAACACACCTAGCAAGGCTACAAGTCAGGAACGTAATTCTTCCCATCATTGCGATCATTTTTAAGGTTCCGTACAAAAGGGTAAAACGGGACCCAATTACTAAGACTCCGTTATCCGTCCGTCAAAGTCAAAGTCAAAACATTTATTTCAATTAGACCATTTACAGGCACTTTTGAATTGTCAAGAAGTTACCCATACAAAAAGTTGAAGCTAGTTGCTCGTTCCAAAACGTAAGTCCATCTGTCATCATCGTCCATCTGTCACCAGGCTGTATCTAATGAACCGTGATAGCTAGACAGTTGAAATTTTCACAGATGATGTATTTTTGTTGCCTCTATAACAACGAATACTAAAATAGAATAAAATAAATATTTAAGGGGGCTCCTATACAACTGACATGATTTTTTTGGCGTTTTTATAGATAATGGTACGGAACTCTTCGTACACGAGTTCGACCCGCACTTGGCCGGTTAATTTTTTTATCACACCTGATTTGTTGAGTACCTTCTGGTTACGGAAATATTGCAAACAAAAACAATTATCAAATGTTATATCTCCTTTTACACTCCGTATACCTCTACGAAAATACAGGTACAATCCTAATTAAGTTAAAAACTAACCGTAGATCCTTAGTAAAGGCGACACTACACAGTTATCGGGTCGCCTCAGACAGTCGCTAATGAAATGTTCACAGCACGAAACTGATAATTCGATTGGCAGTCCTCGGCTGGCAGTTTTATGGCAGCGTCTATAAGGCAAGGCGGTAATTACGAGCTCGATAAACCAACGCTTACAACAAAATGTTTGTCTCTTAATTAAATACTTTGTGAATGTTGTTGCTTAATGTCTCATCGGTTGCATGGGCTTCGGTGATCTTTGGTTCATTACCTTGTTAGTGATTGTAGGGATTTTAGTCGCCTATCCTTCAGTATATTCGTAATCCCTATCATAGTATTTAAAAATGGGCTATGTCGGATTTTCTGAATTAAATTATTAATCATTGATATTTCTGTATTGGAGTATTTATAAATTGTGGTCCTTAGCTAGTACTTTAAGTGGAAAATCGTTCAGAAAATTGTTGTACGTGACAATTTTCTGTGGCCTTTAGTGATGTTCGCATTTGCAAAAGTATAATCATAATAATATATTATGTGCTTACCGTCTATGTATTTGAGTACAAACTGAACCTCTGGTCCCAAAGCTGAGGCTACTTCCAGCGGCAACTCGGTGTCTCGCAACACGTGCACTGAAAACAATCGACGAATTACTATAGATATTACACATCACTACATAATATAAAACAAAGTCGCTTTCTCTGTATCTATATCCCTATGTATGCTTAAATCTTTAAAACTACGCAACGGATTTTGATGCGGTTTTTTTAATAGATAGAGTGATTGAAGAGGAGGGTTTATATGTATAATAACATCAGCATTGCACCCGTGCGAAGCCGGGGCGGGGGGCTCGTAAACATATAAAATTGGTATAGTAGCCGCCACGAGTCGTGAGCACAAACGTCTAGTTATTTTTGGGTTTTTTGGTTTGTTTCCGGGTTTTATGGGGTCGCCGATGTTGCACGCGATTGGTCCGTCAGTCGGATCGATCGCTTGTAGCGTCAGCGCCCCAAAACCCTCAGAAAGGAACCCAAAAAACATTGACACTTGACTATTGTGCTCACGACTCGCGGCGGCTACTATACATATTATTTGAATTGCAATGAAAAAGGTTTGACAATTTTGTATAACACACACAAATTAAAAACTAAATGCCATATTATACACACAAGTCGTAGCTCCATAGCTCAAAATAATTTCTAGATAAGAAGCAAGATGTTTCTTAATTCCATTTTAAAATCTAGAAGGAACCTTATTCCTAAATCTAAGAAAATGGACAACAATATCCAGGTAATTACAAAAACAACATCAACGTAAAATGCTCAGGTAATTTAAAAGAATATCACTCAAACGAGGTCTCTTTCATTACGTCAACGTGGATTGTCTGATTTTTAAAATCTCCAAAGAAAAAAATAAGTGAAGATTTTTTCAGAGTCTGAATTGAACTCATTACGTCTCAGGAGGGACCACGTCGGCACACAAAACAGATTCCCCGTCTGATTGTTTGATTAAAGCCGACCTTAAGTAAATATTATAATAAAGATATCATTGATTGCAGCATGCAATATTTATTATTATTTGAAAAAGAAAAAGGTTAGAAAGTGCTTTACTGATTTTAGGAAGTAATTCTTTATTTTTTTTGTTTTTCCAACTTTTTCCATTGACGTGTGTGTTACAAAATGCAATACAGCATTATCATGTGCAAGCGCAGCCTTCTATCCTATTAACATAATTAAAATCCGAAAATACTGATTTAGGTACTAATATAAACTTTCAGTTGAAGCCAACGATTCCAAATATCTTTGGGAACAATCTGTTCGCGCCAATTTCGCTAACTTTGACAACTGGCAAGCTGACATACCTTCATTTCTTTAAGATTTTCTAAGATTTTTTCTTTACAACCAGGTGTTCAAATTTTTTCTTTAATTCACTTATTTGAAGGAGCTTTCCGAGCTTCCGAGCTCCGACATACCACTTAAAAATCACTCCCGTATTTCCGATTTGCTTTCCGATTGTCTGATCCGATTGATAGCTCGTTGAGCCCAATAAGAAGTAAATGTAGGGTAGGTAGCGATCTAGAGAATAATGTTTTAAAATTTTGTTTTGTTCATTCATTGTGTTTCAACGGTTTTTGTTCCAATAAGCTCTTTATACAAGTTAGTACTTGTAGCGTCGTATTTCCAAGTAAGTCAATAAAGAAAATACTAAAGAGACAGATTTGTGAAAGCCAATATCCCTATTATATCTCGCTCAGTCAATCATAAATAATTGTAATTGGACTTTTACAAAGTAAACAAACCCTTCCCTTCAAAGAGCCAATTTTACTGATTTATATAACGAAGTTGTTCGAGATGTAACTACTCATTGTTCTCTCCATTAAACAAGGCGGCCGGTACTTGATTGTTTGAACAAGAGCGGAGACGGGCTCGGCCTGACTAAACCAATTGCTTGGGCCCCCAAGTTATAAGATAATTTATGAACAACGATGAAATATTAGTGCGACCGCTATGTTGAGGAGACGCTACAAAGTGGCTGGGTTGTCGAAGGCTTAACTTTAGAGTAGACTGACTAACCTGCTATGTAAGATGTAGTACACTAACTATTAATATCAAACTCCAGTTACAAAGGCCTGTATTAATAAATCACTTTGATTTAAGAATTCTGTTTGAAGTCCCTTTGTATTATCGCTTGAAGCGCTTATTTAAATAAGAGTGTAATTCAGTGCCATTTTGAAAATGACAATGTATAATATAAATAATCCCTAAGCGCTAAATTGCAGGTTTCCTGGGAAACCTGCAATTTAGCGCTAATGAATTGAGAGAGAGACTGGACCCCACGACACAGAGAATTCAAATGTAAACCTGGGTTTACATTTGAATTCTCTGTGTCGTGGGGTCCACTCTCAAAAGTTAAGTAAATATAATTTTCCGAAAAGCTTAGATAAGTTTTAATATGAATGTGTGACATAATCAAGTATGTCAACTGCTTCTGAGCAGTAAAATTTTACAAAAGAATAAAAAGATGAATAAATTAGATACAGATTCACCTTGTTATAATAAAAAAAATATATAGATATTATCATTAATAATTTACGTATCCAAACTAAAGATCTCCCCTTTATACCTACCTTTTATTTCACACAAGTGTACCAAGTATTTCCCGATGACGGTAATATCAGTCATCATCATAAACATTTTTATAACCCTGTAATAAAAGCGTAACCAACTAAATAACAATAAACGGAGGGCACAGTGGGAATTTTTTGTATTAAAATATCTCATAAAATATGCTTTACGTAGGTATGTTTGCAGTTTGGTTGTACTTCCTTATTTATGAAGTCCAATTAACAAACTGCTCGGTTTCAAACAATTCTTTGTGAAATAATTCTAAAGATAAGGCTCGTATGTACATTATTTTGGGAGTTTTGTACATACCTACTTTCTTCTCACATAATTACTTTAACTGTAATTTAAACCTTATAAATGAGACGCCAAGCACAGTATAACATTTTTTAATTGAAATCCAGACTATCTATACCGCATACAAGAAATTATTACCTAAATAAAATAGATTTTCACTGAAAATAATTTTCATGTTTACCGAGCGCCTACGCAAATACTATAAGCAATAATTAGCAGAACACATAATGATTGCGTAAGCCTACTACGCAGGGACTTCACAATGTTAGAACGACTTAGTTACCGTTTAAACAATCAAAATTGCAATTATGGCTTATAATGAGGCCAAATGTCAAAACAAAAGAAAGCTAACGAGCAGGTATAAAGCCGTTCTCACACATTGTGTTAGGCCACCCCTTTATTCCGTCGCGTGCTAACCTTATCTTGACCATTCTTTGAATGTGAGTTCATTATATCAAATTATAGTTGTTATGTTGCAATTTGCAAATGTGTGTTTCGTTGATGAGTAACAACATTAACATGCACTTTGTTCACGAAGCTAAGCCATGTCTACAAAGTCGAGATAGGCATCGCAATAACAAGATCGAAAACTTTATGAAGTCGATTGGACATAAAGATCTTGAATCAATTACCTCAGCGCGGAGTTCACAGCTGGATATAACACACTAAGGGAATTTCAGCTCATCAAATATGTGCGTATTTATCTCGCTTCTAAACCATAAAACAAACATACTCAAACCCCATAAACGACTTCAGAAAACCGAAGGCATCCATCCGTATCGTTTACGTAATGGTAACATACGAATATGGGCGTAACACCTTATCTTTGTCAATAAACGTTCTAAGACATCCGTCGTTTACTTTTCCATATAAAACTAACCTTTAGGCCTTGTGCAGACGCTCAACTTTGGAAACTACGTTTGAGACATAATGCACACTAAGTTCCCGCCGTCTATTTCCGCGGATCAAAAACTTTATCTGGAACTGTCCGCCGTCTGCGGAAGGCCTAAGTTGCTAGTTCAGAGAGGTTATGGAGGTGGCGACATGGATACTTTCAGTACACCATGCGTCGCATAATAAGGCGGCTCTTTGCACCATTACTCTGTACATGGGCACGACGAGTAAATATTTATGAGCCCCATTGTACACGAAGCCTGTTCCACGATAACATCTGAACGGATAATTACGCTAAAGTACACTTTCACTGTTCAAATTCACATACGAACTTGTGAGGTATCGCCGAATCTTTACTGTCAATTAAATTGCCGGCTAGATCGTTACGAGTTGGGAATTCTTCAAATATTTGGCTAATAGGTCTTAAATATTTGTCTTGGCAATTTCAACAGTGTGTTTACGGACTTTAAAAATTCCGCCGGTCCACTTAACCTTGGTGGTTCTTTATGAGGAATTTCTACGCCATTAATAGATTACAAAACATAAGAAATGATGGCCAGAAATTTTATATTGTACTCCATTAATGAAATTACTAGGCTCAGTAAATTAAATTACGGGTTCTCGATTAAACCTATATTTTTCTGTCAGCTGTTAGTACGTTGATAAAGAGAAACAGTCTAAAAATAAATAAATGTCTGCGTATTTATCATTTATCCTAAGGTCAAAACAATTTGAACAGACGTGCTTGCTGAGTGAATATGACATTTCGGGCATATCTTTCCCACGGACTGGTCGATCGGGATGCAATTACTGCCGTCTCGAGTTTTTGCATCGAAGTAAATCGAGAAACCTTTTCTTTCCAGATGTACGATCATCGATTCGCCACGCGGTGACATAGTCGCTAACGGTGATATAATATGCAAATGTTGTAACACGGAAATAATGCGGTTCAATACAAAAACTAGAAATGTTCTGTCGTAATTGAGAGTGGCGTTAGATTTTCGAGATAATTTATTCGAGCGTGACTTGTTATCGTATGTGTCAATCATTAATTACTGTAAAATATGTGGATGAACAGCCAAACTAACTTTTTTGGGTACCTACTTAATTTAAAATTCAAATTCGATCTGTAATAAAATTGCGTAACATGGGCTATCAGAATTAGAATATGTTGTAGAGCATATAATGAAGCTGCATTATACATACAAATTAGATCTTACCAATTCATTAAACTTGGAAACACGCAATACTTGGAAAAATTTACACACGCTCCCGACCAAGTGGGCCGCCTAGGCCGGTATCCCACGTCGTCTTGACAGGGTTAGAGGCCCATCAAGTACTGTTAAGGCGAATTAAAGTGACATCTCGGAGTAACGGGGAGGGACGTTTTTGTCGAGCCACATCGCAGGCGCAGACCGTACAGCCGTGGTTCGATTCCCAGATACCGCGAAGTTAACAGGATGCTACGCGTGTTTTTCTTCGAACGGGTCAAGGGATATTAGATGTTCGAATTCTAGATACAACTATTTGTAAAAGAAAATCTTGTTTTATGGTGTACTTTTTTGTTATGCCTAAATTAAGATACAGGAGTGCTAAAGGAGTTCTGTAAAAAAATGGCTTAGGTGAATTTTGGTGAAGTAAGCAAGAGGTCAGCTGTCAAATTGTCAATCCATGTGCAGCTTAATTCACTTAAATTCACTTAAGGAGATTTTCACGGAATAGCACTAGAGATTACAAAGTAATACAAAAGTAAGTGAACTAAGTAATTTAAAATGTGAAGATTTGTTATTCAAAAATAAAAATAATTGTGTAGTTAAGAAATTACCTTCTTCGCAATAAAAATCGTGCTTTTCAGAACACACTTATATACATTGCTTAACCGACTGGCTCATAATTACACATATCATCATAACTGATGAGGTACACATTCAAGATGGCTCATCTCAATTATCTCTGTCACGACACGAACATAGGATTTAGTGCGCGTCGTTTGCAGACAATCTGGCTAACGAGCATCAAAACAAACGATGGCATCTGGCAATAAGGACCAGTACATAAAGGAAGGCTTTGCATTAACAAAAATAGTAAGGACCAAGTAGACTGAATTTGTCAGTCCGTAGTTGCTAGGTAGACCGATGTTCGAACCCTGTATGCCTAAAAATATGTGATGGTTATGTTAATCCTCAAAAATCTAAATAGGAAAGTAGGTACCTACTTATATTGAAAGCCACCCTTAACATAGGTGCACAGTTACGAAAAGGTCAGGCGGATGACGTAACCTCTATATTGTATCTTCTATATTGTGTGACCTAGAGATTGCGTTCTTGATAAAAAGAAAGAAGTTCAGAAACCACTTATACTTCCACTTCTCAAAAACAGTTAAAAACAACAGCTCCGTTTCTATTAAATCTACTAACCAACTTGAAGTTTTCTTTCAAAGTAACAAGAATTTACTTAGATAAGTTGCTGAAAGTAAGACAATATTTTCAAAAGAAATGTAGAAGGAAGCTGCAGCGGACGCAAGGAAATGATTTATGATGTAAAGGAGGAAAAGCTAAACACAACATACGTAAGAAAACATTCCCGTAAAACAAATACAACTTGTAGATTGTTTCGCATTGTAATGAAGGATCTGTTGTTTCGTTATACATTACACGTTATTAAGAGATGTTTCGAAATGGTTTTCTATTGTGAAGAATTAAATTTGTCTTAGTAAACATACACTCGTAACATTCGACGATTCGCGAACAGAATTAACTGTTACCTGTTCAGTGATCTTGTCCTGTTATGTACAAAAAAGTACGCAATTATCATTTTAAACTATCTAACTATGAAACAATGTAACAAAGATGAACTAACACACACAATAACATATCGATTATAGATTAAAAAAAAAAAATAGATCACAAAAAATACACAATTACAAGATTCATTATATTTAAATTTGGTTACATATCAATCTTGATTTTGTTCAAATTTAATTTTAATTAGTTGTAGTAGCAATTAATTTAAATGATACACGAACAACCGCCTGTCGTTTTGCCTCATCTATAATGTAACAACAAACAGAAAATCAAGAGGACATACCTCCATGCTGAGGGTGCACGCTGAACAGCAAGCACGGTTCGTCTCCGGGCTCCCGGCAACACTCCAGCACATCGCGGCAACTCGTGTGCGGCGTGACCGGCACGTGAGTCGGCGCCCAGCCGGCACCGCTCTCGCACCACACTCGCACTATCATCTAGAGAAGGTAAAGTTATTTTTAAAATAGATACTACGTCTATAAAGTGGGTAGAAAGTATCCGAGGATAAAAACACATGTAGTGGTAAAAAGATCAGCCAGTCACCATGGTTCGTTGCGCGGCGGCTGGAAGTCCAGGATGCGAAGAAAGAAAAGCGCTGGCCGCTTTGGTAAGAAAAGTATTGATCAACGAAATTAGCAAGTCGTGCATTATACAGTAGGTAAACCTGAAAAAACCGGGGCTGCGGGTTGTTCGTAAGAGATACCGCGCCCCCGGAACGCAAAGGGCACAAGAAGGAACATGGATGGGTTTTGGTCAGTAAAATTCTGACATTCCCTCCCGCCCCGTCCAGGGCGGGGGAAGGCATTTGATGATTTCCCACCCACCAAAAAAAAAAAAAAAAAGCATTAATTATTTCAATTGTTTTTAAATGTTTAATAACCACAAAATTCGCACGATAACACACATTTAGTTATTTAAGAATACATCGAGTATAAAAAAAGAATTGCCTTCGCCTTATCTACAGCCTTGGACATAATAACACAGTACGTGGCCTTGAAAATGTTATAAGATGGGTCTGTGTCTATGTTTGAGAATATTTTCGGCACGAAATTTTGTATTAGTTTACACGATATTAGTGACCCCAACTATTCAATCAAACGTAAAAAATCTCACAAACCTATCTCTAATTTGTTAGTAACAAATGTTCGTGCAAAGTAATAATATGAATTTTTTGTTCTTGCAGATAATCTAGAATGACGCTGTAAATTTCATATCTCCATGAAGTTTCATCCATCGCAGACTTCCTAACATCCCAGCCCAGTGAAACGAATATAATAAAGTAAGATAGAGGCAGCTCTGATATAAGGAAATATTACTGACAAGCTGAACTCAATCTCAGTTAAGTTACACTATAAAAACCTTATGGAGCCTCCGTTGTAGACCTTACATAGTGAAATAGCTGACAATTAACATTTATACAGCGGCTGGCGGCGCTTTAAAGCACTTTTATGTAGCAGAAGAGTTTTACTCCCTCACTTTGATTTAGAAACGTAGATATTAGAATCGGTCGAACTGCCTCGTTATCCTAGTGGTCCTAAGCGCGACTGCTACGTTAGAGGTCTTGGGTTCGATTCCCAGGTCGAGCAAAAAGTATTATTGGGTTTTTCTATGAAATTCTCAGTAGCAGCTCGGAGTTAGGATTTGTGCCCGGTTAATGGCAATAGGCTCGCCCCCTATTACATGGGACCTAAACATACCGGGAACTGTGGGTGTACATTGTTACACCTCTGCCTAACCCTTAGGGGAATACAGGCGTGATGGTATGTTATATCAGAATCTTGAAATTATCAAATATAGGAAGCATTAAATGATATTATTTAAATACAAAAAAAAACATATAAATATTTGTTTTGTGGTGTATGGTGGAAATTCCCATGGGCTTTCTCCGTCATGGGAGTGACGGAGGGGCATGCCGGACTCTTACCCGCTAAAACCACCTCTGCCCATGGCAAGGGTTCCGGGATTCATATTAGCATTCACCGCTTCCCCGTCAGGCTCTTCATATGCGCCTAGCTTTACAAAATAAACCACCAACGCGTTAGTCATACGATGCGGGGGTGAAGCTTGTAGAATTTCTCTATCAATGGACTTTCTATAAAACTCGTCAAACAGGATCCCTTCATAGGAACACACGCGAAGTGATCAAAGTGAAAATGAAAAACGAGGTTACTACAATCCCACGCATTTTCTATCCGGCTTTTAAAGTTCGCGCTAGGTTGCGAACGATTCTACGAGAAAATTTCTATAGGTGGTCAGTTTTCTTTGACACACGCTTAATTAATCAACGAGCATTGCCCGACATAGGCCTCTCCTAAGTTGCGCTATCCTGGCTCTTAAGCGCGGCGCAAACGTAGACACTGTTTGTTACCATCACAGGAAACGGAGTTGCTATCGCTCAACTGGGCTGTAGTTATAAAGTTATTATCTATTTATTCGTGACTTAGTCCGCGTAAATATCTGTGAAAAAATTCGCGGAATAAAAAGTAGCCTGTCTTCTATTCGAGTTCCAGCTTACCCTGTCCCAAATTTCATTAAAATCGGTTCAGTGATTCAGTAGTTCTGAAAGCGTTACAGACAGATAGACAGACAGAGTTACTGTCGCATGTATAATATTAGTATGGATTACTGCCACGGGCTCGCCGTGTCCGGTAATGTTCACCGGACACAGTTGCCGGTTGCTACAACTGGACACTTTCGGTGCTTGTATTCCGAACATTCCGTCAGTGTCTCGTGTGCAACACTGGCAACTAATGTATACACCATTGTTGTACTCGTACAATTTGTATGGTTTGTATGGAATTTTATTTTCGTTGCTTGTTTTCCACTGGAAAGTTTTTAGTGTCTAATTCCTAACACCAAACACTTTTGTGATCGGTGATCAGAGTGTTTTAGTGCTGCGTCTGCGAATGAGTGAGTTAATTCTATACTAATGATATAAAAATAAAATATTCATTAACTGGTTCCTGTTGCCTGTGTCAGACACAAGACACTAAAGTGTGTACGTTTGCGCAGCGCCTTAACCTTCCGCAATCGCATACACCCTGCTACACTTCATTACTGCGCCAAAAGCTGCCTTAGACTCAAAATTAGCAGCACAATGAGAAACCTAACACCCAACTGTAACCCAAAACAATAGTTACCACAGTTATGTGCGTGATAATTCACATTCTAATACTCCATAAACTTTATCAGCCACAAGATCACCTAATAGGGAGCTGTGGCCTTATTCCGAATACAATTTGTCCAGTGCCCATTCATTCGCTAATTTGATCGTATTCAGTTCAAAAGGCACTTGGAATTCTTAGAATGTAACTGCGACTTGTGTGGTTTTAATGAATGCAGTGCGTATTGGGAAATGGATATTGTGAGCGACTTATTAAACAGTGAAATAATCTAAAACCCCGGCCATTGTGAATCAAATTCATACATGAATCACCGTACTACTATATAAAATGAAACAAGTTTTCTAGTAAGGAAGTTCTCCTTCCATTTTTAATTTATTTTAATTTTTATAATCTGTTTTTATAACCGCCATATTTATAGACGCTCTGTGAAGATTACAAGTGTCTACCTATTACGGTTCAAAAGTGTCTGTGACAGATAGACAGGCAAACGGACGGACGAATTAGACGCCATTTTCGACTACGATTGTGGAATATAAAGCTGGAAGTATCAGCATCACACCTCCATCTTCAGACTATCCGGCTAATCATATTTTGGTCACTTCTGTTGCAAGGCCTCTGATATAGCTGATAAATAAATTAATAATTCACAACATTTGTATACGACGTGCTTGGTTATGAAGTAGTTTTTTAAATACCTGCCTATTTTCCCTATTGCAAAATGTTCAAGCACAATGCACAAAACTGCATACAATTTTCTACACGCTCTGATGCTGCAGTAAACTGTTCAAGTTTCCTTAGAATTCGTATTTGCAATTCTGATACATCCCGCTGTCCCACTTCGCACTGAATTTTTATCCCAGTTAGCGGCCAACCCTGGAAATATTACAATAGCTTACGACTTCGTAATATCTGTACGTTACGCAAGACTAAGTAATGGGACAAGAACTATGCAGAAACAGATTTTTCTGTGCTATTCTCGTACTATAAAATATAATATTTTCGCTAACCGGGACGGTATGGAAAAATCTCAAATCTTAGATGCTACTGAAAACTTTATGTCGAGAGAAAATATATAAAATATTTGTTTTTGTTTACGGGTGACTCACGACTAAATTATACAAAGTCAAAGTCAAAGTCAAATCATTTATTTCAATTAGACCATTAAAAGGCACTTTTGAACGTCAATTACATGTTAAATTAAAAATATTGCAAAAAAGCACCTTTAACTAAAAAGCTAGCTAGCTAAATAAAACACACTATTTGTATACTTTACAGTAATAAATAAATAAGTTTTCCTGTAAGTAAAAGCCAGCCCTAATTTCCTGAAAAACTAATTTATAGAAGGATAATCTGCGGTAAGCCTCTAATATGCCTTTTATCTACTAAGCCAATTTGGAATGAACTCTGACTTCCGCCTTGGGGACCACTTAGGATGTACTTTAATAGTACTTATCGCAATTTGTGGGTCGCTAAGTACTTAATTAATCTACTGCTACAAGAGTCAGTTACAGAAAATTTGAAAAAGCCAGGTGTAAGAATTGCCTTTAAGTTATGTTTATTGTAAAGCAATGACTTAATTGTTTGCCTTTGCTACACTTACATATTACAACTCTCTGTCGAAAATATCGGAAATATTTTATTGATGTTGAAAACATTATTTAATAACATCGGTTAACGCACTTCAGTTTTTAATAAACAATGGAGATGCACGGATGTGAGATTCATCACAAAGACATCCTATAGCATGAATCGACACGACCACTTTACTAATGCATTAAACTCCATTCAAACATTTTCTATTTGAGCAAGAGTCACATTATCCATCTTATGGGTCCCAAGAATATGAGGAAGCGACTCATTTACATTCCAACGATAATTTGTGAGATTTTTTGTAATTAGCACCGCGCTCACTTTCCTTGTTGCGACGTGATTACACGTACGCCCATACTTGGGAGCAAGTGATGAAGAGATAGTCAATGAATAGGTAGTTTTGAATGTATTCGATTCCCATGTTTAAAAAGTAAAAACAATAGAAAAGCAGTTTCAAAACCTAACCTAAACCCTATTTTACGAAAAATCTAGCTTGAAGAATTGAAAAGATATTGACAGTAAAAATGCAAAAAATATGCTAAATTCTAGACACACACCGTGCAAATTAACTGTAGCTTGCCGAAAATCCTTCAGTTAGTTTTGACAATTGGTATTGAAAATATGGAAAATAAAAGCATGTAATAGAGAGCATTGAATACCTACAACTTGCATGATGCTATCTACCAAATTGTCCGTGCTCAATAACTAAAACTCGCTTTTTCATAAACTGAAGTAGTTTCGCTTGAATGAACTTCTGCGAATGGTTAAAAACTCAATTTTTCGGAGCGAAAGGCTCTATTTATATGTATACCTACTGAAAATCCGAGGTTGTACGGAGTTTTTCATCATTCAGCAGTGAAATTTAATCAACCCTATTCGAGATACTTTTCATCGGGTACTACTCACACAGAAATAGTAAATAAAAGCACTGCGACGAAACTGCGTATTTATGCCCGTCAGGTATAGACTAGTGAACTCCGAGTTTTATAAACTTGGCAATCCAAGTATCAATGGTGTGTGAAAAGAATGAATAATCATAAAAATTATGTTATTATTACTTTGGATTTGTAAAGCCAAGGTATCGCACAGACTCTCCGAAATTACCAAATATATGATACCTACCTGAAAATTATTTCCATCCCGATATTAAAACTTTTTGGGCTGGAGCGCAGCATCCACTTCTAGTTTTGGCAATTTCTATCAGGTTTATTTTGTAGTTTCAAATTTGAATAAGTCCTAGCCCTTTTACAGGCTTTCTGGGTATTTAGGCGACTTTCTAACACTGGCCCTAAAAGTATTTATGGATAGTTATGCAAACCGAAAATAAAGCTCACTTTATTCTTTCGCTCAATTATTATATTTCCCAAAAGGCTGTTTTAATCATTGTGAGTAAACTAATTATACCTGTAGGTAAGTACAAAATGTATTTGGAAACTTGTTCGTTTTGTCTTTATGTGTAAATTGAGGAAAAGGGCCAGTTCATTGTAGTGGTAAAATGTAAATGTTAGTGTTACAACAACCTATCATTATGAATGCACTATTGCAGTTATTAAAGGCAATAAATGTTGTAATGATAATAAAAGTAACTTTCTGTTGCAGCCGCTGTTACGCTACAAATAAAACTCTTTGTAGTTCATTGCACTTCGGGCCAAGAGTCGTGGTCTATTAAAAGTAAAATTAAAATAAAATTAAAATCGCAAAATAACACTTGACTAAACTAAAGAAAATTTACTGATTCAAAACTTGTTTTGAATTGTAAGGAAAAAATAACATACACAGCGATCGCCAAACAATCCTTTATTTCATATCTTAACACTAGCATCCCGCGGGGAATAAAGGTAAAAACTTTCTTCGTGCATTAAAATTCAGAGAAAACCAATAAATATTCAATAACACCTATGCCAAGTTCTATAACAAGAAATTGTAAATGAGAAGAAAAATTGAAGAAAACTATGGAGGACAGGCAATTTACAAGGAGCGCGCGATATGGAGGCACCGCTAACGAGTTGCGAACTACCACACCAGCGCCACCTGCTGGTAAACTAACGGAGAATCGCATTATTGGAACACCTAACCATACTAGCAAGTGCAACGTTACCAGTAATTTTAGTGACAGCTTTTCCAGAAATTGTGGCTGCCGACCAAAGTTGTGGTCTGTAATTTGAGTAAATATTTATGCACTGCAGTGCAGAAATGGAGTACCTACTAGCGTACTACTCGACTAATTTTGCACCTTATTGTTAAACAAATTAACCTGCTAATTGGTTATTTAAACAATAAATAAATTACGTTGGTCGTTGTGCAGTTGTTTTAATGTTGCAATTTCTGCTTTTACCTTTACTACTGCAGTGTACAAAAAAAATTGTCTCATAATCATGTCATAATCATTGCTGGCAGTGAAGTCTGGTTGTTTTTCTTGATGTCTCAATACAAAGAAGAACCCATATTCAGTAAATTTAACAGAAAACTAAAAGACTATTAAATACAGAATTATTTTTACTCTGTCGCAGAGTACCTCGAATAAAATATTTAATAATTATGACACATACATATATGATACTCTTACTATTATGTTGCCGTGCCCTATCCGAGCTTTATGTTGAAACTTACATAGTTATAACAACTAAATGTACACATGAGTGCAATAAAGAGGTGTGATTTGATCTCGCCAGTAGTGTCGGTTTGCCGTCCCCTCGGGCTATGAGGAAGAGGGATTGCGCACACATTTGTGCACTATAATTATGTCCTGCGTATTTGGCTAGTCTCCATTGAGATTGGTCGCGACCGAAATTCGATGGGGGGAATATATTATTTTATAGTGTCTTAAAACTTGTATCAGACAAATTCTATGTTAACCTTTTAGTCATCATTTTCGGTAATAAAATAACATACCTCACACCAATGTTTAATTAATTAAACTCATTCCATTTGTAAAGCTACAAAACACAGCACGTTTTTTAAGAAAAGTGATTACAAACAAACGTTCGTTTAAGATTTTTCACTTAATGAATCAAAATCAATTACTCTTTCACGACAACTCGTCACCTACGAGATTATAAAAGCTTGTGTTGTTTTTAAGTAATTATACCTAATTAATATTTACGATTATCCGTTTATTTTAGGATTTGTAATAAATATACGTACACGTCTGAAATAGTGAATCCGCCTTGCATTAGCGCAATGATCAATGCTTTCTCTATACGTGAAGAAGCCTATGCCGTTCGGCGGAACAATAATAGGCCATTATTATCTATACTTATTATAAAGGGGAATACTATGTGTGTCTGTTTTTGTAAGAGGAGACAGCTAGAAGTCACCGGTACCATTAAAAAAAAAATTCATGCAATTGCCGAATGTCGTTGAATTTGTCTAAACGCGAACAAAGCCGCGAGTAGAAGCTGGTTATTACAAAGACTGTTCACGATTATTGTCAAAACTTAACAGTTGGTGCATTTTTGTAGAGTGTTTTAAGTTCGACATTAGGTATAAGCTAAAAATAGGTACTTTGAAGCAGCTTGCTACTTAGTTTTCCATAAAAGCGTTAAACATACAGTGGTAACATTCCTTCCCATACTTTTACAACGCTTGGTTTAATTACAAAATTCCTAGCACACCAACTTCGGTAAAAAAGGCATAGCTACATAAGTATAAATTACAAAGAGCCTAGTTCTTTTGTCTATTCTACTTAAAAAAGAAAAACCATGCTAAAAGGTGCTACGAAAATAAATAAAAAAAACTCATGCAGCGGTAACAATTAATTCTCTGGAGGTTCCGGTGGCCTTTCAAATCAGCTCAACCTTTTTATTTTTTTAAATAAATTTGCACAAAATCCCGTGTAGTGGCCTCCTGTGAGGGATTATGAAAAAAAGAAGGTGACACACACAAAGAGGGACTTTATTAATAAAGAAGGAAATTAAAGATTAATAAATGCCGCATGTTCAGATGTTTTTAAAGTGCATATTGTTGGTCTCAAGTTCCACTGCTGAGTGTTGGACTTCGGTTTAATTCCCCGGTTGAAAGAAGTTCATTTAAGTGCATGGTGATTTTATTTTTGGTCTCAAGTTCCACTGCTGAGTGTGGGACTTGGGTTTAATTTCCCGGTTGAAAGAAGTTCAATGGGTTTTCCTTTTTTCATTAGAAATATTTCTGTAGCAGCCCAGAGTTATAAAGTTCTTGGGGTGACACCCTCATATCTCGGCATGCACGTAAAGCCGTTAGTCCCAGCCGTCATTCATATATTCCTTTACAGTCGTTTATATGTTAGTGGACATTATCCTTATAAAAGATTTTAATGTATCTGTTGAAGTAAAAGAAATGATGAATTAATTAATTATCTATCCTAATGTTGGCGATTGCCGCGCTCTCTTTACAAAGTTAAGAGTGACATCACCGGAGCGGCATAGTGACTTCTGGTGAAACGAGCTGCATGCGTTGCTGAATCCTAAGCCGGACGTAAACACCGATAAGATGGAATCAAACTTCACCATGGGAACAATAGCGCTCTCATGAACCATGGAAGCGTTGAGACGAATGTCAGGACTATATGGGCACTTTTCGGGAGGCCTTTGTAAGAGGCGGTCGATCTATATTTTTATCCTTTGTCTTGTGAAAAGTAATATAATGTTATATGGTTACACAGTGGTTTTAATTAATACCAAGTAAATTCACTAAGTACATATTATACAGTTTACATCAGAAGTGGGATCCTAAACCCAAACGTAGCTATGGGTAAACAAAGTGAGCGTAGTAAACGTCTAAAACAAAAAGGAGGATACGTTCAAGCTTAAGTTCTAGCAGCAGCGGTAGTGCCAGGACTCCGTCACCTCCGCCGAAACAAAGGAAACAGGTATCACGTAAGGCTGATACCTCAACTGTGAGTAATAACACTTTAAATAATATTGTGCCCGAGTTCGATCCGCTGAGAGACAATGTGAACGCTTGGCTTAGTATCATCAGGTCCTATGCGCAAACTTTTACATGGACAGATGAAATGACCCGTTTTCAGGGCTCTCGACTAATTAAAGGGTTCCGCGAAAGTGTAGTACGATTCTCTGTTACAATCGGATAGTCATTCGCCTACGTAGAATAAAAGGACTAGACTCGTAAGTTGGCTTCCAGTTGTCGAATACGTCGCAATATGTACGATCTTTTAAAAGTTGTTAACAAAAGTCGTCAGAAAATCAGTCGCTTTACGAGTTTCATTTTGGACAAAAATATAAAATAGATCGTTTACATGTGAAATTTTTGGAACAAGACATTGTTTCCATCAAACAATTATCAATTGAAGCGAATAATTTTAAAACATGCTATAATTTAGCTACTTTCCTACATGATCGAACGTATACATCAAAAGCCCAAAACAGATAAGCGCAATCATATGTGATGTCTAGACGAAACTGACCAGTCAGAATCAGGTATCTGCGACCACGACGTCAGTCTCTGTACCCTCAGCGACCGTAAGTGGGTCAGGCGCAGGGTCGGAGGCAGACCAAGTCAATTCAATTTATTTATTCAGGAACAATTTTAAAGCTAAAAAAAAAAAACAGAAGTACCACAAAAAAAATAAAAAAAATAAAGAAATTTAAGTGTTTTCTGTGCGGCGGTAACCATAAAAACAGTGTGATGCAAATAAATGCAATTATTGTGGCAAATGAGGTCATTTAGAATCAACATGTTACCATAAAAAGAACGCGGTTAAACTAGAGAAACCATAAATAAAATGTGCCTCAATATCGGACTCGCGAAATAAATTTGTGAAAATAATCTGTATCAAGAAGTAATTCATTGATACGGGAAGCAGTTGTTCGTTGATTCATGTATCGCTTGTTGAGAGATATTCAATGGCAATCATTGCTTTTACCACGGTTGCTTTATTGCGCGTTTTCTCAAAAAAAAAAAAAAAAAAAAGCTAAATTTTTAACTCACAAGATAACAGTTGATCTGAAAATCGATTCGGTGTGCCTGGATCAGGTTGATAGAAATCAACCCGAAAGGAAAACATAGCGGATTGTGAAATATTGATAGGAAGGAACGTGACAGAGCGCTTCTGACCTGGTATATTCGCGAGTGTCTGACAAATTTAAATTTGACTATGCACTTTGAATACGTTTGTAGAGTTTTGTAAAATAATTCGTAATTTCGAGTTTGATAGGGATTCCTGCCCGAATGAACTAGTGACACTGTTTCAAAAATATGAAGACTGTGTAGTGTCAAATATAAAGTATTAGGAAAGGCGAACGGTCACGAAAAGACAACGAAATGATAATTAATGTAACTGGTTGTCAACCAATTTAATGCAGACCTTTTAGGTCTTCTTACTCATACAGAAAGATAATTCACGAAATGGTGGACTAGCTTCTGACAAATAATATTATTCGTGAAAGTAAATCACCATACGCGTGCCCCACTTTACTAGTAAATAAAAGGAATGAGGGAAAAGACTCTACATTTATTATCGAGCGCTAAATGAGATAACAATTAAAGACAAGTATCCAATACCGCGTATTGAGGGTCTTGTAGATAGGCTTCGGGGCTATAAATGTTTTACTAGTCTAGATTTACAAAGTGGTTATTATCAAATATTAATGCAAAACAATCAATAGAAAAGACCACTTTAATTACTGAAGATGGGCATTATGAATTTTCAAGACCTCCATTTGGGCTGGCTAACGCACTTAACTGCTTTAAAAAAATGATGAATAGTGTGTTGGGAAATTTAAGATTCGAGAATGTCATTTTATATTTGGATAACGTATATTTAGTGACAGAAACAATGGAGGAAAATATAAAATTATTAGAACGAGTTCTACAAATCTTTAGGTAAAATGAACTCACATTGAATATAAAGAAAAGGCATTCCAAAAATAAAAATACCATTCGTTTGAATTAAAGGTATTGGCGATAGTTAGTTTGCTTCAGAAGTGCCTATTATACCTAATCAGATCACCTTTTAAAATAGTGACTGATTACAAAGAATGGTACGCACCGAAAAAAAAAAAAATAAATAAATAAATAAAATAAAATAAAACAAAAAAAGAAAGAAGATTATTCCTCGGGTGGCACGTTGGGTTTTATCCAAGCAAAAATTCTCGTTTGATATTGTTCATCGAAAAGGCACGTGAATGCAACACGTAGACGCTTTGAGTCCTAACCCCGTGCAGTCCGGAGAAAAATCAGAAACCGTGATTATAATGTCTATAACGGAAGCAGATTGGTTGCTTTCTGTACAACAACAAGATGCCAAGTTATAAGGTATTCAAGCAATTATAGAATCAGAAGAGGACGGGAAAAAAAAAAGAGAAGTTTAAAAAAATATATATGTTGTCCTCGCTAGTACGGTCGACAAAAAAAAAACAACTCGAGGTCGCCGATGGGTCGTTCCAAAGAAATTGGCAAATAATTAAATGTAACCATGACGATCTCGGGCATTTCTCTTGATAAAACCATAGAACGAGTGAGCCATCAGTATTGGTTTACTAAAATATGACCTAGAGTAAAGATATGTTTTAAAACTGCATCGATTGCATATATTTTAAGAAAAAAGTTTCGGTTTGAGGATCAAAGGAAGGAGAGTTGTACCCGTTACCAAAGTAGCCACAGACTATTCACACTCTTCATATTGATCAATTAAGACCTTTTAATACGACTAAGGCCAAAAATATTTTTTTATTGGTTATCGTAGATGCTTTTACTAAAGCCGTGTTCAATATGGCGGTACAAACAACAAAATCTTGTGTAATTAAAGAATTAGAAACTATTTCTAAGACAGTTAAACATACCGGCGAACTGTGGGTATACATTGTTACACCTTTGCCTAACCCTTCGGGGAATACAGGCGTGATGGTATGTTATGTTATGTTCTAAGACAGTCGGACACCCTCAAAGAATCAATACAGACGCCGCGACGTGTTTTACATCAAGTAATTTTACGCAGTATTATACAAATAAAAACATACGTTCACACACAATTACAACCGGGACGCCTTGCTCTAATGGCTAAGTTAAGCGTTTTAACAAAACTACTCTCGAAACACTTAAATCAGTAGGTGCTAACGAAATAGATGATAGGTAAGATCTGTATATAAAAGCCTTACAACAAGGTACAACAACAAGTACAGATCACAAAACAACAAAAACTGTTCCTAGAAAAGTTTTCCTCGGATGTAGATTACGTACAGATAGTGATAGTTTGGCTCCGGAAATTGGTAACGGGCACAGGTTGAATAGTAACTATATTGCGCGAGAGGACTGAGACAAATATTAAGTCCAATGCGGAATCACAAAAACAGCGATTTGATACAAATCGTACTCTTTAAAATACAAAGCCAGACAAATAACGGGCAAAGTCGGAAATTGTTACCTGTTTATAAAGGCCCCTTTCAAGTAAATAAGGTATTGGGGAATGATAGATATGAGGTGAAAGGTGTAAAAGGCCGTGAAAGTAGCACTAAGAAGTATACAGGCTTAATCACTGCCGAAAATATGAAACCATGGATACATATTGATGATCGACAGATAATGTAAACATATGTTCTTATCACGTCTGCCTGTGTTGGCGATGAAGGCAATTTGAAATTTGTCGAATGCGTTTAGATGCGAGTCAAGATAAAATGCTTTGAGTATTTGTAAATATTGGAATATTGTAAATTACACATTAGAAGCCGAGTGGTAGGTTCAAATGAAGAACGAACTTGGTACACTTAAGTGAGGTGAAGACCCTTTGAGTGCAGGTGGTTCTGGAATGAACTTGGTACACTTAAGTGAGGTGAAGACCCTTTGAGTGCAGGTGGTTCTGGAACGAACTTGGTACGCTTAAGTGAGGTTAAAGCCCTTTGAGTGCAGGTGGCTCTGGAACGAACTTGGTACACTTAAGTGAGGTTAAGGCCCTTTGAGTGCAGGTGGTTCTGGAACGAACTTGGTACGCTTAAGTGAGTTTAAGGCCCTTTGAGTGCAGGTGGTTCTGGAACGAACTTGGTACACTTAAGTGAGGTTAAGGCCCTTTGAGTGCAGGTGGTTCTGGAACGAACTTGGTACGCTTAAGTGAGGTTAAAACCCTTTGAGTACAAGTATTCAAACCTGATTTTACTGTCGCTTTATACGAACGTGATGTATTGTTATTAAAACCTACCCTCGGGTTCACTGATATAATAATGTGTAATGATAGATGAAAGCCGAACCAAGTCGAACAACAATTCATGTGCAACTGACGAACTGATAAAATTAAATGTTTGATGATTTGTGTTTCAGCACTTTATCTGAACTCGTGGGGTACCTGGTGGGACAGGCACCTTGTAGGACGGCCGTGTTGGCGATTGCCGCGCTCTCTTTACAAAGTTAAGAGTGACATCACCGGAGCGGCATAGTGACTTCTGGTGAAACGAGCTGCATGCGTTGCTGAATCCTAAGCCGGACGTAAACACCGATAAGATGGAATCAAACTTCACCATGGGAACAATAGCGCTCTCATGAACCATGGAAGCGTTGAGACGAATGTCAGGACTATATGGGCACTTTTCGGGAGGCCTTTGTAAGAGGAGGTCGATCTATATTTTTATCCTTTGTCTTGTGAAAAGTAATATAATGTTATATGGTTACACAGTGGTTTTAATTAATACCAAGTAAATTCACTAAGTACATATTATACAGTTTACACTAAGCTGCCTCAAAGACCCAATCGTTTTGATCTATTAAATTAAAATTAATTTCCCCATGTAATAAAATTCGATTAATATTTATTGCTTACAATAATAACTTATTACCAAAGACACTTTAATTACATTTTATAGATATCTCATATAGGAATAAGTAATAAAAGGAAAATCAGCTCTATACATACTTTCGCTATGAAACTAATCTCAATAATACACAATCTAACACTTGGACTTTCACTCAGTACATGGTTGCTTATACGTAACATCAGGTACAAAATTACTTGTAGGTATATTATTAAACAAACACACAGTATCAAATATCTGTCACAAACATGTTGCCACACTTGAACAATGTTTGAGATGTACCTTAATAAATCATAACTGCCATTCAGGAGATATCAAGTATTCCAAAACTGTTAAAACAACAACACATTTCGATTATAACACATACCATCACGCCTGTATTCCCCAAAGGGTTAGGCAGAGGTGTATCAATGTACACCCCCAGCCGGTATCTGTAGGTCGCATGTTAAAGGGGGTCTATTGCCATTAACTGGGCACAAATCCTGACCCTGAGCTGCTACCTACTGTGAATTTAATAGAAAAACCCATTAACACATTGCTTGAATTGGGAATCGAACCCAAGACCTCTAGCGTAGCAGTCGCGCTTAGGACCACAAGTGTAACTATTATAGGGAGCTCTTGTGGATTACTATAAATGGTGTAAAAATACACTTAGCAAAGCCGAAAATTACTTGTTTTTTTTCATGCCATTGTATGGCAAACAATCCTACGGCCCACCTGACGTTAAGTGGTCACCGCTAGACATCTGCAATAACAGAGGCCTTGCAAATGCGTTGCCATCCCATAGACAAAGTTGAAATGTCTCATGTGCCTGTAACTACACCGGTACTCATATCCTTCAAACCGGAACACAACAACGCTGCTTTGCGGCAGAAACAGGTATGGTGGTAGTACTTCCCGGTCGAGCTCCTTCACAAAGAGCTCTACTACTACTAGCACATGTCCCGTAAAGTTACCATTCCTGGAAACCTTCCAGTTACGGTGATATTGACGAATAAAGTTCCAATTTTTTTTATTCCAAACGAATATTCGTTTTAAACGTTATAACACCCACGAGGCCTATACTATTGTATGCACCCATGGCCATAAGCACAATGTTTTGCGTGCGTTTCATTGCGCGTTATGATAAAGAGTGATTTTTTATCCCCGACGCTAAAACAACGGGGTGTTATAAGTCTGACGTGTCTGTGTGTGTATGTGGGTGTGTGAATGTGTGTGTACGTGTGTCTGTCTGTGGCATCGTAGCTCCCGAACGCATGAACCCATTCTGACTTTTTATTTTGTTTGAAAGGTGAATTATTCGGGAGTGTTCTCAGCTATGTTTGATGGAAATCGGTTTACCGGTTTCAAAGTTATATCAGCTCTTTTGTTAGCTGCGGTAGGGATTTTTATTCTTCTGTAGCTCTACTCAAAATTTGTAATTTTTTTTACACCAAAAATGAAAGTAAAATTTTTGATTTAAACTTATTTAGTTTTATGGACAGCATGTGATGTTATTGGATACGTGATATATATCTTTTACATCCCGTATACCTACCAATATTTGAAATCCATCTACACAATTTAGTACACGCGACGAGTAACATGACGGAAGTCAACGTGCGAAAATTCACAACACAGATTCAAAAATGCTGGTCATGAATGTACCAGTAACAAGTCCACATCACGTTGTCACTATTTCTACGTGAGACTGTCCATGGAAGTGACATTTACCATAAAACATAACCTCAGAAATTGTGTACCTTTCTATTAGTGGAACAATACTCTAAAACAAACTTTACCTCTTTATTATAATTAATATAGATATTAATCAACTTTACCATTTTGTGGTCGTAGTTACAGTATGCTGTAAATCAATGATCGAACGATTCAATACCAAAACGATAGCCCTATAGTGTGAGGTGAACCTTATCCCATTTTCAAACAATGGATAATAACATATTTCCGTTATAAATACCAACACAATAGAAATGCAAACAGCAGAGTAGGTGGTGCATGTGGGATGTAAATATTCCAAAATACTAAAGGTTTGACGGCGTTGGACTATTACTTAAAAACATTTCAAGCGAAGCAATGAAACTTGCCGTAAAACGACTATCAAACATCTATAAACTAATAATTCTTGTGTTGAAATTCCAATGATACCTGTGAGAATAGTAGGACATATGCAAACTCTTCCTGAGCTATAAAACGTAAATAGCTTGAATAAACAATGCTAATAAATCACTAAGAAGAGTCTAATAAAATTTGAAGTAGGTAATGTAATATAGTAAATAAAGGCTAGATTCGACTAAAGTCGTGCCATTCTAGACAATTTCTGGTTGATTTAGCCTATCTAGTCTAGAAATTTATATTAGAATTCCACTGAATGTACGAAGGTATAGAAAAATTATGAATATGGTATTTGTTTCAGGTTTTATTGCGTAAACTTTCACGCCATGACATAGAATTGATTTGTGTTCTTTCACTGTTTTATAGTAGTTACAATCACATTACTCCAACTCAAGCCGTCACCGTTCGATAGTCATAGACGTCCGTTCATTGTTTAAAAACATCAATAAATAATGTCAAGACGACCCTTTATTCGAAGGAAGCTACTGTATTATGTTAAGTCCCACCTAATCACTGTCATCCATGAACAACTGTCCATCCGTCCGTCAGTCAAAACTGAAGGAAACGTATTGCCTCGTAAGAAAACTTTCTTTCATTTTCATCTGTTGCCAAATCCTTATTCTATGGAGACTAGCGTTTAATTGATAAACGCAACCACTTGCTTGTTGATTAAATTATAAGATATATAGGAATTACGTTATTTATTACGCTATATTTTATTTATTTTCCTGAAGCGCAAGAATTGTTACTTGACACAAAGTAAAGGCGTACCATACAAATAATTGCAATGACTCTAAAAAATATTGTAACGAGACTCTTTCATTTTTGTTTGACATTGTTAGTATTCACAAGTAGAGAAAAATGGTAGACTTGTAATTAAGTAAGACCTTTAACAAAACTGAACAATTATATTCCATAACAATCAACATATCGATACACCCACATTTGACATTTAAAGTTCTGCAAACCAATCAAATATAGAAAAACTTTTCCCTTACAATTTAGAAACCAAATTACCCCCTATGAACATATGTGAACAACTAAATAGTGCTAACAAAGTACTAAATACTCAGAAAAACTTCTTACTAGTCTGTCGGTATTCAATAAGCGCTTGCTTCCTTTATTACGATGGCAATAAGTCTGCCAGCTGCCCGGGGCAGATGCTGGCGTAATTATTTCTAAGGGTGACTGGCGTTAAGCAAATTTCTCATTATATGTTTGTACAAGCTTTGTATGTGGCGTTCCTTGTGTGATGCTCTTTGTTGTAGATTAAGCTTGAGCTGTTAAGCTCGTGATAAAGAACATTGTATTAAGTTTGAATGACTTCGCTCTTGTTTCTGTTCCTAATCTTAATTAAATTCGTCATGCCAGTCAGTTTAAAATCTGCGTACAAAAATAAGCCGCAGTCAGACGTTCTTTATAAAGTTTTTTTTTTAGGTTCGTGTTATTCACGAGTTCCTACTACAAGGAACGTGCACTCAATTTTGTTTAAATAGGGATTGTCGAAAAGGACTTCACTGTATTTCCGCAGTATTTTATATATACAGGGTTATTTGTAAAACAATGACAACCTTGCAGGACTGTATTACTATCATCACAAACAACAACTTTTGTTCTATAATTTTTTACAGAATCAAGCAACGCAAGCGCATTGAAGTGAATGACCGACTGAAGGATTTCCGTAAATTTGTAAATACGTCAAGTACAAACACCCCCGCCGCCCTAACCCCGCTCCCCTCGCTATTTTACTATCGCTTTCGTTTGCTTCGCATAGACTTCATAACATTTAGAGCGTTCAATTGAAATGTTATTATTTTTGTATGAAAATCTGATGAACTAAAATATGAAAAATGTTTAAATGTCATAGAACAAAAGTTGTTGATTATGATGTTAGTAACATAGTCCTGAGAGGTTGTCTATGTTTTACAAATAACCCTGTATATATATATACCATCACGCCTGTATTCCCCGAAGGGTTAGGCAGAGGTGTAACAATGTACACCCACAGTTCGCCGGTATATTTAAGTCCCATGTAATAAGGGGCGAGCCTATTGCCATTAACCGGACACAAATCCCAACTACGAGCTGTTACTGAGAATTTCATAGAAAAACCCAATAACACTTTTTGCTCGACCTGGGAATCGAACCCATGACCTCTAGCGTAGCAGTCGCGCTTAGGACCACTAGGCTACAGAGGTATTTTATTGATCTATTATTAAAAATACAAGCCTATTGATGACCCACTGCATTTTCATTTGTCGTTTAAAAAAGGCATGAGCATTCCTCAACATATTTTCTCTCCTCATCGATGTCAGTGATGTCCAATATGAACTCAGAAAGTTCATTTAAAATCGAAAATCATATTGGTACTTGCCCTTGCCCGGTTGTAAAGTCACGACCTAGCGCATGAGAGGTGTGCGCCTTAACCACCGGGCCATCACCAAAAACTATTTTTATTTGTCAATGTATCATCAGTTATTTAGGAATCACACAATAAGTTACAAAATGTTGTACTCACCGGAATCATTTTTGGGGGACATGTGTGTTTCCCCCTTTAGTAACCGGAGTACCTGAAACAAATAAAAATACAATAAATTTATTATAAATATTAAGAAGAACTCTAGAAGCTTATACAAGGCTGTGCGGTTTACCGCGAAACATAATTAAACTTGATACTTTCGTTATTTGATTTATTTTACTATATTAGCGTAGTATCATCATCATCTACTTAGCCTTTACCCAACTATGTTGGGGTCGGCTTCCAGTCTAACCGGATACAGCTGAGTACCAGTGTTTTACATGGAGCGACTGCCTATCTGACCTCCACAACCCAGTTACTGGGCAACACGATACCTCTTGGTTAGACTGGTTGTCAGGCTTCCTGGCTTCTGACTATCCGTAATGTCTGTCAAAGATCTGCGAATAACAGCCGGGACCAACGGCTTTACGTGCTTTCCGAGGCACGGGAGTGAAACACCACCAACTTCCAAACTCCGGGCAAATCCTAATGGAAAAACCCAATAACATTTTTTTGTCCGACCTGGGAATCGAACCCGAGATCCCACGTTCTTCAGTCGCGCTTACGACCACGAGACCAACTGGGCAGTCCTATAGACTATATAAGCGTAGTATATGTACCTATTAACTGATATTTTAAATAAATTACTTTTAAAATTGGATTTTATTTTTGGCTTAATTTAATTAAGTATGTCTTCCTTTGTAAAATCATGATTGCAGTTCCTACTGCATAAAAATCAACCTTAATATTAATAAAACCGTTAAAACACAGCCTTTTGAAATAACAGACTTTTTTTTCAGAAAATTCTTCGATAGCAGGAGATAAAGACGTAAACGCAAATGCTTAAGTAAATTATAAGTTATGTGTGGCGTGGCTGTGGTGCTCAACCGGTTGTATGGCCCGATCTTGATCTATAATCATAGGAAGCTG
This sequence comes from Caradrina kadenii, assembly GCA_947462355.1. NCBI lineage: Eukaryota > Metazoa > Arthropoda > Insecta > Lepidoptera > Noctuidae > Caradrina > Caradrina kadenii. Next base: position 6,023,184 of record OX381684.1, on the reverse strand, counting down.
GCTACCGTTGAACTACTTTCTTTTGATGTACTATAGATACTTATGTTGACTACTAACTGTCATTAGGTATGCAGCACTTTAGCACTTTGTTTTGTTTTCGTAATTTTTATGGGGCCTAATATCGTGCCTTGAGGGATACCCGGAAGGCAAAGTAATTAGATACGACCCTGGATTAATAAAGGTGTGGATAATCCTTGATTATTTTAAATTCTGATTTGGCTGATTCATCTACCTTTTTTAATTCCTCAAATTCTTCGTATTAAAGAGTAACTGTTACGTTTTTTGTCACTCTTTGAAATAATTCGTCATCTATTGTTACATCTTTCGTGTTTGAATCATATTCGCTAAGTCTCAAGTCGGGCGTGGGTCGACACGACTCATTGTTTGTCCGCGACCTAGCCCCTGAATAATAACCGTATTAAAATCATTACTAGTTTATCGAACATTCATCTATATTATGCCTCGCCTTTTTCAAGTCTGTTGGTTCACTTTGGTACGTACTGTAAAAAATATTCTTTAATTAAAAATCTTTGCTAGCTTTAAGGATTTTACGACGAAATGGAAACTCTATTTCAGTAGGTACAATTAAACACTTTGGTTAATTTACTTTATATAACAAAGCATTTCGAAGTCATTACGCTAACGGTCAAAACATTTTGCACGCGAACTCGTTCAAAGTTCAGAGTTCGTATTACTTCAAGACATTTCAGTGCACATAAGAATTCAAGGAACATATCTTGCGTGCTAAATATTTATACATTCAAACCGCAAACGCGTCGTATGAACATGTGGGTGTGACATAAAACGTGTTATTAAGATTTCAACTCTAAAGACAAGTCGGCATAACAGAGAAGTGTACAAGTAGTTGTCTGGTGTAGGTGTGGTGAAAAGTGCCAGTAATAATCGTAATGAAAGTATGGTAATGACGGCAGGAAGAGTGAGATATACCAGAAGCGATATGCAGCCGCATTTCAAGTGCATAAGAGCTTTTCTAGAAAATGACATATTTGGATATGCACTTTGGTGTCACATATTTTTTTGCAACAGGCTTTTACTCGACATAGTCATGTCATAAAATCTACATCTAGTCATCCCCCAAAGTAGGTTTTTGTGCTATTTCTGGAAATTGCGTATTCATTATTTTTCCACCACGACAAAGTTTTTATTACCAGCACTTAACTATTTTAGGGTCACATCTGCACGTCATGTTGAAATTACGTTTGGACAAAACAGCAACCGGCGGTGCATACGCCACGCATATTTGTATATTGTCAGAACGCTGAATGGAAAGGTGTGAGCTGTTAAGTGGGTATAGTTGTGAGTTGTGTGAAACGTGGCACGAGTGAGGTATAGCGGGCGCTCCGGTTAGCGGCGGCGCCGGCGACGTGACGGTGACGATACAAATTACATTCAACATCTGAATGGTAATGACGTTAGGAATTTCTGACAGCCAATTTGTCTTTTGCCGTGCCAGAGCGAAGCCGTGGTGCGAATGCAACACAATAACATTATAATATAAATAAACGGCCCTTTACATTCACAGTTATGGTCGAAAAGCTCTACGTTATTCATGCTATAATCGGAATCCAAAGACCGCTTTGGTAAGAAGAACTTCGTCGGCTCGATTAAGACTGAAATCCCAGTAGATAGTTTCGCAGGAGCAATATTGCAAAATCAGAACCCATAGCTGTGGGTCTGCGGTATAGATAAAATTAATTAGATATCTCCAATATTCAGTAGGACACCGAGATTCAATCCCTTATAGAGGAAATCTATTTCCACAGAACCGGTCGCAGTGACCAGCGGCTCTTTATTAGCACGATGCCTACGGGAATGACAAAATCACTGGCACGGAAGGGACAAATTGGTGGTCGCGCGGTTTCTGGAATGCTTATGGGACCGTTCGATAGTTGGTGGGGTCGCGTAATTTGGGCGTCCCACGCGTCGTTTGCAGCCCGCCGTCAGCGTGAAATATTTGGTAGCGAACGGGCGCGGTGGACCGATTTGCATACAATGAAATAAACCGACACAATCGAGGGTGGGTCCCTCGCTGGAAACTTTAGCCTTCTTACTAACATTTGGGAAGTACCGTTCTATTGGCATCCGATATTTTATTTCGCTTATTTGGGTCGTGATCTACTGAATTATCAAAGGTTTCCATCGGTCAATGGGATAGTAGAGTACGAATTTGCCTTCTAAACGTTCCATATTGCAGACATTCCAATAAAACTTTATTGGGGGCCCCAAACTTTAGATACTGGTAGCTACGAACGGCTCCGATTGGTGTAATTCTTTATGTAAAAACTTAAGTGGTAAAAATATTTTAGCTGAAAATAGCCCGTCACGAATGGAAATAGACCGTTTGTTTTGTGGACGCCCATTTCAAGATGTAGGAGCCATTTCCTTACTAAATTGAAGTCCGTTTCCAGTTTAATGGGACGCTGTAGATGAATTGTAAATCAAGCATTTGAGTGAAGTATTGACATCAAAACTTCGATATCGTTTGACATCAAACATCGATAAAAACAATTTGATACGAGAGAGACTATACGCGTATTCTTTGAACATAGAATAGTAATCGTACCGCCTGTCTATTTTATGGGATCCCCTTATCAGCTAATCATTATTGTCATTAAATCAAGTTTACAATAGCTGATAATCCCTATTTCCGAATAAGTCGGCCAGTCTTCAACAGACCACCCTGTAAACGAGATACCTTTATCGTTACACGAATAAGGATTAACGTCAAGAAATGGCTCCTTGTCGGTGATTCAAGTATCCTTTGTACCGCCAAGTATCCGACGTACTTTGAGAACGACGAATTTAAATTGTGGCCATGAAGGCCTCTTTTTTATTGGAATCGGTGCGGACGGTTCGCACTTACCGCTCTTCGGTGCGTTCAAGTCGTAAACAGACCTTGTAATAGCTGTTTTTTGTTGTACAGTCGCAGGCAAAACGTCATGTTTACTTGTAGCTACCGCTGAGCTTGAGTGTACGTACCAAATAGGTACGGCATGTATATTATTCACGACTTTGTTTTCCCTTCAGCTGAACTGTGATGTACGTAGATATGTGCCCATACCACAAGTTGTTTAAAAATAACGCCTTAAGGAGACGAGTTTCGCTCGTGAGTAAAATTAACCTCAAAGTTAATGGTATCTAAGTTCAAGGACTTTTATGACGATGATAAATGTTTTTAAAGGAAGATACCACCGTGCTTGACTGTTGACGGACTAAGAAAACCTTAAAATCGTGCAGCAATGTTTTCGAACTTTTTATTTAACCCTAGTTCACGGTCATCGTCTGTCCGGGGTAAGTTCGTGAGTGAATGCCAAATGTAATTGGTGGAAACGGCATTTAGCATGTGCAGCAGAGGCGCGGGATCTCCGATACTTACGCCCAATCATTCTGTCAATCCGTCTGTCGGTCGGGACGCCCGTGGGAACACCGCCAATCGATAAACAGGATAATAGTATTGGACTTTAGATGTTTTTATAGGGTTCAATTGCAATGAAATTGTAATGTAGTTTCGTGGTGTTAGTGCAATTGTGTTAATGTTTCGTAACAGTTTTACGAAGAACAGACTACATTATTTTTAAACATGTTAGTAGCACAGTAAACAGCTGACATTTTGAGATCAAAGGCGGAAGAAAGTCGTTTCAGGAGCAATTTCAGTTTAAGCATATGAACATAAATAGCTGCAGCCTTATGCCGCCAATTTAGAAACCGGTATGTCCACATATCATTTAAACAAAATCTGGTCCACTTGTGCGACAAATAGTTTATATAACAATTTTAATAGAATGACAAGCAGTTGATAACGCATAATGTGTTATTCGATTCTGACTCGTATCGGCATAATTTTGTAATTATTTTTAGTAACAAGACAGCTCATAAATATTTGGTAGGTAAGTACACGTGTCCGCGACACGGTCAGGTGGAGAAATCAGCATTTTAATACGGTGACAAAACTTTTTTGCTGCAATAGCGCCTTCGGAATGTGATAGCTACTGAACTAATAAAATAATCATATTAATTATTCAAGCTTTAGATATTATTATATTCAAATACGCTTCTGGTTAAACATAACCTTCTGTGGCAAAGGATAATAACCAAAAGAATACATAAATACATAGAAAAACAAAGCTTTTAGTTCTCAAACAAACAAACCGAACCTTGACAAGCAGACGATACATAAATAGATTGACTCAAACATCTTCATTACATAATCATGTGACATTCAAAAAACAATTACGTCAAAAACATGCCCATTATCATTAAGCGAAAAGATTCAATACAAAATTTCGTGCCGAAAATATTCTCAAACATAGACACAGACCCATCTTATAACATTTTCAATGCCACGTACTGTGTTATTATGTCCAAGGCTGTAGATAAGGCGAAGGCAATTCTTTTTTTATACTCGATGTATTCTTAAATAACTAAATGTGTGTTATCGTGCGAATTTTGTGGTTATTAAACATTTAAAAACAATGGAAATAATTAATGCTACGTTTACCTTTCAGTACATGACTTCATTTAGATGGAATTTTATTTTCATGCAACCAGAGAATCTTATCTCTAAATAATAATTATTTAATTATTACAATAATGTAATTTTTAACTGCCTCGGTAGCCTAGTAACCGCCTCGGTAGCCTAGTAGTCCTAAGCGCGACTGCTACGCTAGAGGTCTTGGGTTAGATTCCCAGGTCGAGCAAAAAGTGTTTTTGGGTTTTTCTATGAAATTCGCAGTAGTAGCTCGGAGTTAGGATTTGTGCCCGGTGAATGGCAATAGGCTCGCCCTCTATTACATGGGAACTAAACATACCGGCGAACTGTGGGTGTACATCGGTACACCTCTGCCTAAACCTTCGGGGAATACAGGCGTGATAGTATGTGTTAATTTTTACAACTTCAATAGAAAATCAATAATACCGGAATGAAATAGGTAAATCCCTTATTTTCGTAGGTGTCGTAGCAGTGTAGCAGGTCGTAGACTTTCGTAGAGGGTGCTTAGAAGAAGCGACATAGCAACATCTTGTCACCAATACCTTTTCCAAGCGTGGTGACTACGACTTTCAACGTCAATTGTTCTTCTTCTTCACTTATCGTATTGATGGATCGTATATATAAAATTTATAACTGGTATTATTTGCAACTGGTAGATGGTATAAGGATGATAACTACACCTTTAACAATAGAATGAATGGTCCGCTAACCTTTGAATACATAATATACCAACAAAAAATAAGTCCACATTTTGAAGTTAGGGCTGCTCTCATTCGCATGCACTGAGTTGGATTTCATGCCGCTTTTATTTCGCGCCATTGCATTCTAAATGAGAGCTTTTGGGATTCGTTGCTTTTGCAATGCAGCCATCAAAAGGCTGTTAAAGCTGTGTATTTTAATGTAGCTAAGTAACTTTAAGTACAATATAAAATTAAACTTACACAATGACCTTAATAGTTAATGCCTCATGCCTCTTCACACAGTACAACACGGTAACTCAAAGTTAAGCGCAAGACGCATCCAATTGGATTACTAATAATAATGATTAGTTCGAAGATTTTCTTGTAAAGAAGTTTAATACAAAAAACACGCTGACCCCGAGCACATTGCAATACCAATTATCTACTTATACAAATAATTGTGTACACGATATTTTTTCACATAAATTGTATCATCATTATACAATACATCATTATATAATAAATTAATTTATAATGGTCTGGTTCTCCAAAAACGGTATCGTTCCACATTGATATTTCTTTTTCGTGTCACAATTTTATTATTATTGTCTTCTTGAACAAAAGAACAAGGGAAGGTAAGGAATACATTTTTTATAAACACGTATTATGACTTAGTAGGTAGATACTACTAACGAATGTTTTTACTTTTTTATATTCATATGTCAATTTCCATGAAATACCTTATTAATAGATTCAACAAATATTTAATAAATAAATTGGACATAAATAACAACAGGGTAGCTCGTATCGCTAATTGAGGAAATATCCAAAGTCTCGCCCAAGGCCATGGCAGTGCCAAATGAAGGCAAAAACTATGAGGTCAAGGCACTCTACATGACTAACAATATTTTTAAAACAAAAAAACAAGAACAAAGAACAATATTTTTAAACCAGACTTCACATCAATCAGGGAAACAACCAACAAATTGATGTGAAAAGATTTTATCTAAATGACTCAGAGAACTTAGGTACGTCGCAAAAGCAATTTCTCAAGTCTCTTTCAACTGGCATCGCATCGTCGAATTCGCTCTTTATAGTAAAACTGACAAGCTATTCTCAGTCCATATCGATCACTCTTGAGAGTCACAAAGCGCTGATTGTTCAGAATCCTTGAATGGAACACAAAAACTCACATTATTAATTTTATTGTATTCGAAACGAGATGTCGCCTTGAAGACAAGATCATTACACACACCATGACCATTAAGAGTTGACCTCTCGAGAGCAGTATTAAAACGCATCGCGAACTAAAAGCTTAACATAGAAGAAGTCAAGAAAGGTCAAACTAAATTGGTGGCGCTACCCGAACTTCACTCTCCCACAAACCTATTGTAGAAACCGGTTACAAAGAATCCGCCTTGCGTCACTTAGCCACGTGTAAACATTTTAATTGACGATATGCGGAAGACAAAAAGCTAAGATAGCGATCGGCATTTTGATACTGGTTTAGGTATGTAGATATCTTTCGGAGTTAGAACAAAAAGTACGGTTAGCACACCACTGCATCTCTGTATCGCTAGAAGCAACGATCTCTTTGGTTGACCGCAGCAGGGAAACATCAGAGAACACTTTTGAAATAATATCAAACAAACCTAAAGTAAAAGCTCCGATGCGTAACAATTTGCACTCAATTACAGGGGACGCCGAAGAAATGGGAAATATGGTAACGAGTTCACGAAAAAGGGAAATTTCCTTTGGAAGGGCAAACATTAGATATTCGTTTTACACCAACGGACAAAGGGCAAATATTATTATTTTATAGAGATACGTACCTATCAGTTCTGCCTGAGACTTTTAGTACCGCTATGTAAAATATTTGTTATTGGGTTAACTTTTGAGTCTGACGTTGTTCCGATTAAGAGTAATTTACTGGATATTACTGAGTAATTTAACAAATGTATGAAGCAACCTACTCTCATTATGTCGTCGTCTAGATTTCTTACGGAGGAAATAAAATTGTGCGCAAAATTGCCGTGAAATGACCGGTAGCGGATTAATATTAACGGTGTTCTACAATTGAATTAACTCCACTAGATATAAACGTAACGTGCGTATGTCTATCTTTTGTGCGCATTATAAAATTAATGTAACGTCCAACCATTTATTGGAATCCAATCGAAAACCACTGACTCGGCACTTATGCGGTTTTCTCCTCTGAATATTATAAGCATTGTTACATGAAAATACGTTTTATAGCAACATTACCGGTTTTATGGCTTTATTTTAGCAAAATTGCCTCATGTTTTGAGGGAAACATTAAAATTTAAGAATGCCTGAAGGTACTTTTGTCTTCGACATTTTATTACCTTCTTTATTCATTCATATCGTATCATTAACTCATAGACCGTGCAGAATGAACATAAACGTCGTGTAGACCCGGCCTTGTAAGGTCAAAGACTACACTGAACGTGTGAAGGATGACATTAAAATATTACGAATAGCTTCGTAATTGTGACAGCTCGTGCCTAAAAAGCAAGAACACAATCAATGACTGAAGCTGTTACGCATACCATCAGGTCTGTATTCCCCGAAGGGTTAGGCAGAGGTGTAGGTAGGCATGTTAGCTCCTATGTAATAGAAGGTGAGCTAATTGCCATTAACTGGACACAAATTCTAATTCCGAGCTGCTACTGAGAATTTCATGCAAAAACCCAATAACACTGCTTGACCTGGGAATCGTACCAAAGACCCTAGCGTAGCAGTAGCGCTTAGGACCACTAGGCTAACGTGGCAGTTACTTACCTGTTACTATCAGCTAGAATTTTTGCGTTAAAAAAATAGGACATAACTTCTTAGTTGTTTATGTATAAACTCCATGCGATATGCATTATTCATGTGACGCTGTGTCGAGTTCATCCCATGACATAATATTAACGACCACTAACAGATGGCTGCTGTTTATAGGTTACGATCCCTTAAACCCTTTTAAGAGGTAAGTAAAAGAATATACTTAGCTTCTATCTATTACTACTAGTAGGTATGTAGGTTTAACTTTGTAAGGTACCTTTGAAAGCGTGTATGCTTATTTGTTACATAATACGTAATAACTACAATAGTAATAATTCCAGGAATATAAACAATAAACATTACATATTCGAACATATTCAGCTTGATTCGCATTATTTTCGTAACATATTTAGCGCACAATTTCCAATAGATTTACAATTCAAATGTTTAGATTTCACACACAGCTAATTGCATCAATTGATTACCTTCAGCACCATCAGGTACCAGTACCTACTTACATGATTGTTTTAATACGTTTCATAAACATGTCCTATATTTCAATCGTTTTGTGCCACTTAATTTATTACGATAGTTACAAATTACTGCGTATAAATCGTCACACTGTGCCCTCAGGTGACGCCATAAAAACCAAACCTGATTGGTGAAGAAGTAGGCAACAGTCAACCGAAGATTTTGAAAGGAAATTGTATGGTGTACTAGACCACTAGATAATATTTTCACATTACCGCATTTATCTGCCGCTGTGATCTCTACCATTCGCGGTGATTGCTTCAGCCGGTACGCCATAAATACAGAAACCTAATTTACACTAGAAAGGGCAGTAAGCCATGGTCCTTAGAAACGAGTAAATCATTACGTCGCGAGCCGCCGGTGCAGAGGCGTGAATTGATTTAAAATTACAATCAATCGCACAGATAGTGATGATCGATTGGTATCAATCGGTCGGTATGCGATCGACACATAATTAAGCGGCGATCGATCGTTGTCTGTCGATAGGCACGCCTCGCGTCGTAATAAGTGTCGAGTACGATTGACGAGTTTAGAACGACATCGATTTGAACTCGTAATGTCAGAAACTTGTACAATAGGTAGACGGTTTATTTTATGCTTCTAGAAGTGAATTGCTTTTGGAATGTTACTAACCAAACTTATATGGCACTCTTGAATTTAGACGCGATGAAATAGGTAATGAAAATTAGCTCGGATCACAAAGTTTCTTTATCTAGATATGAGTTACTACATCACCGTGTTTTTTTTGTTTTATAGTAGGTACTTAGGTACATTTCAGAATTTTCTTTCTTTCGAAATGTCTTTATATCTATTCAAACTACCTACGATCCAAAAAAACACACACACATAAATAAAAAAGAGAAACATTCCGTAAACCTTTTACGGCTAATGAAAATCATCTAACACGATTATCTTAATATTTTGATTTAAAACGTTGATTAGCTTCAAATTTATGTGTTTTATCAAGACGATCAACGATGGCCGCTTCGGTCACGCTTCTCGTAAAATCTGTAGCCCATCCAGTAACTCTATTGGTGTGACGGCGACCGCATTCGATACGTTCGACTCTTGAGAGATGGAGCTTGTAAATCTGTCAACAGCCAAATTACAGCCACGCGAGGACTCCATGAAGGGCCCTTTGTGAAGTCGTGTGTGCGTGCAGCACCCATTTCTGACGGATATTTATAACTCTGCATGTATTCTAAATTGCATCAATATTTGTCCATATTTTCTTCAAAATTCGCCATGTAATACATTCTTGTTTCCTGCCACGCTTGCAAAGTAAATTAATTTCAGTGAACTTTGATCATGTAAGCGTGAATTTGACACTAACACGCTAGCTAGCCTGCAAAGTTCATTAAAACAAAATTTCGTTAGTTTATAATATTCGTGTTTCCTGAAATTTCGTTTCCTAGACACCCTATTAAAATGGAATTACGGTAGTAAATAAGTACTGGCTTGTAATTATAAAAACAGTAAAAAAAGAGTATCAAAAGAATGATTGTATTGGTATTGGTACCAACCATTTTTAGGGTTCCGTAGCGAAATGGCAAAAAACGGAACCCTTATGGATTCGACACGTCTGTCCGTCCGTATGTCACAGCCACTTTATTCCGAAACTATAAGAACGATGCTGATGAAACTTGATAAGTAGATGTATTCTGTGAACTGCATTAAGATTTTCACACAAAAATAGAAAAAAAAAACAATAAATTTTGGGGGTTCCCCATACTTAGAACTGAAACTCAAAAAAATTTTTTCATCAAACCCATACGTGTGGGGTATCTATGGATAGTTCTTCAAAAATGATATTGATGTTTCTAATTTCATTTTTTTAGATAGGCTATATAACATCACGTTACGACCTACGGGAGCGCAGCAGTAACCAAAGACGTAACATAACGTGGGTGAAAATAACCACAGACGAAGTCGCGGGTAGAGGCTAGCAGTTTAAAGAACGAATACCACTTACGTCATCAAATCTGATGTATGCAATAGAGAAATATCACCATTTGCGACGACTAACCCAACTAATGACGTAACAATAGGTACTTAGTTATCATTTAGTACTTCTATCTCACACGTACATAAATAACGGTGAAAGCCATATACTTGCATAACTAACAACAGCAAATTAAGAATTAATAAGGGAGATCTGTAACATTTTTCACACAGTTACTGAATCTTGACTTCATTTTACAATGGATTAATTAAAATTAATTGAATATTCTTTTTCCTGTCTTTATTAACACCGAGTTAAATGAGTTATGTTTAACTATTAATCAAGATGTTCATGCAGTACTTGCTGTGTATGTGAATAACATAGTTTGTACATCCTATTTGAACTAAGTCAGGCTTTAGTTAGGCGCGCCGCAAAGGCTGAGTATGCGGGCACGTTGTGTGCCTAGCTCTAAGTATAGGATAGGACAGATATCTAGTTTAGAATCCTGGTTAGCCTGCATCTGTTCTATGTACACCTGCTAACATTCGATTCTCATATAATCAAGAATTGTACATGTAAGAAATATAATAAATAAAGCAAAAGATTTTTTTGTTTGTTTATTTGGTTAAACGCGCTTATCTCTGGAACTGCTTGTCGGATTGTAAAAATATTTTTGTAAATGATAACCAGATCCATGAGGAATGGTATAGGCTATATAAGATACCGCTACGACGCTCGGAAGCGGAGCAGTAATCAAAAATATAACTTAATATCATCATCTGCTTAGCCTTTTCCCAACTATGATCGGGTCGGCTTCCAGCCTAACCGGATGCAGCTGAATACCAGTGTTTTACATGAAGCTACTGCCTATCTGACCTCCACAACCCAGTTAATGGGCAACAAGATACCTCTTGGTTAGACTGGTTGTCCGACTTTCTGGCTTCTGACTATCCGTAACGACTGTCAAAGATCTACAAATGACAGCCGGGACCAACGGCTTTACGTGCACGAGGGTGTCACACTACCAACTTCCATACTCCGGGCTGCTGCTGAGCAAATCCTAAAGGAAAAACCCAATAATGCTTTTTGCCCGACCTGGGAATCGAACCCGGGACCCCCATCATCACACTCATCAGTCGCGCTTGCGACCACGAGACCAACGGGGCAGTCAAATAACTTAACTTAACGTGGAAGAAAATGTCTACGTGAACGAAGTAGAGGGCAGAAGCTAGTCCAATAAATAAAAAAAAACTATAGTTACAGTCCTACATTATCATAGCTTGCTACCATAAACAATATGTCACCGGAAACGCTTCCAACAAATGAGGGTATTTTTGACAAACGCTGTTGACTGGTGTGTGAGCCGCTCTGAATGACTGACGTCATGGCCGGACGGCTCCCATTACTCACTCTATCATTCCGTTTAGTTGACCATCTCCGTGACAACCCCATACTTTTACACCTTCCGATTAATATAACAAGAATTTTGGTGTTTTTAAAATAAAGTTAATTGACATTAAAATTAAAAGAAACAATTAAAGAATTTAATAGTATAGCAAGTTGCTAAAATTAAAAATATTTTTTTGTTTGCCATTTATGATTACTCAATTTGTGAGCACATGTAAATCTACATGGACTCCATAATGCAGTTTTCTGATTAAGAGAGCTTCCTTACTGCATCCGATCCGAATATAAGATATATTATTATGCTACAATGTCGACCTACTATTTCAAAAATTTGTACAAATCTTAGCAGTACCTATCTGGCAGTTGAAACTTCAAATTCAGAACGTAATTCTAAAATCATAAAGTTCAGAATCGGATCGGAAGGTGTGGGTGATTTCCAGTGTGTGCGAGATATGTCCACAAATGTATCACGTGTCTCTTCCTGTAAAACAATGGACCGGATTCTCAGTTTATCCGCATCACACGTTTTGTTTCCATTCATCTTAGACAGCGCTGTTACACACGTATAAATTATGTTAGGATAGTGGATACGATCGCCTACTGATATTGCAGATATTTAAATGAGAGTATGTAGACGTCCATGTGTTGTATATTCTATTTTAATTAAACAAATTTAAAGAGTCCATATTTTCATCTGCTTCCATAATTCTGGCTCAGTAGAATAGATACCTCATTTCGAATTTAAAGATTTACTTATTTAACGGAATTTTAAATGAAAATCAAAATGCGGAAAATTCGGGCAAACCGATGACTGAACAGATCGCAATCACAATCATTCCACACTGATCTATCAATCTAGAGTCGGTATCGTTTCAAATTAACTGCTCCGTAGGCGTAATTTAAATCACTGATAGCGTTCAATTACTTTTATTGCAAAATTATAAGTCGACTTTTTCACTTAAACATTATTTGTCAATGTGTACAAAAAGTTGTTGAAATAAAGTAAAACTGGAGAACGGCAGGTAGTCATGGAGGCCACTGGATCGATGGCCGGTGTCTCTTACGACCAAAGCCGATCAGATTACTACTGGCTGCGGTTTGCAATACTGCAAAACAATTGAAAACTGCCATTACATTAAAATCGTTGATTCGTAATTACATTTTAAGCAGGCTCATTAAGGCAAACTACTTAGCCCTCCCAATCTCAACATAAAAATTATCGTGAGATTTTACTGAAAAACTTCGGTCACAAAGATTTAAATCGTTCGGCAACAATGGGACCATTATACATTTCAACAGTTTTCAAATGGCCTCGGCAACTGTTTTTGTAAATATTTATACGCAATCGAAAACAAAAAATAACAATTATGTTTAATAGTCGATGAAAAAATGTCTGACTCTTAAATAGCGAGTCAATCATCAAAATGATTGATTTTAATGTCTTTTTCTCACCTCTAGGCAATTTTTCGTATTTCGATTGGTCACGAATCAAGCCGGATTCTTTGTTTTCCTCAACAATTCGTCAGAGTTCGAGCGAACCAATTAATATTAAACACACACGATACAAATAAAATTGAGAAGCACTGGCAACGTCGAAACTTGGTTTGTTTGTGACAGCCGTGAAGTCAAACAGAGAATATTATACAAACATCACATTGTTGGCAAAATATTTTAAAGAGAACTTTAAAACTTGAAACGTAAGGTTCCCAATCGCGTGAATGTTAAACTATGACTGTACCACTATATCGTGGCTCGTTCAGCAGGCAACCCCGAACTTACCGCGTTGCGCGTAGTATGTTATCAAGACTATTGCACACCTATTCTGATACAAATATTCGTTATTGAAACATGCAAACATTTGCCAATTCTTAGTAACTGGTGCTAAACATACACAGTTACTTTACTTGACGTATTCCTTAGCCGGTAATATTTTTTCCACCGTTTATTTACAAACTTAAATTAAACCCATACATACCAGTCATGTATGTAAGTAGGCTTCATGCATAGGTAAATATTTATTATGTTTCAGGAATTTTTGAAATTCTACCACTAAGAGGGTTAATGTGTATGTGAAAGATGGAGCTGACAAAGGCATATTAAACATAATATACTTACGTACTGGAAAACTTACACAGTAAAAGTTTTCTTTCGTAAAATCTACTATTTGATTTGAACTCCAACTACTAACCAACCCTCGGGTACGTAAAATCCTATTAAATCGGACTAACATTACCGGTCCACTTCAATACGACTGATGAATTTCAGCTACCACGGATTTACTGAAACTGAGAGTGTCTCTAATAGGTATTGACAGACTCATCGCCTATCACATGAGATTAGGTTAGGCAGAGTTAGGTGACAATGAAAACGAAATTTTTTGTACATAAAGTGAGATTATTCGATGTTTTTCGTTTTTGATAATGTTTTTGACAAAATTCGATCACCTCGCAGACATAAAGTACTCATAAATTAACATAACCTAACGAAAGAACAATTATTGTTTAATAGATAAAAATGATAATATTTCTAATTACGTTTGATCTGTCACTTGAGGCGACAGATACTGAAAGCTGAAATACAGGCTACACCTAATTTGGCTTCAGCCGATTAAACTTTTGTGTACAGAACCACTTTTATAAATCATTTCATGTACTGATATTTTCGGTGAATACGTTTTCATTGAATCATTACTATTAAATTACTAACAACAAGACCAAACTTGGATAGCGGGGTCAAATAAGAAAGAATATCATAAACAAAACCAGCAAGCTACGACCACCATCACTTGATGACATCGGTAATCTACATTGACGTTACCGAGGAAGCTTAGGATCATGTGACATAATCCGACACGGTCCACCTTCAACACCTTTCTGACTAACCACGGTTATTAAAGGAGCGTTTGAAAGTTCTTAGAAAGAGAAGATTTATTGCTTAATCATATGGTAACAATAGACTGGCTTTTACTATGATTATGTTAGAAACATCGTGACTACTAATTTCTACGTAAATGTGGCAAGATTTGCAGATTTCTCCCGTTTTGTAATACTTCCCGATAGGCTTTAATATAAGCATTATTTCTGTCATTCACAGCCTTTTTGTTTCCGCTGTTGCAAAATATTTTACGTTAATGTTTTCCTCATATTTTATTTCGAATCTGAAATATTCACTCCTAACATCCGACCCCAAAAAAAGTTTGGAGTTTTAACATACGTAATCCCAGATTAGCGATGCCATACTTTTTACATTTTTCATTTCCGGTTAAAAAATCACTCACATAAAATGGACCGAATATTTCCATCGAACGAATAAACTAAAATATTTAAAGAGGCTAGCTAGACCTTCGGGCCCTCGTAGTTTTACTTTACGTTAATAAAGCGTAAAGTAATTATAATTCTAAGTTGGTATGTTTTATGTATCGTATCGTTAAAACCGTTCAGCCACAAGAGAGACTGAGAAATAAACATTCAAACTCACGTACCTATCTCACAATTCTCGAGAAAATATTCAGAATACTCTTCCGCGTCTTAACCACAATTCGCTTAGACTTAAGATTGACAACTCCTATGTACGTGCATTCCTTATTAACATAGAAACATCTCAGTATACTATGCGGAGCACATAGGTGCCTAAGTAGCTTGTATTAAGAAAGTTCCAAAGTAAACGGATTGTTGTGATGTGAGATTAATCTTGTTATTAAACTTTGTTTAAACTTGTTGTTTCAGTATGGCTTACCTATCAACGCCAGTTTAATATAATGTCAAGGTAACTTGAGGTGACATCACTATTTTTAAAGTAGACGCCATGTATGGCAAGCTTTAACTTTTGCTTTGCAGACCCTAAAAACTTGTATAAGTAAGTACTCAATAAAAACCGCCTTGACAACACAGACAGCGTTAAAAAAATAACACAAGAGTGTCAATAGTGTCAAAAGAATATCAGTAACAAGTAGGTATCAACCAAAAGCACTGACTCGGAAACTGCAATGTGGAGCTTGACATGACATTTTGCGATCCGACATCGACACCACATTCGTCGCATCACTGCGAGGCTCCGACATTGCGGTTTTGTCATACGACACATGTAAGTCGACACTGTAAAAAGAGTGCGTAGTATTTAGCGACGCGACGTGATGACGACGGAGATACGCCATGCAGGCTTTGTCGCGCTACGTTTTGTCTATGTGCATATCCTGAACAGTCGCGGGCCGTTGACCTCCGATGAAAAGCCAATTTCTAACAGCTCTTTTGTGCGAGATGTGAATGTCCGACGGAGGTATTTAACGTGCTGTGCACAATTATTTTTAGGGCCCCATAATTGCATTCATTAAATGGTAACTCGGTTCCTACATCCGCCGTAAAAGTAACAAGTGAAGGTAGAAATTTTTATATGGCTATAGAAAATTACCTGTTAAAGAACTTAGCCGGGGATTAGATGATGATTGCTTAGGTATTTATTTGTTCATAGCAGAGGTTTGCTACTTATTTTTTTATTTGGAATAGAATAAGACGCTAAGCTTAATAAACTATTGATGATTGATGAGCATGCCGGTCATAAATAAAGCTGGAATATAACAGCGTCCATCCATGCATATTGAGTTTACATACGCCTGCAGGGAAGAAGTTGCGTATCTATCAACCTCTAAGAATAATAATCTTCTTTCTTGATAGAAAAGATCTGATGATCTTGATAACTGCCTTAATCCTTTACACTCTATATTATACACTCTTCATATTATACGCCACAGGTCATTTATTTCATAATAACAGCATTTTAATGATTTTATTTGATGTCAGCGGCAATCATAATAATAATCTTACGAATACTCAGACACGGGCTCTAGAACGATCATTAAACGTTAATTTTACTGCATTTTGATAACTACAATAAGGCGCGGGAACATTATGAAGGTAGCTATGATATCAAAGTGGCACTTACATTAAGTAAATGCTACTTACATAGTCGGTAATGGACGGAGAGCATGTTTAATTTATTTTGTAGTAAGATTACGTGCGTAATGTAACATTATACTGTTGAAATACTGAATCTTTTAATGCTGTCTGACTGATACGATCATCGCTTTCGTGTTCATTTAATTTTATGTGATTGTACATTTAAATTATCTGCTTCATTTGCTATGTCAGATATATTTTTGTCAGTACTTTTTCTTGTATACACGGCAGTAAATTGTATAACTTTTAGTCCGTGTTACGTATCGACCCATTGCTTAGGCAGCCCTGCGGTACTTTCGTGCAATTTAATTTCGAAAGAGAAAATTGCCATAAACTACTACGCCTATTGCAATGTTACCTTATACTGAGTAGAAGGCAAAGCCGTCCTATCTTTCTCAAACCATTCCATTGTACTGTCACCTCACGTTTTCAATTCTTCTACAAACAATATGGCTGCTAGTAACGCAATCGTAATAAGAACTTTGTAACTTCGAAATTAAAATACTTACGGCCAAACTTGCGTAATGAACTTGACTTTTGTAGACGATCGAGTAACTTGGTACCGGAGCAAATATCTGTTGTATACCTAGGTATTATATATATACAGCTAACCTTGAAGTTCGAGGCTGTGCCTAACCACCTAGAATCATGGAATCAAATAACAATTCCAAACTCAGTCTAGACATTGTTTCTGGCAGCCTTGTGACAAATGCATGCACAGTATTGAGGCCTAGCACAGAATAACTTAAGCTCAGAATACATTTGATTCGTCATTATGTATATTATAAAGGTGCGTGCGCAGATACTTTCTATATTTTCGTATTTTGTGTGGAAACATTACTCAAGACAATAAAGTATTTTCGCTTAACCCCGACATACTTGACAAAGTTTTTTAAAGAATGAAGATAAACCCTAAAATACCTATCCCACTCTGCCACTGGTAGATAAACGACGGTAGATAAACCAAAAACTTAAAATCTATTACCTAAAACTATTCTCATAGACATTTATAACAATCATCAAATTACAGTTAAATCGCTCATGAATGAATACCAAATCCCAAATGTAAATTCATCAAATACGTAATCCAACAATTTGATGCAATAATTACGCTACATTACTCACACATTACCGGTACATGGCGCATTTAATGCATTTTATACTGCAAACACCGGCCTTTGAATGGAAATTTATCTACTCACAGGAAATATAAGACAGCACGGAAACGCCTCCGCGCGCCCTCAATTTCACTTTGATCTATTCAGATGCGACATCTTATACTATAGGTGTGCTACGGTTCAATCGCGATATATCATTCTACATTTCTCTTTTCTCATACTAGAGATGCGGAAGCTAGTATTTCATGATAACTTTGTTGGTTTTTGTAATATTTGGCCGTTGTTGTTGTGACTTTTAGATGGATGTTGTCTACAACCATTTCCGTACCCATTCTTTAAGTGTTTTATTTGAAAGTGGTTTTGTGGTCTGTACATACTCTTGAAATATACTTGATGACTCAACTCTCAGGTAAATTTCACAGCATAGCACTACAGTTCACCTATTCGTGAAACTATACATTAACAAGCAACATATCTAAACGACACTAATCCAGACACGATTTAACACATTTTCAAGCACTCGCTACCGGTAACAGTATCCACTATTAGCCTCTAGCCACAACACTATCAATACTTTAGTAGGTAGATAGGTATATTATACGTTCACGATGAAAACGTGGTTGTTCTCATTCGAGCATTTTATTATGAACGGCTGATAGGCGCGTGCCGCGAAATTGATTGTGCGTGTTCTCACGTACCTGACAAATTGCTATTGCAATGCCTCTTTATTCCAGTACGTGAACGATGGCTAGCTTGCGTGGCCTAAGGATTTACTTAACTGTCGTAATTTATGGCCAGACAGCTGTATAAATGTATGAGTTGTTATTTGTAGACTTACAAGGAATGTTTTAGTCGTAAAGCATTATTGTCATGGGTAAAGTTTTAATGTTGTCGAATTATTGAGGTGTACTCTTGTGTTACAAAATATGCACTGAAGTTGTGTTCTTATAAAATCAAACTCCTTCGGCAGTCACTTTATAATAGCGATTAATTTAATAAAAAAATCCGCTGATTAAATTTACGAGCATAAAGATATTTTCTAAGGACATACGTTAAACAAATTACCGACTCTATAATGAGATAGAAAGGGTTATTCAGATTTAATATAAAATTATTGACCAAAACGAATTCTTTAAAAGTGAATCTGCCCATTTTATGATATTGCAAGCTCCCTTTGAGCTTAAAAGCCGTATAAATGTATTTTTATTGGTCACTTACTTTGTAGTAATCTCTGGCAATGTAATAAAGTGCCACTTAGGTAATGATTTTGGTGACAAACCTTTTAAGGGAATGTCGTTACAACTTATTTATTGTTAACGACTAGAAAAAAAATTATGTAGGTATTTTTATTGATAAGGTTATAAAAAGAAGCTATAAAAATTCGAAAAAAAAAATATGATTGTTATAAAAAATAATGTCTACTTAATAGTTGCTGGACAAGAGTCTTCACATAACTGCTGCCTAAAGATGAACGGCCGAGTTCACACCGACAAGATGACCTAGGTGTATATATATCGAAAGAGCTGTTTTGAGGTAGCTCAGGAAAAGAGTGCCTTCATATCTGGAACATGTTGGGGACGTCTTTACTAAGCAGTAAGACACTTAAGAGCTTATATAAAACCGCAATGAAAATGTCAAAGAAAATCCTAGTCTGTAGATAATACGATGAGTATCACTGTGAAGCCCCATTGAAGCCTTTGAAGGTACGTGGGATATAATCCGTCTGTCTGGTGTAACTCAGTCAGGCTGCCCCTTGACATCTGAACGAAAACATATTAATGTACACACACATTTGTTGGAAGGGAAAAGAGGGTTAATATACTATGAGTGGCTTCTTTGCCATCGATCGTTCGTATGGAAACTTATGGGAGAAAAATATGGATTAGGAAGTTTATAACAACAACATACCATCACGCCTGTATTCCCCGAAGGGTTAGGCAGAGGTGTAACAATGTACACCCACAGTTCGCCGGTATGTTTAGGTTCCATGTAATAGGGGGCGAGCCTATTGCCATTAACCGGGCACAAATCCTAACTCCGAGCTGCTACTGAGAATTTCATAAAAAACCAAGAAGAAGAAGTCTTTCATAGAAGTTTATAATAAGACGTCTTTGTTTTTAATTAATTACTATTGATTATTTATTAAAGCCTGATTTTCACTAAAGAGCTAGATATTCTGGACAATGCACTGCTGCGCGCTCCATATAAACGTAGATTAGTCATATTTTGGTCAATAAGTATCTAAACTTTATGAAATTTTAGGGATAGGATAAGGGCACGGTAACTTGCGGTTAGTCAGTTTTCCAATATTAAAATTCATCCATAGTGACGTAATATTTTGAATTTACGATATTTGATGGAAAACTGACTACCTACAAAACTTGGAGTTCAATTACTTATTTACCAAAATTTGACTAGACTACCTTTTAGACTGCAATGTTGCCATGTTCACTTAAATTAACAATAATGTGACACCTACTTAACTTGTTGTGTTTCGCTACAATTTCTAAGAAAAACATTCAGTGTATCACTGTCAGCCCGCATAGGTAGTTAGAGTTAACTAAAGAAAAGTTGCTCTAGCGTTTGTTACTAAGAACTGGCTTTACTTCACGAACTTGGGTTCATCTATTGACTTTAACCTGAGCTTAAAGCCAACATGTTATTACATGTACTTTTGAACACATCTGTATATTTGATATCTATTTACTTAACTAGTTCCTACGTAGCGCCATAATAAGGAAACCGTAACTCCAAATTAATTTTCTTAATTCAAAATTGATAACAGTAATTCTAAAATAATGACATTATAATTTAATTTAAGTCTACATTCATTATCTACTCTTAATTACCAATCTTAATTGTAATGATTGTAATTCTAAATAAAGCTGCGAAAACCACCTACAGTTTCCAGTCGCTCCAATGGATGACTCAACGTTCAGAAATAAGAAGCATTCTATAACTTAAAAAGAAGACACAAAAAAACAAAGTATTCATGAAAAACACATCACGAGAACTAGGTATACTCACATAATAAAAGTCAATGACTGAATAATGTGAATTCCAATTCCAATTCCAACGCTAATAATCCAAAATAATACGAATCCTTGGGGTATAGACAAAGCCATGCTAAATGTGGAAAATACATATTAAACACGCTGTAATTAAATTAGCAAACAGTAGTGGAATTCTTTGGTTTTTCAAACCTCCAAAAAACTTGAGAAATCGTTATGGTATTACGTTATCGAACCTTGATGTCTTGTGGGCTACGGATTTAATAAAACGGCTGTACTTTGGTAAAATAACTTATAAAGTCTTTGAAGGTAAAGTAATTGTTTCGTGTCGAGTCGTGTATTTTTTAAAAACACGGCTGAAGGTACTGGGACAAAGTAAAAATTCTAAACTGGTGCTCTTTTTCTTAGCATATCGATAGCAAATATAGATATATTAGTAAATATTGTTAGTAAGATCTACCCCGACCTTATTGGTGGAGTTTTTCAAAAAGGTCGTGTGCGCAGTACTCGTAACCGGCGTGCTTGTATGAACGTGGTCGAGGCGAAAGAAGTGTGTAAGGATCGTAGCAGGTGGCGTTCTGTGGTTTCTGCCTACCCCCATGGGAAAAAGGCGTGAGTTTATGTATGTATGTATGTATATGTTAGTTAAATTTTTATTTGGTCCAGTATTTAGCTACGATAACGCTATCCGCTGACGCTGTCATTAGGTCCTAACGTGTGCACGTAACAGAACAGGTGATGCAAGATGTAAGGTGGGCCATGATCTGCGGAAGGACGCCGCATATGCACTGAATATCGGTAACATCTCAAAATCCTCGCCTATGAAGATTTTCTTTGCTGCCGCCGACCGGCCGACTGCTTAAGCTTAAAGTAATTTAGGTCGGCCACGGCAACGTGTGCCCAAGTGGAAGTCTCACCAATAGCTCGATGAGTGCTGTGTTGTGGAACTGTATCGAATACAGATGTAGGGATGAACAACATCATTGCAAATTGACAAAATTTGAAACAAACCCCTATATTGAGTACACCGCATTAACAACGTAAACAGAATTGGGGTTTAATTTGTTTGTTATACGGGTGTACCTATCAAAGGGATATTTGACAATACTCCACCACAAACACTGTGAGAGCAGTGTCGTGACACACAAGCTATTATTCAGACGCACTCAAATCAACATCTGTCACTGATTGACGATACTAGGATTAATTTGCATCGCAAACGGCTTCACATAAATCCCAACTACATAAGATACAAAGCCAATAACACAGCTGCGTATATCAATGCACGAAACCGTTTTGTGACCATGAATTAATTATAAATGCGAAATTGTCTATGGATGTCTCTAGAGAGGGCTTTAACCCTATAGAGGGAGACATGGCGTTACGGGGTATAAAAAGACAAGAAAAATTATTGCTGGGAAATGGCTTTATTTTTGGTGTGAAAAATCAGTGTTTATGGTAGTAGGCAACGTACTCTATCAACTTAACAGAATACAAAGGGACGTGAGGTTGTGTGGAGTTTATATAGAACATTTAACTACCTCATTGGCCTAGTGGTCCTAAGCGCGACTGCTACACTAGGGGTCTTGGGTTCGATTCCCAGGTCGAGCAAAATGTTATTGGGTTTTTCTATGAAATTCTCACTAACAGCTCGGAATTAGGATTTGTGCCCGGTTAACGCCAAAAGGCTCGCCCCCTACTACATGGGACCTAAAACATACCGGCGAACTGTGGGTATACATTGGTACACCTCTGCCTAACCCTTCGGGGTATACAGGCGTGATGGTATGATGGTAGTAAGAACATTTAAAACTTCATAAAAAATAAGCTTAAAATTGTTGGAACTTTGACCGTTAATACCTCCGTAACCAGGAGATTCTTAGACATGGTCCAGAATAAATAGATGATTACGATGATGGGAATAATAATATGTAACTTTCCGCTTCGTTTAGTGTCTTTTTACACCCTTTATTTAAATTGGAAACATTTAGGTATGAACAGGAGTAAGTGTTGAAACTCGTATGGAAAAATCCACAAGCACGGAGTCACGGACGAGGCCCTAAAGTTATTCATATACTAAAATCACAAAGATCTGTTTGTCTAACAGTTACAAAAGAATTCTTGTATGTGACGACTCACCTACTTTTAGTTGAAGAATGTGGATACAGATGTTATGTTACCCACTTTGGTTAAGCAAACGTTAAACTAAGCGTGAGCTATTTAACTTTGATAGCTTTTTTGATCAATTATTTTTTAACGACGCTACTCTTTAACAAAGTGTCTAAAGTGTCTTCAAAAAGTGCTATAGTTTTAAATAATGTTATCTTACTCCAAACACCTAATGAAGACACAAGCAAACCGTCTTTTAATTTAAAAGCGACGCCGCGGTATTATGTTAATAGCTAATAAATTACCTTTAAGTGTACAAATCAATAAACTATGTCTGCCATCCAATAATGATATGCGAACAGACTTTAAACATTCCTTTTTCGGAAATTCCAATTATATGGGCAGCTTTGAACGTTGATTTCACTACTCGCCATGAGTTTTGTTTACGATGTCGGCTGATATATGGTTTCCTAGATGCTATACTGTTTCCCATAGCAATGTTAACCACCTCTCGGTTAAGTTTAATTGTCAACTCAAATATTTATTGTAATTTATTCCGACACTCCACAAAGTTTCTTAATTTGCATTATGTCCTTACAATAAGTATGTACACACATACACACACATACCTCGCGGTTGCTATTTCAGAATTTACATAAAACTAAATAATAGTGAGGCTAGGCTTGTTCAGCCACATTTTGAGTCGCACTTTCGTTTGCATATTTTTTGTGGCGTTAGTTTAGCACCCTGACGTACATTTTATTTGACTTACAACTTATGAGTTGTAAGTCAAATAATATGTACGTCAGGATACGTCAGAGCCTCATTATAATCGTTGAAAAGAACTCTTCACAATATATTCCATACCATTATAAAAATATATTATATTATTATACCATTTCAAACTGCGCTACAGGCAGCTGTTTCCGTCGAATTGGAAAGAATTGAACAGAAGGGGAACATTCTCAATTTTAAAACAACTTCGAGAGCTGTCCCCGAGATAATAGCATGTCACATCTTTACTTGTTGATAACTACGAGTTCAATCTTTTCTACGATGAACTTTTTAAAACAAGTTATAACTTTGTTCCCGGGTCCCACGCGACATTAGTCTGTCGTAACTTTCGTCTTATAATTTAATCTGGGATTAATCTTGGTTAAGAAAGTGCAGAAATATGTATTCACTTTCTGTGCAAGAGAATTTTATTTTTATCAAGAAATGTCTGTATTTTCTCCTATGACATTTTTACCAAATTTTAATTTCAAGTTCCTATATTAATATGACCCTGACGATATTAACCTCAGATCTTTCAATCCTACTTGGTTAACAAACTGACAGGATGAGACAAAAAAAATGTGCCACGGCGTCATCTAAGAACATTTAAAATCTTGTATTTAATTTGCATTCCTACCGATCTAGTCTTTTTACATCTACGTTATGAATGAACGCGTGGAACGATTCAAGTCCGTCAACCGCCCACGATTTTGCGAGTCACTACTTCCGTGCGAGGTTATTATTCTAGCTTCGATTTCAAGTCTACAGACATAGAAACGTTAACGCGTGCGTTATGCAGACCTCGATTAAGGTCAAGAGACGTTTTCTTCTCGATTTCTTGTAAAAATAATATCTACGTGGTAGTATTGTGAGCACACTTCATTACGATTATGATTAACTGCAACCTTTAGAAAAGCGTGCACGCGCGCGTTATTTGATCGTAACCTGTCGCTCTCCGAACTAGTCGTAAACTTTAATATGGTCATAATTTGTAACGATATCGGTCCTTAGGCTGGTAGGCCTTTACTAGGACCTATGACTCATCAGTAAGTGCTCATTTTATAATAAAATAAATTAAACAATTATGTACCTAATAGATGTAAATTCGTATCGGTACGAACTATACGTTCCACGTTATCGTAATTATTATTAATAAGAATACTAATTTGTCATTTTTTTACTATTAATATGATCAAAATTGTTATCAAATCTATTTAAATAATAATATAATTTAGCTACTCTGCTTTCTCATTTTTCTGATTGCATTTGCTAGATGATTTCAATAGACGTGCGTGTGTACACAAGAAAAATCTTTCGCCTTTTATGTCTTTACAGGAAACTCACACATAATGACAATGACTTATAATGGTATGCTAACAACATACTAGGCTATAAGTACAGTTTCTTAGAATTTTTAATACATAACTTTAATGGCAATAGGCTCGCGCCCTATTACATGGGACCTAAACATACTGGCGAACTGTGGGTGTGCATTGTTACACCTCTGCCTAACCCTTCGGGAAATACAGGCGTGATCGTATGTGTGTGTTTTTCCTTTTGACTACGCCCGCGCTGGCGACGAATAGAAAACTTAATTTCCTGTTACAAGCAAAATGATACTTTGCCTTGAAAAGAAAGCGCTATTAGATATGTTTAGCGCTTTTTCGGTATGTCAACAGTCGATATTCCGTCGGTACATATACAAAATACAATATAATTACACCGTGACGAATTTGTCAAACAAGCATTGTACTAATCGTAATCGTAATTTGTTCCTGTAGCAGTCAACTGAGTGAAACGGAAAACAATCGTGGCGAAAAAGTATCAGAAAATCAAAATAGAAGCCAGAAAGAACGTGTTTTAAAAACCCGTTGCTCTTCACAAGAAATTTCTCTTGTATAGTAGGTGTGTTAAAACCCACATACACGAACAACCTCCAATTGAATTTAACTATAACTATTTTCATAGAACATAGCTTTTGAAAATCTCAACATTCATCGCGGAAATGTGAATCGTTCTTCAAGACGGTCTTCAAGTTCGAGTTCAAAAGTTTCACAGTTCATTCAAAATGCAGGCGTCCTAGGTGCAACAAAACTGCAAGATTACGTCTGTCTCCCAATAGTTTTACCTTAGCACAATGTCTCTTTAGATTTCCATAGCAACGAACGTTACAAAGACCTTTTGTTGGCTATATTATTGTGAAGCCCGTGACTTCCTCGTGTTTCTCCAATCTAATTATTTGAACCAGAGGTTCTAGTTTGTGGGTAGTTGCTGCTACTACGGGTGCGTTTTCCTATTGTTTGAAATTTGTTTTTATATTTCAAGCTCGTATAAGGCTTTTTCGATAGTCTTTACCAATCTTAGCAGTCAAAAAAGTTATCCAATCGTGGCCATTTTGGTAGTAACTCTTTGCCCGTCTTCTCAATATATTAAGCCTACATAACACCATGTGGGTTTTCAGAATTTATTCGAATCGCCTTAGAATCAGCTGTACTTTCGCCACAAACAATATCGATATTCAATCATAAGAAGCAATCTAACCTCAATTTGATAACCGCGTTCGTCATGCCATAATTCACGACATACGCCTAGCCTAGCCACATGTACATGACAAAAATGGCCACGTACCCCGAGCTTATAGTAAGCCAACATGCTTCATTAGTCAAACCCACGCACTCTGTGACAATAGAATGAACACTATTGTTTACCGATGTTGTAATGTGGACGTTTGATTTAGATTTAAACTATCGGGAGTGTAGAGAAAGCTTGATGAGATCCGAACTTTGGAGTAGGTGGCGATGACGTCATGAATAGTTTGACTTTGTCTAAAGTAAACTTAAACAATAATTGGCCGTGGGAGTTCTGCTAAACAACTGCTCTTTTGGATGTTATCAAAAACAACGACAAGTTCAATTTTTCGACTAACTTAAAACTTGATGATTCAGAAGCTTATGTTCAAAAGTCCACATCTACGGACACATAGAGCCTACCATAGGCTTGCAAAAAAAAACGGTAAAATTTTCCTCAAAACGCGGCATTATTTCAATGTATAGAGAGCGCCGAAGCAACTTCCAAGTCGGCACTATCATTGGAGTGATTTAGTTACTGTATTTCAAAATTGCTATAGGTATAAATTTCCTTTGTACTAAAAATGTCACGTTGAACAAAAATGGGTTAAAACAGATTGCAATACGCCAGTAGTGCACTAGTACAGGTCTCTCCCATTGATCTCTTGCCTCTACACTCTACAGTGGGTGATCCATTTCCCACCGTTGACATTACAAACAACAAGTACTTTTATATACTCTTTTATTTGCTGGTCACCAAGAAAATAATTCTTGACGAGTTCAATAAGGAAACACTCTCAAAGTGTATGGGTATAGCTAAAGATGAACTGGGCTTGAATAAAAACTTACAAGTTTTTTACAGTGATTTGTAGTACCTAAGAAAGTTATATTTCGTTCCCTCATTTTCTTTGAAGATTACAAGCACTCCACGATTCATCATTTAGTTAGTTACTTCAGTGAGTGAAGTTTATTTATTTATTTATCTGTAGCTGGAAATAATTTACAGAAAATTCCTCTCATTTGAACTTAATTCTTTGTTTGTTTTTGTTAACGGTTTCGTGACTTTAATTCGCAATAATATTAACAAATAAAAAAGTACCTACTCGATTTATAGACCGCGGGCCCATCACATACTACAGCTGTAACCCGTTTTCCCACAGCTGGCATTACAAACAGCTGATACAATCTATATTCCCTTTCATTCCCAACTCGACATGGGTATAAATCTCGCATTGCATACATTTATTTTTATAACCTACTTAAATGAAACATAGTGATCGACCAGTATAACTTGACATTTCGCTGCGGCGCTGCTCGAAGACATTATGTCAGCAATGTGTCAAATTTAGTACATAATTTAGTAACGATTGGGTCGGCTGTCAAAACAAAACTGAAGGCCAATTCTACTAATTAAAAACGTTGGCAATCTAGTCGCAATTTCATCTCAGCAACAGAAAAAAATGTCGGTGGTAAATTAGAGGCATTGTAGACAGATTGGGACCGAGATTAGATTGCTATCGTTCCTAAAAGCTAGTAAAACTGACTGTTTTCCTCTCTACGAAAAATCACACTGCACTTGTATTGCATTTGTTATTCACGCACTGTCGATTATTGGGTATATAAAACGGAAAAGTGATACCGTGAAAGTTATAAATCTTATAGTAACCGCGTTAACAATAAATCAGCCTTTTGTTTTAGGGACGCTTTACACGTAAGCGGGACGGCACATTCGGTGGCCATTCTAAATACAACTTTTGATAAAGTTGTATTAAAACTGCCGAACCGAATGTGTAGATCGACTTAAGTGTATTGCGATTCTTACGTGAAATTTTTCATAATCATACTACTGTACGTTGGTTAGGTACCTACGTTAACCAATTTAATTATTAGATAGAGTTACAAAAACACTTTTCTATATTCAATCCCACTCAACCTACCTAGCCGTAGGTCAGTGAGCCGCTAAAAGTTAGTGGTAGTTCAATTCGAAAGCCCATTGTGGGCGACAATGGGCCTTATTTAAAGTTTCTGAATGCCATCTAGAGCCTTCAGCGAACCAAAGGCATTTAAAAAAAATATATATATATATATATATATTAAATGTAACTGTTAGTTCGGGCGCACACTATTGGCAATTAGCGTACACGTTCCAACGATAAAACCTCGATGGTTATAACTTATAATAGTTATAATGGTATATGTACACAATACTATAAAATTGGCAGTTCATGTCGATTATTCCGACGCATAAATCTATTAAAATCGTATAGTGTTTTACCGATAACGGCTTGATCGTTTAATTTAAATATGTGTTAGGAGTGTTGAGGCTAATAAAATAACACATAATCCCTTATTAAAGCCAACTATGTTAGTAATGGGAGCTTTACTTAATCAATTGGTTACACATAAAAATATAATGGCTAGGTACACAAGCTAAAGTCGTTGACCTCTAAACTACTCGAGTTACAGTTAATAATTAATAAAACAACGGTATTCAGCTGGCGAAGAGCGAAACACGCGATGTGCGAACAAAAAATAAAACGAAAAATACTTGAAAGTATCCCTATTTGTTATTTAGTGATTGTAACTCGAAAATAGTTGTTTACTTTGTGTCTCTAGAACAACTCCTTTAACACCACCTTAACAAACCGCCATTAACCATTTGGAACATGCTCACTGCATCATGCATGTGTACTATACGGCACCACGGTCTTCCCGAAATTACAAGCAATTCTTCATCATCATCAATTCTTACAAGACATAAACTATGCAGACTTATAACTTTTTTAATAAAATAAAATAATTCAATCAATCTATCTAATCTCGTCGACTAGATCACAAAAACACCGGAAGCTTATAACATCTCGACTAGGAAATTGAATAAAATAATAACCCGATGTGCAGCACACGTCCACACGACCTGCGCTTGAGCATACATAAACATTATATAGCATTTCGCCATGTGCATGCATGCATTGTCGGTCAGCACCAACTTGAAAATAGAATTTTTACGAGGGAAGAGTCAGACGTCCGTATGGTCAAGTATTCGTGAACATGCGCAGTAGTTATGAATAAAGATGGCGAATTTTATTAGATTACTAGCTTCTCCCTCGATTTCGTCCTTGTGGAAGTCAAGTTTATCATAAAACATAGCCATAGCACACTCAGGGATAACGCAGCTTCCTATAAATTTTTTTTAGAATCCGACCAGTACTTAGATCCGGAGAATAAAAGAATAAAACAATAACATTCATAATATTAATACGCTTTATACAATTAGTATACCAGGAAAGCTAGGTAGTGTTAGAGCTCTGAAAACTGCAAAGGCCGTAAAGTTACAAGAGAGAAAGCCTGAAACGGAAACCTAAAAAGTTACACAATTTCGTACCGAAAGACCAAAGTAGTAGTAGTAGTAGATAGGAGCCGCGAGCTAAGTGGTATAGACACCTAAGCTGGTAAATAAAACACTTAAAGAAAATTTTAACGTTTATATGCTGCATCAAACAAATCTCAACTCAATTACTACTTTAACAGAGCATTTAAATCGCGGAACCTAACGGTCACTCGCGTGACATTAAAAGTACTAAAACGGTGACTTCAGCATCAGTGCCGCTCTCAGGTCATCGGGGCACATAATTAAACCCTCAAGTGTGGCAAAGTGCAACAATGGGCGTTTCTTAGCAAAGTGTCGCGATCCTCATTAGATGGAGCGTGGGGACGTTAATGAGGGGAGATGATATCGCCTGCGCCCGTAGCGGTTGCATACTTTCACTTCTTAAGGGCAATGCTGACTTGGAGCGATGAATGTAAACTTGACGCGCGATTGGGAGCTTCGTTTGTGACGCCGCGTGCCGCCATGATTCTTCCAATAAAGATTTGTATAAGAGGAGGACTTGTTTCAGTTTTAATAATTAGTAGCAGATTTGTCTATTGACATAATTATATGTTGTTCATTCATGTAAATTCCGCACTGTGAACGGATCTCTACTAAACCCATAGGTTACTCTATTCATTTTATTTTATAGCCTTTACCTACTGTCCTACTCCAGGGCAAAGGGTTTCCCCGTTCCTTTCATTTCCCTCGATATTTTGCCACATTCCACCAATTCCTGAAGAGGCGTTCCTAAGCTTCCTGCCATCTTATTCTAGGTCTGCCGCAAACCCGTCTAACTGTGTTAGGTCTTTAGTCTTGTGCTTCTCTAATTATTCATTAAAATAAATGTAAGTAGGTAGTTACCTACATCATTTAGTACCAGTACATTATAATACATAAAGTACAAGAGAGTCTACCCCACACGCTTCAAAATAATTTCACTACCGCGTAAGCATAATGTCTACGAGGCGTTGACTCTGAGTGGAGGCTTTGCGTGTCATGCGTGTTTGTTGTTGATAGTTATACTAATTACTAGTTATATTATCATCTTTACTCAAGCCTCACTCACCATGTTCATAATAATGCTCCCCTTTGATTGTAATGTTTAAATTGGTGCTGAATGGTGCAGCTTTAATTTATTTATTGAGAGTTGTATTGTTGATATTGTTTTATTAAGAGTTGTTTCAAGAAATCTATGGTTATTTAGGTTGTGTAGAAACTAATGGTAAAATTGACTAAAGCTGTGATTTAATTTATGTTACTAAAGGTTAACTAATCTGAACTGAAATAAATATAGGAATTAATGGCTAGTCCTTTTTTCTTGGCCTCGATTTTGTCTGATAAATTGGAATTATAAAAAAGGAGTATAACTTTCAAGAGAAAACAAGAACAGGGATTCAGGAAGCCGAACACTATGTAGCTATAACGATTGGTCTTTTTAAGATTTATCGTTCAAAGTTAGGCCATAGCTACGTTTGTGCCCTTCATGTTACCAAAATCATAAAATAATTAATGTTCTCCATAAATTAAAAGGGCATAGGAGAATCTGACAACGATTTCATTTCATACATAATGTGGATTATTCCTCAAGTACCGCGTTCATCTATTGTTGAAAGACTGGATATCGGAAGTTCCGCTCTCCCGCCTGCGCTTGCACACTACAATACGTGAAATGCGAGTAGGTAGGTAACTAGGTAAAAGGTGAGTGATCTCGCAACGCGCTCCGAGCACAACGACCAACCTAGACTATCAACGCTCTCCCGTCTTATTTACACAACAAAGCAAAATAAAGAACGTGATGCAACATCTTTGCTCTCGATTGCACGCGTGGCTTTAAGATAATATAATGGGTAAAAATCGTAATACGTCTATGAAGGAGGCAAGGAGGCCAATTACATCACAGCAGTAGTAATGGTATATAATTGGCTGCGTTCATCGACTACTCATTAAGCGGAAAATTATTCCCAGGCGCTGACACGGCAGGTGCTCAGTCTGGTTCTGTACGGCTGTTACCATCGATGGGTAAATAGAGAAAAACAATCAACGGCCGACGTCGGTCAACCGCGGCAGTGCGAGACGTACTTTATGCACAAAAAATGGACAAGTTCGAATCGATCGTGCGAGCAATATGCGCGTAGCTGCGTAACAGAATAGAAATATTTATTTTCTAAGAGTGTGCTAAGCAACCGTTCGTATTTTTGTTATAATCTTCGTTTTTTCATTAGTTAGTCTTAACTAAATCTAGAACAATTTCTTGCACTATTTTAACAAACCTTATTTCTTTCCCAATGTAATTTAGCTAGAAACACCTACAAAATGCTACGAATATAAAATTCTCTACATCTAAAGAAACTCATTAATAAACTCATAATGAAAACAATTCAGAGCAAAATTTTATAATTCCTTCTTTGATCTCGCGGAACCCTAAAGCACATCTAAATATTACAGCATAATTGCCGGGGGATGTCTCGAATAAATTACTGAGGATTACTTACCCGGCAGAAATGTTGCTCCTGGTTCAGGAATATCTTGGCTCTGACTAGAAAACATAACGATTAAATAGGTAGATATATCTACATAGATGTTTCTGGTTTAATAGGTACTAATAGTATCGTTTTTCCTTTTAGCTTTCTAATAAGAACTAAGGACGGCACGGTTGGCGCAGTGGCTGAGCGATTGGCTGCTGCGCTGCGTGTCGCGGGTTCGATTCCCGCACGGAACAAATATTTGTATGGCCTACAGATAGTTGTTTCGGGTCTGGCTATTTGTGTATGTGAGTTTATATGTTTGTAAACGCACCCACGATACAGGAGAAATTCCTAGTGTGGGGCAACGAAAAAGAAAAAAAAATAAGAACTATTGTTTATTATTCAATTATTAAAATATGCATGAGATTAGGTTAGTGTTAGTGCTTTATTGCCGTTCAAATTAGACCAAATCACAGATTAGATAATAGTTACTACGTAAACCAAACGTATGACCTATCTATTAAATAAATAGTTTTCGGGTCAAGATAATTTAACAATTATTTACAAATGCGTCTGAAAGCCGCAGAGGGCGTAAAATCGAATTGAATTTGTAATAATTATTCGAAGTCAGCGTCTCATATTATTGTTAACGATAGCAAATAATTCTTAGCTGTACACAGCCGTAATCATCGGACTAAACGTGATCTTTTCATCCTTGCATCAGATTGTGATAAATTACGATCATCACAGAAAACAGAGTTCTACCAACTGTAATAAATATTAAGTACGTGTCTGTTTCGAAGCTTGCGCTATTTTTCTTCATGATTATTATTTTGTGAAATTATACCTGCAGAGCGTCGCATAACTTGAACATTAATATGTACTAGAGGTACCTACCCAGCCACATTATTCTTTTATCCTGTCTTCAGTTCGACCTCACTGTTTTGATGCAGAAACTTATAAGTATGATAAGTTTCTGCGTCAAAGCTATATAAACTTATCTCACGACATATCTCAAAGTCGTTACCAACTTTCCGTCTAACCGTATCAATAATTAGAATTAGAGACATTGAGATTATGGATGAAACAAAAATTATCTGCTTTTCGATCTACATATCTAAATATTTTAGTTAGCCATTTTTTTATGCCCGTTGGCTGTGTCGAAAGAATTAAATAAGTACTTAGACGCCATCTTAGAATTAAAACTACTTGCAACATTACCTACCGGCCTAAATTACTTACATATTGTTCAAACATTTCTCAATTGGCCGCTGGCGGAGGCGCAAACACCCGATATGGCGCACTCGTGAACGATAATCTACATGTACCATACAACAGGCACGCAGACAGACACACCATCGTACAACGCGGATCTGTTGCACAAAGACGAGGAGACTTCATAATCATTAAGTTGGTTACTGTCTGCAAACTAATCTAGGTACCACGCGTGATACTTAATAAATACTTGACGTAGACCGCAGGTTCTTCAGTACAAGATCTGAGACTGCAAATCATTCTTAAAACACTTTTGTAGTTTAGTTCGAAAACGAGCCAACACAGAATTCATTATTAATTAAAATAATTAAATCAAACAATTCAATACTTATACAAAATGTGTTACAGTACTATGCTACAAAAAAACAGTTAAACGTACGTCCCGAAATTATGGTCCGGTATAATAGTTGTTAAATGAAACAGCATTAAACATACAGTCATTATAATTCCCTATTGCGAAAAATTGGAAAACTTTGACCTGGGTTTTTGTTATTTTGGCAGAACTGAAACTAATTTAGGTTACCTAGATGATCAAAGACCACGAGTTTAAACCAGTCGCAAGAACAGAAACGCTTGAAATAGTTGCTCATTCTGTGAAGGCAAAAAGCAAAAATAACCTAATAAAAATTCCCATCAACCAATGCAAGTCAAAGCAAACAAAAGACGAACGTTAAAGCAATTATTAAACAAAGTTTCGATTTGGCAGCCAAAGCATAAACAGAAATTCAACGCTATGCTATGCTTTCAACTTTCATGGCACTTACGAGCGAGTTTCAAAACTGCCTCGGTATCGAACTGAACTTTATCCCATATCAAGACCTGCACGATATAGAGTCAAATACAGACTTCCACAGAAGCAAATAAAAGTTCGTTGCATGAATAATGTAAAATGTTTACATCCTACATGTACATCCATGTAACTAAAACAATAACTTTCACAGTCTCCTTCATATTGTTTCTGTTGGGAAAACCCAAAGCTAGTTTTAAATTATTGCCAACTAAAATTTTTAGATTTCTTATTAAATTTTATTAAGCTAAAGTTACAATACCTTCCCGTTTTTCTTTCTGATGAATTTAGTCGTCACTGAAGTCTTTGGAAAAATGCCTTTGTTTATTCTATGCTTCAGCTGTAATTCAAAAAGATGACAAGAATCTGCCAGTAAAAGTAGTTTGTTAGTGTTCATAAAAAGCTTTTAGGTCTTAGTTCTTAGTTAGTCATCACGTAGAAATTGCTTTAGCAGTCTACGATTCTTTTCACACTAACATTTCTTATTACGTCGTCTCCGTCTCGTCACACTCAGCATAGACGTAGGTACCTATTTAAGGTTCCGGAATTTATGAGATGTGCCTCGTGTCAAAAAAATGATGGACTATTTGTACGGCTAACCTTGACCTGCCAAGACTAGCCTTGTCCGTCCACAATTCCACACTAAATACCGGACCAAGAATACTTACCTTGTCTTCAAATACTTTACGTAACATTGGCAACGCCCATCACTTAAAATCTTTAAAATATATTAATTGTCGTATCATTCTAAATGGGAAATTACTGTGATGATAATATTATGCAGAATATTTAAATAAATAAGGCGAATAAGGTAGTACATTCACCTCTCTACGATAGGCCTTGATCAAAAATCTACACCAGATTTATAACGTCCAATTAAAAAGATGCGGAAGTAGCTACAGGCGAAGACGTGAGTATTGTGCACGATACAGATGTGTATCGGAGATACCTACATACACGTACAAATAACATATTTTCTTCGCGAACAACGGCAAATATTTTATTTACGCCAAACGATTCGTCATCTCCGTGCTACCGACGAGCTTCGTCAATATTTGCTCCCTCCAAAGTACTTCGCAGGCACCTAACAGTTTTCCAAAGAACCAACCTGAAAGGCGCCTCTGACACACGAAGCCATTAAAACGCCCACGCTACACCTTGTTTACTATCAATCTGTATTTATCTATGAAAATCATTCAAAGATCTTTCCAAATTCCGACTACTACAACTCTGGTTAAATTATCATATTTTTACAATCATTTAAAACGTAAAATCATGTCGTACGTAGTTTAGCTGCTGCTAAATGTAGATAATTATGAATCATAAATCACATTTATTTCATATTAAATTATAGCTTGGTATAGGTAGGTATTTATATGAATAAGGCTTTTTACTACAAAGTTAGGCATGTAAAGCTATTTTATAGTAAACTTTGTAAGAGAACATAAAATCGATATAGAAACTGCAAGCGTACATACTATGGCTTTACTTCTAACCAGCTAGTATAAACAATTGATTTCAAGTGCTTGAAGACACACGCTCCGACCATGAAACTAACGTTGCAAGTGATTGAGAAAATTCATATGCGTTGCATTGCAATGGGACAGATTTATGCGACGTAGATGCCGATACCAAATGATATTGGTTCATCGCACCCGACACCGCAACGACAACAGAATAATGTGCACAAGTAAGTACACCTACAAAATAACTTCACAGTTCGTTGATCTTTCGCGTGTTTTCTGTATAAATACGTAGTACCCGGCTCGAGTGGAGTGGGTATCAATATTTATCCCAGAATCGAAAAAATGGGCATCCATCTTTACAAAAAAAAAAATTGACATGATCTGTTTCCACCTCAAGTTTTAATTGTTTCTTTGATTTTAATGGCAATATTTAAATCGTTTTTTATATACATACTAAAGCTATTATAATATTGAAATGTATAACATAAGTAATACATGTATGTCCCTACAGTTAATACAAAAAGAAACAATTTAAAAAATACTAAGCTACTGAAGCT
Organism: Caradrina kadenii; assembly: GCA_947462355.1. NCBI lineage: Eukaryota > Metazoa > Arthropoda > Insecta > Lepidoptera > Noctuidae > Caradrina > Caradrina kadenii. Next base: position 5,986,873 of record OX381684.1, on the reverse strand, counting down.
GCCAAACCAAACCAATCGCCTACCCAAGACTGATCAAGAATGAAAACATGGTCGAAGTTTTACCTCCTTCTAACTCCTAGATGCTTTACTCAAACGCAAGCACAAGCACTAAGGACATTGTTCGTGAAAAATTCAATCAAAACATGTTCAACAAATGAGGGCGGAAGCAAGATTGAATCTGCTCTCGATGACACTCAAGCGCCATCCGCTTCTTCTATGTACACAAGTGCTTTAGAAAAAGTAGATATAGAAAAAGACCCAACTACCTATGCGGAACGCGTCCGATCCTATTACAGAAACGAATAGCCAAACTAGTTTTACAGTTACCACGAGACGATTCGATTCTGCAACGATACGTAGTCGAAGGTCGCGGGAACTCTGGCGGGACCAATTCGGAATTCGTTCTGCGAGTTGCCGGTGACTCTGGACCCTGCAAGCAATACCACAGCACTGACGATCGTGGATTTCGACGAGGCTATCATGGTCGCACGACAAAAGAAAATTTGATAAGAGAGGGTCTATCAACAGTATTGTAAGCTCTGGATAAATGCCTCTTGCCTGGTTAGGTATTTGAAAACAAAAGCCACACACAACGAACTGTAGTTATCCCACAAATATCGTAACATTTCAGGAGTCTTATTATTTCTCTTTCACATTACACTAATTTTTCTAGAGCTTATTTATCTCAGTACGCCTTCGGCATACCCCGAAAAAGATAATTAGATCTAGTCCCTAGCGTCCTTGGGAGAAAATTACTGAATTCTGTATAGTTAGTCCGAACCCTGGACTAAGCGTGTATACCCCTAAGTGGAAGTGAATTTTAGCGAAAGTTCATATTAATTTCTCATACTTGTGTACATTTTTTTTTTATTTGTTAGAAAACAATTTTGTGTTGCCGTGACTAAGAAGATAATTTCAACAAAGTTAAATAACGAAGGAAGGTAGTTCAATAAACTGAAGTTATAAAGGTTTCAGCTTGATACTTAATACAATGGTCGTAAAACTTAAATAAAATTTTAAATAGGTAGAGGCGCACTAACAAGTAAAATGTTCTTTTAACGCTGATTTGCATATTCGTACCTACCTACTACAGTTATTTAAGTTCTCACGTTTTTATTGTTCTCAAAATGTTTTTAACTTGCTTATTCTATTCCTTTCCAATTTACTACCTGGCTTGGTTACTAATCCTATCTGTTGCAGGGCCCGGAAAAACTATGAACCACACTCGACGGATCGAAGGATCATTACAAACTTCTGTGAACTGACGTGAAGTTTTTTTTTTTTTCGATAAATTTTCGCACATTTTGCTATGTTACATCTGATGTATTCTTAATAAATTATCTGATGTTGGCATTTCAAATTAAAGATAAGTTGTTTTATAGACGTATTATATGAACAACTCGTTTCCTCGTTTCTTATGGTAAAAAATAAATATTTATTACATCCAATCAATAACATGATGCCCGACTTACCTCCGTCCGATAGAACACGTTTTAACGTCCAAACACTTCCGTTTGATCCACACAACAACACCTTTGACACAGATTCGTTAATTACTGCTTTCGATTACACGCATCACTTGGGTCGATTAACTGACAGATTGGCGGGTAGTTAGCAACACAATACCGGACAATACAGTGATTGAACAGATTATAATCGCGCCAAACTCACTAATTTTACTATTCACTTCTATAAAAGCACATAAAGAAACACAATTAAAAGTAATCACACACTGAAGGTATTTTATGTAACGAATAAAGAAGTGTAAGACGTTAAATTCGCTCGGGATTATTTGGATACGCGCGAAAAGTGCGGCGGAGGCGAACCGGCCTGCGCGCACGTCGCGCGTGCTTTGTCCGCATGTGCCGACAGCTGACTGAATCGCAATTCAAAACAACGCTGCAATTACAAGGCTGAAGCCTCCAATTTTTCGCTAACAACCTTTTTAACGTGTGTTGATACCGAATTCGAGCCGTCTGACAAAACTTTGCCATGAAACAATTATCAATAAGGCGATACTCTGAATACCTTAATTAATAATGTTTAGGTGCCTGCTTCAGCAAAATAGAAGGCAGTAGATTTTTATACTAAACCAAACATTATAATTTAACTAACACAGACATGATAACGAATATACAGTCCAAAGATAAATTCTTGACAGTAAGCCGGCTAAGATCATTATTTATATAAACCAAAGGAAATAGGACTTCAGAATATTAAACACCAATAAATATTGAAAATTTCATAATCTCGCTACTACATCATCAGTACATACATCAGTATTTAACTATTTATATTCAAATATGTTGCATCGAACAAAACTTAATAGGATATTACATCTACTCTATCTAGTTCTAGTTGTTTGAAATGTTTCGTAGCGGACGCTAATGACATTGAATTTGCGATCTAGAATCGCTTCCTGTGTTTTGAATGCGACGAAGCGGCCTGTGTACACGGGCCGGGATTGCGTACGGTAATGTATAATAAATTGTACAGATTCGCCTCTCTAGCTACAACTAGATGTGATTTATGTGCAGAACTGTGTCGAATTAACAATTACCGCCTTTATGGTAACGTTAACCGAACAAGACCGTTATTATACTCGTACGTGGGATTTTAACTAAGAAATGGTGTTATTAAGTTCAATAATTTATGTCAGATTGATTTAAAACAGCATTTATATTGGCATCGTGTTTATATTACGTATTGCTAGGAATATTTGTTACAAATTACGGTATTGTTTATTACATCGGAAGATCTTGGGATTCAATAGCCCTCTCAACGTTTGATATTCTTATTTTGGTCGGTCGAACCTTACTTGCATGCTGGTTTAATTATTTAGTACTATCTCAACATAAACCTGAACAGCTAGAGATAATAAAGCTTGAAACGTTCCTTTGTTTAGTTCGGATGAACAGAAAAGGGAATAGGCTCAGTAGTAAACTTTCACCTCCTAATTATACCCATTCGTTGTTAGTACCTAGATATACATTCAAGCACTTCGACTTTCACTGAGTATTCAACTTCATTAAGTGTGTAGGAGAGAAGCTAGGGCTCGGGTTACGCCTTTTATTAATACATATAAATATAACAAGTATTTGCCATCAACCCGTTGCTCTCTAAGCCAACAACTTATGGTACTTGTTTCTCCTTGGTAGAACCCACCTTGTAATAGATACTTTTATGGAGATAGGGCATAGGTATATTGTCTTTACATGCGAATATACCAGTAACAGTACGCAGATGCGTTACGTGTTTCTGCCGCGGTTATATCTAGACGAATCACCACGAATAAATGTAGAGTAGTCAAGATCAACATGCTTTTAAAATCAAGGAGATCTGAGTAAGGCTTTTGATACGGTCGGCAAGAAGCCCATATCAAAATAGCTTTAATTTCGTACGTGAATAGATTGAATTGTCTAATTTGTAATACCTACTGATAAAATCTTCAGTCATTCTTCAGTAATTTTCAATTTTTTACTTCAGAACTATTCAAAATTCAGAGGAGTTCACCAAGGACGCATACTTGTGCCAATTCTTTTTGGAAAATTCTTCTAGTTATTTTTGAAGACTAAGTTAAATAGATATACATTCTTTACGTGTTCGCATTCACTCTCACGTATAATGGTCCACGTTAGGACTAAGTGCGGAAACCACACCCCTAACGTAAAAGCATTCACTCTGTATTCGGGATCGTTACCCAAAACATGCAAAATGCAAACCCGCATAGTTATCAAAAGATAAGAATATCAACGTTAAGAAGCTTTACAATGTTATTTATATTCTCATGTTAAAGCATAATACATGGACCATAATTTCAAAAATATTAAGGCCTGTGTTGCATTGAAATTTGATAAATAACAATTAGCTACTTATACAAATAGGCTTTCTCTCAGGAATCTAATTAATCTAACTGCAAAACAGTAAATATTGACGAACACTTTAATAAATTTGATCGCTCACCTGACAATAATATCAAATTCCGTTGTTCCGCAACTCGTAACAACTCAAATTGAACCTTAAACTCGCCTTCAAACCTCTACTAGACTCTGAAACATATATTATAGGTTTCTTAGATTTATTTTCATGTCAATACAGGCCATAATATATTGCATGCTACAAAAATAGGGTGATATAACAACTATTCACAACATAAATTTAGAAATCAGTCTCGATCAAATAATATATTTGATAATCTTGATTTATGGAATGGTACACTAATCGTGTAATTTGATAACAGATTAATCAAAAACTTAATCTAGCATACTAATTATACAATATGAAGTTTATTAAAGGTAACAATTTATTTTTTTAGAAACACTTGTGTCGTAGGCCAAATCATTATTTAATTGAAACCATTATATATGTATATAGATTAATATTATATTTCGGACCACTTCAAAAATAGGTATGTAAGTGAATTATTTCATTTAATTATTTTATGTTATATTGCATGTAAAAATTAAATGCGTGAAATGAATTTATTATTTATTATTGTACACATATACCATACCCCTTTAAAAAAAAAGGTAGCATTTCAAAACCAGGAACTATTAATTTAGTAGCAATCACAATTTATGACAATTATTTCTTATTTATTAAGCTTATTCTATCTTCAAAAACAAAGGTACATGTCCATTTGATTAAATCCGCCTCATTACAACGAGCTTTAACTTTAGCCTAAGCTTGATCTTTCAAGCTTGTGATTGTATTTTGATCTTTATTCTGACAATAGTACTCTGATATATAAAGAGACGGAAACGACTTACTACAGCCGTTACTGCAGAAAAGGAAATTAATTATCATAAACTAATCTAATAAGTTTTTATTTAATATAATGACTTCACTACGATTTTATTATATGTATAGATATAAAAATGCACGTAAAATGCATGTACGCATATACACGAGCCACGGACGAACCACGTACGTGGATTGGTGCGAACATTGTGTATAACGACTAAAACTCTGCAATTACATGATTACGAACATTTTAGCCGGAAAATTTATAGGAGACTAAAAAAACTACATAAAGGAAAAATGTGTGTTTCGAAGCAGTGGACATGTACCCTTCAGAATAAGGTCACACAAAGAGTTAACTATCTTATTTCCTAGAAGTGGCCAAGTTACAAATTTTCCAAACTAACACAATACTTGTGATTTTATTTTGGATCTAAATCTATAGAAGAAGTCACAAAGTTCAGAAAGTTTGAACAACATGGAGAAATACATTTATTTTAACTTATACTATAACCAGACCATAGAAAAATAAATAATACATCGTGTAGAAGCGAAGCCGGATATTTCTATTGATACTTTATGCCACTGTTCATAGAATACGAAACGTTCAACCAGGCAAGATTGAACAGTACAATTCAAAAATATGTCACAAAATGGGTAACATCGCACATTCACAGCCCTTTCAGAGTTGGAGTTAAACTCGCACATGAAGTATTATATTTATTTTTCTATTATCTTGATTATAGTATTGAAATTCTCAATTCCGTTTTGTAAGCGTCTGTGCGATTTAATACCTATTTGTTAATTAAATGACTATGTCAGTCTTAAGCCCGTACTATTGGTACCTACATAATAAATATCATAAAGCAAATATATAAACGATTATGGTCATTATCATTATATATAACAATGAACTGAAACATTAAAATAATATTGTTTAATACTGTGTTTCCTCAAAACATTACGATTTGCGTCAAAGTTATATTGAGTTAGCTCGTACACATCGGCAAACGCGCAAGTCACGGAACTGTCCACCGTGTTATCATATCTTTTAAACAGACTTTGCAGATGTGTGCACACCCTGTGCAACAGCATTTAAAGGTATAAAATAAATATCTGATGATTTTGATATTACGATGGAATGCAAACAGAAATGCCAATATGCAATGGAATAACAATGAAATTCGAAACCGCACATATTTAAACAGTAAATATAACATAACGTACGTATAGTACACAGTAGGATTACATTTCTGTGTATGTTTAGGCACTAAAAGTTGAATTTTATAGAATATTGTATAGTTGAGTCGTCGAACTATAATAATAACATTAGAAATTCACATTGAAGACGATAGAATCACAAACTCCGAAGTGTACAGTAAATGGAGTATAAATAGAGTCAAAAAACTGTATTTATCTTAAATAGATGATACCTCTTATAATTATGTTGAGTAACACTTCGACGGACCTTTCCTTCTGCTCATTTTCGATTGTGATTGCTTTGGTACGAAGCATAATTTCAGTAGTGCTGCCAACTATAAACTTTTCAGATCACAAGTTACACCACAGACTACTACATAACAATGTGATGCAATACATTTATAGTCTGTCGAATAAATGTATGTATTCTAATACTCACACTAAATTATTTTCTGTGACATACAATAAAATAATTTAAACTACAAACGAATTACTTATTTGAGACAAGCAATCTCATTTATTCGACATACTATATACACATCTATACCTAGACGGTGCATGTAAATGTATAGGAAAATGTTTAGGGAATACTCTTCAAAATTATAATCTTGCTAACATTGCCGAACTTTGGTCGCGACGGGCGGCCAGTTTCAGCGGAAACCAGCCAACTATGCAGAAGATACTATAGAAATAATAATAAAGTTCATTCACCATATAAACATATTCCTTTACTAAGAAAACATTGTTAAAAAAAAATATAACAAAAGAAAAATCAGAATAACTACGAACTATAAGCGTGCATAAAATATAACATTACACATTTGTGTACAAAAATAATTATTCACATAACATTAAAACAAGTGATAACAAAACTTTATACTTATAATGATTCATAGAAGCAATCATTTATATCCAATAACAATAATATCAATAGTAATCAATACATACATTAGTGTTCAACGCATTGGCGATTGTATTAATTAATATTCATACCGGTAACACCAAATTTAACTGGATCCTTTCCAACATTTATTAAACCATTTATCTTATGCCCTAGGTATTCTTCTTCATAGACGCCATTGCAATCGCCATTTGTGTAAACTTTGTTCATATTTCTACTTTCAGCCTCCTCTATGGAATCTAAGAGATGTTCAAAGAAGTTAGGGAAGTTATCATAGCTTGGATAGACGTTAATATCTATGACAGCATGTCTGCCGGTAATGTTGTCTATGACGACATCGAAGCCAGCTAAGAGTAGGCCAATCCTCTTTCTTAATATCCTTATGATAGTTTTTATTTTGTCCTCGTTAAGCGTCATCGTGATATCGGCCTTATCGTGAGGGTCGAGGATGGAGAGTGTGGACTGACTATCTGCTTTACAAACTTCGCCCGTACTATAGTATATTGGCTCTAAATCTTCTGAAGCGATGAAGTTTTTTAGGCTTGGGCGCTCGCAAATGTGGTACCTTTAATTTTAAAAAACATTTTTAATTTTAATTTTATAGTTAGTAATAAGGAAGCCAACTAAAATACATTTAAAACATTATTAACAAACAACGCATGTGTTTGTTTGTAAACAGACAGTATTTGATTTCTGTTTTTATTAAAAGTTCAGAGGAATCAAATTTCATAAACATGACATTCAAAAGGATGTTGCAAAAGATATTTTAATACAACCTTGATATGTTCATTTTCTATGTTGACATTTTAAAACCTGAATCAAGGTATATTATTACTCTTGATGAGGATTATAAAATTAGAATATTATTATCTGGTATTTAAATATTAAATCATTAGATAACATACTGACCTATCTCCTATTAGGAAAACTTTGTGTAGAACTGCATTATGGTTGACAAAGTTTTGTACAACACAGGGTGGCTTGCACACATACAGGCCCTTCTCATTAAATATGACGATCATATCGTGCGCAGACTTAGACCCATGGGCTATAGTAGGCTTGCAGATAACGGGAAACCTGATGCCTCTCTGCCTCATTATCTCTATATTCATTTCTATGTTGGTGGTAGTAAACTCGGCGAATGATGGTGTAAAAATCCCTTGCTTGTACAGTGAAGGCTCATCTTTTAGTATTGTGTAGTAACAGTATCTGGAAATTATATATGGAACTAGATTAGTACAGAATTATATCTGAGCCTGTATAGGGAAGTGTTAGTGTCATCATTGTACTACTGTAAAAAGGGATGGTGCTATTAATTCTGTATAGTTTCATCTCTATCTCCCACTACACCAACAGTCACATTTCCCTGTACAGGCTATGTTCATATTGCATTACATAAGTTAAACATTCTATGCTATAAATTATTTTCATTTTCATCTTTATCTAAAGATTGTGTCTGTCTGTAATAACTATTATGATAAGGCAACATAGTGTAGAATACTAATATAGGCACATTGTATCTATTTGTAATTTAAATAACATTACAGTTAATTGCTTTTGTAACTTAGTTGTACATATCAACAACTTACATTGTTACTGAGAACCTACTCTTTTAAGCTATATATTTTTAACTATTTTAGATATATAGATTTGACTTATATATGTAAATATATGGTGAGACATAGAGTTCCACTAACCCGTTGTACAATACAATACTATAATAGATTTGAATTTATTTAAAAGTATACATACCTGTTGAGAAGAATCCTCACATTGTCCAATGGGTCAATCACTGTTATATTTGGATGGTTTGACAAATACTGCTCTACTCGACCGATAGTTATTGAAGCCTGATAACACAAGAGTGACAATGTAATTAATGGTGAAAACCCATCATATTTTACAACATTACTCTATCAAACACTTGTAGAGCACCTAGTCAATATTACTGTTTATAGGACCTTGAAGCTATTTAATGGTATTAAGGTAAAATACCCGAAGGGCATCACAATAGCAATGACATAGTAATAAAATACATTCGAACGGTATTACATTATGATGATAATATCACCTGGGAACACTGCAAAAGAATTAATTTGGCTTTATTGACCATTATTATAAGATTTATCATATTAATAATTGTGGTCTCATAAATAACTCATTACATAGTCACAATTAAACCTAATTGAAAATCAATTAGAAATCAAACTGTAAATTTCCACCATGAAAAACAAATCAGGAAAGTTACCTACTGTTTGGTCATTATTGTTTTTGTGTGTAACTCATTCAAGTGAGACCAATTGTTCTTTTTTATTGACCCTGCATAGTAAGGACACAGGTGACTCATAAACAAATAATAAGGACACTGACTTTGAAACAAATTGAAGTTCTAAAGGAGATAAGATACTAAAAGCAAGCATTACAGTGACATAACAGCTAAGAAAACATAGCTTTGTTAACATGATTAGTACAAATCAATACACATAATTAAATAAAGGACAAAACTAATAAAGGTGTTTTGTGGTACTGTTTATTCTATTACTCATCAACTAAAGAGATGAGTCATGTTTTTAAGTTTTCTTGGTCATCTTAGGGCTTGAGATGTACTTTCTGATAACCAAACCAAGCAATGATATCATCATACTTGATCATACTTATTTATATAAGAAACTTGGATTAACAGTTTTTTATAAAATAAGTAACTGAATACTAGGTGTATGAGTTAAAGATTATGATATTATAACAGTTCACTTGTTAATAGTAGGTACTAATTACCTGATGCATAGGTATCTATCTATTACATTTTTTTTTAACTAGATGATGTATCTATGATTTATTGATCATAAAAAAATGCATATTATTACCTTTGGATCCCCATAATCTGATGCAGCAATGACATCTGTTAGTTTATGAAGAAACACATCTATTGGTCCCTGTTCTTCCAAAGATCTGTCCAAGTCCAACTGTAAATAAAGTTTCAAATTTTCTAAACAAACCCACACTCACAAACTTTAATCTCCAGAACTTCAGAGTTCTAATAAAATTTTGAATAGTTAACTATTGGTTCATAATAACTTTAGTTTATAAATGATAATGATAAAAAATGTGGGAATCAGTTTATTAATTTTTTTTTCCTGAATCTGTATAATTTCAATATTACACAAATAATCCACAGACAGAAATTAATTCAAGTGTATATGTCATGACAGTAAAATGAATAAAAAATAAGATAATTTTCAAGTTATTCTTATATATTCAATGTACACCTAAAAAAATAATTAAATAAATACTTTTGAACTGCTAAGGTCTTCTGGTATGTACGTAATCTAATACATGTATTACTCACTCTGACTAGATTGTATCCATGAGAAGCACACGCTTTTATAAACTCTTTCCAATTCAGTTTCTGGCTTTTCTTATCCGACATCCACAATCCAATGGTTTTATTTTGAGGCACGCGACTATCCATTTTAACGTTTAAATAAAGTTAACGTTATTTTATTTTATTCTTCTTATAAATAAAACTATCAGGAGCTACATAAACTGCTATATGATACAATTTAAACTCAATATACAAACATGAATCTGGAATTCAACCTTGTTGAATATAATTTATAGGGAAACGCATATTCAGTATTTACTTAAACTGCTACGAACTTACAAAACAATAATACACGGTTAACGCGGCGCGACTTTCAACAATATTATCATCAAAATGTCAGTTTATTGAGGAAGGAAGGAAGTAAGTGATGTGACTCCGATCACAAGTAGGAGGTTCAATATCCAATAATCCACTAGACTGCTACTAACCTTAATGGCCTACCTGAAACCTTAGGAAAATGAGACAGATTAGATAGGGGCCACTAAGGACAAATAGTTATTTATTTTACGTGGATATCTAAGACACCAGGTAAGTGGAATCTCTATAAAACAAATAATTTGCAGGTCCCTTAATATCTTAGTAATCGAGGTTTCACTGTATATTGTATTTCACATAAATTATATGCTCAAGACATTAAAAACCCTCACTAGATACTACTGAATAAAGGCTAATACATTATAAAATATTTTGCTTCTGCCAATTGGCGGATATTTTCAAACAAAGTAACATAGGGTGGGCATTCCTATTACAGTATCTCGGGGAAAAAAGGTAGCTGAAAATGGTTCCAGTTGTATTCGATTGCAATGTACTAAAAGCAAGAGGTTAGTCGAATTTCTTTGGTTCGTTCACATTTGTAACAGTCGACAGCCATCTCTATGCCTAATACTTTTGTACTCTGTGGGTAGTTGGATACGCACGGCATGGCTTGCGCATGGCTAATGGCTACAACCAAAGAGGCTACAACTATGTATTATAGGGACTCGGCGTGTTTCTTGGCAATTCATGTCAACTTGTGTATTGTCTATGGTTCTGGACCTAGCTAAATAAAATATAAATTGACTTCTAAAATGTTTAGGAATTTTTGTAATTGCTTCTAACAAATTGAGACTTAAAAAATCCTTTAAATACTCCGAAACATATTAGAATAGAACGGAAAAGCAGGTGTGATTATCGCCTTCATTTGAAACAAAGTAATCATGGTTGAAGATGGTCTAATAAACGTGAAGCACCATATGTTGGTATTGTTATCTGATTTGGACGAGACCGAAACTGATGTTATAGAACAATGGATAAGTAATCGTTCTTATAGAAAAGGTAGGGGAACATCCTACTTCCTACTAATATTCCTATTCCTACTAGTATTATAAATGCGAAAGTTTGTGAGGATGGATGTTTGTTTGTTACTACTTTACGCTTAAACAGCTGACTAGATCTGGATGAAATTTGGCACGGAGACAGATTGTAGTGTGGAATAACACATAAATTATACTTTTTATCCCAGAAATATGTATGGTTCTCGTGGGATAATAATTATATCGAATTTTACGCGAAGTCGTGGGCAGGAGCTAATTAAATACAAACAAATGACCTCTTAAAGGTTCCTACCTTCTGTACTTAATTAAAAAAAATACACTGTGTACTTTATTCCGACAGATTTGGACCACCTAAAAGCGCTAACAAGTTCAGAAAACAAGCTTATTAAGATTGGAAATACTATAAAGGAAATTATACCTTTTGAAGCAGAATTGTCATCTGAAACAATAAAGCCACCAACTGTGGGAAATCAAGCTGACTGCAATCATATCAACACATGCCATGTTGATGAATTTCTTTATGATGATGATGCAGTGAATGACCTTGTCAAAAAGGGAAAACTTAAAAGATATTACTGCCCAAACTGTCACAATCGGAATATAGAAGTAACTACATATTACTTTGCTTTATTTTTTATATTACCGGATTTTATTGTTTTATAATTTGTCAATACATTGCTGTTATCATGTGTATATTGGTTGCCACGAGTCGAGCACAGATGGGTAGTGGTGGGGGTAACCTCACGCATGAACACTTTCGGCCAAATTAATTCAGTACCGATTTTATTCAAATTATTATTAGGTATGTAACATAACATACCATCACGCCTGTATTCCCCGAAGGGATAGGCAGAGGTGTACCAATGTACACCCACAGTTAGCCGGTATGTTTAGATACCATGTAATGGGGGAGAGCCTATTGCCATTAACCAGGCACAAATCCTAGCTCTGAGCTGCTACTGACAATTTCATAGAAAACTTAACCCAATAACACTTTGCACAACATGGGAATCGGATCCTAGACCTCTAGCATAGCAGTCGCGCTTAGGACTACTAGGCTACTGAGGCAGTATAAAAAGTATGCGGCAGTTACAAAGTATGTCAGTAAGTTAATTAATTCACAAATGGCACTTATAATTTTACTCTGATGCAGTAATGCTGTAGGCCTATCTGACTGAAACATATCTCAATAAAATAATAAAATCTGAGTAGAAATGATAATTTATTATCATTTTTTAACGTTTTGATAATCTGAAGGTAAAGGTGATATGCCTTCCGTAAAAAAACCATAAAACTATATGAAATCCAAAACCAAAAATAAATATGAAATAAAAAAATAAACCATTCTAAAATTCAAAATGTAAGTCACTAAAACTGCACAAAAGTGTACAGTAGTCGAACAACATACGCGTGTCAATAGACGACGAGCATCGGCTGCTGGACAGGGACGGACCAATCGCGTTCGTCGTCTACCCCCGCGGCGTCTTTCATTCCGCTAAAGAGACCAGAAAAATGAACTTCTGCACAGGTGAATTTTGTGCTCGCGACTCGTGGTGAATACTATAAGCATTATGCTTGAAATAAGTATTTTTTGTGTACTACAACATTCAATTAATAATTTAAATAATAACATTAATGTTTTCAGGACTTGATATACATTTCTCATACAATGTCTCGACAAGCAATTCAGTACATATTCAAATTCTTACTCCCAAGTGATTTAGAAGATAAACAGGTATTGGATGTTGGTTCTAGATTAGGTGCAGTTCTTTATGGTGTAAGTAAAAAAAATATTCCAAGAATAAATATTTACATTGTACAGAACATATTTAGTAACATGTCAATTTTGTTTTAGGCATATTATTTATCAAACGCAGGCACAATCATAGGAGTAGAAATAAATGAAGAACTTTGTAATGTTCAAAAGAGGGTGATTGAAGAGTACACAATGGACAGTAACAGGATAAAAGTGTTTCATTCTGATGTAATGGAAAGGAGTGATCTGATTGCAAGCTCTGACATCATTGTAATCAATATACTAGAGTTCTTTGTGGATAACGAAAAGCATAGGGAAATATGGCATTTCTTCAAAAAATATATTCGGAAAGGAAGCTATCTAATTTGCAACAGAAGTATGGCTGACACATTAACAAATCTAGAGATATTTGATCAATTCACGAATTGGTTGAGTAATTGCAGACCACATCAAATGGAAAACGAAATTTTGTTTGACATAGAAGATTACAATGAACTTTATTTATATACTGTTAATTGACATAATTTAATAATAAAACATCATTAGTAAGTAGTTTAAAACAATTTACCTTTTTTTTTTAATCTACTTATGTAAAACAACATTTATGAAATGTGACTAATATATTACAACACACTTATCATCATGCCTGTATTCTTTAGAAAGATAGCCTAAGCAGCAAAGTTTTGTTTAGATCCCATACAATAGGAGCATAATGCCATGAACCTTTCACAAATCCAGAGAAAAACAAGCCTTGGCAACATTAAGTAAACAAACATAAAAAAGTGCCTCTTTGGCCTAGTGGTCCTAAGCACGCTACGCTACAGGTATTGGGTTCGATTCCCATTTTTCTATGAAATTCTCAGTAGCAGCTCAGTGTTAGGATTTGTGCCCGTTTAATGGCAAATGGCTCGAGCCCTAGGGGGCTTTTTAGGTCCCATGTATTAGGATACATGGGACCTAAAAACATAGCGGCGAAAACCTCTGCCTAACCCTTCGGGGAATACAGGCGTGATGGTATGTTTATGTTGTGTTATCATAATAACCCCTAACTAATGCAAACCGCGGATCTTGGTTATGCTTGCAAGAGATTAATTTTATATTTATAATCTTTAAATACGAAAATATTATGCCCAAAAAATAGTAAGTTCCTATTCTGAGTTTGTAATGAGAACGGGAAATAACCATCAAGCTTTGTCTTTTTTTATTAAATTTTGATTCTAACCAAGAAGCTTGTTCTTTCCCCATAACAATCATTCCATAAAAATCAAGAGCTCACCCATCTTGAATAAAAAAAAAGTATTTATAAAGGTAAATAAACTTCATAAACATACACACATAACATAAAATGGCTTTAGTCAGTTACGATTACGATAGAAAAGGTAATTTTATTCACGCTGACTGTCTAGTATAATCTATGCCATAGATTTTAGATTTATATTATCTATGCTTTCCTTCACTAGTTGAAAAAAATAGGTATCAAGATGGCGTCTTTATGATATAAAAATTACGAAAATTAGGTACCATCGGGGACTGATACGTTTTCAAAACGGGTTGCGCCCGTATTCGCGTTTAATTTATTCGTGTTTACGTGTGTCCTACTAAAACATTACGATGTGGCACGAAGCAAGGAAACAAGAGCGGATGATCCGAGGAATGATTGTTGACTATCGTCGTAGGGCGGAGCGCCGCAAGGATTTTTACGAAAAAATTGTAAGCCAATCGTTTGTTTACTTAAATATTATATTTCATATCAACTACTCCACAAAAGTTTCACGTATTTTTGTGAAGTGTGACAAAGAGCATTGTTGACAAAAGCATTTATAATAACTTTCAGAAAGCGGAGCCAACGCAGTTCTTACAGCTTCACGGACGACCATGCAAGGTACAGTTGGATCCAGCCATTGCTGCGGCAGGAGAAGGCCCTGCTATCATGTCAGTACAACCTCTTATTACAGAAGTTATTTACATAGCTCAGAGCATTTATATGTATACTTACGTTGATAGTTCTATCGATTCGTTTGTATTGTTTGTATTAACAACGTTAAATATGCGGATGTCATGGTGATGCTGAGCCTGTCACTTTTTGCGTATCACATTTGAACAGATTAAATAATAATAACAACAGAGTAAAACAGTTCAAGTATTTGGGTTAGTGGGTCATAAATGATTTGTCTGACAATGCATATGTCTAGAAGAAACATAGGGTGTGGTCTGTCCATTGCGACATGTTGGCTTAAAAGCCAACATGTCACAATTGATAGGCAATGCAGGCCATGTCCAGAAGTAATGCCTTCTGAATCAACACCATCCTTTACAATAAATCTCTGGTGGTTATTTGCCATAATAACTACATCCATAATTACATAGACAGAACCTTCAGTTTCTCCAAATTGGTATTATTTTTTTATTAATTGCGTTTTTTTTTTATATTTTTTTTATTAGTTGAATTAAATAGGAATTCGAGAATATTCTTTTACTGATAAAATCATTTTCTTCTTCAGTATATTAGTCTTAGTTATTCAATTTAGCAATATTGCCTTGTAGGTAACTCTCTGCTGACTGAATACTAAGTTGGAGGAGCATATTTTGAGACTGCTTTACACTACTTCAGTACTTAAAGATAACAGCAACACAATATATAAATTAATTGAAAATGAGAAATAACTGATCATTAATTATTGCATTTCTTTTCTTAGGATGCCATGGCAAGGTGACACAAACAACATGATTGACCGTTTTGATGTCCGAGCCCACCTGGATTACATACCAGAAGTGAGGGCCCCAGAGATACCACCAGACCAGTTGAGTCCAGAAGAAAGACAGTGCAACTACGAGAGATACAGGATCCTTGCTCAAAACATATTTCTGGGAATAAGTAAGAACTTTAATTATATGTAAAAATATACCAAACATTTTTATGCTAAAAAGTGAGCAGCCTGTATTTATTTTGTGCAAAGACAAATATATATTAATTAAACAATGAATAAAGTTTTGATGGCTGTAGTTCAGAAAAACAATTACCTATATTAATCACCTGCAAATCTTCCAGGTGAAGACAAGTTTCTTCAACAGCTGGCTATAGAAGAACAGTTTGGAGTCACCGTAGAAGAAAAAGAACATCAAAAAGAAAAACTTCACGAAAAGAAGGGAACTGGTGCTGCTATAGGATACAATTATAGTGATCCTGGAGCACAACCGTCTGGTTCTAACGGTAGATTCAGCTTTACTGTTATCCCTCAATGTGCTGTGATGCTTGACGGCTACTTATGTCTGGTCTCGGGGTAGTATACTCTACGGTCTTTTCTGGGTATTCTTATGGCATGCAGTATTAAATTACAGGACCAGAGACTAAAAAAGTGGAAACAAAAGATTCAGAAGACGAATCTGATCTGGAAATCATTGATGTGGACTTGAGCATCGATGTGAACAAAATGGAGGCTTCACAGGTAAGTTTTGTCTAATATGTTGTATTTTAATTCCTTCTTCTTAGTTACAAAATACATTTCAAAATGGTATTTTTTCTACATTTATATTCTTACACCAGTTTAGGTACTTATTTCTACTATAATATACTGGCATCAAAGAGAATCTATTGTAAACCCTACTAAATTATTCTTGTTAGGTTTAAAGGTGCATCATTCATGGTATCCATTGTGTATTCACAGTGAACCGTGAGTCTAGGTCATTGTTCATTGTTTGACTAGCATAACATCCTGTCTCTCAGTGTCTTGATAGCCTTAAATGTAATGTAAAAATGTGGTTGTTGAAGGAATAACTGCATGGTCATCATGTTAGAGCATCATACATCAGAATGTTTGTATTAAAATGTTCATTTGAATATGAATCATTTCATTGATTGTAATGTCAATATTTTTATGCACTTTCAAATATTAAAAAGTTGTAACAAATTTCTATTTTGTATGACCTAATTGAGTTACTAATTGACCTAGTTGACAAAAGAATGGAGAGTAAATGTCGCGGATTCAATTCGTGCATTGAAAGCTAATCTATATAATTATAACAGATGTTTGGCTAGTTTGATGTTTGTGCATGTCTATAGATTGTTATAAGACTGTGACTTACATTGGATCCTTCTGTGTACATACTTCTAACCCTTGCACAGTTTTAGTAACACATTGATTCATAATAATTTTATAAAATAATACGTTTTTCATCCAACTCATACATTTTTCTTTTAACCCACCTAATAGTAATGACCATTATTTTTACCAAAGTAAGTATACATTAACAAAAATCTTCGCTTACGTTACGTTTTGCGGAGCACAGGCGCACGAGTTGAATGCGGTCGGGCCTCAGTTTGGGATGGCGGGCTGCGATCTATTCTCGTTCCTGACGGGCGATGCTGACGATGCAGAGCATCAGAAACAGCTGTTGCGGGAGGAAAAGGAGAAGGCCATGTTTTCTGGGAGAAAGAGTAGGAGAGAGAGGCGTGCGCATCGGTGAGTAGTCTCCTATAAAGTTCTTGCTATGCTTGTTATGATTAGGATTTTACTTGATCCTTGGTAATTTGATTAATTGCTACTAAGTTTTATTCATACAAAGCTTACTAGCAATTCATCAAATTACCAAGCTTATTAACCGATCATTCGTTTAATAAGCTCTGAAATGTTTAAAGTAATTAAACTTCAGTTACTCTGAGGTTGAATCACTTTAAATATTTTTTAATAAATAGTTAAAGTGGTTATAAAACGTAAAAAATCTTTAAAAATAATAATGAGTCTAAACGCCAAATATCGCTATATTTATATTAGTCAAGAACTAAATATGTTTTTACCTAGTATAACCAATGCTATCAGATTTATCAATAACTATTTATGTCTAAAAACTGTACCATCGTAATAAAATAAGTATATTATTTAATTTAATTATGATGGTAATATAATTAACTTAATATTCCAATTTCATGCTGACACAAGAAGTTGTACTCTTGAGGCACGCAAGTAAGGCCTTCTCCTTATTATTGTGTTGCCATCCGGCGTGTCATGGAGTAATAACGGTTTATTTGCAGCGACAAAAAGCTTGCGACGAGGGTGGTAAGCCCTCCGAGCTACGCCGCGCCGTCGTCAATGCCGGCTCGGTCGCCGAGCAGATCGCCCAGTCGGAGTGCCTCGCCTGACACGGGCGAGAGTATACAGTTTATCACGTCCTTTGGTGGCGAAGATGAAGAGAAACGTAAGTGTCTTTTAAGATAAACAACACACCATCACGCCTGTATTCCCCGAAGGGGTAGGCAGAGGTGTAACATTGTACACCCACAGTTCGCCGGTATGTTTTAGGTCCCATGTAATAGGGGGCGAGCCTATTGCCACAAATCCTTACTCCGAGCTGCTACTGAGAATTTCATAGAAAAACCCAATAACACTTTTTGCTCGACTTGGGAATCGAACCCAAGACCTCCAGCGTAGCAGTCGCGCTTAGGACCACTAGGCTACCGAGGCAGTTAAGATAAACAAACTACTATTATATTGAGTCTTGTGATAAATTGACGTTATCAACTGTCTGATGGGTAACAATAGCTTTTTTTATTTTATATTACGAATAGAACCTTTTCTTTCTTAAACATGTTATTTGTTTTAGTTAAATCGTGATTTGATATTTTATTGTCCACAGCAACGGCAGCCAAACCACTGTATGCAGATAAAGTGAAGCAGAACCTGAAAATGTTATACGCCGATGTAGCACGTAAACCTCGTACCCGGTATGAATATGCAAAAGTATAAATTGACGAAAAGAGGGCATGCTTAACACCTCTGCTTTTCCTTCGGCGATGATGTTATTTCAGTTATGTTAATTTGTGAAAACTTTTTAGACCGGCACGAACAAGTCGACGCGCCAGGCAGATAGGTCCAAGAGGCCCCAACTCAAGGTCAAGTTCATTTTCGCGCTCACGGTCCCGGTCAAGGTCGCGTTCATGGAGGAAGTCTCGTTCCAAGACTCGCTCGTCCAGATCCCGCTCCGTGTCGTCTCGGTCTCGTTCGAGAAGTTACAGTCCCTACAGACGGACCCGATCGAGGTCCAGGTCACGTAATCGTAGAAACAGATATTCTCGCAGCCCCACAAAGTTTGTATTTCACTCCTATTACTACCTCTTCAATGGTTTGGTTTGTGTTTAGGTTGAAACTAATAATCTTTATGTTTTCCAGTCAGGCTAGTGGCTATGCCAAGCGTAATAACTCCAGGTCGATGTCATTTGAAAGGTAAGCTTGTTTTGAAGTTTATATTATTGAATGGTGAGGTGAGTCAGATAAAGTGAAGGAACCGTTAGTTAATGGTATTTCAACAATAAATTATATCGAGACCAAGTAATGTGGGTGTCATGTTACAGTAGCGATAAGAATGCAAGCAAGCCGGCCGTGCCGCGATACTACGGGCGGCGCAAGGAGGACCATTCTTCGAGCGAACTATCCGTAGACTCTGACTCCAGCGAATCCGACGACGACGCGAAAAACAAGTGAGTTCAGACCTTTTTTTTTTTTAAAGTAACTACTAAACTGAATGGAACCGATTTATTGCAGTCTAAATAGATAAACAACAGCTACACAGTTCTCTGCCTGCCACTACTCTGATACAAGCAATTTTTTCTCATTCCAGAATGGCGGTGGGCAATAAATCCAATACAAACCAGAATCAGTTACGATTGTCTGGATCCAGCTCCAAAGTCAGTAAGAATCATTTGCTTTTATACATTTGTTCTGCTTTCATTTTAGCACCTTACGACATTACTGGCCAGTAGTTTACAACAGCAGATTATTTCGCTTTTTACAATTTGTAATACGAAACTAAACTACTACGTGAAAGTTTGTGCCGATACCCGCAAAATTCCTGGTTGTATGTTCATTTGGACCCATGGCATTGTCTTGCTCCATTTCGTTGGGATGATTGTTGCTTGAATCAACCTTTCGTCTTACCCGCCGTGTCTTAATGTGCATTAACATTCCACTTTGATGGATTAATTACTAGTTCTCATTTTTTAATATTCACCGTTTCATTCTATTCAATGTTTATTTCTCTGTTATGTGTAAAATATCATCAATTATTATTATAAGAATTGTAGTCCTGTCTCATTCTGAACCAAAAGGAAGACCATAAGTTAAGTTTGTCACTAATATAAAACAGTTATGTAGCTCATAACAAATTTATCCCTAAAAAAATGCATAGTTCGCTCAAGTTTATCACTGGTAAATGCGCAAGACACATTATACCATACGAGTAGAATTGCCGAAAACTATTCAAACTTTTTGATGGACGGTCGTTTTCATGGAGTCAGGTATTTCCCATAGCCTGAACTTCAATATGCACTATCAATTAATTCCTAGGTTTGAACTGATGTCATCCTACGAGACTACGTGTAGGTAATAATATTTCTCCAACGGAGGAGTCGGGCGGCCCAGGGATACTTTTAAGAGAATCATTCTCAGAAAAGAGTTGATTCTCCCATTATTGTCTACCTAATTAACATGAACACTTTCGCAGGGTCCTTCGCGTGAAACTCTAACACTGAAAGAAAAACTCAAGAGGAAAATGCAGGCCCAATTATCAAGGCAGCGTGAGTTTTATATGACCTAAAAATACAAAACCCACACAACATTATTTTTTTAAATTTATATTCTTCTTCTAATTTATACATATTTTTAATAACTTTATAAATATCCAAATTCAATTATGTACTAATAAATGATGTCAAATAGTCGTAATATTAATTTGCATGTATTCGTACGTATAGTTCGCGCAGACAAGCGGGCTGAAGCGGAGCGTCAAGAGCGCGAGAGTCGACGACAGGCGCGTCGCGACGAAGAGATGAGGGAACTAGCCATCAAACTGAGGCGCAAGTCTGTGTCACCAATATTTTACACTCTACCAGCACATAAACAGTATCCGATGTTCTTCTGTCTGCCCTTGTCCCATTTTACTTTCGGTCGGCGCTAGGAGTTTTCTTTTAATATCATCTTTCACGCTATCAATTTTAACCAAAGAAATCAGATACAGAATTTCATTATAAAAATTAAAATAATAAACATAAAACACCTGGTTTTATGATTTTGTAATCATATCCGAAAAAAATCGCATTGTATCTATAATTTTTTACGACAGCAATATTTTTGATGTTGGAATTCAAACTTGTTCAATGTAGGTATTTGTTACAGGCAGCGAGAAATGCGACACCAACAGAATAGACGATCGAGTGAAGACGACTCGGATAGGAGTCACAGTCGGTCATCTTCAAGGTATTTTGTATGCAAATATGTAATTATATACCTATATACGCATTTCATTGCCCGTTCTCCTCCATACGCAAATACCGTGTGGAAGGGGCAAATAGATTTAATTATTTTTTCTTGTAAATGACGTATAAAAGTGAAATGGTCGAATTGAAATAAATTGATTTTGATTTTTTACAATATTCATCCTTCCTCTTCTGGATACTTTTTTTTCTTACGATATATTTTTACTTTTGTAGAGATTCGCTGTCGAACGACAAGAAACGAGAAGATAAAAGTAAATCGCGAAGCCCGTCATCTCCGCCGCGGATACCAGTGTGGGAAGTCAACAGAGAGTCCACATCAACGTCTCAGAGACCAAGACTATCCGAATATGGAGAAAACTCCCACTACCCAGAGAGGCGAAGATATCAAGAATCGGAGGCAAAAGACGATAGGAGAAATGAAGAAGAAAGACCTCCACACTACTCAAACAGATACGAGAAGTATACAAATCGTGAACAAGGGCCCCCTCGTTATGACAGCTATAATCGGTATGAAAATCAGAATCATGACGGCAGATGGAAAGAGGACGGCTATCCTCCCGGGAGGAGGAGGCCCTACGGACATAGAGGTGGGTACAAAGGCCATGGGTTCAGACACAGCGAGCACAGCAGCAGTCCATCACAAGAATGCGACAAAGACGCTGCCGACGCTAGGAACAAGGTGAAACTTGTAGATTACTAGATAGATATCCTATAATGTGTTACAGCCAAAATAGGTAAATTGTATGTAGTTATTCAAATGTTAGGTGTGTAGGATGTTTTCTGTAGATGTTTACGTTGAACATATCTTAGACCTTAAGGTCGTAGGAATTACCGCATCTTTTTGTTAATGGAGTGTTACGCCTAAATTTATTAGTAAAGTACTTTTCTAGCAAATAATTTGCAATAAGAAAATTCATTTTTGTGGATGTTATTTATTAGATTTTTTTCAAGTAACATTTTTTATGGATTTCTATTTAGTTTGTTTAAAAAACACCTTAACATTTTATCATGCACTGTTCTCTTCACCTGTTCAAATGTTAATATAGGTACAATTATATTTTACTACCTGTTCTTGTTATGTAGCAGCTCTACTTGTGTGTAAATTAATTTTAATGTAATAAAACATGTGTTGCACGACTGCGCTATTTTATTTCTATAAAAACTTTTACTCCCAGCTAGGTAAGAAGTATTTGACTTTGATGAGATTTTGCTAATACATACCTTCTCTCTTTTTCATCATTGTGTTTGACCAATGTAAGGGCAATCGTATACCGTCAAACGGGGTGAATAGGGACGCAGGGGTGAATCGGAACGAAATTTTAAAAGGGATTTTTACTTTGAAATAATATAGTTTATTACCAAAGAGATCTCTTCTGTTTTAACTAAATTACAATTTAAGATTTTAACGTCCTTGCTGGTAACAAACTATATTATTTCAAAGTAAAAATCCCTTTTAAAATTTCGTTCCGATTCACCCCTGCGTCCCTATTCACCCCGTTTGACTGTACTGCACTATTTATCAACAAGCCCAAAGACTTGTTAAAATCACAGTAGCTTTACTAGAATATAAACATTTTATTGACTCTTACAAAATATTATTTACTATTCACAAACTTATTCAGATTGATTTATAATAAATTATTTACAGTCTAATAAATATCAGATTTCGTAATAATATTATAGGTACTTTGTCTTATATGCACATAAAAAAATGAAGAAATGTACAAAATCGGCTTACTTGAAAAACAATGTGCCTATGATGCCTTCATAGGTGATGAATTAAAGACATGATAATATGGCAATCAGGTTTTTCGTTTTTTTTTTTTAACTAAAGTAGTTGTTCCGCATTCCCTAAGTGCCATCTTGATGTGCGAGAAATCGCGGTGATAGTCACGATGTGCCATCCAACCCTAAACCCTCACACTTGCCAGGGTCACAAACTCAAAAAGTCAAGCAATTATAGCTCCAATCATTTGGTTGAGCACTTGTACCGGAACATGTACACACGTCCGTCCGTGCTCAGTGCGACTTGGCCTCACCAGTTTCATCTGCCTCTAATTTCACGGGCACTCATTCCTTTCAAGTCGAAACAGCTATACTGCTTCATACCTAGCCACGATGAAGAAGTCTCATGAGACTGATTTATATAATGTTTCAAATAAAACACTTCAGTCCATATTGTTTCGACTAATCACTGAGTGTGTCGACGTCAATGTCTTCATTGTCATCGTTAGTGGAATCGGGGTCTCGACCCGGCAGGCCTGTGGTGCCTGCTATGCCGCCGCGCCCTTCTTTCGTGTGCCGCCATTTCATGCGGCGGTTTTGAAACCACACTTTGACCTGTAAACCAAAATGTTTTATAGTACAAGTAAATAAATACGGAATCAATGAAACAGTCAGGGTTCAGTCCCAACGACGGTAGACTCGGCGGCCGACGGCTTTAGTAACATAATATTCAAAGGTAATTTGGATTTTTTTTAACTGCCTCTTTAGCCTAGTGGTCCTAAACGCCACTGCTACGTTAGAGGTCTTGGGTTCGATTCCCAGGTCGAGTAAAAAGTGCTATTGGGGTTTTTCTATGAAATTCTCAGTAGCAACTCGGAGTTAGGATTTGTGCCCGGTTAATGGCAATAGGGTCCCCTATTACATGGGACCTACACATACCGGCGAACTGTGGGTGTACATTGGTACACCTCTGCCTAACCCTTACACATACAGGCGTGATGGTATGTTATGTAATTTGGAGGCGAATAAGTACATAGGTATGTTGAAATATCTTTGTCTCAGAGCTACAAATAGGAATATGCTAGTAAGTACTTACCTATTATCTAATAGCGACGATTTTTATATACTTTTTAGACATAACTGTTTATGCTCACAAGTTTAAACCTAATGATCTATGTAGATTACCTATTAAGATTATGCTTATAATTTACGCGTAAGCCGTTCTTATAAAACTGAAATAGGAAAAAACAAAAGGTGTCGTAGGACAGCCGGTCGCTATATATTTGCCTTTGTATAAAATAAAATAATTAGATGAAGGAACTGGTATAAAATAACTGCACTACATGCATGGTTGTACCTAGGTAGCAAAAGTGTCGGGACGGTCGAAGTTTTACACTTTTTTCGGTGTAGCTCATTGATTTAATTCCAATAAAATGTTTCGCAACCGCAGCATTATTTTACTATCTAACCAATTTTAGATTTAAAGGTATATAAGTACCAACAGTGTTAATTAACTTTGGCGTTCACGCCACGCAAGCGGCGACGACGCGACGGCGCCACACCGCCTGCGGCGACCGCTATCGTTTAGAAATAATTATCGGATACAGATGTTTTCATACGACATCGACAGCTTGACGCAGCGGAACGCTAGGGCCCCGCGGTGTTGACACACAGACCTATCTCATTGGTGCTTTTCGGTATTGCCTGTCCCGTGTTATAGGTAGGTTGCAAGCGCGGCTGCTGAGCGTGAGGTCTCAATTTTGATATCCTAATCGCGGGAGAGGCTCAGAAGAATGAGACAATTTTGTGGAGGATGTAATTTTGGGCGGTAATTATTTTCTTGCTCGAATTCCACAATTTTCAACTCTATTTTTATTGGATTTCAGTTTATTATCAATAAATAAATAAAAATATTCTCAAGCACACAGTACACACAACAGTGCTTAAAAGAAGAAATCCTAAGGGGCAGTGTAAACAGAGCAGCAATTGCTCTGTTTGCACTGCCCCTTAGGATTTCTTCTTTTAAGCACTGTTCTTATAAAACCTTACCTGAGCATCAGTGAGTCCTAACGTAGCCGCTAACTGCCGCCTATCTGGCTTGGTAATATACTTTTGAATTTGGAACCGTCGCTCGAGTCCTTTCCGCTGTAAGTTGCTGAAGACTGCACGAGACCAGGACCGTTTCCGCTTGCCACTTGATGTGACGTCACACCGGGGCGCGGATGACTGCTGCGGCGGTGACGATGATGGGAGGGGGAGGCGATATACTGGAAATAAAGGAAAACGTTTTAAAAGTGGCAATCAGTTGCTAGATATTATTTCGGACTATTTATCCTGTTAAATCCTCTCTAGTGACGACCTAAGCCGAGGTCCGAACTCTACAGAGGGTGCCTATAGCTTGCAGTGGCTTTGTTTATAAATTGGACGGCCGCTGGGGCCGTATGGCTCTCGAGTGGCGACCACGCATCGGAAGGGAGTCCACGAGTTACACCGATGACATGGTAAGGGTCGCGGGAAATCGCTGGATGCGGGCACCGCAGGATGGGTTAATAATATGGTTTTCTTAAGGGGAGGTTATATCCAGCAGTGGACGTCGTCGGCTGATATGATGAAATAAGATAGACAATCCTTCAATTTAAGATTGCTGCAAATGACTGTTATGGTTTCATCGTGCCAGTTAATGCCAATTCCCACCAATATAACTCAAACGAGTATGAATAATTTAGCTGGACAATGTTGGATCAGTAAGTACATTTTGATAGCTAACAGCCATTCAGATTTCAGAGTCATTAATTCTTACCTTACCACTTGCGTACGGTGTATAAATACCAGCTAAGTTTGGAGCCACGGTTGATGCAATAAGTATTTAGATACTACATCAACTATGATGTTTCTTAATCGCTTAGGTAATAAGCTGTTGAGCTGGGTGTGGCGAGTTCGATTCCCGCACGAAATAAATATTTGTATGGCCTACAGGTAGTTGTTTATGTATTTGTTTCTAAACGCACCTACGATCCAGGAGAATGTCCTAAACACGGGCAACGTTTTTTTTAAAAAAATGCTACGGAAACCATTTGTCTAGATATCGCCGCGAGTCGTCAGCACAAACGTCAAGTACATTTTTGGGTGTCGGGGTGTCTTTGTGGGTTTTTTGGGGCGCTGACGCTCCACGCGATTAGTCCGAATGACGGACCAATCACGTGCAGCGTCGGCGACCCAAAAAACCCAGAAAGGACTCCATAAACCCAGAAATTAACTTGACAAGTGTGCTCACGACTCGTAGCGGCTACTATACAGATAGTGTGTTGTTATCTAAGTATTGAATAAACGGGAGAAATTAAATAACTCGGATTAAAAAAAAAACCACTGTTTTTAAATTAAATGTATGTCTAGATTGAAATTTGAGACTGACAAGAACAAAAAATGAGCCCCAAAAAATTAATCGCGCAATAATTGAAACAATAAAAAGAATTAAACTCATCTTTCTCGTTAAAGAAAAGCAATGCAGCTTTCTGGATTGTTAAAATAAATAAAAAGATCGTTCTCCAGTAGGCGTTTATAAACGGCAATAAAAATATTTTTGCTTAAACAACGCACTCATGCTAGGTACTGTTTATATCTAAGCTATTTTAAGGATTTTTATTTTATTACTTATCTTATAAAAATCATGAACAAGATCCTAGGATCGTGATTAAGGTGCCTACTGTTACTTATTTCAATGAGCTTTTGCAACATTTTAAGATCACAGATTATTATTCAGGCCGTTTTAAAAATAACATGAAGGTTTTATTATTTTTGCATTCAATTTAAGCGTACCTACTTTATCTATCTTCCATCTTTGGTACATAATAATAATACTTGCCTATTATAGTCCTACCGCTGGGCAATATCTTCTTCAGATGCCGATAAAACGCGAACATTGATCACCACGCTTCCTCAAAGCAGATTGGCAATGTCAGACTCATACTATTTTTTATGCGTTTTTCAATTTCTATTTCGTATCGATTTAAGTTTAACCAATAAAAAAATTGGACAAACACACCTACACGTTCACGTAGCCGTAAAAGGGGTAATACGTTTTTTGTTACCTATTATACCAATAAATAATAATTGTTACAAAAAAGTCTCAGGGTTTCTTCACGATTTTTTCCTTTACTGATGTAGTGAAGATAAATTCATAGAATACATAATGAAGTTAAAAAACCACATTGGTACTGATACTCGTAATTTTATTTCTATTAATCAACTCAGCAATGCCGTAATCAGGATTTTGTTAATACTTACAAAGCAAAAGTTAAAGGCTGGCTAATCGACCAGTATTATAAGACCTAAAAGAATGGTTGTAGGTAATTTGACGTAACTAGTATTTTTTTGTTGATTATTTTGCGCATTCTCAATTATTTCATTTTGTTGTTGTTTAAAACGTGACATGTCATTTTTAATAATTATAATTAATAAACTAAACTACACTGGAATATACTACCATATCTTCGAATGTTTTTAACCTAAAGCCTTCGCTTTTTAGGGTTCCGTACCTATCTCAAAAGGAAAAAACGGAACCCTTATAAGATCACTTTGTTGTCCGTCCGTCTATCTGTCTGTCAAGACCCTTTATTTCGGAAATGCGTGGAGGAATGAAGTTGAAGTTTAAACCGTATATTCAAGTCTACGGTCCCATGAAGTTGTGAAAAAATCAAACTTCTAAGTTTACGTAAAAAAGTACTGTTTATTCAGCAAAAAACGCATATTTCGACACTCTCAAGGGAATCAAAACCCATAGGGTATTTCCCGTTGACCTAGAACTATGAAATTTGGCAAGTTACATCGTTATAGACCACAAGTACAAGAAAAACTCTCCAAACTATATATTTGTAATTAAATCATAAAAAATAGGGAGTCTATTTTTTTAATAGGGGGTCGGAATGTCAAATTGAAGCTAATAGTTCAAATGGGGTATCATATAAAAAAAAGGCTTGATGTGCACATTGCAAATTATATTTTATTTATTTTTTCCCACGCATTATTTCTTATTTGTAATGAAAATTATAAAAAAATACTGTTACCCCTCTTTATCTTCGAATTTTGTGAAACGCAAAATTGAATAATATACTATTTATTTCTTTAATTTACTATTTATCTATTTTAATAAAGGACAGGACAGCGTGGAAGAAGAAAACGTGTTGCGCCCACCCCAAGTAACATGGGATAAGGGCAAGAAGATGAAGAATAAAGACGCCGACTCGCACTTGTCTGGTCTTTTTTAAAGGTCCTCGGCTGAAAGTCGCAGTCAGAGTCAATATTTGATTTGTTATAGGTACCATCTACCTCTTTTGCCAATAACAATTTGACTTTCACAGTGATTGTTATAGTAAGTACATTAAGCGGTGTCAAATTTTGATAACACTATTGATTTTAAACTCTAATCTGCCAACAGGAGGGGCTATGTTGTAAAAAAGAGTAAAGATCATTATATCTTTCTATCGACGATAAACAAGTCTTAAATGAGTACAAAAATTAAAGAAACAGAATGAAATTTATTAAAGCACTTGAGAAGGTACTCATATACATATTTTTTCAAGTAATTAAGGATTTCTTTATAGTCTCGGTAGAAATTAATTTACTGAATAATATGCATCCTGAGTTAGCAAAATGTCTAAATATTTTTTTAAATTATTTTACCGTATTTTACTCTAATATTTTTGCATATTTTGTTAAAAGATTCTGGGTGCCATTCCCAAAAAACCTTTTGCGTAAAATATTGTGTAGGGTGTAATCTCATTGTTACGACGCCGACGTTAGACATCATTAAATCAACTAAATTTGACGACACGGTTAGCACAGTGGCTGAGGGATTGGCTGCTGCGCTGCGTGTCGTGAGTTCGATTCCCGCACGGGACAAATATATGTATGGCCTACAGATAGTTGTTCGGGGTCTGGCTGTTTGTGTATGTAAGTTTATATGTTTGTAAACGCACCCACGCTACAGGAGAAATTTCTAGGGAAAGGCAACGTTTATTTTGAAAAAAAAAATGTAAGTTTGATTTTAAAAACACGGCTGTCTCATAAACATGAAGAAAGGGTTAGCAACTTAATTTAAAAAAAAAAATGTACCTATCTCGATATGTATCAATCTTAATCCGCAAAATGTGATTGTGATTCGCTCTCGATTGCAAACTTGGCCATTGAATGGTTACATAGATTAGGATCAAGATTGGGTTCAAGATTTATAATTGATGAGAAAGAATAGCCTTGCCAACTCAAAAAATGGTTCTAAATTGGTGATTTTACTTTAAACAAAAAATATTTAGTCATTTAACGAAATGATAAATTGTAATACATGCTTACCGTTCTCTTTCACCTTATTGTTTTTCTTTTTATCTAGCATCTAGCTAGGCATAGTTATTACAGTCTATACAAAAAAAAACAGATATAAATTAATAATAAATACGGAACATTATTCAGCTGCCACATTATTAGGCAGAAAAACAGCATCGAATAATTTTGTGACAATTTTGTAACGATCGCAATGTGTATCCTTATTATTTTGAATAACTTTTTTTTATACGTCATCAAATAACGCTGTAGGTAGAGCGGAAGGGAGTATCGGACTCTTACTGACTAAAACCTTTTAATACAGACCTACATTTAAAAAAGGAATAATTCAATTACGAAAATATTTTAATCTACACTTACAACGTAATGTTTCAATTATGAATTCAAAACGTAGTCTATAAACACGTAGTTTTTGTTCTTGGATAGGTAAAATTAAAAAAAGTTCAGCATTCTCCTTCGATTTTCAAACAACTGCATCATGAAATAACTTTTTAATTTTTTATAGCATACTTTTATTTTTTAAATCATTGGCGCATATGTGATGGGCTCATTGAAAAATAGTGTCATTGTCTATGGATGCGCGAGCTGCGTATTCTTGCGCAATGACCATCTGAATTTCCCGCCGTATGACAATTATTTTTCAACTTTTGTTTTATTTCATTTGCATGAGTTAAGATAAAATAGCGTAGGCAACAGCATATAGTTAGGTATTTAAACACTCGCGTGATACTATTATCACACTCTGCTTTGCCTCGTGTGATAAACCCACGCTCATGTTTTAATAACACCTATTATATGGCTGGTGCATAAACTACTATTTTATACCAGCATTTTTATTATTCGGCCTTTTTTTGTGTTTATCTGAAACAAGCTAAAGTAACTAGCTTTTTCGCGTCAAAATTATTGTAAGATGCCATTTAGTTTTTTTTTAACACTTTTAAAAGAAATAAATGGTATCCGTGTCAGTTTTCACGAGTAAAACGGCCAGTATTTAATATGGCTACAGATACAGCTTTAACCTTTTTAGTAATTTATAATGTTTATTTTGCGTTGGTATGTGTTCACAAGTTTTTTTTTTTTATATTTAGGGTCGTCGCAGTATGTCATCTTTTTTCATACATTAAATCATATCATTAAAAGTATTTGAATATAGGTAGTTCTAAATACCAAAAAAATTGTTAAATTAAACTAACTTGCTTTTTTATTCTGCTGAAGAGAGAGCCTTTTTACAGAGTAAAAGACATAAACGACGTGCTTCGCTTTTTTACTTAACAGTACATAAAAAAATTATTAGTTCGTCATATGATAGGAATATCAGGTCATAAAATTATAAATATTCCTGCGAGTTTCGGTGTATTAATAATACCTAATTATTATTTTTTCATAAAAAATAAATGGAATTTCATGGAATGTAAAAGGGGCATTACTCGTCCAGTACTTAAGATGTGTTTTTATTAAATAGTTACAATAAATTAAAATTTAAAATAAAATTAAGCTAGTATTTAAATGCATAATTAAAATCTCTACAAAATGTATAGAGATCTCCTTTCATCATCTATTTTATACAAAACTACCTCTAATACAAGCAAATACAAGATTTTCTGGTAATGCCCGTTGATATCCGAGTTTGTTTTGGGTTATGTTTTTTGACAGGAGATAATATTCATGGAAGACTGAATCTTACTGATGTACGTAGATAATCCAGTTCACAAATTGTTTGGAGGCTTTGGTAAAAACAAAAAAGATTATTCAAGTTTAAAATTCAAAGTTACCAGTAGTAGGCCTTAGTGCTGGATGTAAATGTGTATATGGAAGAGGTAGCGGTAGCTGCAGCAGCGGTGGTTCATCCCTGCAGCAGCGGTACAGCGCAGCCACGCACCCCGCACACGGCGGCTCCTGGCTCCGAGCCACTTCCGTCATCGCCGCACTCGACCGATGAATATCATTGTTACCCAAAATACTGTCCACACTAAACTTCAATTTACTCACAGAATTAACATCACCATTCACCGAAGTCATCGTCACTTAATTTCACAAACGAACCAACAGGAAGACCTTCTGTTATGAAAGCAACTGAAAAACTGACAAGCGTCGCGCCTCGTTATCGGCGCAAACGCAAGCTGGGGGCGTGCCGATTCTAATGGAGCGTTCCGATTGGTCGCCGGCTATTGGGCGTTGCGGTCGCGTTATGGAGTGAGCCAGCATTGACTGATCGTGATGGTACCAACAACTGCACTTGTTTACAATAAACTGCTTCTTTAATGTGTTTTATATGGCTTTGCACTTTAGATTAAATTTTATTGTTAAGAAACTTGCGTCATTTGTCCGTTTATAGCCATTCTTAAAATTACATGAGGTATTTTAATGATTAAGAAAATTTTGTAGGTACATACTCCTATACTCTGTCAAACTATGTACCTCGGAATACTTCAAGGTAAATATCTACCTACATAGATAATAACTACCAAAAGGTCACTTACTTCATTTTTAATCTTGAATGGTGATAGTGCAGTATGATCAGCAGCTCTCAATGTTCTCAGGATGTGTCGATACCCCATTTGACCAGTTTTTCTGCTGCGGCCTACCTGAACCTGCAACCCGTCTTTAACACGATGATTTTTATGAAAATCAAGACTTTGTGCAAGAAAATTAAGTTGTAGGTACTTTCCATTTGGGTTCGAGAACTAATTAATAACCGAGAAATTAGGTAAAACTCTCAAAATTCATTCAGGATGGCGATCGACCCCGTAAGAACGTGCACGAGAATCACTAGTCACAAATGAGAAGCGATGCCGATCCCGCTAACATGTGATGATAGATGTAATTAAGCAGTTGAATAATCTTGCTGCAATTTGCAATTTGTAGTTATAGCAAATTAAATACTTCAATAGTCTACCCTCAATTTTGATCAATTCCAAACAACAAAGAAATTTTGGCTAGATAACTTCTGATCCAGGTCTGATAGATTATAGACCAAGGTAAACGTTGTCCAAGTGCACTTCGTCTCGTCAAGGGATCTGGAAGCTTTGGTCCTTGCGCGCCAGTACGAATGGCGCGTGAGGTCTTAAGCCGGGGGGAGAGTACGCTACCGCGGCAAATTGCCGCTCAGCGAACTGACCTCCGGCTCGATTTCATGGCGACATGGAGAGAGCGTCGGTTGCAACCCCGTGCAGTGCTCGCCTTAGTAGAGGCGGTAAGTCCCCTCTTGGAGGAGTGCCTAGAGAGGCACCACGGCGCCGTCACCTACCGTCTGACACAGGTCCTCATCGGACATGGGTGCTTCGGCTGGTCTCTGCACCTCATCGGGCGGTAGGAAACGTCCGGGTGTCACCATTGCGTGGATTGCCCCGAGGACACGGTGGAGCACACCGCACTGTGGCGGTGTGCCCCGCCTGGGCGAAACGTCGTGGCGGCCATCGGCGGCGGCGAACTCTCGCGTCCGGCCTGGTGCAAGCCACGGTCCAGAGCGGAATGGGAAGCAGTCGTCTCCTTCTGCGAGGCAGTTATGCTAGAGAAGGAGGCAGCGGGACGGTTGAGGCAGAGAGTCTCCCGTCCTAGCGACCGCGGTAGACGCTAAGGGCGTCGGGAGCCGCGAGACGTCTCCCGGCCACCGTAGACGCGGGCCTGTGGACGGTGAGCAATGGGTACCTCACCATTCGTACGATG
Organism: Caradrina kadenii; assembly: GCA_947462355.1. Lineage (NCBI taxonomy): Eukaryota > Metazoa > Arthropoda > Insecta > Lepidoptera > Noctuidae > Caradrina > Caradrina kadenii. The sequence continues at coordinate 5,953,591 of OX381684.1, read as the reverse complement.
TATAACGACAGGCCGTGTCGACGTCGCGTTCGTGTTCCACGCGCGCCTCAAATGATGCCTCAAATGAGAGACGTCAGCAATTTTTGAAGGGGCCACTCAGGGCCGATGCCTGCGGGGCTGCGGGTTGTTTATAAGAGGTACGGCGCCCCCGAAACGCAAAGGGCACAAGAAGGAATATGGATGGATTTTAGTCAGTAAAAGTCTTACACTAAGGGCGTGGGAAGTCATTTGATGATTTCCCATCCGTAAAAAAAAAGTGCAATTTGTTTCTGACACAGCAAGACGAATAATCGAAATAATTATTTCGGGTAAAATCCTCACCCTGGCTAAGAAGAACTTCTGCAGAATTGAATTTACCACTTGATCTACCTCATCGTCTGAGTCTGTGGCCTGTGAAAAGTTTGCTTACTGATATTTGGAAAATAGTAACTAAGTAGATAGGTACATAAATATTCAAAGAAACATTAAATATTATTTGTCTTAATTCTTGATTGTTTGTCAAACACGTTTTTGAATTAAAGCTTTCGTTAATCAAAACGGAACGTTTTTATTTATTTAATTATTAGGGATACCAAATAGTAGTACCCACCATGATATGTTATATATATAAACAAATATAAATAATAACAATATATATAACACTATATATAAACTTAAAAAAGCACTTATTGCACCACCAACACTATTTTGCACTGACCACTAGCTTATGATTATAGATTAAATTAAATATTTGTTGTAATACGCTTTTCAACACACTCGGGAGGACAACATACATACCACCACGCCTGTATTCCCCGAAGGGTTAGGCAGAGGTGTAACAATGTACACCCACAGTTCGCCGGTATGTTTTGGTCCCTTGTAATAGGGGGCGAGCCTATTGCCATTAACCGGGCACAAATCCTAACTCCGAGCTGCTACTGAGAATTTCATAGAAAAACCCAATAACACTTTTTGCTCGATCTGGGAATCGAACCCAAAACCTCTAGCGTAACAGTCGCGCTTACGACCACTAGGCCAACGAGGCAGTACTCGGGAGGACAAACAAATAAAATTACGTCCTCTTCAGTATTTTAAATAAATATTTGTGAAAAATGACGCTCAGCTATCTTAAATTAAAATCAAAGTATTTTTAAATAATACAAATTACTTTTTTTTGCAAAATGTATTATTTGAAGAAATATCATTAATATACTTAGTTCACAAAATATTTAAGGCATTAAAACAATCAAAACACTTTGCAGTGACTTAAAAAAACCATTACTTTAGGTACTAGTCCTGCAATATAATGAATAAAGCACGCATATGTAATACGCTGCATTATGAATCAAAAGGTGGTGCAATAAGAACTACTTTGCGGCAAGTGTTGAAAATGAATTTCTCGAAAATCTTTAAACAACCCAACATAACAGATTAAATCTTTGGATTTAATCTGTTATGTTGGGTTGTTTGCTAAAAGTATCTAAAGCACTAAGTTTTGAATCGAGTACTGAATCGATTCTAGACATTTTAATGTATGTTTATTTTTATCAATTTAGAATAAAAACTTAGAGAATAAAATAGCAATTACCATAAGTTTCAACCTTCAAGTTTAGTTTCTTTTTGTATTTTTAGGTTAAAATAACTAATTTAAATACGTATGTATATTTATATTGTAACATGACTTCTAGCTGTAGGTACCTACCTATTGGATTCCTTGCCATTTTTATTACAATACAAATTATCCCCGAACTTTATAGATTCAAAGAAAATATTTGAACATCTCAATTCCTTTGCAAACATTTTAATGCCTCTGTAAACTTAGATGGAATTCTTATCTTAATAAATCCTTTCCACCTCTCACACATATGAGAATGTGGGTTGCAGTACACAAAACAGATCCAAGAATAAAACTGAATATTTCGACCACACTCGATTATACCCACTTACCTAAACATAATACAGAATCAATCGATATAAGAACAACTGTTAGCTCTAAAACGCTCAAATCGATTACCGTTGAGTTTATTTTGCTTGTCAGAGCACACCTGTGCTACATCCGCGGCAACAGATATAGATCCCATCATTACAGAGCATCGGCACGCTGCGCGAGCGCACATTGTTTACTCGATAAGTATCAATGATCTGTGGCCAACGAAATTATTATGCATGTAAGTAGCTATACCTAGCTACTAATTATAGCAAGATCCGCCAGATGTGGACGTTGTAATCGACAGTTTTATTTAAAATATATTCCCATCGCCAAAGCCGCGTGTGGCTGGGGAAGCCATTCAGGATTTTTCCGCTAACGATCATATTTTAAAATACAGAATGAACGCCTCGGTGATTTAGTTTTACAGTTAGACTAAATTGCATTTACATTGGTTCCTGACGTCGCAGTTATAAAAAATTTGAATATTAGCATAGCACAAAATATACATATATAAAGTACCTACACTTTTTAACAAGTATATCACAAATTAACAGGATTTTATTCAAGATAACAAGGTTAGGAAATATGCTGGTCCTGCTCCATACAACAATTTAGACACTTGACAAAGTCAATTGGTCGGATGGTTAATTATTTTTTTAAAGTTTATTATTGCTCACACACTGATTCAATGTATTTTTCATTATAGGAGTGATCGTCTACTATCACAATCTTGTAAATACTACGTACCTAGATACATAGTATATGTCGCTTAATTTGTAGAACGTTGTACCTATTGTAGTACGTATGTTAGTTTTAATTTTAGGTACATCATTTTCACATTCAAATAATTATTTAAATATGCAATTTCTTTTTGAAAGAAGAAGTGCCTAAGAAGTTTCTTGCCCATTCTTCTCCATAAGCAATTACCTTTAGGGAGCGTTTTTTTTTCTTGTCAACAACGTAAAAAAGCGTGTTTTAATGATATTATCGATATAAATATTTCACTTTTACTTTTCATATAAGCGGAATAGAACAATAATACATTTCTACATTCAAATTTCATTTTTCAGAAAATTACACAGCTACAGAACGCTAAACTAAAAGGCCAGTCGCATTAGTACTGCAAGGATTTCATGGTCGATATCAGCTGATCATAAATCAGTAATATAGTTTAGAGTCAAACAAGATTGGTGCCAGTCGCCCGCGGTTGGCAAACGCTACGCCAATAGGATCAAAAGATTGGCTCGAGAACGTATTGCTTAGCACACGTGTGAAATATCTCAGCGGCTGCGGGAGCTCTAAATCACAGCTATGGTTTATTTACCAATCATGATACTTATATTTTATGATATCCGATAATTTGTAAATTCCTGCTCATCCACCATGCAAGATTTTGGTTTCACGTGTAGAGAACACGCAGATATTTCAATTCGTTACGGTACCCAGTTTTTTTACACTCTTTGTCTATATTTTAGCAATAAATTATAATCTGCTTCATTATTTCGCGGTCTGGAACGAATAACTTAACAGTTTACGCCAATCGTTCAGGATGTTACAGCCGTAAAACATTTTTATATATTATTTGGCAAACATTTACTCTGTAAAGTCCTTTTCCGATGAGAGCGTGACTACGAAGAAATAAGGAGGCCCGTCGCCAAGTTTTAATTATACCTAATTTTTTTTTATTGTGCACTGTAGGTGCAGTAGAGACTGGCTGGCTGAGCCATATACGACCTTATTTTATAAGAGCATTCCTTTGAGATAAACACTGTTTAAAATTTAAAAAAAAGATTTGACAGCCCGCCACGACGGCTGACAGGAGGTAATTTAGTTAATTATAAAATAATATATGGATACTTAATTATTTCATTTAAAATACAAAAAAAAAGAAGTAAAAAAGAAAGTGTCTCATTCGCGTAAATGCCACACGGTATAATCACTTCTATAGTGATCAGAGTAGCTACTTATACAAGAAAACGAGATGAAAAAAGGAAGAACCAAGTATTGGCCGGTTGACACAGTACCTATTACTTACGTAGATGACGAATCGTGACTTTATTTTTTTTAATTCAATATTTTAAGCTCGGTCGTAATTTTTAACAATTCGCGAACGTATCACTATGGTCTTTAAATTTTCAGAGAAAAAGATAAAGATATATAGAGAAAGCATTCCATACTATATACTATTTAATATTATAAATGCGAAAGTAGCTCCGTCTGTTTATCTGTTAAGCTTTTGCAACTAAACCACTAAACAGATTTTCATAAGAGGTAAGGGGTAAGTTTGAACTTCAAGAAAGGAAATAGGCTACTTTATATTCAGTGACTTCGTATTCGTCCACTATAACCGATATTTAGGCAGATGAATTCGCGGGCAATACCTAGTGTATGATAAAAGACAAATCAGCTAGAGCTCATAATATTCCAGGGTTTTTTTTTTTGGGCGTGGGAAATCATCAAATAACTTCTCCCGCCCTGGGCGGGGCAGGAGGAAGTGTCAGACTTTTACTGACTAAAACCCACCCATGTTCCTTCTTGTGGGCACATTGCGTTCCGGGGGCGCGGTATCTCTTACGAACAACCCGCAGCCCCGTACTATTCCTGGGTAATAATCTCTTTAGCCTATAACTCTGTGGGCATAACCAAAATAATTTTATTTAGCAATCTCAGCAGGCGATTATTGTAAAACATAATAAACATGTGGAAACAATTAATAACGCAAGTAGGATTTTTATTTAACAATAACAAAACGACCTCCCCGGTCCTCATAAAGTTAATGAACCGACTTCAATAAAAGTAGAAGGTTCTATGTTCGACTGTATGTATATTTTTTTTTCTGTATGTCAACCGATTACACCTATACATTTAACGATGCTAATGATATTACGAGGTAAAGCGAGTTTGTTATTTTGTTTGTAAGAGGTAATCTCCGGTAGTAATGGTCCAATTACAAAATTTCTCTCATTGACAAAAAGCTATACTACAACCGAGTGCTATGTTTTATGGTCATGTACTTGACTTTCACGCAGACGAAGTCACAGACGTCACAGTTAGAGAAAGCTGCAGAGTCTATATCACATACCATCACGCCTGTATTCCCCAGAGGGTTAGGCAGAGGTATACCAATTTACACCCACAGTTCGCCGATATGTTTATAAGTCTCATGTAATAGAGGGCGAGCCTATTGCTATTAACCGGGCACACATCCTAACTCCGAAATGCTACTGAGAAATTCATAGAAAAATCCAATAACACTTTTTGCTCGACCAGGGAATCGAACCCAAGACCTCTAGCGTAGCAGTCGCGCTTAGGACCACTAGGCTAACGAGGTGGAGTCTATATCTACAAGTCTAAAGTTCCCTTCCTTGCTAAGTACAAACAAAGGATAGCTAATAGCTACTAAATCAACTTAAATACCGGCGCTTCGTATATTTATCGTAACTTGAATTAAAAAACATGATAGTCCTGGAATCAAATGGGAATAGCCGTGACGGGTGTTCCGAACGACTTCCTTATACGATCGCCGTTCTAATTCAATCACTTTCCGGAAATCACATCTTGACGAGATTTATTAAGTCTGCTCTTGTTTGTGAGATAGTCAAATCGTCATTAAAGTCTATGGCCTACCGAGTTACGTCGGAACCTGTACAATTAGGCCATCGGATTCGAAATAAGTGAGTCAACAAACACAGCATCCTTCGGGGAGCGAAGCCCGTTCATTGTAGCCTTATTTATAGATTTGTGATTGTTATATTATCGCGTTGCTTGATTATCGTGGTAATGACTTTTATGATCCTCTTCTGAATAAATATACAAGTGTCCATGTTTACTTGGTGTAAATGTTGAGGCGTTTTGTGAGGCGAATCGTGTACCTACCAACTAACAAAAGGCTGTAATTAGATTCTTTATTTAGGTATATGTAGATAGATATACGTTTCTTTTACAGACTTTTTATTTTTCCTTTCATTGTTATAGTTATTCCAGAAATTGTTACAATATGTAAAAAGTATTTTGTTTTAACTTATAAATATCAAGGCGAATCGGGAAGATTTGGCTTAAGCAAGTGTAGTAATCAATGCTCGTGTTATCTATGTGTGAGAAGAGGCTTTTGCTCTGCAGTAAGACAATAATAAAGTGGTATACCTAATATTTTTTTATAAACATCATTTATTACTATACTCTATTTAACAAGTTTAATTTATAAAGTTGACACAGAAACACAGACGCATTAAGAATTATTGAATCCTCTAACGTAAATTACGATCCGTGTTTAATAAGTAAAGGTGTTTTATTATTATAAATTTACACTTTTATTGTAATTGGTAAGAAGTCGTGTTCTTATTAGCAAGTTGAACACACGATCCGTGACATTCCAAGTTTATGTTTTTACGCGTAACGGCTACCGTACTCTTTAAGTAAATACATGAATAGCTCCTGTGGATAATATAAATTTATTTTACATGTAGAGAAATTAGAAATTCTGGTGTAAAACTATAAGGTTTTTGTTAATTGGAGACGTTTACACCTATTACGTACTTATACACGACTGTTCACTTTATACGGAAACGCAATTTCCACTAAGTACATATATGTTGAGCCATCTTCGACATCAATCTCAAGAAAACAATATAAAATAAAAGCCACATTAAACATTTAAATATGTTCCGCCAACATCGTAGAATGTCCCGAGATTATCAAAAAGTATTGATATGAGATAATTATTTATACAAATCGCTGTTTCATATTGGGTGTCTGTGTCGCAATAAATATTAAATATCGACGCCGTTAAAAATATCCCCTTACACTTTATGAGAGCGCTCGTCGACATATTTACGTACGGGAGGAGGCTATCAATTCCGTTTTTTCATTCGACCTTACGTTATAGGCACCTTCCTTGCACGCAAGCTTTCTCTTATCACTGTATGCTATATTAATATGATTGGCGTATTTTATTATGTATAAGAAACGACACTTGTTTTGCGAATTTTAATAATCGACCTACAAATTATATGGAGCTGTACCAATCATTCAGGAATTATGAGCTAACTATTACTAATCAAGCTGCCTCGGTAGCCTCGTGGTCCTAAATGCGACTGCTACGCTAGAGGTCTTGGATTCGATTTCCAGGTCTAGCAAAGTGTTATTAGATTTTGCTATGAAATTGGCAGTAGCAGCTCGCGTCTACGATTTGTCCGGTTAATGGCAATATGGTCGCCCACCATATTACATGGGACCTAAACATACCGTCGTACAGTAGGTGTACAATGTACATTGGTACACCTCTGCCTAACCCTACGGGGAATACAGGCGTGATTATATGTTACTGATCAAAAGCAAAATTTTATGAATTACTCAATATAAACCGTCTGGGGGATTCTAGCCATTAGGTTCAGCTATAGCTCATAAGTTTAATCATAAATTCAAAAGGGCAGACAGTATTGTTTGAAGAGATATAAATTGAACATAATTCTGTCTCCGTGTTTGATGTTACGTAGGCTGTATTATCTACCATCCCACAGATTATGGCATATCCAATTAGGAAATTCTACTCAAAATGTCACAACAACGAACTATGACTATACTAACACAGAATTTGTATGCCCTGCGTCACAGACATATATTACCTATGTCTGCACCTTACATCAATCTCATTCTGTATCAAAATCTTTGTTAACCATGTCTAAGTATATATGTCTGTTTTTTATTCATCGTATCAAACTTTCTGACTTTAGTTCTTAAGCTCCATTTATTAAACGTCTCATTGGATTTAAGCATGTTAGCAACAGCTACGATTTTTCTAAGTGTACTCGTCTACATCTTTAATGATTACTAAAAACTGAACAAGCAAAAAAGCGAAGATTTATCAAATAAATATAATAACACACGCAATCTATTCCCAACTACGACTTCAAATCCATCTTAGGGAACCGTTCAGAGCCGTGTTTAATTTCACTAAGCAGTACCCCTAAGCCAAGAAGCAGTTCATCAAAAACCCTCCATAAATCGAGTCTCACCTATGACACACATTGTTACCAAGTAGGGGGGACATTAAACAGCTGATAAATCTCGTTGGATCGCCCACGACCTTTCGAACACATATTAATATTTAATTGTAGGCGCGATATCATCACGGAGCGCATAACTAACTGTTAATAAAGTGTATTGTTGACTTGAATTATCCTCATAAGTCTGCTGAACGAGACTCAGATCGCGGGGGGCTATTCTCATGTACAGGATTTACGGATCAAGATTGTTATACTAAAGCTAAGTAAGAACTTTATTTGTGGTCATTAAGAAACCATAAGCGATTGTATGTGTTTTATTTTCTATTAGTTATTGCATTTGACGTATATTCAGAATCTTCTTCTACATTCCTACAATAAATACCTATATAAATACTTACATACGCACCTATTTATACTATAATTCTTAAAAGTAATTCTAATACCTTATAGACCTGTTTTCCGACATGATCAAATATTAAAATCCATAAAATTTAATGCTTCCAGATATTTTGTAATTAGAAATCGATAAACTAAATGTTTGTTTCCTGCTGCGAATTACCAATGTCTTTTATAATTTATTCTAGTTTTTTATCAATAAAAATCATCGATAAAAACAAATACTACGGTCGTTATAAATTTGCAAATATTTTCGTTTTAGGTAAATATGTCTCTTTGATATATATTTTTTTCATCTATTAAGGATCTTTAAAATTGTTTAATCCTCCCATAAAGTCATCAGACTGGTGTCCTAGAGTGTTCAATACTTGTGTGTTGGTTTGGAATATATCATTAAATCAGTTCGCATCTTTGAATATCATCGAAGATATGAGAATATAACCCCACGTTAGTCGCCGGCGTACTTGGATGTCGCCCGGGGAAATGCTTTATATCGACGCATAAGCTCGCGCCCAATAAATGCAATAAATAATACCGCGTCGTGTGAGTCTCGCCACGGATCCCATAACAACCGCTTTAAATATCTGTTCCTGATTTTAATAAAACAACCTGACAAAACATTATTCGAAACTAATTGGTTCAGTATTCTTAATATAGTTTGATTGAATAAACGTTTATTGTGACTCTGTTTATTAATAAATATTTTTACTATAAACATTTTGAGGCAAAGATGCTTGGTAGTTTAATTCCTTGATAAAAAACTTATTTTTTGCGCGTTCCTAAAAAGATTTACGTAGAAACTCATTAATATTCGGATTCATTCGGCTCACACAGGTGGCATTTTTATTGTAAGTATTTTTATTCTCATGATTTAAGATATTGGAAAAGATAATGTGTGATGTTTTTTAATAAAACATAAAATAAGCTTAACATGAAATTCGTCTTTAAGCGTTTTATGATTTAAATAAAAAGTTTAAAGCGATACCTATAGGCATGTTACGAATGTGTACAATTTGGTAATTTTAGGTAGTGGCGTTCTTTGTCGAGCAAGTTAACGGTAGAACCCTAAAAATACATAAAAACCGATAACCGTACATCACTTTTATTAGTTCCGATAAATAACACGAATAACTTTCCGATGTGATCGATTCTAATGTGTTGTTGTATTTATTGTAATTAGGAGCGGGCTCCGGCGCGCGGCGCGGCCCGCTATCGAACGCTCTCGTGTGGCGCGCCCATCAAATGTATAAACTGTTTATTAAGAACTAATAATATTTGCATAATCGCATTTTAATACAACATTCTATATGAAATTCAATATTAATCGCCCATTAATAATGAAAATTAGCTCAATATACATCTATTCAATGAATTTTTTATAATAATAAATGCACAAAATCATTAACTCCAATCAATAAAATATTATTAATAGACGTTTGAATAGATATCGCATTAACTAAGTGGGAAAAGGAAATTGTATTTTCATTGCTATGCTGAGCATACCTATCATAGCATAATACGAATAGAGATTTCAAATTTCAACATCCATCTTGGATTTTTTTGTTAATTTTTATTTTATACTTGCTATTAATTTTTTAGTTATTAATTTTATTGAGGTCTTCGACTCATATTAACTAATTTTGATTATCTGTAATGATCGGTCTACCTACTTATCCCCAGTTCTCAGAGACATTGATTTTATGATTACGGAATATTTTAGTATGTATTTAAATTAACTTATTATTTTTTAGGTCTTAATAACACTCCTGAACCTGAATCACAATAAAGCAATTTCGTGAAATACCATCATCATCATCACGCCTGTATTCCCCGAAGGGTTAGGCAGAGGTATAACAATGTACACCCACAGTTCGCCGGTACACTTAGGTCCCATGTAATAGGGGGCGAACTTATTGCCATTAACCGGGCACAAATCCTAACTCCGAGCTGCTACTTAGAATTTCATAGAAAAACATAATAACAGTTTTTGCTCGACCTGGGAATCAAACCCAAGATCTCTAGCGTAGCATTCGTGCTTAGGACCGCTAGGCTATCGAGGCAGTTCATTTCGTGAAATATGTAGTATTTAATAACTGCTGGAAAAACAACAGTAATTAAGTGCTATCATTATCATCTAACATTATTATGTGTTTAACTACCTATAAGTAAAATACAAAGCGCTTCCGTCTTCTATTCGATTCATCAACTATTTGATACACTTTAGCCCAAAATAATTCAATCACATGGACCACACAAGATTTCTAATTCTTTAAAAATGTTACCGAAAACACCTATGAGGCCTACCGGCTATCCATAATTATCTCCAAGCTAACGCACAGTTCCCATTTTGAAAACAAACACCATATTGTCAAACGCTGCTGCGATTGGTTGGCTGAATTATGAACCAGCCAATTGGATCAATTTTGATACGTAATTGAGCTTCATCATTCCAATTATCACATCAGCCGAATGACGTCCACTGCTGGACATTGGCCTACCCTAGAGATAGCTTAATTTATTTATTGACCTTTGTTCTGTCAAAACAACTTATGCCAACTTTTTTATTTTATTTTTCTAAAAAAACGTTGCCTTTCCCTAGGAATTTCTCCTGTATCGTGGGTGTGTTAACAAGCATATAAAGTCACATACACAAACAGCCAGACCCGGAAAAACTACCTGTGGGTCATACAAATATTTGTTCCGTGCGGGAATCGGACCCGCGACACGCAGCGCAACAGTTGGTCGCTCGGCCGCTGAGCCAACCGTGTCGTCAAGTTACATTCCCTCAATAATTAAATTGATTACATCAAACTAATTGAATTTGTCAAATGTATTACATTAATAACAGTTCAATTTGCGCATTTTTAATTAATTAGCATTATATATTCTAAATCCTTACAATTCCATTGAAAAACGGAAGAAATTTTGACGTGCTTTGGTTCAATCATGCAAAACTAGCTTCTGCCAGTGTCTTCGTAGGCGTCAAATTTGATATATTATCCCACAAGAACCGTACATTTTTGTGTGTTATTCCACACTACTATCTAACTCAGTGCCAAATTTCATCCATATCCGTTCAAACGTGAAGGAGCATCCATCCATCCATCCTCACAAACTTTCGCATTCATAATATTAATAGGATCGTAGGACTAACCCCAATTTTTGTTACAGAAACCGGCAGTTAAGCTTTCAAAATCCCACTTCCCCCCTAGCCAACTCGATCAGCGATCACAATCCACGGAATCGGCATTTACCCGCGTAAATTCAGATCGTGCTCGTTGCAAAAAAGGTGCACAAGGAGTAACAAAGGTTGTTGGGGTGTAAATCACAATAAAAGTCTGTAGAGACGCCTGCGAGGCCGGCGGAGGCCAGGAGACGAATTATGATTGCCGCGGGACGCTCGTAAAGCACCAAGGTAGCGGTTGTACGGTGCACTCAATTTCGTACTGTGTATTTAATTAATTAATGAGAAAATGCTTCCATGTGGCTTAAGATGAATGTAATAGTGGTTGCTGGACGCGTTCGTTGGAAAGTGGAGACGATTTTTTTACTTCTTTGTCGAGTTTTCGGAATAGGTACTACGGTACAAATTTTTCGTGAACAAGTTTCAATGCAGTTTAAGTGTATTTCAAGCATGGTATGCTTTTTTTACTTTCAATTGTTTTTCATGCATGCATTTAAAAAAAACAGTCAAGTTTTCAGAGTCTCAACAGTATCTAATGCTTTTATGTACCTATCTATACTTAGTGATCAATTAAAAAAAACCTTGCCTTTTCTAGTTCGTGCGTGTGTATCTTATCCAATTTTATAAGTAGGTACAGCTACCACATTCATCAAACAGCAGTCACACTGTGATAATACTATGCAAACTAAATTGTCAATTAGTACTGTTGTGACACTGTCATAATTTGTTCAATGTATAATTGCGTGTGTATAGGTGCGCGGGCGCCGGCCGTGTTCCCGTATCTCGTGTCAATTTCTCAGGAAGCGGCCAACATAAAAATAATTTAGTAACGGCTCAATGGGAGATGATCGATACCCTTGTAACGCCTGTTTTTGAATTTTAATTGCTTATTAGCTAGATGAATTACTTTTTAAAAGCGTTTAAGATTTTTGTTCTGTATGTAACATTTTGTTTTATTGTTCTGTAACATACAATAAAATACCCAATGTTAATGGCCTTTAGGGTTGGATTAGTTCAAAAGTTCGAGCTGTTTCTATAAATAAAAAAGTACATGTCATTTTTCAGAACTGGTTTTGGGTACTCATTCAACTATGTCCTAATCGTAATATAACGGTTTTCCAAAGCACCAAAACCGCTACTACACAAACTTTACTACATTATCATAGACAGGCAATTTAGACAAAAGCTCGTAACAAACAAAAAGCCATCGCCAAAAACGGCATCACCACTTCCTCAATATCCCATCGTAGGCGTGTACTCGCGTTGTGGATGAGATGGTGACCCTACACGGTAAGGAGGGGGACGTGAGGTGTCCGGCGCGGGCGCAGCGTGCGATAAAGCAAGGCGCCGCGGGGTCCCCGGACCTCCAGCATGGCGGAACTGCCGGTGAGCTTACTGTGGACGTGGCTCAGTGACTGACCTCTAGTTTAATAGTGGGAGTTTATAGGATTTTTTCTCAGAGCTTAATTAAAATGCAGAGTGGCAGAAATAATTCGTGTATCCTTAAGCTAACGGTTTAGTTTACAATGTCCAAGCGTAAATATAGCATCGAGCTTTAGAAAGAGACTGTCTCATAGGTATAAATGACAGAAGCGACTCGACCAAGCCGAATTTATTTTAATTATAGTCCAGTTTACGTAACTACGTACTTCTAATAATTTCTAATTAAATTAAATCACAAATACCTTGGTCTATAGTGTGGTTACTGGTAAATATTTAAATGTTACAATTATATTTTCTACATTAAAATTATGGGCGCATAAACGTGGTTGTAAATCTTTTCATGAATTGATACGCTGCGAACTGTAAGTTCTTAATTCCCATTAAGATTCAGATCAAGGTCCATAACATCGGGTTTGTGTGCAACAAATACGTTACAGTGATTAGTGTACCAGTCGATAAACTTACATATTTCGACCATTTTACGACGAGTTCAGCGAGTACAATATGTAATATTCTGATTTGAGTAAACATAAGAACATCGTTCATATTCCAAAAATATTCCGCGGCTTATCCACTGCATTCCATCTTCAATTCTCGCGCCCACTGCACCGTGTAAATAATAATTAATTTTATTGTAAATGCTTATATTTTATTGCAGGATTTGTCAACAGAGTGCGCGATGTATTTTGTTGCATGAGATATTTATTGTTAGTTTCTTAATGTAATGCCTAAGTGGGCATGTGGCCATACATGAGTGTTGCAACTAGCGACTATCTGTGCCAGTATGTGTTTACTGTATGGATATCGTGCCATTTTGAATGGTAATTTGTTGGGCCTGCGTTCATAATAATAATTCATAGTCCGATTGGCGTATTATATGAGGTTCTGCTGGTAGGATCTATTTGCATATCTATAAAAAGACTAAGTATACCTAATAGTTTGAAATCCTTGTTTTCGCATACATTATCTAATTAGTGAGCCGTTGAAAATGTTAATTTGGAATTTATTATGATTTTTCTTATGATTTACATATTTCACACGATCATAACCGAAGATGATGAATGGTTATTTGTTGTTAAACATTAAAAAGATATAAAAATCACGTGAGCGTGAAAAACGTTGAAATTCTTTCCACCAAAGTACTGCTGTTCATTTCTTGCTCCTTCGATCCAAAATAGTCACTTGGTTTCTTTTGAGATTTGCACCTTGGAGTCTATGTAGAATCAAAGTGATTATAGGAATCTTCGCCTAGTTTGGCTAATGAACTTCATACTATAGTAGCAAGCATCGTATTAGTAGGAAAGTAAGCACGACTTGCAGAATCAAAAAAAATTGTATGCTAAACTTATTTCAAAGCACACTGTGTGATTTATTCTGATGTTTCATAGTTTTCAATTTAACTCTACTACCACTATTATTTAGTACTAGCTATTGCCTCCGACTTCGTCCGCGTTTCCGTCGTTTTTCGTAAAAAAAAGTAGGCTAAGTCCTACCTCACGGTTCAGTGGTTTTGATGTAACAGACAGATTAACTTTCATATTTTAGTAGGGAAATATAATATGTCAATCTACAATACTGTTGAAAAATATCGCAATACGGAACCGCACAATATTATTGTTGATAGCTGTGCCCGCGACTCCGTCAGCTTGTAGTAAGAGTAGACAAATATAATCAGAAAGCTTCGAACTGCTAAGCTATCGGGAGTTACACGTGATATTGTGAGTCAACCATAAAAGATAGACATATGCTGTCGTGGGATATTTTTTATATAATTATAAGGAGAACATTTCCGTCATACATGATTTCTGTGTAGCTTTAACCATTAAGGTTGCACACGCGACGGAAGCTTAAAAAATGGAGTAACTTCTCCCGTTTTCCCAACATTTCCCTTCACTGCTCTGCTCCTATTGATTTTAGCGTGATGAAAAGTATACTATAACCACCTCAGGAGTATGAAAAATAATTGTACCAAGTTTCGTTAAAATCCGTCTAGTAGTTTTTGTTTCTATAACGGTTATACAGACAGACAGACAGACAAAAATTTTACTGATTGCATTTTTGGCATCAGTATCGATCCCTAATCACCCCCTGATAGTTATTTTGGAAATATATTTCATGTACAGAATTGACCTCTCTACAGATTTATTATAAGTATAGATAGAAGATAAATAGTTCACTAAATCAGTAGGTTAAGTTCTGTTAAAGCTTAAACTAAAACAACCCACATCCAAATTTCGCCCACTTTTTGAAATGATTTTGGATATTTATCGGTGATTAATTTAAATGTGTTCTAAGTATAAGTTTTAGATGTACCTTGACCTACTTTTGCAAAAAAGCAATGTAACACATTTTTCATAGGTACCTAATGAATTAGTTGAAAATATTTAGATATTGCGGGTTGGCCCAATTTGACAGAGCTAACTACTAAATTGATAAATACTAAGCATAAAACCCTGCAATGTTTTTAATTTCCCTATAACCGAAGAAACCTATCCAACTCCCATTTACATAGATACTTGTCAGATATATCGTTTCTGGTTTTCATGGCGATTATACGACGCCTAGGCAATATCGTTATCGATTACTTACGACTGCACCAAGCCACGATCTTTTACTATAAGGACCAGTACTTATAGGACCAGCGCTTATGGAACTAGTTGCTGAGTTAAA
Organism: Caradrina kadenii; assembly: GCA_947462355.1. Taxonomy (NCBI): domain Eukaryota; kingdom Metazoa; phylum Arthropoda; class Insecta; order Lepidoptera; family Noctuidae; genus Caradrina; species Caradrina kadenii. The sequence goes on along the minus strand of OX381684.1, from coordinate 5,937,984 downwards.
CCACTCAGTAGATCTTACTTATCAGCGAGTGTGACTCCAATGTGTGGTAATGAATGATTTTAGATTGGCTGAGTTATCTTAATGAGTGTTGTTCGAAGTAATTGGTAATCTGTATAATTTCTCATTATGATGTAGATGAAATATAGAAGCTAGTTATTACCTATTTTCAGGTGTTTATTGGCAGGTGTATGTAATATAGCAGTAAAGTTTCGATAGGTATGTTGTGATATGAGTCGATGACATTTGTGTGTTCTGTTGGAATTTCTAGTAGTCAGATGATGGTTGCTGCATAGACATTTTTATAAATCATTATCTGATCTACAATTTTTGTGTGAACTAATTTTATGATAAAACTTACCGTTTGACTGAAAATCGTGAAAAACCCGTTTTTGTCACCTTTGACCCCGAATATTTTTTTTCCAGGTATAGGATCGATGAGGACTTTTCAGATCTCATTTATGATGGTGTTTTGAACAATCGTACCAACTTTCAGCTGGATGCGAATTATTGTAACCTCGTATGTCTAAATTGACCGGACTATTTATACATTAAAATATTTGTCTCTATCTACACAAAGAAACGTGAATAAAAAATCTAAATATTCAAAAAAGAATTTTTTTTTTTTTTTTAAATTCGTTTCCTTCATTTCTCCAAATATTTCGACCCAAACCACAACCATTTCACTCTTTACTGTATACAGTTTTAAGTCATTCAGATACATAATAATAAAAACATTTATTATATGCGTTAGAATGATCTATTTATGGAATTCACTTTTTGTAATATATTGCCTGGATTTCATTAAAAAATAATATTATAGCAGATAGATGCGGGCTGCCCAGGACCGAGATGGTTCGCACTCTTTGGGGGAGGCTTACGTTCAGCAGTGGACGGATATATGATAATGATGATAATAATATTCCTAAACGCTCAGCAATAAGAAAACAGAAGTGGAAGTTTATTTTTGTAATCATATCAGTACTTCCAGATCCGAATCCTGTTTATAATATTAGTTTAGATTAACCAAAGTATGACTACTCTTTTGTATAGCAGGAAAGTCGTCTTAAACTCAGTCTAAAATAATTTATAAAAAAGGGTAGCATATTTAGAAAAGCATTATTTTTTTTAATCTGTAAATATTGTTTACCTACTAAACACAGCCTCGAAGCAAAAACTAAGATAACCTTTATCTATGTCCGAATCGCTGTTCTTTTCCCTATAGATACCTACGGCTACAGCTATCTAGCTTTCTAACGTCGTTTTATTCTTCATAAGATTAGCTGACAATTAACAATAAACGCAAATCAAAGGCGCCGCTAACTATCAAGTTAAGTATTATTGATTGGTGACACATTCCTGAACCTAAGGTGGGCGGCAGATAACATAAACGTTGTCGTTAACTCGCTTTTATGTAATAGCCAATAGATTACAAAATGTGCCCTTAAGGTACGTCGTTCCTGTAACAATTTGATGACAGAACTTAGATAGGTACTTATGTATGAAAATATCGAAGACTACGATACAAAAAGAGTTTGAAATAAGAAGCGGCCCGGGCCGCTAGATTATTGAAATGACAATCGCCTTAACATACACCACCAGACTCCGTATGAACATCTATCAGGTCACTTTTGCAAGGAAAATGTTAAAAGCTTAATGTGCCGAACATCACCTGAACGCCTTCAGCCATAGGAGAACGGGCAACGATTGATATTCTTTTCGATGACGGAATTAAAGTGTACTTTTTAACCCCAGACGCAAAAACGACAGGGTGTTATAAGTTTGACGTGTCTGTGCGTGTGTATGTATGTGTGTGTGTATGTATGTATGTGTGTGTGTGTGTGTGTCTGTCTGTGGCATCGTAGCTCCCGAACGCATGAACCGATATTGATTTTGTTGTTTGTGTTTGAAAGGTTAATTAGTCGAGAGTGTTTTATGGAAATCGTTTCAGCGGTTCCAAAGTTACCAGCTCTTTTGTTAGCTAAGATAGTGAGATTTTTCTTCGATCGGGGGTTACTTAAAATTTTTAATTTTGTGTTTTATTGACTACTACAGCTAGCATGATTAGTGACTAGCTGACTAAAATTTAGATTCTAGCTAATCATAGCTGAGAGAAAGAGGAATTAGATAAAAATGTCGCTCGTTCAAAACTTTTTCTTAGCTTTCGCTCGCAGAACCGATTATTTCGGATGCCGAAAGGTAAAGCTGCTCGAACCCGAAACAAGAGTGTCATAGTTCGAGGGTGCGCCTACTGTGCTATTTAAATTGATGACAACATTACCTACCTGCAACACAGCGCGAGGTGCAGTTGCCTTCTTATATTTTATTTTACAACTCTTTGTCGAAAGTCCCATAACATTCGAATCGATTGTAAAGTTACGATATTGTTACGATGAGTTCTTTTACGATGCGATTCCGAGTCGAATTCAATTTAGTTTAGAGGGTCCTCAATCGTAAACCTTTGACCTAAACACACTCGATTATTCGAGTCATATTAGCACGAATAAATCGAGGCATTAAAATAAAATGTTAAATTATTCAATTCACTATCGATTTGGTAAACATGATATTGTATTGTGTAGTCTCTTTTGAGTAGGTATTAATTTTATGATCTGAATTATGAATTTTATATTAATATTATGATAAGCTGATATCTATATTGAGTGATTAGTGTCGTGTTTGTAAATGACAAGTTGATTATTTGTGTCAATTATATCAAGTTTTTAAGCAAATAAAGAATTTATGATTATGTTTATTAATTGTCTCAATATGTAGGTATCAATGCAACTAAGCAACGGTAACCCAGTAAGTTAATCTGGGATTTTTTATTAATATCCGGTTAACACAGTTTTTCATAGAAAAATACCGTAATAATGAACTCTAAACGGTATGCTCAAGGTCCTTTTTAGTAGAATCGAGGCATTCCTGAATTGTCTGTATCTAGAACACTTAAAACAAATTAGGATATTTTTAAATGATGAATTCGGCGAACAAGCGCTCATTCCTTTGTACGCAGACTACGCACCTACATGAGAAATGACTCACGTTAACTAGATGCTAGCTGTACTGTATTTAAAGTATGGCATGCCTAGTTCTATTTATTGTTATAATAAGATTAAATACAAGTCGGTTAGTTGGAACAGACCGTTGCTCAATCACGGCCGAGGCCTGAGCAGATTGATTGATTAATGACATTTATTATCTCCACAGAAATAAACTAATTCTAGTAACGTAATAGGTGTAGATATAAAAATAGCTAGGTACATCAAATCCAGGAGAATAGTTACAGAAAGGTATACCTATCCAACACACACTCTTCACGGATCGTGTCGCGGGTATATTGCAAATAATAATACCAGCCTATTATTGTCCCACTAAAGGGCAAAGGCTACTGTTCACACGGAGAAGGCACGAGCATTGATCACCACGCTTGCTTAAGGCGGATTGGCGATTTCCGACTATATTTATTACAAGTTCAGGTTTCTAACGGTGTTGTTCTTCACCGATTTCAGATATGACTTATTGGATAATTTATTTAGTACCCAACTTCACTAATATGTAACATATTGTAACTATGTTTAAGTACATTACAAGTATGTTTAGGCAGAAAAAAAACACCTTTCGTTTATTGGCCGCGGACACAGATTGTACCAATATTTTGTTAGAGGGTTTTCAAAAAGTATTATTCAGTTTATTTCCTACGTGTAACTTTTACTTTTTATAGAAAATAATGGCCCATTCTATACTATGGACTGTCAGTAACGCACCAAAAATCTATTAAATATTCATACATCTAGGATACCTACACATACCATCACGCCTGTATTCCCTGAAGGGTTAGGCAGAGGTGTACCAATGTACAACCCACAGTTCGCCGGTATGTCCCATGTAATAGGGGGCGAGCCTATTACCATTAACCGGGCAGAAATCCTAACTCCGAGCTGCTACTGAGACTTTTATAGAAAAACCCAATAACACTTTTTTGCTCGACCTGGGAATCGAACCAAAGTCCTCTAGCGTAGCAGTCGCGCTTAGGACCCACTAGGCTAACGAGGCAGTTACCATGATCTAGGATACCATGTGACATTATTTCATAACGATAAACAATACCAAGCAAAACATTCTCCATATCCAATACCACAAAAAAAAACAATCGATTTTTACAACACTTGTAGGTCTACTATTTATTTTATTAGAAGTTTTATTGGTCTGCAATAAAATAATATGTTTAGAGCTAGTAGGCGGTACAGCACAGTAGCGACATTCAAACGATAATTATCTAAGATACAGAAGTGAGCTTGTTTACACGTCTTCGTCGGTGGTAGGCATGTGGTGTGTGAGAGTCTTTATCTCAGGCCCACAGGGAAACAGCCGACATCCACCGTTTTTATTTAAACTTGGTTTAGTGACACTTGGTAAGGTTAACCTTACATTAAGAACACAATAGACAATGCGACAGCTCTTTCAAACTCATTTTATTATCGAAAGTGTTGTGTACTGAGATAAACACTGGTATTAATTAAACTGGTATTTATTTTAACAACACATAGCACATACGGTTTTGCAGAACATGGCTGACCGGTTGCGAGAGAGCGAGAGTGTACCTAATAGTCAATCAGATTCATAGATTAATAAAACAGATCAAAATTAAACATATATATTTGTGTATGTACCTACCTATAATATATTGAATTTGATGACTTAATTTATGCACGTAAATCTTCACTAATCTAAGCGTTCAGTGTACGTGTAGTTACATATCTGATAGCCAGGTGTCTCAACAATAGGTAGAAAGTACTAACTAACTTTAAATTTTAAAACACATACCTAATGGTTGCAAGTTATAAATTGCTAAACTCAAATTATTGCAAGTAATTAAAAAGTCAGGATTTTAAACACAAAAAAAAATTAAACAATTTAATGAGTTTGAAACAGAGTTCTTGTAAATTACAGTTTTATAGCTGGCAGATAAATTAAAAATTTATTTTTATAAGATGCGTTACGTGGCTATTTCACTAACTGCGTATGTGGGCACCGGGCCGTAAACACTACAGCGATCGCGATGACAGACCCAACGCAGCCCCTCATTACCGGCTCTCACAAACAAAACCCAACACTCGCTACATGCTAAAATATCATAAAAATCTTACACGCTACAATCAAATTTAAACTCTAATGCGACAGGAGCAAGCATAGAGTTTTCAGTAACTCCACTTAAGAGCGAATCTTCACTTGAGAGGAATTTACAATAGAATCTTTAAAGCCAAGATGCAGCTATTATTAGGTGTTAGCGTGATTATTTGACAGTTTGAAAACGTTTACAGATTGTAGGTATATTGCTGGGCAATCTGGCTTCCTGCTTTTAATGTAAACAGCGTTTTGTACTCTCAGCTTTTTAGTGAAAAATAATAATATCTTTATGTGCTGAATCTTATTAAGATGGAATACATAAATAGAATTTAAAATTTTATATATACCTGGGGAAGTGAAGACTATTTGTATATTTCATTCCAATGTACATTTCTAGATGTATTCACTACTATTGTGGTATCTCGCATTAGAATGTTATGTGTATATGAGTTATGCACATTACCGGGTCCGTATCAAATCATAAATAAAATCACACAAAGTCCATTAGATATACAAAAGATTCACTAACTAGTATTAATAAGATCCAATATCTCCAGTCCTCTCACTCCATTTCGCGTAACCCTCACATACTTGCAACAACGCTTCAAACAGCTGCTCCGGAGGCAGGTCCACCATCTTCAAACTCCTTTCAAATCTGTTGTCCCTCCTCCTTCTTCCATACGATGCAAATTGAGTTTGAGGTCTCTTCTTAATCCCAGCACTCACGAAGAACGTCGTCGGTTGCGTCGTTGGTATAGCAGCATTGTAAGTTTGCTTCGCTTTCACAGCTTGTACTATCAAGCACAGTAAGTAACCTCCAAAAGCCAAAAATGCAAGCGTAGTGACGGACATTGAAAATATGTTACTGATCTTGCTGTAACTCTCCTTCTTGTACAATCCTTCTTCGTAGTCACCTCTTTTGACCGGCGGCGGCGGTGCTTGTATGGCCATCGCTTCTGCCCCAAACCTTTGTATGTACGATGGCGGCGTTGTTGTGATGTTATTCTCATATCCAGATGTCACGAGATCTTGCAGCGAAGATTTCAATCTTAAAAGCTTGTCCAATGGCAACTCGTTTAGAAATTCAACGTCTGTCGATGTGACGTCACCGTACGTGATTTTGAATGTAGAATAAATGATGATAAAAATGAGCATGGTGGATGACTGTCACTCATGAGATGTTAGGTGTTGAAATAAAGTTGAGCATAACGTTGACGGTGTGATCATTGTGGTCTGCTAAGCGCGACAATCGCCTAGCGGTCATGATAAATAGAACAGTGCATTTTTATCTTAAAACTGAGCAAGCAATTTTAGCTCTTATATCTTACATCACAAGGTTTAAGACATTTAATTTATAGCATATTTTTTGCCTGACATGCCAGGTGTAAGAGTCATACAACCTCTTTGATTGCTTAGACTTGTCGTGTCAAGCGTAGCTACTTTTCAAAAGCAAATTTCATATTAATTTGCTGAAATCATGATATATTGAAATGGATGTATTTTCTACTTATATCTAAACCTGTTGAGATTAACAACAGCTTATGATGATAAGCACATGCTAATTATTATTTTTTGGTTGAATTTGTATAGGTTTGTACAGTTTTTGTATAGACCAAAAACCAAATTCAACAAAACTTGTTTGTATCCAGTATTTTGGTACTTCAACAAAAACAAATTAGGCAGATTTCTACAAGTCTTTAAGTTTTTTGTATTAAGTAGCTGGCCAGGTTCTATTTCTTATTTTGTAACAAACAAATATGAAAGCTCTTTCATAGCCTACATTTCCGCTTCTATTGTCCTCTGTCTGTCAGCGGGTCGGAAAATGTAAATACAGGATGTATTCTTTCGCTCTAATCAAAATCATTTATTTGCCTTAAGTGCAATGACACATACCTTATTTGTGCTGACACACAAATATGAACAAAATAAATGTATTAAAATAGGTAAAAATGCAATAGACAATGAACCCTGATCCAATATAATTATAGTTGCACTTTAATTAATTACTTTAATTAAAGTTCTTTAATTAATAAGGTGGAATAATAAATTATTTTATATGTCTATTTTATATGTCCGGATTGGGTACGGGTAGAGAAGAATTTTGTATGAAGTTAGTTAATTAATAGTGATTCTTATTTAATGAAGATAGTTAAACCATTTTTAAGAGTAGCTGTTTAAGTAGATAAAATAAATGTAAACGTATTTTTATTTTATTTACTTAAACACCCAAAACTTACCTTACCTAAAATAATAAGCAAAAACTAAAAAAACATTAATATTCAAAGATCAGCCCCCTTATGACAGCAACTCAAGTCAACTTATTTAAGCAAGTGCAATATAATCCTTTTTAATATGACCATGTTAGTTGTAAAAACTCCAAGAAGCATAACTAAAACAATATTTTCCTGGGGTATGCAATATACCTAACACCTATGTGGGTCCCAAATCAAGTCGTCGAACTAACAGCGCCATCTATTTGAAACCATAAAAAGAGACTTTTGAGAACGAAACGGAGCTTTCACTATAGACTGCCAAAGATAAACAAAAACACGCTTATAAAGTAACATTAAAACCCCATTTAACTTGCAAACACCCTTTATATTCCTCAAAGACATAATTATTCGAAAATGTTATGCTCTAGTACGACAATTGCGTTTGCGCACCCATTACAGTAAGAACCGAACCATGGAACAAGCTCTCGAGTCAAACTCTTCGTAGTTCAGTGCGCGACTTCAAGATGGCGCCACGTGTCCTTTGCGTGTTTCTCATTACTTTCCAAGTTGTGTGCGCCAGTGAACAATACAGAAATGATGTATTGATGGACCGATTAAACAGCGGGATGAAATTCGCTCAGAATTTACTCGGTATGTTGGAATACTAATAGTAATATTGTTTGCCGTTATTTAGCATCAGACGTGAATTAGACCGAGTAACGTACAACTCGATACACATTATGCTCTTAGTTATTTCACATTGTAAGCAAAGCATAATATTATCTACAGGATTTATGTTTTCTTCATTAATTATACGATTATTTCCACGGTACTTAAATTACTTAATGGTCTGCCGAACCACTACCCCTGACCAAATGGTTAACGATTAGATATGACAAAGAACTTCACCAAAATGACTTCAGAGATTGTCTCCTTTGGTCTCTGAAATTTCTGGAATAGCGCATATTTGATAAACGTTCTCCTTTATTATTTCCAGGGTCTGAATCAGTGGCATTGAAAGTAGCCGAGTTCGTGGTTAAAGCTTTCCAGACGGCGAACAAACCAGCAACACCACACAGAAGATGGCCTCAAAGTGATCTTAACAGCGAGGAATCGTCTTCATACAGTGAAAGCGATTCATATACCCAAGACAAAGGCCCAGATTACGACGTCAATGAAACGCAGAGCCCCCTGACACCTTTGCGACAAATAGTTCGTCTGTTTGGACTGCAGCCAAATCAAATAAGTGCTGTAGCTGTTAACGCTTTAGTATTTGTAGCCCAAATGGTAAGTAAAACTACCTAATCGGTAAATCTTAAGATTAAAACTGAAATATGTATGAACATTCATACTTTCAAGTAGGTACAATTCACTCTTCCGACCAAATTTCGATCGTGGTAGTCAATCTCAATGAAGGCTAGCCAAGTTCGCGTAGATAGTGTGTTTGTGCAAACACGGGTGCACTCCGTCTTCTCTTATTTTCATAGCCCGATGATAGATCCGTAGTCGAAGTCAAAGACAGAATTTCCGATTTCCAAATGTTGTTTCTTATTGTTCTCATTTACACTTTTCCAGATATCGACGTTTCTGACAGGACCTAAGCGGCCATCAAAACCCTATCGTTCAGAGGACCCCACAACATGGATCCTGAATAAAAACTCAAGAAACCTTCAGGACCTCATCGCAGCAGCCAAAAACGAATCCCTTCCAGACACAATAGACGAGCTAATTCAAGAGCAAGGTACGGAGGAAGATACGAGTTGTATTCGACTACTAGTATGCAAAGTTACTCCATTTATTTCTAGAATGCAGAAAACTGTATTCGGTAATGAAGACAAGATAAAAGACGAAAGATTTTCTAAAGAACTTCACGGTTCGGCGATCATGTACCGCCATCTACCGACTGCGGAAGAAATTAATGCTCGGAACGACATCTGTGAGCAACAACATAAAGATTGTAATCTGAATGAATGAAATTGCCGCGCAGACGCAGTGTTAATTTGTTTGTTTTAAGATTGCTTTCATTACTTATTTGTAGATCGAAACTATTATATATATTTTTTACGAATTTTAGATAAAGGATTTCCAAAGAGGTTGTTTTACTTAGCCAAGTATGTTTTCTACTGATCATTCAGTAGAAAAAAATGCTAACCGAAATTATGAGACAAGTGCTGCTAAGAGATTTGCAAGATTGTTACAGAGAGTACAAACTACTATATAAAAATATGATATATACTTAGTCGCCAATGATGGCTACTAGAAATAGGCAATAGTCAATAATCAATTACAAAATGAGACTGCATTCTTCGGAGCCAACATAGCAAGAAGACATCATGGCTCATGTAACAGGGATGTACACTTTTAAGTTATAGCACCTAAACATTAAGTTTCACAGCAATGTAGGCACCTAGTACCCTAAGTAGGTGTTACATCACTCTGCTTAAAATTATGGGACTTTCGTATATTTTATTTGCTATACTAACTGACGTGACAAGAATCTCTAGGCAAAGCCAGCACTTTCGAGCAAATATTATGTAACAGAAGGTCGATGGCCGTTAAAACAACATATTCGTTTATAGCATGTGCTATTTTTGATATTTATTATGTAACATGTCTGCAGTAACAGACTGCGCGGCGTAGAGGCCTCTTGAGCGAGTTTTGGACGCTAATCTCGATATGACACACAGTTTAGTTAGTTACATGAATAAATAGTAAGTTAGTATAATTGTTGCATTTATATATTTAATACATATCTTGAATTATTTTTTAATATTCCCAAGTTTTCTATCTTATATGCATCTGTCATGTTTCCTCTCTGCATCACTCTAAAGGTCTCCACAAACGTCAGACTTTTTGTAAGACCGTTTATCGTTTTTTTACGTTCTGTAGTTTCATAGGTCCGTAGGACCGACTTTTTGTGGGACATTTGGTATTTTGTAATTCATATGTTCCATTTTCCTCTGATGAAAAAATCTGTCACCGATTATCCGACGTGGACGGAAACATTATATAGACTGGTAGAAAATGCATAAGACCGTCTATGTATAGGTATTTTATTAGATTTGTTTTTTTTTTATAACTTAGTTAAGGAGCAGGACTCGTCTAAAACATCCAAATTATCTAAATTCAACATCGGTCATCCTTATTTGTGCGTAAAGTTTATTAAATCCACACGATCCTTCAAAGGTATGGGCCTAGGCTTTTGCCTAGGGCACTTCAGCCGCCACTACTAACGTAGTTGCAAAATTCAAACAGGATCTGAAGCGGAAAAGAGTGAGCATAAAACTACTTTTAATACTCGTAATTATGACGCATCGAAACTTTTTAAGTAGTGTTATTTAACATTTTTATACGTCATTGACAATCATTAGGTATATGACATACTTAATAAAAATAAAAGGAAAAATAAAGAAGGTAAAAGCGGGTTTTATGCGAAAGACAAAGGAATGATTGTAACACCACTTAGGAGGGGACAAGTTTACATAGTAAACTGCAAAAATATTGTATAGTTAGCTGTAAAGTGCACACATTAGGCCATATTATTCATAACGAGACTCCGTTTTGTGATTAAACTCAATGAAATCAAAGATAAAATTTTCATTACTTGTCCCATCTTTCAATCAAAACCAAAGCAGTGTGGTTGCGTTTCGGTTTGAAGGGTATGGGAGCCGATAAAAATTTCGGGTAGGTATATAAGACATTTCAACGATAACAGAAATGTTAACAAGTGCTGAAAAGAATAATAAAAAGTCAAAGTCAAATCGTTTATTGCAATCACACTAATACAAAGCATTGATGTACAAGCAGTCGATGTCATCGTCATGTCACAAAAACAAAGAATTGAAACTAGTTGCCTCTTCCAAAAAGTTATTTAGTATGGAGAAGAATATAATATAATAAAAACTAGGTTCTGCCCGCGACTTTGTCCACGTCATATTTGATATATTATCCCACGGGAACCGTACATTTTTCAGGGATAAAAAGTAGCCTATGTGTTATTCCAGACTATAATCTATCTATGTGCCAAATTTCATCCAGATCCGTTCAACCGTTTGGCGTGAAAGAGTAACAAACATCCATACATCTATACATCCTCACAACCTTTCGCATTTATAATATTAGTAGGAAGTAGGATGGAACTTAGTACCTAAGTCTATCTACCTAATAAATAAAGCAATGCACCACAAATATTACTCCAAACTATTTCTATATCCGCCAGCCAAATAGGACAACTAGGTAACAAAGCAGGAGAAAGCACGCTCATATTATACGCTTGATGCTAATAATAGCTAGTTCACATAAATATGGCTGGTTATTGAACGGGGACTGAAGGTCTTGGTAAGCACGGATAATGTTATTAACCAAAGTATACTAAACAAGACGTTAAACTAGAGAACCGTTTAAAATATTCTCTTTTAATGCATCTAGGTAAAAGGCTTGGTAGATATAAATATACTTAGGCCGTCTTCGCTAGGTAGATTTATCTTTTAATCTGGAGTTAGTAGACGCGGCCATTATGTATAGCATTTTATAATTTAACCTCGTGTTAGTAACTAACCCTGGGTTAAGTGGTGCAAGTAGACTTAGTGGAGGAAAATACAACCACGTAAAAGTATCCTTCTAGCCACTTCTCCTAATTTGATAGTTTATTCTCTCAATAAAGACGCAGTTGAAAGTAAGTTAAATGTTGTGGAAGTCAGATGAACTGCCTTCAAATAAATAAATAATTCATTAAAACAATTGCCGTGACACTAGCCTGAATAGTGCAATAACTTCAAGCTATTTTTATATGATAGCTAATAATACAACCTTCTTCAGTTGCACGTAATATACGTTTTTGTACCTACTTACAAATTACAAGCGGAATATTAGTAAGCCACAATCAAATTCCTCCACGCATGCGCACACTTGGGCCAGTGTTCACCAAAATTTAATTAAATAGTTACATGCCTTAATAGTTTGATCGCGTCAACCTTCAAAAAAAACTCTAAGCGCCATCCACAGACAGGCCATGTTTTCATACATCACAGTAAACTTATTTTTCTATCTATGAAAATGTGAGAAACCAAGAGAAGTTACCCAACATCAAAAACCTCAATGAATAATGCTTAAGCATTAAATCCGTGACTATAAATAAGTATATGTCATCCACAAGGCAGCGGTCACCGAGAGAAAGTGAACGCGTGTCGTTGACCCCGCCGCCCAATTCCTGCACTCACACGATACTTGGCAGGTAATAGTTATAATTAAATCCTTGTACTGCGTGACGTAATCAACACGTGTTTGTGTATTGTCGGCGTTTAGTTAAATACTTCGGTAATTGGTCAATTTTCTACGAGTGATTGTCTTTAATTTGAACATTTTTGAAGGAGAAAGATTTGGCGTTTTGAGTCCCCTGTCCTCCAATACTTTATGTGAGATGAGATTGCAATTCTAACCATAACGCAAAGCAGCAATCCTAGTCACTTTTAGGAGCGTTCACATTCTAATATCAGAATTAATTTGTCATGATTGCCTATATTTTACTACGTATATTTTTGATAACATTGTGATATTCATTTTTGCTGTGACGAGATTACAAGTTTTTAATTCACAATAAGTTTTTAGCTAGAAAATGACCATAAATCTTAATCCATGCAAAAAAGGACTTATATTAGAACCTACTACAGTAATAACATCCGGTATCAAGAGATGGCTATATTGCTGCACTGCCCAACTGTTATATTACACTTCCTGTTTCCTTATGTTAAAACGTTCACACACATTCATATATAAACATAATTTAAATTAAAAATACGGCTTTGCTATAAAGATAACTGCTGAATATATTAATAATAAATAATGATTTTAAAAGTCAGTGACATACTATTTATTTTAGGCTATAAAATAATAAAATTATGAAATATTTTCTGAATTTCAGTAAATTTAGCTAATGATATTTATTATGAGTCCCAAAGATACTGTTAAATAAGTAATGTGATACACTGTATAAAGAGGTATTCCCATAAAGAAGGGAAATAATAAAAAAAATAGATTTTTCATTGTCGCACTCACTCAATTTCCCATACAAAAGACTTCAACGCACTACCTCGCCGACAAAATATTTTTATAATATTTTAATTGAACACTTTAAAATTAAATTAGAAAAATATGGAATGCAGAATGGGTAATTCCTTGTTCTGTCTTCCTTTAATTAACCACTTGATAATTTGGAACTTTCAAAAAAAGTTTTTTTTTTACCATTACGTATTTAGTCGTGAAAGTTTATTATCATTTTATGGGAGGTAAATTATCATTGAAAATAATTTTCCTGTGACCGAATACAATGACAATAGGAGATTGAACTTCAAACATAATCTTCTCTATCTTGTTCGTGTGCATTTGTTTACCAAATAAAAACTCAACACTGACATTCAGTCATATCTTATCAACATTAAACCTGATTATCAATGAACATGTGTTTATGTAATTAAAACAAACTATTAAAATATCCGGAACTTGCACTCAACCACTTCTATATCCGACCACAAGCTACTAGGCAGGCAGGAAACAAGCCACTCCTTTCCACTTAATGAATAAACAAAAAGCAATTACACTCTCAAAATTCACACGCCGACACAAACATAATACACGTGCATAGTCCAAACATCGTGCGAACCAATCGGCGAATGTCAATATTTAAATTAACCGTTTCATAATAATGATTGCGTCACAATTAGATAATATCTAGGAGATCGATGACCGCTAGTGAGCGGGCTTACGTAACACTGTTTAAGAACTTACTTACCTACATGAAAGAAAGTTTGGACTGAGTGAGACCTAACACTATTGAAACCTATTGTAGTCTATTGATGTGACTTGCAGCAAAAAATACAATAAAGATGGCATACGCATTGTATTGTGGGTAAATACGTGTTCATACAAGCTTCAATAAAAACATGGTCGAGTGCCTCATCGATCAATGCGTAACAGCATCGATTTTCAAGTCAATTATAGTCATTCGTTGATATAGATAATTTATTTTATACCTTTGGACTCAGGGTAAGCTACCCCACCTCTACTCTATGCCCCTCCATTTCTTCCATTATATTTCAGTAGGTAGGTACTTTCCTACCATCACGAAACCACAACAGTTTTTCAGCAACATTGCGAATGGTATAAATGCACAAAGTCATTCGCATTATATAGCATTGGACGCAATTCATTTCAATTTAACGACTATTTAATTCAGTTCAAGTATCTAATGAATGAAGATCTTCGAGTCACTGATTCCAGCGCATTCAAATAGCTGACTTTTTATATAAAATGCTATAAAATAAAGCGATTCTCTCCGCGTATTTCCGTGTGTTTTCCTGTTTTCCGATGTTGTAGAAAGCGTTGAGGAAAAACGTGTGTCTTCTTGTATCATAATGCACGCTCAATTTATCGATCTTATTCATGTCATACTCATTAGATACTTTTTAGGCGACTGCATTCATTTATGTAGTTGGTATTAATTGGCAACATTTGAATAACACCATATTCTGAATTGAATACAAAAAGATGAAATCATTGTTGATGACCTGCTTTTACCAAGCTTCTGCTGTTCATACGTAATTTCTAATTTATTTTAAACCAGTTCGTCTAAAAACAAGTAAAATATATTCTAGGAATCTTTATTAATTCAAAATATGTAAATAGAATTAGTTTCCGATGCATTGAGGCTACGGAACTCATCGCGATGCAGCTATCGGGGTCAATCATTTCTCACTAGTAAGTTGTAATTTGTACAAATATATTTTATGGTTTGTCAAAGCGAGTCGCCAGAGAAAGTGAGATGGTGGGGACCGGCGCAGGCGCAAGCGTCAGTAAAAAGCGCCCAAATTATGTATAAGACAAAAAGTAAAAGACTACAGACGTTCACCTGCGACGGAGGGAAACTATACCAAGTGTAATTGTTTCAATTTAACTGAATGTTAACGTAAATTAGTGTAGTTCACGCGTTTCTATAAAATTGGTCGTTGACATTTCATCAACGTCATATATCTACTGCTCTGCATATGAAAACGGTTGCTAAGTTTCTAATATTCACATAATAAGAGTATTTTTGTATTGAAAGTTGATATGTAACGTAACAAAAAATAATGCCTGTATTTCTTGAATGGTTGGGTACAGGTGTGTAGTAGGTAGTGGGTACCTACGGTCCCCCACACATCACCAGTTGTCTTTAGTACGTTCCGAATTAATCTGTCGTGTAGGCAAATTCTTTATGAATAACTTCACGTATTACTTACAGTGTCAGTCTTAGGCGCCACTTTCTCACAAACTTTAAACTTATTGCAATTTAATTTGTTTGAATGAACGAGCAATTTTATATCGTACTCAAACATCTTTCGTGAACCATGGGAGAAGCGGCATTCATTCAACTTTGATTGATGAAGAGAAAACGAAAGAAGAAACTATCGTCTACGCGGGATTAAATAAAGACGTTTTTCTTTTATAAATTACTCATTGACACATTTAATAGGTGCCTATTAAGATTAGTAAAAGTTTTGTTTACAGTTTCCTTACCTCATATAAAATAGCGAAGCGTTTAAAATCTATATGTTTGTGTTGTATGTGTATCTGTTGTGATGGCCCGGTGGTTAAGTGCCCGACCCTCATATATATGGTTGCGGGTTCAATACAACTTCTTCAATTCATACGACATGACCGCTACACCGCTTAGTCAACACATACAATACGCGATTTGTTGCGATAGATATATTATTTCTGAACAGATATAAATTTAGAAATGGTATAATTAAAATTCTAAAGGATTAGCAGTTGGTCATAAGCTTTACGCTGTGTAGGTTTAGTTATTTATAGGCTACGGTCCTGTAAGATGTACCTTGTTGACGCATGAATTATTATCTTTTTGTGTTACATCTTTTATAGGATATTTTTATCCCCTTTTTTCCTTTAACTTCTATTTCATTAAGTTAGTCCTGAAAAAGTTCCAGTTAACGTTTGCTAACAGCTTATTTTTATTATATAATATAGTAATCTTTGAAAAATGTTGTGGGTAGTATAGGTATTCGTTAAGTTTTATTGTAAGGTAGAATTATTTATGCTTAATATATTACTGTTTGTTTTCCCAAATGTAATAAATAAATAAATAAATAAGACATCGGTAAAGGAAAACAACGTGACTAAAGCTGGACTTATAATAATATAAATTTGAAGTCGGCAAGCGTGGTGATCATGTTCGTGCTTTCTCTGTATAAGAAGAGGCTTTTGCCCTGCAGTGCGACAATAGTAGGCTGGTCTTATATCATAAAATTCTGAAACCCCACTTAAACTATTTTCTATTTTGAAACTGTTAAAGCTGAAACACTCTAACTTAAAAATGTTAAGTAGCTTTTAAGTCTCTACTTAGTTACGTATACTACTTCATTTAATGTGAGTAAATACTTAGCTATATTATACATTGTTATCAAGTTCAAACAGATTTTATCAGTAAAAGGTGTGTAAGCCATAAAGAAATGTTTATTTAGTTCGTATGACCTAAATGAAACAAGGTTTTTAGGCTTTGCAAGGAACTTCTTTTTCTATAACCTTGTGCCACTTCCTTAGTAAAGCCTAACCCTTTAAGATAACTATTGTCTGATAAGTTAACTTGCCTTAGTCAGGTAGCAAACGTACGAAATATGTACATACTTACGTTGGTTTTTAATACGAATTATTTTGTACTTTCCTTTTATGAAGTACTAATTTCTGCCCGCTACTTCGTCCGCGTCAAATTTGATTATATAAGAAGCATACATTTTTCCGGGACCAAAAGTATCCTATGTGCTATTCCATACTACGATCTAACTCAGCGCCAAATTTCATCCAGATCCGTTTAGCCGTTTAAGCGTGAAAGAGTAACAATCCATCTATCCATCCTCACAAACTTTCGCATTTATAATATTATTAGTCGCATTTATAATAGAAGCAGGTGTTTTTCGTCTTTCGTTCGTTCAAGCCGACGGTCAACCGCTGTCTATAGACATCTGCAACACCAGGGGCATCGCAGTTGCGTTGCCATCCCAGAGACAAAGTTAAAATATCTCATGTGCCTTGAATTACAGTGGCATCCATACCCTTCAAACCGGAAAACAGCAACACTGCATTGCGGCAGAAAAAGGTAGGTAAGTCAGAGGAACTTGAGGTTTTATATAAATAAAACCATAAATAATTTATAAACATAGATACTTTGAATCATACAATGATTATAAGTATAGGTTACTCACGTACTTATACTTGTATTTAAGTCATATTGCTTTCAAAACATAAAACAATTTTCAAAACATGTTTACAAAGATGAAAAATTAATCCACGCACGAGTTTGAATGCATTTTTTGTTTACTGTCCCACTTGCTTTCCAATCTAATCCAAGATTGACAAAAAAGTGCAATCTCATGTAGGATCAGGGTTTAAGCAGGTCAACGTGAAATTAACTAGTCGCAAACTTCACTTTCTTTTGTATATCCTAAAACTATTCAACCGTAGGAACGCCGTATTCATATACATATATGTATCATCTATGTCAAAACTTTTCTCCGTCGGTTATATTGTTCACAAAATGTCGTTCCAGTTTTATATTATAGGTTTATTAGCGAGATTAGTATGGGAGATAAGTGATCCTCAAAAAACGCTCCATTACGCATGACGGTGATCCAGGCGCCATATGATAATTAGGGGCGGTCCACACTATACAATCGTAATCGTAACCCATTGTTGTTTCGTACAAGCGATCCGTTCTGCTTCACATTGGGGCAGTCTTCACTTTCTATGACTGTGACATTGCCAACTTGTTATTTGTATCAAAGCCAAGCCATTGTTGAAGCCTCGAGTGAAAATATCATAAATATATTGCAATGTCTCTATTCAATAGACCTAGTTATTATTGTGTGGGGTGCTACGATGCCTTGTATGGTAGACATTATGAAGTCAAGAAATATAAAGCTTTTCATGTTTGAAATAAAAATGTATGACTATTATATTATTGTAAGCAAAAAAGCTCAAATAAATGGGATAACAAAACAATTATTTTATTTTGGAAAAATAATAAGGCGGCAGACGCACTATGGCCCTGGAGCTTCTTCACAATTCTCTGATCTCCAATGGCTATTAGTCAACAAACATTGCCTCAGTTAGAACCTAGTTTCAGGCTGGATAGGTAGAAAATATAAACATTTGCAGAACAACCTGCCGAACCTGTCGCTAAGTGTTTAGTCAAAATGATTATCGACAGTCACGCACACCACTAACACGGTAGGAATGCGGCGTATCCTTCTAGGTCACGCTGCCTTGATAATAGTCCGTCATTGGCAGTAAGAACGAAAGCTACCATTTCGCTGATGCCCTACTGGCCCACTGCGCGCCATGTTTAAACTTCGTATTATTTATTTACCTTGAACATATCTTTATTTGTATTCGCATCTACCTACGTTTCAAATCCCCCTTCTAATGTGCGTGTTTTCTTTTCACAGAACAAATGTAATTATGTCAATTACAATGAAAGGTCGGTAATAGTTTTAACTCTCTCTTCTCCATGTTTCCAATTGGTCTAAAATTATAAGGTGTCTAAATTAGGAAGTGAAATTGATTGACACAAGTCCTAGATATTAGTTGTTCAGAAGTAGCGAGTAGCTAGCTGCATTCTGTTTACACATAAAATTAGAAGAGTCTCGAAGTAATTCTCACTGCACCATGAATTGCGACATTTAAAGTGGTAAGTTCGAGGTCAGTCGGTAAACTTGAAAGGTAAGCATGCTTTCCAGCTGGTTGGACAGTATGAAAATTACCAAACATATTTACAAATCTGCACGTTTCACTCAAAATTGTAAATACGAACAGGTATCTCAAGAACAGTTTTAGTTGTGTTATTGTCTTATGATGATCAACAATAATAATAATAATAAAATAAAACCAGCCTATTATTGTCTCATAGCTGGGCAAAGGCCTCTCCACAACAAACATCTTAAATAAAGAATTTAGGTCTATTATCGAATTATTTAATACCTACCTACTTACCTACATATTTAGTAAACTGTTTTAATAATAAACTTAAATCCTATACCTACCTATATCAAACCGTTAATTACGACTTCATTAATGCAGCAGTTACTTAGATTACTTGTTCAACTACAATAGATATAGTCTGCGTTGGCATGCGAAACTCAATTGTTTCTGTTCACGCCATTAGTTCTGTAACTTAGGTAAGCTTAAGAGGCTGCACATATCTTTACTGATTACCTACTTAGCTAAGAACTTCGACGTTGTGGTTATCGAATTATACTGCTCCTTCAAACAGGTACTATCTCAACTAGCAACGATTATTATACTACCAAAATTGCAACTTTTACAAGCATGACCCCATACCTTAGCGATGAGTTGGGTCTGGTACCGGGCCCGCCCTCTGCGGTTCGTATAAAACCACTATGGGGACGAGATGATGGTGTCCCAGTTCTCAAGTTCCGTCTACGGTGAATAGACACTAAAAGTGATCATCTATAACTTATGTCTGAGGAATAGCCTAGGTTAACTATGGGTTTGCTTTCTACTCAATATGAAACGTGTGTCTAGTAAGGAGCAAGCCAATCAAGTTGTAATGGATCACATTTTCGATATTGATGTTAGGCTTCAGTTGAATATTAAATTCCAATTTTATAATGAAGAAAACTTTTAATAAAATTACGTTTTATACTATAGACTTAGGACATAATTTATACGTACAGCCATCCAAGTTTTTTTGGCCACTTTAATTGTACAAATTACAATATCCAGCGCCTTAACTGCAGTGCTGTTGCGATCCCATGAATTCATAATAAGGCTACTATGTTTATATGATACGCACCTGATTAATACCTGTAATGATATGAAACCTAGATCTATTGCTCTAACATCAGCCGTATTAACAAGATAGTTACAAACCTTAATCAAAACCGACGATTATCGAAACTGCTCCTTATATTTAGATCAGTAGAGGAGAGAAGTAGGTAGGCAAGTCGAGCTCACATTCCAACTTTACAGTTACCCTAGAATGGTCGCAGCTACATGCAAATTGACAAATATTACCGGACACGCAGCTATCTACTAGCACTTCTGTACTATGCTGATGTACTTACATACTTGTTACAGATTGATTTTCTTCGGTCCTATTTACAATACAGGCTAGTTTGTCGAAGACAAACTCGACTTGAGTTGCAATGTGAAGTGAGTGTAGAAAACTAACGCATATTTTCCTTGTTTTACCGGCGAACTGTGGGTGTACATTGTTACACAACTGCCTAACCCTTCGGGGAATACCGGCGTTATGGTATGATGGTATTTTCCTTGTTTATAATTTAAATTCGGGCTTATAAACGAATATACTCGTATTTTAAAAAAGATCATAAAGTCACTTTTTTAATGCCTAGCTTCTGGCCGCGACTTCGCCCGAGCGGAAACCAAATAATACTTACAAGAAAACATAGGATATGTTTGACAATAGACAATAGTGCAGTTTTTTATCAGGGAAAGATTTTTTTGTAATCGGGCCAGTACTTTCAGAGATTACCTCTTACAAACAAACTTTACCTTTTTATAATATTCGTATAGATTAACCTACCTCAGTCTCTTGCCGGACATACCTAAGTATGTATCGACGATAGCGCTAGAATTTCTGCATTGGTCATCCCGTCAACTCCACCCTACATTAAAAGTCTAAAGTCAAAACATTGTCTCAAAAGTTAAAGGTGAACTGTAAAATTGTTTTAAAAATATAAATGGCATGAAAATGGCCTACGGATAGTTATCATATTCATACAAATTGTACTCAGTTTACATTTCATATTTAACCCTCTACTTACTCCGAGGTCACTTTCTATGCATCGAGAAAGTCCACGATTAAGTCGTGAGATTAAATTATGATTTTAATTCTTCAATTGAGGATTAATATCTACTAAGGATGAAGTTTAAAGTCTAGGTTAGGATTTATTCGAGTGGAATGGTCGTTATATAGTTAGAAAAGTGGGGTTTTCCGAAAAAGAAAGTGAAATGCAATCAAATGAGTCAGCCGTGGGTCACTGCTCCGACGCCTGACTCCTCCGTTCATTATAAACGATACTGCGACCCCCTACATTGAGTAACTCTTCGAGGAACCTAATGAAAGTAATTCTTATTTTTTCCTTGTATTCCGACTTTCATTCTTTAATTTCTTTCCGAATTTAAGCGACGTTTTGACCTTCAATAAGAAAACCGTTAAATTTTATTAGCATCGATAAGTTCTGTGACCTCTTTTCACTGCAAGGAAGCTAGCGAAAGTAAATTCGTGTTTTTCCATGCATTCCAACTTTCATTCTTTAGGTCCGTTAATTAATGAATACAAGAATAACTTAAGTATTCAAAACATCGTACGTACTCTAGCTTACTCATACCTACAATAAGATTACAATTTCCACGTCAAGCAAAGCAGAGTTAAGTCACCACTAACTCGAGAATTATTTTGTACTTCATTTAGTTTATAGTCTATAAGTATTAACAGGAACTGTTTACCTTTTCACAACATTTCACCAACATTCATGTCTTGCACACCAACATAGCTGTATCTACCTTCTTTCTTAAAAAAAAATGCTAATTCATCATATCTATCGGTAACGGTTGATTACGGTCGTGGGCCAACACGAACCTCCGAATGAAAAGAAATTGGTAATTATTTCAGAGTAATTAAAACACGATATATTGAAGACTCATTTATTGCTCAAAGTAAAAATAATAATGTTACATACAAGCACAAGCTGTCCTACTGTTCTACAAACGGACCGCCATAGATTCAGATCAAATGTACTGTAGCGAGCGGATGCTATACGGTGTGTACGGGTGTTACTAAAACTTGCTTCTTACTTTAATAACATTTTACCTTAGTTATAAGTAGTTTTAAATAAACAAATGAAGGTGCTTAGCAAGATCAACGATGTTTGCATGTGACGTGTTAAAATGCAACCCAGAGAAAGGTTTCTGATGCAATAATAAATTGTAATTACTCACGCAAAATCAGCTTTTAACATAACTTACTAATATCTTCAAGAAGATGCAGGAACAAGTACCTGGAATTATTTTAATATCAATGCATATTCAAGTTTCGATAACGCGTGATGAAGACTTAAAATTCAGTAAGTTTACTTATAAAAATAAAAACAAAACATTATGAAAAATAAAAATGGATACGGCCACCAATAAAAACAAAATCAAGCGTGCATTTTGAATTATAGAACGGAATTAATTTTCTTAAGATTGAGCAAAGCACATCACCAAAAAAGAAGCAAGACATGCAAGTTGTCTAGTTTAGCGTGGAAGTAAAAATAAAGTAAGTACTTAAATGCTTTAAAGAACATGAACCAGAAATTATCCATGTATGTGGTACTAGTGATGCGAGTGATGAAATAGTGTTTCCAAGTATACAAAATACATCAATGCCAGAAATACGCTGTGCAAGGATTAGAAAACGACGCAAATATTTCAAATATTCCTATTTACTATCTGCATCTGCGTGCCTAAGAAGCGTTCAGGACTTAGACCCGAAAAGTTAATCGCAAAACTAGTCTGCGGATCTGGAAAAAAATGACGTAAAGGGTACTTACACCATTTATAAAAAGAAAATCAAATTAGCCTTCACTATGCCCTAGCAATTAAGTGATCGCAAGGTGATTATGTACTTAAGACAAGCATGAGAAGCGAGAGAATGTAGCCCATTGGATCGAGGCGTTAGTCGCTTCAGTTTCCACGAGACACATCAACTTTACTGGGAAAACTAACTGATTAGACAAAGCCATCGGATGGGCATATTTCCCATCCATGACATTGCACCTAATTTTATGTGACTATTTGAGGAAAAGCTTACTTTTATAATTTATTCAGTAAAAAACTACTTCATCTTACGAAAAACAGGGGCGATGGCCTATAATGTATAACTATTACGCGATTACCAAGAAAAAACACTGACTATTGTTTGTACTATATGTGGAGTTGAAGCCCTAACCTCCCGCTCCACATCTTTTGTAGTGAAGATGCACCACAAATGGTTACGCGAGTGCTCTTACGAACGCCCTAAGCAGTCTGGGAGTATTTATCTGCTTCTGGCTAGAATGACAGCCACCATGGTGTACGCACAATGGTCTGCCATCAAGGGCAATTGCGGTAACCCCCATGATAGGTAGATGCACCACAAACTAATATAACATATGAAGATACCTAATTCTAAGGTACTGAAGAGAGCGTAAATAATGTTCACACATCTTATAAAAATACCAATGCTTATTATTAGTTTCCATTTTAGGGTTACGGTTTAGCTATTAAATATTATACTTAATCTAATAGCTGCTTAGCATACACAGCAGATACCATACGGATACACACGTGCCATTAAGTAGCCTTATGTAGAATTACTAAACGACTTGATCCTCTTCCATCGGCATAGTACCGAAAGTTGCATTGATGTTTTTTCGCTTGTTTTGTTAGAAGTGTTCGAGATTTTCTCAGAAATATTATCTTGTGTGGTTGAACTGTCTGCCCATAGTTTAAATGGCAATGTACTCGTACTTATACATCAAGATTTCCGTGCTGTGGGGAGCGTGGTTGATGGCTCGGTATTCGTTGATGACTTCGAAAGGCGGCAGCTAGGCACTTGCATCTTACAATACCTGTGTTCTATATCCTTTAGTTATTTAGATAGGGATCCCATAGCATTCGTTTGCCTTACATTCATATTTAAGCACATGAAAGAGCTAGAATCAATATTATTACTCTGGATGGACATGAGAATAGATGTGATGGGTGGACGGAAACCCAGTCTGTATGTGAGCAGGATAATTCATTTGCATAGACGTGTATGAATATAAATGCTGAATAGATAGCGGCAAACACGGGTTAGCAGACCAAGATAAATACTGCACATAATGTATTAATGCTAGTTCAATAGCCGCTTTTTTTACGTACTTGACTGACATATTCTAAAGCTCAAAAGCAATCTAATGAGGTTTGGCAGAAATTACCACTAATCCGTTATCCGACAATAACAATTATCTATAGATGAAACTTTTATGATACCTTTTTACCGTTTCTGATTTTTGGATATTTACATGGTATCTCACTTACCCTTAAGCTTCGTTTACCTGACCGTGTGATGCTGCTGCTCAATTCAAGAAATTACCTGAAACAAAATAAATAGTCCTGTTGGTTTCTGGCTTTTCTTATAAATATACTTATACTAGGTTATCGTCGATATATATATTTATATATAGATAGATATAGATATATATATATATTGGATGCCCAATTTAAAGAAATATCAATGTATCGCCGTGGAGTCTGTACTATTCAAAGTTAATAAGAGTTTTCGTCGGTTCGGTAACCGAATGTCCTTGACAAGGTCCAGTCGGGAACAGTGCGTACAACGGGATGGGAACAGGTTGGACACACGGACAGACGGTCCGACTAGCACAGTTAGCCGCTGCCACCATAACTGGGTCACCATATATATATAGTGAAGTTCAAGGCGCAACACTCATTGCAAGTTAAACTCTCGCACAGGCAACACGCACTTTCACCGGTGACGATATAGCTACCTCGTGGAAGATAACGTGATTCAGTGTTAGTGATATACCCCCCAGTTCGAGATAAGGTAAGGCTTTTAAAGGTTCATCCCATAGGAAGAATGGTGGAATAATTTAAGTGTTTCGGTGCTTAGAATAACTGTGTGAAAGTTGGAGAGGACGCTACTGATAGCAAGTGACCACGTGATTTAATAGATAAGGTGTTTCACAAGTGATTTTGGTGATACAAAATGTTTGTTTTTCTTATAAAAAGCTATATTTTCATTAGTTTTAAAAGGAAACATTTTCCTTGTATCCAAATTGCTGTGAAATAATTTTATAAGTGCCTTTATGAAATGCTTAGAATATACTTAATTATTTAATTCGTATTTTGTGTTCAGACACTTCTAAAAATTTAAGAGCCTTTGGTAAAATGATAAATTGTATTAAATAGTTAAGCGTAGACTAACTTAGTGTGATTGATTTCTTATTCATTGCATTAAAATAAAAATATATATTTATGGCGCTTTAAATAAGCAGGATTAGTTTATTTTATGTATGAATGAATGTTAGCAAATAATGAATGCGTCTATTAGTCATGTATGTAAATTAATTGCTGTATGTGTGTAAATTCATAATTAGTAAGTTATCTTTTAATTTAAAAGCATTTAATATTTGCTGCTGTTTTGGTTGACACAAGATATAAGCAAAATTTTTGAAATTTACAACGCGGCGCAAGACTTCTGGGAGTTTCGCAACAATATGTAATTAATTATGTCTTGTTATTCGACGTCTGACAAGGTAAATTAGTAAAGAAATTCCTTATAACGGAAGTCAACGACAAGCTAAGTCAAAAGGCCGGCAAATTAAAAAAAAAAACAATTTGTTAAACAACCGGAAATAACAGCTTTCTATCAACTTCCAGTAGTAAGCACTCAACTTGATAAAACAAGTTGCGACTTCGCATTCGGGTCGGATTTAATAAATATAAAACACACGAACACGAACAAAAATATATTCCGAATCAATTTTCATAGAACGAATGACGGAACAATGTTACTAATCAGTCACGAACATTTCACACTTATTATGAACTTCCACACGGCACATTATTTTCACTGTCCGCTTTAGTCATGTAAATATGAACCCTCGCTTTCTAAAATGTGAAAATGTTCACATAATGCAGTTTAACCTTGAATTCGACGCGGAGAATCCAAAGAATAAAGAAAAACAAAACATTCTGTAGATAATTTGACGTAACAATGGTAGAAGATGCATTGAAAATATAGTTTTATAAAGAGATTTTCCAACGCATATAACGGATTTTTTTGCTCATAACATGTTGGATAAAACTCGCGTTATAAATGATAATCAATTTTATCTCATCCGGTAGCTCGTTTAATTGCTCTATTCTTCAAATAGAGCGAATCAATCAATTTATTATGCTTGAATATTCAAGTTCATTTAAGAAAGTAAGTTGAATTAATTTGTTACTTTTGTGTCTACCTACTTATACTTTATTTGTAGTTCGGCATAAAATTAAAACCGACTGCTGTTTTAATAGAAAATTAATACAAGTATACGCCTCCAACTTCCATAATAGTTTGTAAACAAAAGATAAGATCTTGACGCTAGACGAGTGTTATGATACTTGTGACAGGTTTTTAAGTAATTAAAAGTCTTGAAACGTGCGCCGGCGCGTGTTGAAAGTGGCGAGGAAAGCTGCTGCGATCGGAATGGCCAATAATCCGCTTGCGTGCCAGCTGCCCGGTCCCGTCGTCGTCGCGTTTCACGCTCAAACATTGTAGGTATACGTACTCAAATGTAATAACGTATTCCCAGAAATTAAGAAACGTTGTCATCGAGCGAATAACGTTTGCACATTGATAAGAAACTTCATGTAGAATATCAGTTACTCCCGTATCGTTTTTCGTTATTTATAATTTACTAAGAAAATCGGCGCACCATCAATGAGAAAATAGCTTTGAGAAAAAGCAGTTAAACCTGGCAAAAACCATCCCGTGCATCTTTAAAATTGTTATAAAAAATGCTTAAAAGTGGTAATAAAAATAAGTTAAACTCCAATTAATATCACACTTGATTAAAATATTAGGTACTTAGCACAAAAGACATAAACGCTAGAAATAATTTCGTAGTCGAGATGATGAATATTCGTAAGTAGGTACTTAGTCGTCATCTTGTGACGAGACTAACGAAATGCTCGATCCACTCATGTCCAAAAAACTTTAAGTGAAAGTTGTGCCGGCGGACGTGAGAGGCAATCTCGTCATTCACCGGCGACGTTGGGTAATCGAAATGTTTTTAAAACGAAAATTATATATCTACTGACACCTTGCCCGCGGGCTTCTTTGGGCCCTTTTGGATACACAGAGAAATTTCTTTCTCTTTTTACATCGATTTTTAATTCTCGATGTAAAACTCGAGTCTTTACGACTAAAAAACGAACGAACCTTCGATGTTTCGGAATGCAATTGAACAGAATTTGGAAACATTTGGAAAACAAGTTAAACGCAGAGTTATATGATACGTTAATAGTGTTCTTGTAGAAAAGATCAGCTTACCGGCTTCTTCGAAAACAATACAAAACACGTGTTCGTCGAAAATTATTTATGCATTCCCATTGTTTGTTTAGAAATCAGATACAATGTGAACATAATAATTGAGATGTAAGACGGTGATTGACACGATTGAAGGCTTAAAGTAGGCGCCGACCCAAATTGAACATGTGCATCTTGAATCAGGTGTACCGTACGATTGATCCGCATCGAGAACGCGGTAACGGTGTGTGTAACGCGCCTATGGATCACTTGCGGAACATAGTTCCTACTTTATCATTACAGCTATAACTAATCAATCGCGGGAATTGATGATGCGAATGTGTCATCGTGAATGTTACGTTAGTCTTATTGAAACCGCTACTAAAGTACATTTGGTTGAACTGTCCATTCAGGTTTACAATGTAGGTTTATCAGTGTCGATTATTAAAGTATTTCGTTGGAATAATTAAACTAATTAATAGTAAATTAAGTAGATTTATTGTTAAGACTTAACGGTATGATTACAAAGGTTCCGATACTATTTGTCTGTGGCAGATACCTGCCTAGGTACCTAAATAATGTCTATTAAGTAAGAAATCACTAAACCTTAAACTAATAATAAAAAAGGAATTGGACTTGTGAAGATAAGGCCGGACGTGACCAGAAATAGTAAACATCAAATCAAATGTTGATTGCGTTAAGTCTTACATCATAATAAAACTGAAAAATATTTAAAGTTAATTTATTCAGGTAGGTATAATAATACCTAATCATGTAACATAACTCAATTACATGTAGTTATTCAGTTAGTCACGTAGTTTTCAACGATGTATGTTTATTACGACTGAATAAATTTCAGTCCACACTCATATCCGCATACAGAACACGCACGGACTTACGGATGGTTTTAGAAAGCGGATTGCACGCTGGACCGGTCATTGAGCAGGCGAAAAAGGCCAAAAAACGCGGAAGATGAAAACAAAAACAAGAGGTCTTCTGATTTTATATATTTCCGTATCTAATTAACTTTCTTTATTCTCATATTTTTTTGTTTTTGGTGATGTTTTTTTGGGCATCTCAGTATATCTATCTCTATCTAGACCAGAATGATTAGTTTAAAACAACAATGATTTTGCGATCGTTCATCAAATAAAAAAAAACAATATCCATCGACCATTACTTGCATGAACTGCAAGAAATTGCACTAATGCAAACGTCCCGAGCGGCACGCACTAGAGGAAAATTGACAAATGGCTGGTGAAATTTGCGATTCTCATTTTTCCACGGTGAATTTCCGATGAAAGTTGGGAGCGAGTTGGTCACAACGTAATAGCAGGTCTGACTCCTCGCTCCGAAATAAGAAAAACGTTAACCTTGCACGGCAGTGGCACACACGCGACCGGACTGCGTTGCTTTCACCCATCGCCATGTTTGCCGCGCCTTGCGCTGGCCGTTCTGCGTTACTAGACAATATAATTATACTTGATGCTTTAAAAATATACCTTTAGTCAGTTTTGAAGGAAATAGGTACTGTTTCTTATAGAACAAGTCTTAAATGCCTGCTGTACGCGCCGATAACTTAAGGAAAGCAAAATTTTAAAAATGTGGTAAATAAACAACATAAAGACTAAAAAAAACAATAAGTACCTATATTTCAATTCGCGTCTAAAACTTAATCTGACTTATAAAGTACACCCCTAAAAATTACGCCAGCCAAGATAAAAAAAAAACAAAATTTATTTAGACATCAATGATATTATATACTTAAATAAAAGTTAATCATTATAAGAACCTACTTTACATAATCAATTATTTCTTATTATTTTATTTATGCAAATGTAGGTCGGCTTTGGGCGTGAAGATCCGCGACGAACGAAAGTGAGGCTAAGTTTCTCGTGCGTTGCAACGCCAAGTTCAGTCACCTGCGCCAGCCAAGGGTTACTGGGTCATGGTGCCATGCCGCCTTCAAACTTGCCCGTAAAACGATCCAATGAAAAATAGCAAACTGATAATAAATACCTATGTGCTTAAAATTAATTTTCACTTTATATTCGACTTTTCCACATATTTTCAAACAAAACTTTATAGTAAGACCGTATAGAAGGATACGCCAATTTTTTTAACGATCAAACCATTGCTGTATTCGGGTGGTAACTGCCCACAAAAACTATTACCATTACCCAAAATAACTATTCTATCAATTGGACGTCCTCACTTTATTTTATACTTAAATAACACCATGTGTGTAGTGTAGCGGTTTACCAGCAAATGGCGGCAACAAAGCATACATAAAACATAAGTGATGACGGCGCATGTCTTGCGACAACAAATTTCTCCAGAGAGAATCTCGACGGACCCGCTGTCACCGGCGACCGGTGCGCACAGCAGTTCTACCATTATTTATACGTGTGTAGGTAAAACGTTTCTTCAACTGTTGGACGACAAACTCGGAACATAACAATCCCTCGATAATAAAACATTTACGAATCCATTCACGTTTGTTCTTCCCGACCACTCGTAGGCTATGATGTAATTTCTGTCAAGTGAACCGGAAGTCACAGCAAGTGTTAATAAGTAACTTGCTTGTATCGGCTGAAGAAAGTAGACCGTTTGACATATCGTACATAGCGAGCTGTTAAAATTTACGCCAATTTATACAACTAGCACCTTATTAAGTAGGTATGGCAAGAGGTGACATCCGAAGAACAGTTACAAAAGACCGGGTCACCTGCATTCGAGGGCTGTCGGACATGCGAGTAACACACTTCTAGGCCGGATGATGTGGACCGTGGTGTAGCATGGTGTACACATTTGCCTAAATTGATGAGATAAATGGTTTCATATACTACTTTATTATATTATTAATATTAAACATTATTTTTATTAATAAGTAGGTAGGTACAGAATCCGGAGGAAAATAATATAGGGTCAAAAAATTAAGTAGCTACTAGCTATATCCGAATAGGCAGGTACAAATCGACGCGATACGTTAAGAGATTATCAGAAAAATATTCAGTTAATTAATTGATGTCTAGTACCTATGGGTAGGTACTTACGTAAAAAGCGCAGTTTCATTAAAACAGAAAGCCGATTGCTTTAAAAATGCACTGTAGTTACAAACGTCCTCTAATTAGAGACGCGGGCATCCTCGTAAAAATACAGAGAAGGCGACGTCAGGGGCCACTCTACTTTCTAAGCAACTCTAAAAGCAGGCAATCAATTCGCGCGAATCACTCATCAGAACACTTTCTAATCAACGTCCATTGCGCGAGAGCACAATTAAATTAAGTTTAAGTAAGAATTATTTTACAAAAAAAATATCGTCGTGTGCCTAAAATAATTGTACTTTTTTTTTATTTACGACAGTTTTTATTTGTCTACAGATGCATCACACAGTGACGGGATGGGCGCTGCTGGCGCTAATAAGTTCATCGGCAGTTCTCCATACGCTGGCATATCCTCAGCATGTCCCTCTTATATCACAGGTATGGTTTGATACCGTAGGTACCTACATCAATTGGTACTAAGGTTCTTTAAATCCGCACAAAAGCAAATAAAAATTAACGATTACATAATTATAATATTCATACAGCAGAAACTTGAATTAATCAAGTATTTTCTATTAATTGCTGATCGTACCTAATAACTTACAAAATATTTAATCAATTTTCAGGCGACGAGTAGTGTTCGGACACATAATCCCCAATATTACAGCAACTCGTTACCCATGGCCCAGCAAGAACAAGCCCAAGAGCGAAAATTCGCAGAGAAGTCCAACGCCTTGAAAAAAGTCGCCCTAGATGACATTGATGAAATACAGACAAACTCTATTTCTGAAGGAGGCTTCTCATGGTCAAACATGCTCGGTAAGTAAAAATGAGCATTGAAACGTGCCATTACTATTGAGGGATTTTTTCCTCGTTCACCATTTTCATTCCACGCGCTGATCGGATGGAAAGCCAGAGAACTGGCCACAGATATCTTGTTTTTAATTGGTGCATTGAAAATTAAATTAGACGATTGTCTTATATTAATATTTATTATTATTTATTTAATACTCTATTAATTCGATTATTTCAGGTATGCTCATGCAAATGATTTTTAGCCCTGGCGCAACAGGACCAAACAAGAGTGACAGCATCGATTCCGACTCAGTGTCACCGTCACCTTGGGCTAACTTACTTTCTATGGGTCTTAAAATCCTGACTGCAATTCTCGGAGGCGGAGCATCAAGCGATGGTATTGACAAAGTAGACAACGGCTCATCTCCCATGCAGGTAAATTAATAATTACCATTTCCATAGAAATTTTGTAAAATCCCTTCATGTAGGTATATCTGTATATCTCAAAATGAGAAAATCACACCCATGGCCACCGCAAAAGCTTCAGCTCTGAAGTAATCAATAATGTACAAAAGAAAATGCAAACATCATTATTTTATTTATCCATACTGATCCACTAACATAGTTTTCTTGTAGATAACTGCATAATGACATTTAAGTACCTACTTATTTTGAATCACTCCAATAGTGTATAAAAGCACCAAGTAAGTTGACCCTCACCTGTAGCAGACATCATTTTGTCAAGTAGTTAATAGAAGCCTTAATTCACTACAAATAACTAGTACCTTCACGTCCGGGGATCACCTCAGAGAAAACACTTTAATAACTATCACTTCTTTATTTTATTTTAAGTATCTTTTAGTTTAAAAATCTTGAGTTTTTAATTTTTCCTTGAGGTCTTTCCCATCTTCGGAATGTAAATAGTAAGATTTGGTTACGGAGACGGTGTTGCTTCTCGCTTGCTTCAGGGTATATTGGCTGCGGTTCTGTCGACGGTGCTCGGTGCAAAAGATCCCGACCAGGTCGCCTCCATGGCAAAGCAGGCTGGAGAGGTACGCTACCCATCCTTCCTTCTCCCTTTTTATGCAATTATCTGTATGCCATCCTTTTTAAGAGACAATTAATGCGAGATCTTAATTATTTCTTACGATATCTCAAAATATGTGGTTCTATTTCAGGTTTCCAATGACCTAACAAGCAGTTCTTGAACAGATTTTTTTTCCTTTCGCAGTTCATCAACATCGTCGTAAATCTTCTGGATGCCCTGAAGACGTCATTCTCTCACAGGTCGCTGGCTGCGCGCTCTATGGGCCGCAAGGATTCAGTCAGTGACGCAGCACTCGCTGGCATTGCCATGTTCAAAACCTACGTAAGGTCTTTCGGAACAAATGACGATAAATGTCTGCAGAAATACGTGTGTGATGCTAATACAGAATGCTCGGATGACATCGGTCCCAAGAGCGTATTCTGTCAATTCGGAACGTAAGTACCTATTTTATTGGATCATTTTTCTGTCTACACCAAATTACGTATTTGCGTATCGACGGTGTGTCGTAATATTTAAACATTTAGACCGAAAATAGTTGAAGGCACCTATATGAATGATGTCGAGTATCTATATTACCATCAATTAAATCATTTTACCTT
Source organism: Caradrina kadenii (assembly GCA_947462355.1). Lineage (NCBI taxonomy): Eukaryota > Metazoa > Arthropoda > Insecta > Lepidoptera > Noctuidae > Caradrina > Caradrina kadenii. The sequence continues at coordinate 5,905,021 of OX381684.1, read as the reverse complement.
TCTTGGTATTTGTTTTTTTCTGCTGCACTGATCTCTTCATCTCATTCCAGATAAGAGATTTCTCCGAAAGACACACTTTACACCATGAATAGGTACTTAGGTACTTTGTACCTTGATATTAGAGCACCATAATCTTATGGGCTCTTTATCATAACGCGAAACGGCATGCTTATGCACGCCTAGGCACGAAAAGTTCTGGGTATATACAATTTATTTTAGAAATTGGCTAATTTGCAGCTTCTCCTAGTAGAATAGGCATGCAGTAGGTACCTACCTACATGAGAATAGTTCATGTTGTTAAAACAGTGAGTGCGGCGGAATCGTTGCAAAACTTGCAGCTAATTCTGAGCGGCCTGATTGCCTTCTCTCGTCTTTACATATGTCTTCGCATAAATTTGCAAATTCAAGGTTATGTTTAAAGAACACTGGACTACGTGAACCGCCATTGACGTCAAACGGTTACTGTCAAAGACGGAGCTCTCGAGTGGATCAGTCCCTCTTAAAAACAACTTTGAGAGAGACTAATCCACATATAAATGGTGACAGCGAGATACGAAAAGGGCTATACTTGGAGTTTCTCTGAGAAATCAAATCTGACATTAAGTGATCCAACAGTAAACCCATAATATAAATTGACCGTCACTCATAAAGGTTTTCTATTACACCCCGATATAATACGATTGGCAGCTACGGTGTTTCTGCCTTATTTACTATGTAGGTACTCGTATTCTAGCGTGTCTCGAGTCCTTGACCCATTTTCCACCCGGTTTAGAAGTACAGCTATAAACCAATATCTTTTTTCACAGCTACGCTGCCAGTTTCGTTTTGGAGAGACAATCCGGAGGCACTTTCAACGATTTCTACGAAGCTGGTCGTCGTGGTCGTTCGGGTGTGGACTGTCGCCAGATGTATCTTCAGTGTAATGAAGTTTAATGCCAACAAAGAACCCTCTAAAACATCTTGTAGTGCGACTTCCAAATTAGTGATAACAAATCTTATTAGTAACGTATCGTTTCCAAAGTCTTGGAATTGGTTAATTTTTTAAATCCGTTTTCACAGTAATATGAAGGAAGTGTTACAAAAATAGTCAAAATACGATTTTGTTTTGATTTCGGTGGGTACACAAAAAGTATTAAATTACTGACGCAATTAAATATGTTGGCATATTGTGCTCAAAACTTATCCCATCGCACTAATTAAAACAGCGTCAAGTATAGTGTTTAAATAATAATTTATTAAATTATTTATTTATTTAATTTATTTTAGAAGTAAATGAGTAAACGGTAAAATTGTCCCACATTGTTATACGGTCCATTCCATTAAACCCTTAGAAATGAGTATTGTAAAATGTTGTGTAATTGGCACATTGTTTATTGTATAAACGATGAAATATTCCGCCAGTTTCTCGATAATTGACGACTGATGTAAAAAGTTATATGTGATATAAATAAATATTTATATCACTTAATAGTTAAGTAGTATTTATGTATATTTTGTGCGACTGAGTGATTGAGGACGTCCTTGTGTGCTTGTGATTGTAAAATAATAAAGATTAATATTTATTTTTTTGTTTTTCTTTTGCTGTTACCAATTTACGTAATTATCTCGCGACATACATAGAAACGTACGTTTTCTAGAAAATAGCTACATAAAAATACCGCTATAATAACTCCACATAATAGACTACACGAAGCCAAGTAGAGCGTATTATGCACTCATGGGCGCTTGCACATCCCACTGTCAGTTAAACCTTGACATTCGTTGACACTGCTTGATAGTGAGATGACGTTAGAAAATTTTCTCTCCCAAGTGGGTCTAGGAACGAAGCAACTGACTGACAGGTGAGTACCTTTAATAATTTCATGAACTCGACTGTACAGAGCAGAGAATCAAGGAATAGGTAGTAACAGCCAACTGCTCGGTAAACTTTCCGATCTGTTTAATCAGCCCATTGCTTTTTCGCCACTTTTTGAGTTTCCTCATACAAATGGTATCCGTACCGGTACCAAGGAAACTATTATGGGTTCTACTACTATAGTACTATTATGGGTGTAGTGTTAGTACTTCACCCGTCCAATTCCTCAGTCCTCTGTACCGTTACTGAGGTGCTCCTTCAAGCCAAAACTAAACCGAAATAAAGACAAAGGGCCGTCACAAAGATAAAAAAAATACTTCCATTTAGTACTGTAATATAACAAAAACCGCAATTTTATTGTTTTCGACAGTGTATTTTGTAACACAAAGTGATTAAAATACTTTCTGACTCACTGGCTATCTTCTAGGGTGGCAAACGCCACACCCCGTAACGACACTTTTGCGCAGCGAATATGAGATAAGCTAGCTTTCACAGCGGGCTTCCACGCGAAAACGGTTGTGCGTCAATTTTATTCAAGTACAAATTCAAGATTATTTGTATATTTTCCATTTATTTGTCATATAGGTATTCGGAGATTCCAGTCCACGATCATCATGTTTATTATGCATACGAACCATCTGCCCCTTCACACGGGCCAGTTGCAACTTCTAAGCAGTAAGATTATATTTTTTACTTAATATTGATCCTCCCGAAAAACCACGTAGGTAAGTAATAATGAAGCCATCAACTTCGTCAAGCAGACTTGCAAAGCCTGTTCTGCCCCTAGTGGCGCGCGGCACTGAGAAAGATGACGCTGTACTAGGCTAGGAACAAATATCAAGACCACACGAAAAATACATTAAATCTAGTGCAATACGCAGAAAAATAAATTTAAGATTCAACTTTAATTGAATCGGCACACACACGCGTTCAAAATCCCGCATTTAGTGTGGTCAAATTTTAAGGCAACGGACAATCGTTAAATAAAACGTGAGCGTTGTAAACCCCCATTAAAAATTAAAGATTAATTTCCCGGATTGTCATGTCACGGAGAGTGAACAGAAATAATTAATTTTGCTGATAATATGAATAACATTGTCAAATTTTGAGACGTCTGTTTTATCGCGCGGTGCATGCACATAGTGCATGATGTGCGATGACAATAAGTTAATAGTGCAATAGCGCTTTATGTACTAAATTAAATAATTAAGGGTACGGAGATGTTTTTAAAGCTGTAAATAGCATTCATTAAAAGCTAAAACGTCGGGAGAAAATATAACCTTAAAAATATTTTTTTTTTATTACAATTGGTGCTGATAATAATTGTTCTTAAATAACTATGTATAAATCTCGTTCACAAAAAAAATATTAATTATTTATACTAATAAAAAAATAGTTGTGATGGGTAGATTTTAAACTCTTTTTTAGTATGATGGGATCGTATATTTAAGGTGTTTTTTATTTCAGTAACTATGGAGGAGCTCATAAAAGTGGAGCGTCAATGTCTGCACTTACGCTGCTAGCGTTCTTGTTTTTCCTTCACATTTTGCAGCAATGTATTAAAGATCATATGACTGATATGAGCACGCCTCCAGTCATGATAATGACGGCCGGAAGAGAAGGAGATGATGTAATTACAAAATCAGCAACTTTCAACAAAATCGATAAAACCGGCATCACAGAAATTGGTGTTAAAGACATTTCTGAAAATGACCGAATGGATGCGATAAAGCAAAATAAAATAACCGAAAAGTATGGGGTAAAAAATCCATACGAAAATGACAGTTCATCAAATAAACGTCAATTAACGAAAATTAAAACCGCACATGCAACTAAATCAGATGAAACGAAGGAAAAATATGTTTTTAAGAATTATGCAAACCGTAGTTCTTATTTCGATGGGTTTTATAGTGCTATGAATGAAGAATAACTGAACGTTTCAATGTAAATCTGGTGAAATAAAATATAAACAACCTTGTTTATCTTAAGATTTAATATGAAGTATTATTTTAAAATGTACATACATTTTCGCATTTCTAATCAATGTTGTTTATTAATTGAGCTCTAAAGCTTACATATTCAACTAATCATAGGCTGGGAAAAGTCCGTATTTTTTAAGACCAATTAAAGACAATTGTTTTATAAGTTCAATTAATTTGTGTCCGTTTGAATACCGAATAATGCCAGTCGGTGTTTTTTTTAAGAAAATGAGTTTTTTTATTGTATATTTGGCTATATTCCGATTTCATAAAAACCTAAATATAATTGCACTGTCAGATTTCAAATGCAGCCGAGCCTAATATAAATAATTTACAGTGCAATAAATAATATTTTAATTTTATTATCCTTATTTTACATTTAGCTGTCGCCTAGTGTAAGTAAAAACGGGCACAAGTTTTAAACATATTTAAGGTACTGTCTGTCTGTCTACTGACCATTTGTTTTTTAAATCCAGTATAATATTAATAATTAAAATATTGAATAAAAAATAAGTCTATAAAAATACAAATAAACTTTTGCCCAACCATAATTATATTATTGTATGGTAAGATTTTAGATTTCAATTAATAATAAATTCATAAAATCCAAGCTATTTTTGCTCATAATTGCTAGCCTTACAACAATCACATAACGCTTTAAAAAATACATAATGAAAGAAATCACACGTTCTTAAATAAAATAAAAAAACTCATTATGAGTTATCATTACCTTATACTCGACCATTGAAAGCCTTGAAAGAGAATTGTCAGTCTCGAAAACCGTTAAGATTCACAGACCGCACATTGATATGTTTTTTTTTTCAGTTTTGTTTCCAACTAATATGAACCTAATTCTTATGACCATAAGAGGTTAACTGTTGAATATTGATTAGACAATTGAATTCGAACTTTAAAAGTCTGCCCAACAGTTGAGGGGATAATGTACATATCATCTAAGTAAATATGAGCAAACTGATTATACGAATAAGAAACTTATTCATAAAATAAGATCAATAATCGCTTATTATACTTAGCAACGTCAATGCTTGGACTGTGAATCTCGCCCTCAGTGTTTGACGACTGACAGCGTTGTCTAGTTTTAGTGACCAAAAAGCATAACAGCTTCAGAATACAATATCAACTCGACACCACTCGCAACACCTTGCCCACTTGAACTTTTGGTTAAACGTCAACAATCGTCAACTGGGCGTTCGACTCGGCGTTCATAGTCGATCACGCGTCTTCAACTAGCAGGCCTACAACGCGTGGTCAACTAGAAGTATGCTACATTCACATGCTTTCGAAAATAAACCTTTATGTCGCCGGATGTAAAGCCCAAATGTTTTGACAAATGTAAAGCATTTAGTACATTGATACTTTAACTCAAGTAGGTGTCGAATCGAGGTGTACCACAACTTTACATATTATATACATAATGTGAAGGGAATATACAGAGGGAAAATCGAACACCAACAATAAATTTATAATGTTAGCCATATTTACTAATCACATGCAATCTTTAATGCGCGACATTTCACTCCCTTAGAGACTTTATTTATAGATTGCGTCGAAAACTTCAGGTTAATATCCACTCATGAAGTTACTATAAAAATGACGGAATGCAATGACAACAAAAAAAATAACTTAAGACTTGAAGTACAAAATAAATTTAAATAGGCTCTCAGAAGCATATTTAGAAGAATTTTAAATCATTAATCTCGTTTTAAAATAATAATTGGATAAACGTTTCATGTGGTGTTCGGTTTCTCTATGGTAGTTGTAGAATAGCTTCATAGGGTTTTTTTTCTTTTCATTTTGTAGCAGACCACTCCATTCTAATTATGAAGTGCTTGAGCACAAGTTTTATAAATCGCACAAGCAATGACATCTCAGATAGATGAAAACCTATCTCCATCGCTTCGCAGTTTTTGGGTAAAGTACCAAATTTTTTTATAGATCTTAGATTTAACATTTTTATTATGTATTGCACAAAACAACACAAACTTTTATAGTATTCTAAGATTTTCTCTAAATGTAAACAATGGAGCAAATATAAGACATCAACAAGAAGTTGCCACAAAAATGGAAGCTTTAAAGTGAATAGTCTAATTGCGTCTCACTCTTTCTATGTATTTTGTTTGAGTGAGCGCACTAGAACCCATTGTTGGGTCGGTCATACGATTCCAGTCAGTTTGACCTACAACAAATCCAATTGCGCGCATCTTCTCTTGTTGTCTTCGTTCTTCAATGTCCGCCCATCGTACCTGTTTTAATTATTACATGATGAAAATTCTTTGTCACACGGTTGACATACACGTAAAAAAAAACTCACCTTAATTTAATTGATCACGTCTATATATTTTGGAACAAATTTGTAAAAGTAACGAACAACTCATTTGCGAATAAGATGTTGAAGTTTATTTCTTTGTTAAGTAAACCTTCGAAGAAAAAGGATTTTTCTTTTTGTTTATACGTTTTAAAATAGTAACAAATATTCGTCACCGAATTTTGATTAGAGATATGGTTGTAAAATTGTTAAAGACAGTCGAGTCACGTCGGTAGAACCACCGAATTTTACCAAGCGGTAAATACGACAAAAACCCACATAACGCAATCCAAATAAAATTATAAATGGATTGCAGAATCACACATAGTACAAAGTTCATGTTGATATTTGAAGTTATAAGTAAGGAAATATAGTAATTTAAAAGCCGCATACCTTTTGGCAGCTATGCTATGAAACACTTGATCAAATCGAGGTAAGTCCTTTCGTGTCATGTTATTGTTACGAGATTTATCGGAAATCGGACGTACAACGCCAACACACATTTCCACAACCATATCGCTATAAAAATGCAAAATATAAATGTAAACAGGCCAGTTAAAGTGTGGACTGGCGCGAATAGCACTATTGACATGAACACACTCGTAGCACAAGCATATTATTCTTTAGCTTAGTTGAGAGTGGCTATAGAAATACCAGTAATGTGTAACCCAAACTAAATAATTATGAAGAAACGAATTAATGTGTATACTTACAGATTTTTTTCCTGGTTTTGCTTCGTTCGGCGTCCAGTCGTCTAGTTGTAGGTAGTCTTCCATGGAGAGCTGCGATGACCGGAGAGGCTTGCTGGTGCCGTCGAGACGAGCTGAAACAATATACAAACATATTTAATTTCACTGTAATTACCATTCGTACAGGTGATCCTGTTGTTAGCTGCACCATCACGTGATAGAGTTAACAAAATATTCCTAATCAATACTAATAGAATTGCAACTTAAACTTAGAATCATAACATAATATTTCAACCAATAACCTACCTAGTCGCGCTGCGTCGTCCATTTTCTCCCACTTGGATGTAAAAACGCTTTCGACCTGTGGTGGAGCAGCATCTTACGGTTTTAGTTACAATGCTGAAATAAAACTTATTAATCCTACCCTAACCAAATGAAATAATTGGACATTCCATTCTAATAAAAATAGGTATAAATAAATACTTATATTATAGAATAACAGAACACACAATAATTGGTTGCGTCGTGAGCTTCATATGACGTTTCCATCAGGAGGATTAAACACCATAGTCGTTTGCAGCTCGATAACAAGGCCTCACCTCAGGTTCTTGTGAATCCTCCACAATAATTACATCGTCTGCATCCTCCATCTGGACTTCGGTAATGGCTGCACTCTGCAGTAATGTAGTAGCATCCAGTTGTATGTGATGTGCCGGTGTAGTATAGAATTGAGATGTAATTATTTCAATATCCTCTAATTTTCTATTATGGATATTTCTCTTATAACATATTTGTGAGTCAAGCTCCATGGTACAAACATACACCTATAAGTAAATATTATATGGTATCACTAAAGCCACAGGTAAACAATTTATTTTTTTAATTTCAATATTACTACATACTTGGAAACCCTGTTGTCTAGCAAAATTCCATATATCTGCATAACTCCTTAAAAACTCATTTACTGCATCGTAAATTAAAAATGTGAAATATCCATCAGTCAAACTTCTCTTGAATGCTCTCTTTAAAGAATTAGTGTATGTTTCTTCATAACTTGCATCATATTCATATTTTAGAGTTGGTTTTTTTACCTGAAAAAAGAAAGGTTATTTTCGGTATTATTTCAGTACCTAGTTGTGAAAAAGTTAAGATCGGAAATGGTTATAGTAATATAATAACAAATGAACTCACCATCTTTCCAGTGGTTGGATCTCTTTCTTCAACTTCTCCCTCTTGCATAAAATAGTCATCAATAGACATAATCCTGACAGTACCACCATATTCAGCTTCTCTGTCTCTAATTAATTTCGCTAAGTATGATTTTCCACTCCCAGGGGGGCCTATAATTAGATTGAATTAATTATTACAGTAGATTTTGAAGAATTAAGACTTTAGTCGCCTCGATCTAGAGCTCGCGCTATACTGGGCATGTTTCCAGATTATGTAAATTTTTTTTTATTAATCTTATTAGTTACAACTGCCTAATTCATTCATCCTGTTAGACAAGTTCTCTCTGCTTCCTTTTCAAATTCCTGTTTTTATAAAAATAATAACCTTTGTTTAGGTTCCGCTGCAGTCAGGTAAAAATACATTAATTACTAAATACATTATTAAAAGGAAACTCACCTCTTAGAATAATGACTATTTTATCAGGTCTCATAGTTCGTCCAGGAGGTTCTAATAAATCATCAATCATAACAATATGTTTTGACAGACTATCATCTTTACTATCCTTCGATTTTTTATTATATTGATTATTGCTATTTTCATTATCTCTACTTAGTCCTCTTTTGCGAGAATCTCTTTCACGACTTCTACTGTGACGACTAACGTCTTCTCTTCTTAAATCTCTACCTTGATCACGGTCTCTATGATCTCTTTCCCGGTCTCTATAAAGATCATCACGTCTGTTATATTTGAGACGGTCGTCTCTTCTTCTGTCATCATCACGGTCCTCCCTTCTTCTGTCATCATCACGATCGTCTCTTCGTTTATCGTCATCACGTGCGTCTCGTCGTCTGTCATCATCACGCTCGTCTCTTCTTCTATCGTCATATCTATTATCTGATCTCCTTCTATCATCGTAATCATCTCTAAATGGAACTCGTGGCCGGAAGTCATCTCGCAGGTCATCTCTTGGTGCTCTTCTTTCAAAATCTCTTGAATAATGGTCCCGGTTATACCTCTCTCTACCATAATCAATATCTGTAACAGATCTTCTTGGTTTTCTTGAAAATAATTCATCAACTTCTTTTTCAAAATCTTTCCTTTTCACCTCACCATCCTTTGATTTGTGATTATAATCAAACATATGAACAGGTTCAATAAAATCTCGAGCTGAAGCAAAATAAAAGTACATTATTTACAAAATTAAAAGTACACTGTAAATATGTAATACTGTAATACTTCAAAAGCTAGTTTAATATAATGTAAAATATGTTTATGGCTAATCAATAAACAAAAAATACTTTTGCAAGTTTTTTACCTTTTAATCTAAGAGGCTTATGCTCATATTCCACAATTAGAGATGGTGTGAACATTGGTTCATCTATCCACTGGGGTCGGATAGGTTGTTTTGCAACAGGGTTAATGTTACTTTCAAGTAAAGGCTTTCTCTCAGGGGGACCTCTAGGGTAATCATTAACCATGTGGTGTTCAGGTATTTCTGACATCAGTGGGCGGATCTGAGGTCTGGATGCATGCATGTTCGGCCGTATAGAAGGGGGACCAACACGAGGTGGCCCATTATCATGAAATGATGGTGATGCCATATCATTGCCACCATACTGTATATTTCTGTCATAATTATACTGCTCATGGGGCCTGTCTTCATGTGTTCTGTTTAGAGGTGGATAATTGGGATTTAATTCGAGATTTTCTTGCCCTGGGTAATTTGGTCCTTGTCGGTTAATGGGCATGTTATTATTTTGTCTATTATCATATTGATGATTATTGTAATTCTGATTATTCTGATTTCTATTTCCATGACCATAAGGAACAGCGTTCTGATTATTATAATTATAAGACCCAGTAGGAGGTGGAGTATTCATATTCGTAGTACTAGTTGAAGGGCCTTGAGAATTTTGCCCAACTACCATAGAAAGGATATTCATAATTTTCTCATCACCAAGAATATTATTTATTCCTTTAGAAATTGTTGTATAGTCTGGAGCCTTTGCATGAGGTGGAATTCTGGCTTGTTCTTCTGAAATATCTATAACATCTTGATTAGCATTAATACCATGTAATTTGTCACCCTCTGGTACTAGATCTAAGCCAGGAATACCTTTATTAGACCCACTTGCAGGCAGAAAGCTAGAACTTGGAGTAGTAAAATTGGCATTTGATTGATAATTATTATCACTCATATTTTGATAGGATTCAAATCGATCTTGAGGATCAATGTTTTTATTATTATTACTTCTATTGTATGTAGTTTTAGGCATATTATATTGCTCTTGCTGATATTGGACATTGTCTTCATCTGAATAGTTTTGTAAAGAATTTTTTACATAGTTCTGAGTTTGTTTACCAGGAAATGCATTCTTATTTGCATTTTTCAAATTAGGAGGAATAGCTGGAGTAGCATTAGCAGCTATGGTAGTGGTAGCTTGCTGAACAGGTGGAGTGTTACTCAGAAGACAAGCTCGTTTCTGTTTCATCTGCTGGCGGCGTTCCATAAGCTGTGCACGACATGCCTCAAACTTCTGCTCGTAATCTTTATATGCCTGTTTGTCAGGGTGATTCACATTGTCCCTTCTCCACTTTTCAATTTCCTCTTCCCATTTTTGAAATTGAATATCAAAAAGCCTCTGTTCTTCAGCTAGATTCTTTAGATCTTCAGAATTAACTGAAGTTTGAATTTGAGTTGGCTGAGCCTCTTCTTTAATGTAGGACCAATTCGGATTATGACCTATTTGTGGATGTGTGTTTATATTAGCATGATTGCCAGGTTTGTTATTTAGATGCTGCTTAGCTGTAGGGGCAGGGACAGGTGAAGGATGAGAAGGGGCACTTCCATAGAGCGGCTCATTGTTCTCATGTGGCGGCGGTGGCGGCTGGTCAGGGGGAGGCGGCGCAGGTGGTGGAGCGGCTGTCGTTGTCGGTAGAGGTGGCATTCCACCCATAGCTTGGATAGCCTGCATTTGTTCTGCATACTGTACAATAAGAACACTTGCCTTTAGAACCTTACCATATTTTGAGAACACGAACTGTATCTGTATTATAACTGTATATTATATGTGTATTTATAACTGATATCACTAGGCAAAATAAACTAGTAAATATTGCACACCAAATGGCCAAACATACTAACCTTCTCTCCATACTGGCCCTGCCATTGTACATATTGCTGCTGCCATTGAGTCCACTGCTGCCAGTTTTGCTGCTGTATTACTGCCCATTGCTCTGGCGTATACGAGCTCATATTGGCCATATTAATATCCGGCGCTATTGCCATTCCCGCACTCCATTGCCCAGAGGTGGGCATTGGCCAAGTCATGGTGACCAACCCTTAATGGTTCGTCACTCAAATACAAGAAAATATTGAAATGTTTTCATACAAGAATGCGAATTACGACATGTGGCGAATACAATTTAATCGATCGATAATAACGACGCAAAATAACGCTAGACCGGTAGCACGGCAGCCATTTTGTTTCATAGATTTTCCTTCTCGTCGAGTTTCGTTCGTCGTCCGACACCGCGACTCGTCGTCGTGTCGTACTTGACGTTGACTTGACATGCGCTGTGCGCGTCTCATTTAGTTGCAGTGATGTTCGATGTCGATTATTTAAATCGATAGAAGTAAGAACACATTATTTTCTTTTCTACGTACTAACACGTGAAACGAGATACAAAGGCTATCCGATATTCAATAAACAATGAATCTTGCATCTCTCATCTTACATTCAAACATGCACTTGCACAGATAAAAAAATATTAATATGAGATTATACTGCCAAATTCACCACGAGTGGCTTTAGCAGCACAAAAGTATTCAAACAAATATAATTTTCTCGTGCTTTTTCAACAAGTAGATTTTATTTGCAATTTTACAAATGATTTAGGTAAACCGAATAATGTGCGTCATTTAGTGAACCTACTAGGGTCATTATTACTACAACGCTACATGTACGGATATTGATTACTTAAAATGTTCTATTTGTGTTTTCCTGCATATTGTTCTAAAGGTGCTCTTTGACCTTCTTTCATGTAGACTGCCCCCTAACAATCTATTTAGAGATACCCGAGAAAACAATTTTTGTAAACTTTTTGTACTACTAGCGCCAGTAGCACAAGTGATGAAACGTGTACATAATGTTCACCCATTCTAAAATTTAATTAGAATTATAAATTGACATACGACACATTGTCATCAGTACGTATATTTGACTTTCTTGTATAAATTGTTAAAGACATATTATCGTTAAACTTTTGATGCAAAACTTACTAAACATTTTATAACAGCTTGAATGAATTGACAGATGTAAAACAATCACTAAAAAGTCCATAATTTCTGTGACATAAAATCAATACAGTACAGATAGTGCTTTATAACTGATGTCATGTGATAAAAAGTTTATATACCCAAGAAAGCATAAAATTAATTCGACGATTTGTTACAGAAACAAAAATAACTTGCCATTAGTGAAATCAATTTATTAACTTCCTTTGGTTCAACAAAGCAAAGGAAGTTAATAAATTGGTTTGGCTGAAATAGCACTTTACAAAAATAAACTTACAATAAAAGCTTAGCATGATTTGTAGTACTTTGCAAGGAATAAATGTTTGTTAACACGTGTTTTTTTACGTCATGACTAGCATTGTGATTTCACTAAATTATCATAAGAAATCATTATAAATTTATAAAATAAGTGACACAATATGTAACAGTGTCGCAATATACGTTTTTTGCTGAATAAGCGGCCGAATCCTTTTCACGTAAACTTAGAAGTTTGTTTTTTTTTTCACAACTTTTTGGGACCGTAGACGATTTAATTTCAACTTGATTGACCCGAAATAAAGAGTCTAGACAGACAGACAGACAGATGGACGGACAACAAAGTGATGTGTTCTGTTTTTTCCTGTGGTACAGAACCCTAAAAACACATAATCTGATATATATCAAACTCGGTGTATATTTGAGTAAATAAATATATACCAACTGGCTTATGCCTTCGTCTGCTTAAAAGTCGGTTTTCTAAGGGGTTTTAATTTTTTGGCGCGGTTCCCTAAATCCATTGTATAAAATTAAAGTAGCTTAAGTTATTCCTTATAATATCAGCTATCAGCTGGTGAGAGACCTGTCAAAATCAGTTCAGCTGTCTCGGAGATTAGCAGGAACAAACACAAACAACAAAAAAATTTTTACCGTGTAAACATTCATAATTACGCTTATAGACACTTCAATTTTATTTATTTGTATTAATATCCCTATTTTTTTAAATTTAATGTATGTTAACCATAACTGGGAAAATTGTAAAAACCTTGCAGAAAAATATTTATTATAAATGTTCCTTGGTTTGCTTACACTATATTGATTACTAGCTTCCGCCGGTGACTTAGTCCGCGTCAAATTTAATATATTATCCTGCGAGAACCGTACGTTTTTTTGGAATAAAAATTAGCCTATGTGCTGTTCCTGACTATAATCTATCTATGTGCCAAATTTCATTCAGATCTATTTAGCCGTTATAGAGTGAAAAAGTAACAAACATCCATCCTCACAAAATTTCGCATTTATAATGTTAGTAGAAAGTAAGAAACAGGATAGGATATGTAGATATATATAAGTTCACCGTAAAATTCTGCCGAAACGATTTAACGCTTAAGAATTATGTGGTTTGTACTATAAAGAAATACGTATTTTGCCATCTTCATTCAACAGTCAATTATTCGCCATCGCATCTGTGCGTGCATCTGCGCGATGAATAATTCTTAAGCATTAATTTAATGGTTTGGGCACAATTTTACGGTGAACTTATATATCTACATATCATAACCTGTTTCCTACTTCGTAATATCCTACTAACCTTATAAATGTGAAAGATTGTGAGAATGGAGGGTCATCCCTCCATTCTAGAAACTTTCCGTCAGCCATCCGTCAAACATATAGATGTTTGCTACTCTTTCACGCTTAAATGGCTGACCGGATCTGGATAAAATTTGGCAAAAGTGAGGGAGATAAATTGTAGTGTAAAATAACACATGGGTTGCTTTAAATCCCGGAAAAAAATTAGACACGTCACGGTTCCGTGGGATAATATATCAAAATTGACGCGGATGAAGTTGGGCATAGATTGTAGTATTTAAATAATTATCATATCCTTTTTTATTTAGTTTCCAAACGTGCTTCACCGTGAGCAACGTTACATATCCACATTACACTACACGATGTGACGCGTCTCTAACAATACACATTTGTATAACTTTAGTCATATTGAAATGATTTTCTTGAGACAATTTTAATTTCGCGGGCTACACTGACGGGCAACTGGTGAAATCGTGAGCAGTTTTTATTAACCGTAGTGTATGTGCCTCGAGGTTTTGCACTGACCGTCTGAGGCTAAAAACTTTATTGCTGCCTCGCACCTACTTCGGACTTTAGAAACTTAGTAATTTATGTCATATTTTTCCCCTTATCTATTTTGTTTCATATATTTTTCTTGACCTACAAGTAGTTTCAAAAAGTAAACATTTTAGGTAGCAATATTTAAAAAAAGTAAACCATTCTATTCAAGAACCATGGCCATTAACTGATAGGTAATCAAACAATAAAGCTTTCTGTATTAACTCAACAGTGCGAATCTAGGGTGCGAACAGGACCTTTTCCAAATAATGATCGAGGTTCTAGAGACTAATGTGACTATTAATTAGCCCTAACAACTATCGGTAAAAATGGTAGAGGTCACTTAACACATTAATCATTAACTATATTATTTTTAAATCGATGATGTGTGTCATTGATTAACACGCCTAAAATATCGATATTAATTACCACCACAACTGGAATGACAGAATGATAATCGAAACTTAGAGGAACATCACTAGAGCGACGCCATTTTCGCGTTGGGTTTGATTGCTGTGAGTGTCGTCTGTTACGATTTTCTGATTTTATAAACAAATAAAATTTCATATTTTGATAAATAGTATTCAATGTAACTGCTTTTTAGTTATGCAATGTAAGAGACCAAATTGTGACATCGTAAGATCAGTATTTGTGGTATTATTCTCTGCGCGGGAAATGTGACTACATCCAATATCAATATCGCTAATAGGACGTTACTGGGTTATTAAGACAACAGTGTAAAAGGTTATACTTAATCGCTATGATTCCAACTAAAATACGTGGAACCCGAAGAGTTAAAGCTCTAAAGCTTCCTAAAAACTTAGAACGCTTATATAAAGAGGGAAAATGTCGCGAGTGTGCTGTTGTTGTTACTCGCATGGACTTTGCCAAGATACTGGGTAAATTTACCAAAGTTAAAATCCAATATGAAAGCAGCGCTACTCCTAAAACGAAGCTAAACGCAGACTCAACCTCGCCTAACTCGAATGCGAGATTAAAAAGCAATGAGAATGGTATGGTCATCATTCATAGAAACAACAGCGAACGGTCACTTAAAGACCGACCGAAAACAAAAATGACAAAAAATAGTGCAAATGTATTAAAGGAAAATAACAGGTTAAAAAAAGGTGTTTCAAATGTTGAAAATTCCAAATATAATGACCCGAAACAGAAAAGTGGCATTAACCTTAAACAATATGGTATTATATTTGAGGATCCTTTGGAAAATAATAATAACAATAATGAAATCAATTTTAAAGTTTCATTAACTGACTTATTGCCTGAAATTGATGAAAGTATACTTCCATCAGAAGAGTGGTGTATCGATTATTTTCCCAAGAAAGATGAACCAAAGGATGACCAAGTTTATGATCGCATAGCGGCTGAGTTGGAAGATCTCATGTACAATGAGAAACCAATTTCCAAATTGGATGAAAAACCAGATATAACTGAGAATAAAGTGGATGACTTCCCATCAATAATGGACATTTTGAATGATAACAGTAGTGAGAGCAAATCAAATGACCAAAGTAGTACACTTGAATTTAAATCTAATTTAGAGTCTAGTGATGTTGAGGCTATGCTCCTTGGAAAGACAAATGCTACCTGTGAAACTGCAGCACCTACAGCTATGGAAGTTGACAACACCAGTATGGGTCATTTAATTGAAGATGTTAATCATCTGAGTACAATTCAAGAAACTTTAAGTAATGATGAAGAAACAGTGAATAATAGTGAAGATATTTTGCCCAAGACAGACATAGCTGATGATGTAGAAAATCCTCACAGTCCTTCTATACTTGATGAAGCCTTACAAAAAGGTATTGAAGAACACATACCAGTAAAACAAATTGAGCCTAAGCCAGAAGGTGACACAGAAGAAGAGCAAACAAATAATGAAATAAAAGAAAATTTAAATTCAGATATTGATACAGAGATAAAGGAAACTGAAATAAAGGTAATGGAAACTAATGTTGATAATGAAAATAGTGAGTCCAATGACAATATAAAGAGTAAAGACATAAACTTTTTAGCTTTAAAAGATGACATCACACATGTTGTATTTAAAAAGGCTAAAGAAGGTATATGTTCAAAATCTGTGACATGTCCAAAGAATTTAAAATATTGTATTGAAATAGAAGAAAAATCTGTAGAATTTTTAGGTGCACCCAAATTTATTACAAGTTTAGAAGACTTACAAGTGCTTTTGCAAATTGTAAATGAGAGTGAATTAGATAGTCTTTATGTATTGCATTGAGTTATTCAATAGAAGACAAATATATGTAAATACATTTTATGAATACTTACACAAATCCATACATAGTCGAGTCATTTTAACATTTTAAAACTTAGTGCCTATTAGACACTGTCATGCAGACTAAAAGGCTGTTAAGCACAAAATCTTTCAGTTCAATAAACATTCAATTAACAGAAAAACATGCTAGAAATTGGTACATAAAGAAAATCTACTTAAAATCCAAGCACTTTAGCTAACATAGATTTTCACCTAGCCATTGAAACAGGGAAGAAATCTCAAAAGCTGTAAAAATGTGATTGGTGTTGATTTATGTACCTCAAATCTAACATCTTAACAGTCTTTAAGTCGGGCACAGCAAAAGGAAGGAGGTAGGTGAAGGTATAAAATGCTTTCAGGCTGTTAAAGTTTAAAAAGGGAAGTCTGGTAAGTAATGCTGTGCAAAACTAGCCTTCCAAGGCTTGGCCTATAGGTAATGACTGCATGTTTTCTCTAAATGATCGTAAATCAACATGTGTGCTAAAGTAACATTATGTTAATGACTGAAATATTTATGTAAATTGAGCATTAGTTACATATAAATATGTATTGTTATGTATTATCTTGAAAATATAATTGCAATTTAATTATTAAAACATTTTTAATAAGCTAAGTAAAATGACAGGATAACATTATCATTAGGTGTAAAAAAAAAAGGAAAAAAATATGATAATATATTTGCACGTCTTTAGGTACATTTCTGAATCTAAGAACCATCAACCACTTGTCCATGGAGTAATAATTTAACTTTGAAAGTGCTTATATTTTAAAACAGTAAGGGTGGTTTAAATACAGTTGGCAAGAACAATTAGTTATGTAGAAACATTTCACTCCTCAATGACTCCCAAAGCATTTCATTGAAACGTTTTTTCATAACTATGTCCAATTGCTGTAAATGTTACACAATTCATTAACACCATTAAGCAATATATGTTGCTGAATAATCAGCCACACTATATGTTGAACATGTTAAGTTACCCTAATTAAGTTTGTGATTGGAATAAGACAATGTTAACTGTACAAGTCAACATTACAAAATTACTTATCATACACAAAATTAATATTGTAGTTCTGGTTATGAGCAGGTTGAGTTGATGTGTTCAGGTTATTTTGTTGGCCTGCTTTATCTTTACCTCATTTTTGGCATCAGCACTCTCGATAACCATGGAACTGACCGGTTTCTTGAATCTCTATTTCGCTCTCTTTATCGGCATCAAGGCCTTAGAAATCCATGGAAATAACACCCATGCTAAATGTTTTCCAATTTTGCTAGCCGCCATTCAAAATTTTTATTTCGTTATCGCCTCATTCGAAAACCGTGAAAATGAAACCTATGCCAAATATTTTGCATCGTAACCGCCGTTTTGGTTTTAAATGTAAAGATGGTATAAAACACGCTATACAAAAGCCCCGGAACCAGAAGTAGAATGTAATTTTTTGTAAAAGTTAGCAGTATTTTGTACTATTGACGTGTCCAATTATTATTGTTTCAAGCTGATCACCTATATATATTAAGTTACTTAGGTTGTCCACCGTATTGTGTAGTCGCGAGCTATTCGCATAGAGACATTTATTGGGTGTTAACGTCAAAGTCGAACGTTGACATGCTTAGCGTATTTTACCACTAATTGTATCTACTTAGATCAAAAGTAGCTTCTGACTGGTAGTTGAAAACAGCAATTATCGAAGGGTCTAGCATGAGCGCTCCGAGAAAACAAAATGTAAATTCGATCGATTTTTTTATTGGAAATACCAGTTTCACACATATTCATTTAGTTTGAAAGCTTTATTCAGATCAATGGGTGACACTAATCGTACTTGTCGTATATAATTAGACCTAAATGCTATAGGATTGTTGTATCTCCAATTAGAAAATCGTCCCGAACCGAATACTTTTACATTAACGAACTCGTGCTAGGCCTACAGTGTATTCAAGTGTAATCTTGCCGGCAGCAACGCGGGACATGTAGTACACGCCACTCGCCTGCCACCCACTATCGCCACAACACTCGGTGCTCTCTATTATCCAACAAGGCTATCTTTCCGCCAGGGTCGCGTAGGTTGCGAGGAGTGTGTTTTAAATTTACCATACCTTGCTACTCACCCTCGCATGACTTGTTTCTCTGGCAGAAAGGCAGCCTAAAGTTTAAAAGTATTGCGCAAAGTTCGACCACAATCAAACCACGCACAGACAGGTATTTCTATTTCCAAAGCAAATTTGTATTGCATTCAATGGAACATCTTTTAATTTAGAAAGCCCGTAACGCATATTCAAATCTTTTCTGCTTATTATTTTTCATAATACCTAGTACGATCTTACAGGACTTCAGATAATGAATAGGGAAAGTCCATTTTCCTATTTTCGAACCATTTCAGGAAAACGTTGTTAATTTGCATTTTGAATGGGGCAAAATAATCTATGTTGGTGTTTTTAAGGGATAATTGAATTTTTAAATTTAGTTAATATAAATAAAACGGGCTAGTAAATTTAAAAAAAAAAAGCTTAATGTAAAGGTGTCAGTGTCTCTACAGCCGCAGTCGTAACTCGCAATCCGTCGACGAGTGTCTTTTTAGCAATGTGAGTAAGCGAAGCTTATGGCCCCAACTGCTGCCATACTGCAATTCGGGACGTAAATAATTATGAAATAAGGTATTCAGAATTAATGTTCATTTTTTACGTAATTAACCAAAAATTTTGCCAATAGTATAGGTGCCCTGTAAGCAGTTATAACTTGCACTGTACAGGCTTCACGAAGCGATTTAAAATCCCGCATGCGGTGCGAGGCCGCGATCACGGGCGGGGGCAAAATTTCTCACTCGCGTCATGTTTCTCCTTTTCCTCATCCAACGCGTGCCGCTGTCCACAAATGTTATCGTGCCTAATAGTTACGTTATAAACTCCATATTTAACGTCAAACGTGTTTTTCTGTTACATTTAAATATTGAGTAGGGCAACTTTTATTAAACATTGACACGATTCATTTCATGAATGGATTGGGGATGTACCAATGATTCAAGAAATGAATGTTAGAGAAATGCTACAAACTCTGGAATATATTTGCTTGAAGACAATCGCGTAACAGTTGGTATATAATATTATGTTAGTAGATACTCATATTTCATGACTTACTTGGCAATCTTTTAGCTGAATCTAAAGTTGATAATCGCTTCACTATTCTAAAGACCTTTAACCTATTGACCGCCGCAGTCATGTATAGATGACAAACCAAAATGTGCCTAGCACGCCATGGTCACGATCACATGACAGATTTTTAAATGTAAATAAAACTCGTAAAACAACATCGATATAATTCCGAGCTCACTACTATTTTGTAGGTGTTAAAGGATGAATTCGTAGCTTGGCGCCGAGGGCACGTTTTTGCTTTTTTGACGCGGCGGTCAAAAGGTTAAACATCTTTTTCATGTTGGCAACAATCAAGAAACCTCATTGAAATAGTGCTGTACCCAAACAGAGAAACTGTAGAGATTAAGCTCAGCCCTACAGACTATTCAGCCCTTATTACTATTTGATATTATTTACCACGAAGAAGATTTTTCAGAAGAGGGTTTTTCTATAAAATTCTCAGTAGCAGCTCGGAGTTAGGATTTGTGCCCGGTTAATGGCTCGTTCCTATTACATGGGACCTAAATATACCGGCGAACTGTGGGTGTACATTGTTACACCTCTGCCTAACCCTTCGGGGAATACAGGCGTGATGGAAGAAGATTAATTAGTGCTCTTGCATTAGCAATCAATTTTGCAACTAATCTTTAAGATTTTTCTTAATAATTCCTGTTATCAATTCATCTACAGGTTTTAATATTAATTCATAATGACATGAGTAACGCAAATGCATAATACATAATTGTTTATCCCCCGTTACCCTGAAATAGGGTTGCCAGATTCGATATTAATAGTTATAGTAATAAGTCATCGTAGTAATAATTAGTCATGGACGGACACAGCCTGAGAACCTAGTTATTATATAAAAGATGAGCAGGCTCGAGAGTCTGTCGAAAAAGGGGTAAATTAGGAAAGTTTCGTATCGACTGGACCTTCATTTTGTCAGGTCACACAAATTGATAAAATGCCTGTTTTATGGATTGATAGGTAGTATCAGATATAAGTAAGGAAGGTTAAGATTTTTCAAATAATTCGATAATGATGACATTGTGTTTTTTTTTAATTAGCCTTAAATGTTGAGACATTACAGATAATTTAAAAGAAAACCGCCTTTGCGCAGATGTGAGCTGCGCAAAGGCCTACCCAAATTTTGCGAAATCTTAAACTACCTAATTGCGGTTCCATTGCCATAATTATTACAATATTAGTAAATTAAATAAACACAACCTAGGTACTTATCACCATTTGACCAAAAATTTTGTCGTGTTGGGAAGGTGACAATATAACTTCAGAAATTACGATGTAAAATACTTTAATTGGCTAAATAGAGAAGAGAACCACGGTGTAATTATTTTAAGTATTTAACGCCTCTACTTTGGGCAAGACCGCAAGATATTTTTGACATTACTCAACACAAGCTCCGCTCACTTACCCCTGCGAGCCCCTGCATAATTGCACTGCGACAACACTCCTATTGACCAAACATTGTGATGAGAACTAAATTAAAATAAAGTAACACGTTTAACAATTATTTCTTCGCTAATCATGTTTTTCTGTTACATTTTTAAATTAAATTATCATATAATTTGCATTAAGAGAATAATGCTGACTAGAAAACTATATTTATTCAGAGGACTTTAAATTAATGCTTATTATAAATAATAAGCATTAATCACAGACATCATTAAAGACTAAAGTCTTTCTGCTTGTATTTTAGATTAACTAATGTGCACGGGGTTGTGGGTATGTGCACACACCCTAAAAATATTTTATCCAAGACGTCTCGTAATCTAAAGAAATTGTGACGTTTTAGATCAAATAAGCTGTCAATGTCAAAGTATCGTTCATTATCATACAATTGAGGTGCGAGAATATAGTGCTGCGCTGTATACTTACTGATGAAATTATTAAAAAAAGACAAACTTTCTATGACGAGCCTGTTTAAAGTACTTAGGTACTTAAGTAACTTTATTTTACATGTTACGATATCTTCTCACTATTTCTTTCTAATTATGTAATGGCACATAATTATTGTTACTTATCCGTTAAAATATTGTTTATTGTGTATATATTTATTAAATATTTCTTTGAAAATAGGAAAATAATCTATATTAATATACTTACTATTAGGAATATAATGAATAGTACATTATAGATTCATGGTTACGTTTATAGTTTGTAATGATTAAAAATCGCAAGTTCATCTTATCCTACTTGTGATTTTCATATTCTTAAATACGTACCTATGTAAGATATTCTACGTCATGGTCACAGAATAGACCGCTCTGCACATGAAGCGTAGTGCTTGCAGTGTATTGACCCGTGCGCCATCCCTCCTCGCAGCCGTCTAGGACAGATTTAGAGCGACGCAAGAACCATTGTTAGAACTTAATAATTCCATGTTGTGAATTTGACGTTTTTGTCATTTTTCCTTTAGCTTCATTCCATTTCCAGCAGCACTACTATCACATTCACTATTTAAGAACTTAGAAGTTATCTGAATCACTTAATTAAATATACCTCTGGTAAACACATAGGGAACGGAATGTTGGATAAAGCATAATAATATAAGTATATAAAAAAAATCAAAGCATGTTATAAAATTAAGGCAGCTTATAGTCTGAAATGATAGTGCAACTGGTACATCATGTTTATTGTAACTTCTTCCTTGGCAAATTGAGGAACTATTATTTTGATATTTAAGTTGACGTTCATCTATCCTTAACGCAGCATCGAGAGGACCCGATAAGATTTAAATGACTGCAATGTACCTGCCTAATTGACCGGTCTTGATTGATATGCGAAGAATGATTGTATTCTTTACTTGTGATTACGGCGCTCATACACGTCGGACAAGTCAATCGATGGCTGACATATATCTGTCAAAATCTAAACACTTTAATCTCATACACGTGTGCGAGCGCACCTATCGACAGTACGCCTTGCTAGAGCGTGTTCAATGAATAAATAATAATAATTAAATTCATTCCCTGAGGTAGACATCTATAGTATCTTCACGACGGTCAACACTTTACGTGGGGTTGCCAAACGTTTCGACTGAATATGGATGATTAGGCCATAGAGCATAACCAGTTAACTTCTTTTTGTTAAGAAAAAGGTAGGTTATCGGGTTTTACGCTACATAAATAAAATATATTTATGCGTGACATATAAGATTTGAACAAGGCAAACCGTCGATGAATTTAGGGTTTAATAAAAACGTTTATTTTACTCTTAAAAATAAAATGTAACCATGTAGATTATGGAAATTTTATTTCAACATATTCAATTACAATACCAATGTTTTAGGCTAAGTATATATTTTAAGTGCTTCTTAGTATTAGTTTGTTCAATAAAATATTCAAGACTTAGAATTGCTGTGTGTTTTATTTATTACATACCTACACAGATAATTTTATTTACGAATTACAGTTCGACATATTTATATTCCTTTTTGAATGCATCAAACGTTAGCGGGTAGCTTGTTTGGGTGCCTTCCTTTGTAACAGAAAGTGTAGCCACATGACAGGCAGCACCGATGATTTGATGCATTGGTTGGTCTTTATTTGTTACTAGGTATGTTGCCAAAGCACCAACAAATGCATCACCTGCTCCCTGTAAATGGAATAGATTGATAAGGTTGACATTCACAGCTCGCACATTGATTTATCGCATACGTAAAGTAGGTAAGCATTTCATACACATAGGTATGATATGAACAGTATTCATAGATTCAGTGTTTAAACAAGGTGCAGTTTCGCATCCTCGTCAAATTTCAGGAGTTTGTCACAAGACTTATAAAATTGAGACACCTGGTCAATATTACATAAATAGGTACTTTTATATTTTTATAGTTTATGTTTGGCAATATTTCAGAATACACAACATTAAAAAAAAACAGGATCGCTTTGTTGCGCATGCAGTACAGTGTCGCTGACTATATCACTGTGTACTGTGCATGTAGATTCATCGCCCGACCTGCTTAAACCCCATCGGAAAAATGGCTAGACCGATTTTGAAAAGCATCTACGAAAACAAAAACGAATTTATTTTATTACTGGTTCGTGTGAAGAATCACTAGCATAGTTACATCCTTTAACTTGATAAGGATGCAAAACTGCAACGTGTGTTTGTATGAAAAGCTTAATTTAAATAGCTTACAGCAATATAAAGCTTATACGCATTACTATAAGGTCCATATTAATATTAAATATTCAAGTCTAGCGAGTCTAGTCCTAGCCATCGTGGATGATGAATTGACCATTTCGGTCTGATAAAGTCGGTATTTCATAAATCGCCCCTGGTAAAAAGTCGTTGACGTACTTTACAATCACTAGCATATAAACTGATGAATTAAATCTACGCCCACAACCTGTGAGATCGTGACTTGTGCAATTATTATGGAATTGTTGACTTGGCGACACGGTCAGCGCTAGTAACGAATTTCGTACTAAGCGCGTACTGAAAAGTAGTCATCGCTTATTCATTACTAGAGTACCGTTCCGACTACGCGGCGACGTCGCGGTCGATATCGCAAATCCAACTCATTCTTACTTGCCAGCGCGCCACCCGCGAGCTGTCACCTTTTTTATCTTATCATTATAAACATTATTTAAGCCCTAACATGAACGGCAAATTATTTTGTGTCGGAGCCGTGCGTGCTGTAATAATGCAAATTGGACCTTTGCTCTCACCGCGTATTATTGTCCTTCAGTGATTTGCTTCATGGTTTATTGAGTTGATTATAGGATTTAGTTAAGATTTTTCTTTTAAAGTTTACCCCAATCTAGGAATTTTTCCTCTATTGTGGGTGCGTTGCCAAACATAGTATAAACTCAGATACACAAACAGCCAGACCCAGAACAACTATCTGTCGGTAGGTCATCAAATATTTGTTCCGTGCGGGAATCGACCCGCGATACGCAGTGCAGCACCAATTTGCTGCTCAGCCACAAAATATCTATACTTTACTGAAAATAGAAATCTATATTATCCTGGAGCTAACCCAAGATTATAAAATATGTATTAAGAATCGCCACTGATAGGTATTCATCTAGATTATTTTTATAGTTTTATATAATTATATCCATTGAAATCTACAATACTCCGAAAATTACACCTATACGGGAGCATCCATACGAGTGCGATATAAGTGGGTGCATCGCGCACGCGCGCCTCTTTACACGTCGAATTCAATATTTATATTCCTTGCCTATCGAACACAGGTGTGGGTACTATGTGACCCCCTGGTTGCCCTTTGGGCGCCAAGAGTGCGGAAAGGAGGCGTGCTACGTGAAAAAATCGTGTTTTAAATTTAAGCTGATCTCGCAATATAGGTATATTCTTTTCATACAATGATAGATCAGCTTAATAGAAAAAAAAAATCGTACAGTAGTGTCCACAGGTGTAACACGCTGACATAAAACATGTACTGCTTGCTGATCACATTTAGACAAATAAACAGCCCCTTCAGCTCCCAAAGTAATGATAACTGATTCACAACCAGTTTTAAGTAACTTCTTAAGGGCTGTCACCGCATTTCTGTAAAAAGGGTTACTTATTATTATAAGAACACTTATTTAGTAAGAAAAGTTGGGCTATTTCGACTGTAGGATAGTTCTAACAAATGAGAGGAGATCATACAATAACTGTTATTCTACTGTTCCCATAGTTACAATTACCCAACAGCTGAAATTGCCCTAACCGATCTTAATACACTAGTATCTGACAATAAATTTTACAGTAACTTACTTAACATTGACATCAATACCAGTAAGTAAAGATGCCTCAGGTTCATTTACACAAAGTATAGAACAAAAAGGCAATATTTCATCTATGCCTGTTCTGGCTGGTGCAGCATTTAAAAGTTTAATCTAGGTAAAAAAAAAACAAATAATTAAGTACCTAACTTGTTTTACCTAAAAAGTGTTTAGGTTATATTATTTGTATATCTGTAAAACTTACTCCTTTGTTTAATTTGAAAGCTTCCAAAGTGGTTTCAAACGGTGTCTCTAACTGACCAAGGAGTATGTCAGCATTTGTTATCAGTTGAGCACAATTTTTCACATCATCCTTACTGAGATGACTATTAGCTCCTGGTACTATCACAATTTGGTTCTCTCCACCTTCAGCTACTGATATCTGAGCAATGCCTGTTGATACATTTGCTGTTAATTTGACATGAGTAGTGTCTACTCCGACTTGTTCCAAATTATCCCTGTACTTATCACCCCACTGGTCATTACCAAGCTAAAGGTAAAAAAAAATATCAATTCAGTTCAGTTTTGTTGGTACCTCCTATCTTATCAAATACATTAGTGGCAGATTTGAATGAAGTTATATAGTGATACATAATAAATCATCTTTTTTCTCTATAGGTTGGGTAAAACCACCTGTATAAATATCAATATTATTGTGAGTACCTACTTATATGGATCTCTATAAAAGTAATATATAAAATCAGGGAATTTGAATATTGGCCGCACTTACTCGACATATCATGGAAGTATTTCCCCCCAGTTTTGCAGCGGCCACACATTGATTAGCTCCTTTTCCTCCATAACTTGTTGTAAATTTTGTACCAATGAGTGTCTCTCCAGGGTTAGGCAGCCTTGGTGCATATCTTTATGGTGGTAGTAAAAACAATAATATAATGCTAGTAACTTTTGTTATGAACCTTCCCAAACAAGTATTTGACCAGAAATTATCTAATTAGAATAAAGATTTCTTCACCCACAGACTACAAACCATCTACTTTTTCAAATCACAAGATTAAATTAGGTAGGTAAGTACCTGGTAATTATTCTATTATTTGGTACATTTACAAATTGCAACCTACCTACCTAATTAAATAATCCTAATATAATAATATTAACTTTAGACTGTTAGAACCTTATATATGTCTAGTAAGTAGTAAAGTAGTAGTAATCTAGCTATGAACTATAGTAGGTACAACTTAATTTGAACATACGTGGTAAAATCGACACTGCAAGATCCAATAACTACGATTTTTGACATTTTGTGAGTATTTTTCCTCAATTCAGTCTTGAATTCTTGACGTAATCACGATATTGTGAATATGATGACAAATGCAAAATAGTTAATCAAATGAGCAGCTACATGCGACCGATATCTGCTCAGAATCGCGGAGAAACTAATTCAAACTTACTTATTACGTCTGTGTATCTACTTCACAGTTATTATTTATGATAATGATAACAACTTCAACCGAGATAAAACCTGAAAATGAAAAACAATGCGATAAGATATCAAGAAATGACAACCGATCGTTAAATTAAGTAGGTACTTAATTGTTATATTTTTCTGTCTGATAAAGTCAGATCAACCGCATTTTTTACTTCGTATAGGGTCAGGATCTCATCACACTAAGGACTGCGGACTTATATATATTTATTTTTATGAACATTGAACACGTAATATGCGTGGAGTAACAATTAATTACATAAATAGTTATGATTATGAGTTCAGGACGGTAAGGTAAGAAGTACCACTTTGACAGCTTCTTATCAGAACAAAAAATAAGAAAAGTCATTATTGTCAATGTCAATTTTCAAGTCATGCCAAGCTCTTGAGACAGGCGCATAAACCCAACACATAATAACACATATTTTATAGGGGTTGAGACAACCCTCATAAAATAGTACATACATACATACATATACATAGTACAAAATGAAAATCCCTTGATTGTGGATCTTGAATTATCTACACACTCAGTTATCTGTACATCGGAGACTCAAAAGCCCTATAACAACATTCTAGTTAACCCCATTATTACGCGCGTGAACGAAAACGGCGAAAACGTTGCGCGCCCGGCGCTTATACGTTTGCTTCGAAAATCGCCATTGTGATAAGGCCTTTATTGGTAGCTACTCAATTATTATGGGGCACATTTTATATTTCACTGATTTATTTAAAATTAGCTTTTGATCGAAACTGAATATTAGACGATGCCAGATTAAAAAATAGCCTTGTTCAAGCGTTTCAATGGATTAGCCGTGAAATCGTAACAGACAGAGAAATAGACTTACTCTCGCATTTATAATTTTAAGAATGGATCCATGCTTCGCGGATAGCAAGTAATATAATTATAATCATGCCTGTTATCCACTAAGGGTTAGGCAGTGCCGGCGCGCGGCGTTGCGCAGACAAAAGTATTAAGTGTAGATTCACACTCCAGTCCGACCTCTGAGCTAAATGTGCCTAGATCTAGATGAAGAACACCATGAATTCTCATAAAAAATTACAATCCAGTGGTTAAACAAGTAGGTAGAAAGTAACCAGCTTCAATTTTCTGACTAACTGACCAATTCCATCCCCTGACAAAACAAAAGTGCCTGTTTAATTAAGTAAATGCTTAGACTTTGACTTTGCATTTCGCCAGTAAAAGTAAACCCAGAAGAAAATCTAGATTTTTCTGAAATTTACCATTTCAGAGCTACTGTTTTCCTACTGAAAAACCTTATTATTTGGTTTAAGTACTTTTCTCATCTGGGGTTCGAACCTAGGTGCTTAGAATCCCACTCATAACGCGCAGGCCTCACCGCTTAATTGCGACCGGTAAACTAACGAGACAAGAAGTGTAAGAAATATATTCAAATAAGGTGTGCATATATCTTATTAGGCTATATTAACATGTTAAGCTGACATATTAGGCTTTCCGATATAAGTCAAATAACGCGAAAGACGCGTGCATATACTGCGTAGTTATGTAATAGCGCGGCAGTGGCGGGCAGCGCGCCACGCCGGCCACGCCGGCCGCGCGCCGAGGCCTGGGAGTGTAAATAATATCTATGATTCACCATTTCTACTACCGACACCTATGCGGCTCTTTGCTTGTCGTGCGTGAATGCCTGCCAAAGTGCCAAGCCAAGCTGCGCTAGGCCGTAAAGTAAGGCATATTATTAAGGTAATAGACAGATCTTTTAATTCATACATTCACGACAATAGTAAAATGTACACCTCGAACATTCATATATACTCGTATTTCTTATTGGAGAACGATTAACAATGATAATCATTATATTGAAACTGCCTCGTTACCCTAGTGGTAATAAGCGCGACTGCTACGCTAGAGGTCTTGGGTTCAATTCCTAGGTCGAGCTAAGGGTTTATGGGGTTTTTCTATGAAAAACATACCGGCGAACATTGGAACAACTCTGCCTAACCGTTCGGGGAATACAGGTGTGATTGTAATTATGTGTATGTGAATCGGACTAATATCCAGTAATTTGTATATAAGGGTACAAAATGAAGAGTTAAAGAATATTCAATAGCTATCTAATAATCATCTCAAAACCAGAAAACCGAGAAAGTTATGAATTACGTTAAGAAAAGAAGTTATTAAGTGCCAGTATCATGCTGATAACCATACATTATTCAGGGCAGTCTTTAACCTATTGGGGGCCTTGGCAATATATGTATCGAGGTGTCCATGTGTGTTTTACGTATTTTGATAGTGGACAAATTGAATTTCGTTGAACAGTGTATGTACATATATCAATTTTTTTTTTTTTTTTTTTGGTGGGTGGGAAATCATCAAATAACTTCTCCCAACCTGGGCGGGGCGGGAGGGAGTGTCAGACTTTTACTGACTAAAACCCACCCATGTTCCTTCTTGTGCCCTTTGCGTTCCGGGGGCGCGGTATCTCTTGCGAACAACCCGCAGCCCCGGCATATCAATATTAATATTATAAAGCTGAAGAGTTTGTTTGTTTGATTGAACGCGCTAATCTCAGGAAATACTGGTTGGAATTAAAAAAATATTTTTGTGTTGGATAGTTCATTTATCGGGGAAGGCTTTAGGCTTTATAAAATCACGCTACGACACTTGTGTTCACTTGCCCTTGGGAAAGGAGCAGTAAACAAAAACGTAACGCATATCATTGAATTGGGTACTAATAATGTGTAAAATGGAACGGACTACTTTGAGGGCAGACAGGTCCCTAACTGTCGTGGGGCCCTGGGCCCTTCTCCAGAGTGCCCACTGTGGCCAGTGGAAGAGAGGGGCCTAACAATAGTGAGCGTTGCATCGCCGAGGTTTAAAAGGGGGAGGGGGGAGACTTATTTTCTTAATGGCTGTGGGGGTATGAGTATGTCCTTTGTTTGTGGCTACTGGCTCTAAAGCTGTCACCCACAATGTTGTGCCCCCTTACCGCACTCAGTCGATGCATCCTAGTATAACTACTGATGCCTTACAACTCCAAGTCCAGAGTCGATAATTTTCTTGTTCTGAGAGCTAGTAATGCCATGTCCTAAGGACTGTTAGTGCAAGCTACACTTAGGCAAAAGCCATTGAGCATGCACATTGCATACACATACATGTAGGTAATAAATAAAATACCCATATGTGTTTTAACATGTATATTTTATATCTTTAGATTTAGTAAATTAAGGACATTACTGAATAATTATTTAGCTGTTATGGGATTGTTCTGAGGCTTGTTTATGTTGATTACTACTTTTATCTTGTAATGTTTTTTCTTTACCAATATTCTTAGCCAACTCAGTGATTTTTGATTGCCTGTAATCATTCTTTGCTGCATCAAGTAATACATTTTGAATCAACAGCTTATTATTCGTTGTTTTATTTAGTAGATCAGGGAAGGGGTTTCCTCTTAGTTCTAATACAACTTTGTCAGTTGCACGACCATATTGTAGTTTTGGTGCATTGTACAGTTTTGTATAAGATAAATTTGAGTTTTCATATCTTGGTACTAAAACTTTGAATAGTTTATGTATAAGTTCCTTTTCAAGAAGCCAAAAGTCTGCTGTGTCCATTGTTGGCTTGTGACAGTCTCCATGGCGAATGGCTTCAGATAAAAGCTAAAACAAAAACATCATGAAATAATAATAAATGAGTACCCGATTTGCCTATTTTTATTTATGTATCCAATAAAATCATGGTGAACAAGTGTGACTGAAAATATTGTTTTTTATACTTACTCTTTCAGTATATTGGCGGGCTTCATCAGCTCTATTATAGTTTAACTCAAGTCTTTCAAATTTGATTAAACCAGTTACTGTTTTACGTAATTTATCTATTCTGCCTTCAGGACCCTTTGGATTTTTTAGGTTTCGATGTGTTGGTATAACCTTTACGCGAAGCTTCGAGACTAATTTAGACACTTCGGCTTGATTCATATTTATGTTTTTTAATAGTATTACAGTTAAGATTCCTTAATTCCCTATAATAGTAACAAAAAGAACTTGACAAAATTAGGTTATGTTTTTTCATTCAATTATTATTCTTATATATTCTCACAGGTAAATAATACGTTGAGCACAGAGTATACAATGGTATAAGCTATGGTTATAGGCTTGTACAACTTGTGCGTTTATATCGAGACGGTTCTCTAGTATACTCCATACTAAATTCGTTTCTGTAAAACTTGGCATTTGGTTTTAGAATCTTAATAATATTAACAGAATAAAAAATGTTCTCTCACCTATCTAAATCCCGTACTTGGAAAAATGTACATGTAATTCAAAAGGTACAACTACTACTAAGAATCTTACTATGTCTAAGTAAATATATATAAATAAACGAGGCACAATTTTGATAGAACAGAGTTTTTGACGAGACAATATTTGTTGATTGCTCCGTAATCCGTAGCCGTTAGTCTCGTGATCACAAGCGCGACTACAGAGCATAGGGTGCCTGGCTTCAATTCGCAGGTAAGGGCAAAGTTGTTGGGTTTTTGTACTAGTAATTTCTCAACAGTAGCCCGGAGTATGGAAAGGTTGAATGAAAAGGTTATAACTACAGTAATGTAACATGGAAAACACATTACTGTTCAAAATTTACGAGCAAAATACGAACTTGACAACATTTTGTAGGATACTCTCCAAAATGTTGCCAAGTTCGTACTTTGCTCGTCCTTGCATTTTGCCCTGCTTTGCATTTTGGTTCTCCTAAGATTAATCGTAGACTGGTTTGCTAGGGTCATAAAGTCACCGTCATGTCAACTGTCAATGTCAGTTAGTTAGACGCTGACACTAGTGACAGTTCGAATGATTCTGATCATCAGATTTTACCTGCTCTTGTTTTAAACAAAAATTAAATTTTATTTTGTTGTAAACATAAAAAACATATAATATGAGTATACCGAAAAAAACATTTTAAAGGGTTAAATCTAGTGAACAATTTTCAGGCAGACCTAGAGCCATGATGGCTACTAGTCCTGTAAAAACAAACCTTGAAGATGCGGGTGTTTACGATCTTCTCACCGATCTGTGTTCCAAGACAGCTGCTAAGTACTGCAATCAGAATAGGGTATCACAGAAGCGGCTTATGACTAAAATGAGATCTAATGCTTATGAGATTATATTAAAAAAATCTTCCAAAGACTTCTCATCGTCAAAAGGTGAGCCTATTGTTGACTTGTTGTCATATTACTTCGTGTATCAACAAAACGTGAGGAATGTGGCCGAGTACAAAAGAACAGTGGAATTAAAGAAAATAATCAGCACAATTAGGCAAACAGATTTTGGTGATAGTAAAGAAGTTATCTATAACATATTGAGATTTCTTAATGGACTTGGAAATTCAGTGAAAGAAGATTTGACCGCTGAAATGTTTCAGGTGAGTTTGTATGAAGACTATTAATTTATTATTATAAACTCCACCCCTAAGAGGACACACTGACCTATCATTAGACTAAATGGCCGACTCGAAAATATTTTTCAAATGTATCATAATAATAGTTCATATAAACAAAAATAAATACCTTTCCTATGGGTGTGGAAGGAAATAATAGGGCATTCTATTATTTATTCATTCCAATACACATAATTCTCAGTCCCACTTGTGCCAGCCAGTGATATCTTTTAACTCATAGTTGATTGTGTTTAATTATTTAAAGCACAGAGATAGTACAATGGGAATTCAGTTTTTATTCCATATTTATATTATGTCGGTCTTGGGTTATTATTTGGTTAATTTATAAGTATGCAAACTGCCAGAAGGATTATTAAACATTTATATTTTATTTCTTACAGAGACCTTTTACATTTGGCCTTTTAGATGCGATGCTCCCTAAGCCCAAGAGAGAGGCATTTGGTTCCCCACAGCCCTATTCTTACTATCCATCACATGTGTTTGAGCTGCCTTTCTCTTTAAAGAGTCAAGGGGCAATCCTAGACAGTCCAAGGTCACAAACATATACTGAGTACACAGTGGAGAGTTTTGATTCTACAGCATGTAAGTCAGTTTGTTGTAGCATATGTTTTGTAAAGCCGTAGCGGTGTTAAATATTTTTATTACCGTTCGAATTTCTGTATCTCATTGTAAGTGGACTTTTATGATTGTATGAGAAATAAAATTCTTTGAACCCAAATATCGTATCTAGGGAAACTTTAAACAAGAAGAGACAGGTTCTCAGCCTTAGTTTCATGAAATACACTTAAAATATTTATAAGGTGAAATTAAAAAAAAAAATTAAAAGTGCAGACTATTTTACTTGTCGCATTAATTCAACAGATTTACCTACTGATACAACCAACTCTCAAGTTCCTGTACAAATAGAGCTAAAAACGTTTCTGAGTCCAATGTCACTAGCTTCAATGACATCCACACACTCATCTCCATACTCTGAGGGGATCATGCAAAACTACCCAAGGTTGACAGCCCCTAGAGATTTGCAAATACCTGGATCACAGTATAATGCAAATGTAAAGGTAAGGAGAAGAATATTATACTTATGTAAGATTATTCAGTAATTTCTTAGTTGTTACTATAATTTTTAGGATGTATCTGTATATGTGTCTGTGGCACCGTAGCTCTGAAACAGGTGAACCAATTTGAATGCTTTTTTTATTTGAGAGTATGTTTCCTAGCAATGGTTCTTAGATATGTTTTATTAAAGTTGGTTCGGCTGTTTCTAGGTTATCAGTTCTTTGGTAGCAGCGGTAGGGAACTTTATTCCTCTGTCGGGGGTTACTTAAGATTTTTAATTTTATAACTTGTTGTGTACTATAAACTTTTAATTGCAAAAACATTGCAGATATCACTGGCCAGTACAAGTGCGAAGTCGGATGTCAAAGAAGTGTTCAGGGCTAAAATAGGTGATGATTCAATTGACATCTGGGAGTTAGCCACACAAGTAGATAAGGATGTACCTGATGATATTTGGGAGATTGTCGGTGAGTCGGAATAATATGTTTATATTGACACCTCAGCAATCATTGAATCTTGTTTACTATTCTAACAACTTCATGTTGTGATAGTAGATATTATGTAAATGAATTGGATTCTTTTCGTGTTGATTTTCTCCTTTAAAATTCTGTCCTACTAGTTTTGAGCAACCTGAACAGCTCTCAACCAAGGCAATAATAATAGCTCTTAGCATGGAGCTTCTTTTATAATGTTTGGTTTATAGATAGTACTTCTTCTCAAAATGATGGTTTAAGCGAAGCCCTTTTTTCGCGAAGTACTTGGGCCTAGTAGATGATTATGAATCTATGATTGTCTCGGCCTCTGTGTTTTGTCCTCTTAAATGGAAGGGTAAGAACACTTTGAGCACTGTAGTAAATGGACCATCCTCTGGTCAGGAGCACTGCTCGTGCACAGGGTGTCAATGAAATTTATAATCCTCCCTTTTGTCAGATTATATTTACAGTGGCCTACTTGGGTGCATAGTCTATTGAGCGCTTTCCAATAGGCCACTACAATTCACATCTATGGTTGATACTGTACTTTTATATAAATAGTATTGATTATTAAAAACACTGATACTACATTTGGTTTTTTCCTACCCGCAGGGCTTTTTGATGCAGTTATGGATCTTTTAGTTAATAATTCCTATACATTTTATGATTCCTATGCTAAACGTAATTTTTTTTTTTTTTTTTTTTTTTTTTTTTTTTTTTTTTTTTTTTTTTTTTT
Source organism: Caradrina kadenii (assembly GCA_947462355.1). Taxonomy (NCBI): domain Eukaryota; kingdom Metazoa; phylum Arthropoda; class Insecta; order Lepidoptera; family Noctuidae; genus Caradrina; species Caradrina kadenii. The sequence continues at coordinate 5,870,280 of OX381684.1, read as the reverse complement.
TTTAAAAAGAACGTTGCCCCACACTAGGAATTTCTCCTGTGTCGTGGGTGCGTTTACAAACATATAAACTCACATACACAAACAGCCAGACCCGGAACAACTATCTGTAGGCCATACAAATATTTGTTCCGTGCGGGAATCGAACCCGCGACACGCAGCGCAGCAGCCAATCGCTCAGCCACTGCGCCAACTGTGCCGTCAAACTTTAAAAATTATTACAATTAAATTATTAATTAGTCAAAAATTATTACGTATTTAATTACATTTCAGCAAAATTACCACCAATTAATGAGAGACTACTGTTGGCATCTTCATCGAGAGAACATAGGTTGTGGCGACAGAGATATGGCAATATGATTTATGACTTAAACGTCGTATCTGAAAAGCAGTTTCTCAGACATGTTATGTATTTAATAAGTGAGTATCATATCGTACCGTTACTCCATCACACTTGTTCTCTATGAAAGGGAAGACAGACATTTTTAGTTTACCCATTATTTGGCCTGCAGAAGGCATACATATCTGAGGAATCTCTGGACACTAGGAAACCCGGGGAATCGGCTGCAGTCAAACCACGTCAATCGCGTAACAGATTTATTGAGAGACTAGCTCACACATGCAAGGTTGTACCTACCCACTTATTGCTATGAATATAAAATATCGAAATATAGAATTACCTACATCACACCTCCACACTTAAATTTCTAGTATATAACTAATATAGGAAGATATAAAACTAAACGTTAACATTATCTAACACACTAACTTAACCTAATTATAACTAGACTTTTACTCTATGTACTATAATAATAATAACAATATATTCTTACATCTAATCGAACTCAAATCCATATCTAACCGGTTTCTTGCGAATACGGATGGGACGGTTCACGGAAACCGGAACGGTCGCGGCCGCCGGCGATGATTTACTGCCGACTGGTGGTGACGATGGTGCCCTACGGGTTGGTGAGGTCTTAGTGACTGCTGTATCCACCGCGTCACTCACTACTGGGCCGTCGCCCCCGACTTCGCCCCTACTCGTCCCCTCACGAACCCTTGGCTCCGATATACTTGGAGACAGCTGTTGCTGTTGCGGTTCAACGACATCCCCACTGACCTGTCCCTCTGACATTGCGTCTGGGTACATTATACTTGAACGTCGAGTTCTAGGCCTAATTTGATCGCTATGCCGTGTAAGAAGTCGACCATCATCGCTGTTTACTACATACCTACGTGAACCTTGTTGGTTTACTACCGTTCCTTTTAACCACTTGTCTTTGCTACCGTAGTTCCTGGCCCATATCGTATCACCAACGGTGTGTTGCAATGGTTCAGTGCCCGAACTCGTCGAGTGCTGACGCTGCACCCCTTCCACCCGGTCCTGACGCGCGCGGTCTGCGCGCAAAAGATCTAACCGGGAACGCAACGGCCTACGTTGCAACAGCATGGCGAGACTTTTCCCTGTAGTGCTTTGAATACTATTTCTATACGCTAGTAGGTATGTCTGTAAAGCTGTGTCGATGTCTACTGCCTCTCGGACTGCCTTTTTTATTGTTCGCTTACATAATTTGACGGCATTTTCTGCTGCCCCGTTTGAAGCTGGATGATATACTGGGGAATACGACTGCTTAATACCGTTCGATTTTAAGAATTCTCCTAACTCTGTACTAGTAAATGGTGGGCCCTGGTCGGATACAACCTCCAAAGGCAAACCGAATCGCGCAAATAACGACCTCATAACCTTAATGACTGCCGAAGCATTTGTTTTATTCATTTCAAAAATTTCAATCCACTTTGTACTGGAATCTATAATTACGAAAAACGTTTTTCCCTGGTATGGGCCTAAAAAGTCTACATGTAATCTACTCCACGGCTGGGCTAAATACGGCCAACTACGTGGTGCAGCCTGCGGCGGCGCAGCTGCTTCCATCGCACATGTTTCGCAAGAGCGGCATGTCGATTCGATATCTTCGTCTATATTGGGCCACCACACAAAACTTCGAGCCATCGACTTGGTCTTAACTATGCCCATGTGGCTAACATGAAGCTCTTTTAGTATTGTGTTCCGAAGAGTTGGTGGTACAACGATTCTATAGCCCCACATAATACAACCCCGTTCCACATATAATTCGTGTCGCCTATTAAAGTACGGTTTCATCAATTCGTCTGTGCAATGCGACGGCCACCCTGACTGTACGCTCACCATCACCCTACTAAGCACCTGATCCCGCGCTGTTGCTAGACGTACATCATCATTCGTCACCGGCAAAAAACTTTCTGCAAAATTTAAATAGGTATATTCACGCCCCATTTTATTCTTATCTGTTGGTTGAGGCAGTCGCGACAATGCGTCGGCACAATTTTTAGCAGACGCAACATATTCTATATCATACGAATAACCTGTTAATATTATTGCCCACCTTTGCAACCTGGATGCGGCCATAACCGGAATGCCTACCTTATTTCCAAAAATGTATGTTAAGGGTTTGTGGTCTGTTCTTAAAGTAAACTTCCTACCGTACAAGTACTGATGGAATTTTTTAACACCGTATATAATCGCTAATGCCTCCCTGTCTATTTGAGCATACGATCTCTCCGCGGGGTTAAGTGTGCGTGACGCGTATGCGATTGGGCGTTCGCCTTCCGGCGTGATGTGCGAGATGACGGCGCCTATTCCCGTGGCGCTAGCGTCTGTCGTCAGCACCAGCGGTAGCTCCAGGGAGTAATGCACAAGCACTTCACTCGTGCTCAGTGCCCACTTAACCCGAGCAAAGGCTACCTCACAAGCATCGCTCCATACGTACTTCACCCCGGTACGCAACAAATTATACAATGGTGTAAGGATCGAACTTACATTTTTTATAAATTTACCATAATACATGACCATCCCAATGAAAGCTTTCAACTCCGATACGTTCCTCGGTATCGGAGTTTTAACCATTGCTTCCACTTTATCTTTGCACGTGTGAACACCTTCCTTACTTATTACATACCCTAAATATTCGAGCGATTCCACAAAGAAAGAACATTTTTCTTTTTTTACTTTTAAGCCACTCGACTTCAGGCGTTCAAAAACTTTATGTAGGCTACTTAAGTGTTGGGGTGTGTCCTTTCCTGTTATAATAATATCATCTAAAAAAACTCCTACGTGGGGTATATCTGCAAACAATTGTTCTAAACATCGTTGAAATATTCCTGGGCTCGACGACAGCCCATACACTAATCGTTTATACATGAAAAGCCCTTTATGTGTGTTAATTACCGCGTATCTCCTAGTATCATCCAGTTCAAACTGAGCGTACGCCTGTGACAAATCAATTTTACTAAATCTTTCGCCTCCGTGCAACCGAGACAAAAGATCTTCTACCTTAGGTAATGGATAACGGTCGACTTCTAACACTTTATTCAAGGTTAGTTTAAAATCGGCGCAGACTCTAATGGTACCATCTTTCTTGGCGACCGGCACGATTGGTGTTGCCCAGTCTGAGTGGCGGACAGGAGTGAGGATGTCGTCGCGCACCAGCTGTTCCAGAGCGCGCTCAACCGGCTCCCGCAGCGCGTACGCCAACGGGCGCGCGCGCAGGAAAATCGGCCGCGCGCCCTCACGCACGTGGATGCTCACTTGTCCTCCCGTGAACCGCCCCAGGCCATCCGCAAACACTTCACTGTATCTGGAACTGAATTCCGAGAAATTAAAATCCAAATTCCGATTAGTATTGACTTTGTTATAATGCATAGTCGACACCGATATATTTAGCTCCGCTAACCATTGTCTACCTATTAAAACGATATTTCCATTGTCAATAATATATAAATCCAATATCTTTTCAGTATTATTATATTTAACAACGGGTTTAATAACACCTACAGGCCTAACTAGTTCACCCGTGTAATATCTTAAAACCAACTTAGTGGGTTTAATACTTAAACTGGAAAACATTTCCTGATATAATTGGTAATTAATGCACGAGATTGCACTCCCCGTGTCACATTCCATTCTTAAGTCACAACCGTGCACACTTACAGAAATCATAATAGGTTCACACTGTCCAAGTGATAAGCGATTAATAGGTACTATTACCTCGTCACTGTCGCTCCCCGTCGAGTGAGCGCCACACCTGTCGTCGCTGCCATGCCCGTCTTCTTGTATGTTATTTAAGAAATTATTCTTGGTCAACCTCGGACACATCCTCTTCAAATGTCCCTCCTGGTTACAAATTCTACACACATACAGTTTGAATTTACACGTATTCGAATTGTGTTTGCCTCCACAGACCTTGCATTCCTCATTTTTAGCGCCCGCTCGAAGTAAGTTGTAACCCGCTCCGCTTATGGTACTTGGACCGCCGCCGCCGGATTGTCGTGAGTCACGCGTCGAGCGAGTGTTTCGCCTCGCGGCCGGCCGATAGCCACCGCCGCCGCCGCTTCCCAACGCCCCGCGGCTTCGTCCGCCGCCGTCATGCCCGATCTTATGAACGGGTATGGACTCCGCATCCGCTGTACTGCCGCCGGTCCTTCTTCTCGTACCGTCGTCCACTATTGCCGCGTTTGTCTCAGCCGCCTCCATCGATAAGGCCAGCTTATACGCCCGGTCGATACTGATGCTGTCGTCTTCAGTAAACAACTTCTGCCGAATGTCATCGTTTACTAAGCCGCATACAAATTGATCTCTCATATTTTCTTTTAAACTGTCCGCCGTAAAAGAACAATCTTTACTTAGTCTTTTAAGCTCCGAGAAGTACGTCGCGATATTTTCACCAGGTTTTTGAATCCGCTGCCGAAATTTGAACCTCTCAGCGAGCATACACGGTTTGGGGTTTAAGTGTCCTTTCATTACCGCTATTAACTCCGAATAAGTCTTTGTGGATGGTTTAACGGGTGTGCATAAATTAACCATTAACTCATATGCACTATTACCAACGACCGTAATTAAAGTTGCGACTTTTAATTCACTTTTTACACTATTGGCAATAAAGTATTGATCTAATCGATCCACATACGTGTCCCAATTGTCTTTCGTTAGGTCAAACGCACCGATCTTTCCAACCGCCATTTTAAGTCCGTTATTTAACTTCACCCCGCAGTCCGTATGAAAGAAAAAAAAAAAAAAAAAATATCCACAGCACCTTTAGAGTTTTCTGGTCGCAACATAAAATTTACACGCGAAAAATAAATCCCTTAATCGTCGCCACTGAGGAATCTCTGGGCACTAGGAAACCCGGGGAATCGGCTGCAGTAAAACCACGTCAATCGCGTAACAGATTTATTGAGTGACTAGCTCACACATGCAAGGTTGTACCTACCCACTTATTGCTATGAATATAAAATATCGAAATATAGAATTACCTACATCACAATATCCTGATAGATAGACATAGCCTGAAAAATATGTTATTGAAAAACCCAATAACCCTTTGCGCACTGAGAATAGAACACTGGACTGCAAGCTTAGAAGTCCCGCTAACGACCATTAGACCAACAAAAAACTCAAAAATGTAATATATATTATATTTCATGTATTTCGCGCTTACGGTCTGCGAGGACCTGCCATTGTAATAGTATAAAAAAGGTTCGTTCGTTATCCAATATATTTTTTTTTTGCAGTTGGCATAGAAACAAGCTCCTTCCCCTTCAGTCAGGAAACAAACAGTTTCTACATGGCAGAGGGTTTAATACTGGAGTGTATATCAAGGGAACATATCAGAGGTTATGTCTCGGAGTTGTTGCTAGTCGGCACTTATTATAAACGACTGTACAAGTTCGCGTTCAACGACGCAATAGAGGGTCAATTTCATACTAATGGACTGGTTTATGAGGTAAGTTTAAAAGGTATGATAATCCAGGATTCTAAATCAGTTACATTATCCAAAGAATTAAATTAATTATAATAATAATATCTCATCCTAATTCTCGCCTATTTTTGTCTCACTGCTGGGCAATGGCCTCTTCTCGTATAAAGAATCTACATGGATTGACCACGCTTGCTCAAGGCGGCCTGGCGATTTCAGACTTATTATTAATTTAAAGTCCAGGTTTCCTCACGATGTTTTTCTTCATCGTTGTCAGTGGTATTCACGATAAATATAGACAGAACATATAAATTGAACAAGTCACATTGGTGTTTGGTCAGTATCGAACTCCCAACCACTTGCATGAGAGACAGACAATTGAGTTATTACCGTTAGATGGTTGTAGGTCAATAATAATAATTGGACCACCTTTGGTTGACTGGTAGATAATGCTAAAACATTAAGTCCACCTGTGTACCTTTCGTCCCATTTAATTGAAATAAATAAAAGATTTTTTTTTCCAGGCAGCAAGAGATGTGATAAGGCGATATCTATTAAAGTTTCGCTTGGCTGCCACAGAGATTTACGGGGTAACGTCTAACAGCGAACAAGAGGATTTGAATATAATGCCAACACTGTTAGAAATACTACAGCATTTGGAACCACTCAAATATGAGATAGAAACTATTGCTTCTATATATAAATTTATAGATCCTGGTAATATATTTTTTTTTTATTTGTTTGTTATCTGTATTGTAGGGGAAGTAGTTTTTGGTCAATGTTATTTCCTGCGTAGTAGAGCTTTCTGTGAAGGAACTCGTCTGGGGAAGTACTAACATGATACCTATTTCTGCCGCAAAGCAGCGTTGCTTTGTTCTGGTTTGAAGGGTATGGGTGCCGATGTAAATATAGGTACTTGAGACATTTCCACTTTGTCTCTGGGATGGCAACGCATTTGCAAGGCCTCTGGTATTGCAGATGTCCATAGGCAGAGCGGTGACCACTTAACATCAGGTGGATCGTTCGAAATTAATAGGCAATCAATTTTAAATGCAACAACCTTTGGTTAGATTGAAAATCGTATAAATATTATTATGGACAATAATTGTCAATCAAAGAATTCCATGTGACAGGTAAATTTGAAATATCGGGGGAATGTTGTCATGAGTGAATATTAGTACTGCTCCTAAACTAATTAAATGGTTTTCAGATCCAAAAGCAACAATTCCACACGGAGCAGAGCTCATGTCGTATTTATTCAACGAAATATCGTTAATTACTCACAAACAGACAACGTTCACAATGTTCAACTCACTTTATTATATTTGCACCATTTATTTCAAGTAAGTAAAGAATCTAATAAATTACAATAATTATTTTTGTCCCAATTATTGTTATGTAATGTTAAATCACGCTTCTGTGTAAGAGTCAATGCACTTTGGGCAAATACACCAGCAATTTTCAAACAAATTATTTATATTGAACAAGGTCATCACGCTATTTTAAACTCTATTGTAGTTGAGATTTAGTTTATTATCAATTTTATGTATTAAATAAAACTGTCCGATCAATGTGTCTCGACATGGTTTTGCGCTACTTCGCTAAAGGAAGGGTGCTGCTATGGCTTAACAACTCGGATACATAATTAAAATTACCGATTATATTATAATTTTATGATGAATATGAATTATATAACGTCACAGACACATTTATCACATTGAGTTAGCCTGTAATGGTAAATGTAAGTAGATAAATAAATAAATAACATAAATATTTATGTTTATTATCTAGATTTATAGAAAGATTCATTTTCGAGGGCGAACTGGATGACACCTTTAATGAGTTCTTCATACGAAAAGACAATCAGTACGTAAACAGTCGTTCTAAGAGGTATTGGGACAAAGGGTTCCATATAACGCAGAGTGTGGCCGTGCCCGAGTTTCTGAAGACTTTGGCCAAGTTTATACTACTGTGTGGTAAATCTTTGAGGTTGTTGAAACTGTGTAATCCGAATGTAAGTATGATAAATTCTTTTTTCTTTAATCTCATCTTAAAAAATAGATACTAGTATGTATTTATAAATCGTATTTTGTTTCTGTATTTTCACCAATTACAATATTTTTGCAACTAATCGCCAAACGTAAATTTCATCATATTAATAAGAGCCGACACAACAGCTTTGTTGTTGCTGAAAACTTCCTAACAGGAAATCAAGAATCACGTCCCGATCTGAGAATCGGTCCGACCGCATGATCAATGGGGCAGTCTAAGTTCGCTTATATTCTAACATAGAACATATTCCCAGGATCCCCTAGTCCTCCTAATATCTTCGGACCACCCAACAGTGAAGTGTTGCGCCAGTTTTCAAGAGTTAGAGAGTCAGCAGCAAGTCCTGGACGTGTATCGAACCAGATGCCTGTTTGTAAGTGGCGAGCTGGTGACCTTCGACCAGATACTATTGAAGAGGGAGGCTGAAAGGAAAGCTTTCACTGAAATGGCATCCTTGAAGCAAGCCGAAACTATGGAGAAGATTATAGGTAAGTGAGAAAGAAGTATCATTACATAAGGTATTGTAAGAATTGAATGAGATTTCCCTAAAAACACAAATAAGCCACTTTTAAATAAAATTGAATTTGTATTTTAGCTTTAACTGCCTATAAACATTTTGAGTACTATGAAGTAAAAAATAGAATAAGTGAAAAAATAAATCTTAGGCCAATTTTTTGCTGACTAATTAGAATTTATAAAGCAATTACTAATTTTATCTTAATAGATGCAAGTTACTTTTTTGCATGTTCATATAAACATCATATTTTATATTTTTTAGCCGAACGTAAGAGGCTGGCGCAGTTAATAATAGCCGAGAAGCAACACTCTTTAAGAGTTCTAGAAGCTGCTATGGCGGAGGCAAAGGCAGCAAAATGTAAAGCCAAACAAAGAGAAAGAAAGCGCCATGAGTTGGAACATGCTGCCGAAAAGGCTGCGGAGGAAGTGGACTCTAAACTCAGAGATGATGAAAAGTAAGTCATATATATTATAATGTATACGGCAGCGTTTTCTTCACATTATCGTGCTTGTAAACGTTTTTTAATTATTCGTCTGTCATATTACATTATAATTATCATCAAGAGCGAATCATGATGATGATGTGGATTATTAGCGAATGATTATAGTACTCAATTTCGAATGCTAAATAAAAGTTTAAAAATTATAGGAACAAAATAATGGAATACTACTCAAAACTAAATATGGAAGTAGAGAAAAGCAAGATGCACACGGAATGGAAAATAAAACGTTTACAGTTAGATCAGAGCAGGATGCAGCTATTGTCGACCGAAGAGAGGAATTTAAAGAGAGAAAAAATGGAATTGGAACACCAGAAAAATGAAGAAGTGATGGCGATGTCTACACACAGTGATATGTTGAAATCGGATGATGAACTTGATAATAAAGAAGAAAACGAAGAGAAAACGGTTGTCGCTGTTGTTAATCCTCATTCAGACACTAGTAACATAGTCACTCTGGTTGCTGCAGAGCCAGTCGAGGTATCTGCAGCACCTTCAGAATATGACAATAATAGGTCGAGAGCACAAACTTCGGGCGCAGTTTTTAGTGCTTTATGTAATGCAGCTAAAAACTTTTTCGGTGTTTCTAAGGCTAATGATGATGAATATTGCGATAATACAAAAGAACTAGATTGTCAAGGCAACATCATTAAACCAGACACTGTCGGCAGTTCTATTGGACTACATACTCAATCTTCATGCGAAATAGGCAGCCAATTAGATGATGGTTACGATAACTTACAATATAAAAAAAATAGACAAGCGGCTTTGGTCAATAAGCAAAAGGTTATGTCTGAATTTGGAACAAAAACTGATAAAGAAAACAATCAGCTAAAAGATCCGCCGCTTATACAAGTTGCAGCGACAGACGAAGAAAATAATTTGCAAGATTGGTCTCCATCCGTAGAGGCCAAACTTAATAAGTTAAAAGTGTTGGGAACAGAGTTTGATGTCATCAAACGATTCGCAAAGCCAATTGAGGCAAGAACTGATGCGCAGAAAGAGGCGATAAGAAACAAACACAAAGTGTTGGGAGTAGAATACAACCTTCCTCCCGAAATTATTGCTAAAAAGGAACCTGCCAACGACGCGCAGGAAGAAGCAGTGCGTAATAAGGAAAAGATATTGCACGTGGATTTTGATATGTTGAGTACAAATTCAGGCAGTCAGAAAAGAGAAAATCACAAACGGTCGGCCCTGAAATTAAATTTAAAACCTTATGGAGAGTCTACTTCATCTATCCATCCATTCAGACTTGCAGTCACACCTACCACAGGGTCCGTTACTCCGGGTGAATATTTCCCAAGGGTAAGTTGCATTTGTGAATTTTTGTCATTTTATAATTTCATCATTTCTCATGATTGATTTTCTATGTAAACATTTCTATATACTTGATTTTAGCTTGACCTAGAGACACCGACTACGGCAGACATACCTTTCGACAGCGCGATGACTTCTGAAATATTTACACCTAGAAGTGAAGATAGTAAGGATTCAAATTTGAAGTCCAAAGACAAAGAATTTCTAAGTTCTGAAGGCTTTAATTTCCCAATAATAAGCGATGAAGAAAACGTTGAATTAGAATTGGTTAGCGACAATCACACTGGTGACACGCCTGATAATTCTCCATTGAAATGCTTGGATTCGCCAGACAGAATAACATCAAAATATTCATATTTCAACGTATTAGATGGCTCGTACAGTTTGATTAACTTCGATCCTTTCGGGATAAAGGAAATGAAAACTTTCTCCAAAGACCACTTTACAAGTAAAATGAATTTGCAAATGTCAAACTCTTGTTATACTCATCCTTCAATTATAATGGAGGAAGTGAAAAAACGACCTTATAATAATATATTTGCATCACATTTCGCTCCCGACGATGAAAAAAAGGAGATTACTTGTGACAATATTGCTGCGCTAACCGCTTGTCTTCAAAGATCTGTAATGTTACCTCTAACATACCAATTAGAAGTGGTGAACAACTCCATCTTAGCTTACTTCCTAATAAATCTCGATATGTACGAACATTTGAGAAGTTTAAAAGATTATTTCTTTTTGATGGATGGAGAATTTTCTAAAAGTATTTGTCATAATTTGTTTACGAAGTTAGTGAAGACTTTGAATCCTCAAGAGTTGTTGAACTTTGCTACTTTGCACAATATTTTGGATAAAGCTCTTGGCTCATCTATTTCACGTAAGTCCCTTTTGTTTTTCATTCCTATTAACTAAATCAGTAAAACTTTTAATCGATAATCATATTCTAACTACCTCATTTTTCTCTTTAATTTACAGACGTGCACAAGTTTTCGGAGAACCTATCATTCACGATCACTGAGTTCCCTCTAAGCTTCCAACACAGTTCCCCTGACGTGTTACAATGTCTATCACTAACTTATACAGTCAGTTGGCCACTTAATATAATATTATCGCAAGAGGCTTTACTTCGGTACGCCAAGGTGTTCCAGTTTCTGATCAAAATGAGACGAATATTTTGGGTTTTGGGCGAAGATTTTGAAGTAAGGATTATACTGTTGAATCTGACAAAGAAAATTTAGTGAAGTATATTTTTATTAAATTTTCCATATTACTTTGCAGTCTTTAAAGTTATCAGCGAAATTATCAAGACGATATTCCCGCAAGCTGCTGAGATCACCACAATACATTTCAGTGCAAATATATCGACACATTATGGCTTCAATGATTCGAGCCCTCGACAACTACATAGTGACAACATGCATTCTCACATCTTGGACGGAGTTTGAGAACGATTTGAAGAAAGCTCGGACGTTGGACGATCTTTATGAGTGCCACGTGGTTTATATAAAGAAGGTGTTGTTCCGATGTCTTCTCAACAACAGATCGACGCCTGTGATGAAGCTTTTGAATGACATTTTCACTGTCATATTAAAATTCAGTCGGGTGTTGAAAGCAGGGCAAGTATTTCGGCAAAAACTTTATTATTATCGATATTAGGTTGAACAACTCTGAAGGTAATCTCATCTCAGCGACAATGTCAAAAGCTTGCAAATTTTAGTTTATTAGAGGCAATTCTGTCAGTTTGAGACTGAGATTATAATTCGAACGTTTTTAAAAACACTACAATTGCCCCTTATCTCAGCCAGTGCTTTACAGAGTTTCAATAAAATTACAATGTCTCCAAAAATAACAACACTTACAACTTCAATATTTATATGTTTCTCTTCTCTTCTAGCGAATGGCAACAAAAGGAGCCAGACGGGTCGTTCACACACTCAAGTTTTCCTCAGATGGAAGAACTATTCCATTTGTTCGAGAAACTCGCCAAATACTTGCACAAGGTAGTGACTAAGCTGATGGAATGTGGTTACCAAAGACATTTGGTAGAACTGCTGACTATGGTCAACCTAAACGAGTATTATGACCCGGAAAAGTCTAAAGAGCATAATACAACTGTACAGTCGACAACGTGAGAATTAATGGTATCAGAAGTGTAAAGATAGTCTCGTAATCTCGAATTTTCGAGAACTTGTGAAGTCATTTGATTACTATGTAGTAATGATCCATTTTGATTAATGAGTTACGAGAACTATTAGTGACGCAATAGTGTACTTATGCTTCTGATATGAAGTGTACGTAACATTGTGTAATATTCGCATTTACAGATAACTCTGAATGGTTGTAATAAGGTACAAAGGCCTATAGGGCTACAGAGTTTATTTTTTAGCGATTTTAAATACAAACTTAGCGTTTGCGGTTAGTTGTTGACATCTGCGTATTTTTTTACTTAGAGTTTCGGTGCGTGTTGGTTATGCGACGTCTGCTGAAGCTTTTATTCAAACTATTGATTACTGTGTACAACTAATCCCTGGTTTATTTATCAAAAATCAACGCAAAATGATTGGGACAAATTACTGAACCTATGTTCAAAGCGCTATAAATAAAAAACCATAAAACAAAGGCAAATGGCATAGATTTATAATCAACTAAATAGAAACAAAATTTAAACTACTGACTAAGAGATACTTATATATCTTATAAACTTGAATACCTCTAAGCATGTTTTATACTTATCCTAGTTAAAGAAGAAAAGTTATTGCTAGCCATATAATATTGTAATACACTATTTTGTTATGTATTATATATCGGTGTGGGGGATATTAAGTAAATATATTGGCAAATGCTGTGATTGGTTGAAAATAATATACTCTCCCATGACTTCAGGTCGTATTAATCACATTAATTTGTCGTTCTAGAAATCGGGGATTAGTTATGCACAAAACGAATACTCGGAAACGGGTTGGGTAGTTTTAAAAAATAGAGGTCGCATCAGTATCGAAATTCTCTTCCAAATAATATTTATAAAAATTGTTTTCTGTTGATTCTACAAGAAGTTGATTGTTATTATAATTAGAATCTCTTAATCTATACTGCTTTTTGCACTAGGTAGGTAACTAGGTAGCCATTATATACTGGCGTTATTGTTTTTATAGATGCTGAAGTATTTAGGCACAATAATATTATGCTTTATTAGATAAAGATATTTTGTTTTGTTGGACGTGTAGCGGGCTCAGTCCATGACGTTTTATTGTAATTAATGTTTTTTTGATCGCCAGTCACTTTTACTCCCAATGTGTGCCCTACTAACGTAATATTACGTTATGGTAAAGTATTACTTCGTAAATAGTACTGCAATAGTTAAGTATTTTTCGATAGTCGGCCTATAAATAAAAAATATACTTGTCGACACGTCAGTGGCAACATTACAATTTTTTTCCGCGTAAGCGGACGATGAATTTCAAATAATAAAATATCGATTATAGCGATCAAAAGTATTAAAACTATTGACCTGTTAATTTCTCCCACCTAATAATCATGTGATATAATAATTATTTTATGTCGAATAATGTTAATATTGATAGATTTGTTTGTTTCTAGAGTGAATGTTGAGTCCCTAACTGTTGTTAACTATGGGTTATGTAAAATTGTAAATAAGTTAATAAAGTACCTAATACTGCTAATGAATACAATGATCACCTTATGTTATATTTTAATAAAGTATAGTTATTTTTATAGATTAGTTTTTTATTTATGAATTGGAACGTTCGCTCCGGTCAGACTCGAAAATGGTGTTATAACTTACTTGGAGATTGCCGGTGACTTTAATCGCGCGGATCTCAAAGATATCATTAACAATATCCTATTACATTCGGCAGCAGTGCAGCTCTCTATAAGTGAAATATTTTTTGAAATTGGATCAGAACTCTCAGACTTTACCTCTTACAAACAAACCGCCCCTGTATAACACGAGTATAGAAAACCAGAAATAGACCGAAACAGCTGGAAGTCCTAGAGGTATGCTAATCCTTTGCCCATGGATTTTACAGGCTGACAGGCTGCTTGAGTTGTTTTCTTTATAATAACACATGGATGATAATGATGGAATAGAATAATAATATGAAAACTTTAACAAAAAAATTGAACCGTCGAAAAAACTGAAAAGCAAAACAAAACTTTATTTTTCACGTCTTTGAAGGCGGTTGATTTTTTTGTGAAAAATATCCCACCCTTAGTGTAGGATTTTTTTTCTAAATTTATATGGGATAAACTTCAAGGTATACCCTATCCAATAAAAATAATTATTAAAATCGGACTACTCTGTAATAAGTTATGCGTGTTTATACATTTTAATCAGTGAGTGAACAATCACTCATCCCGTGTTTTCCTACCCATAGGGTTGGAATTATTCCAAATTTATATGGGACCACCTTTGGGGTATACCCTATCCAATAAAAATAATTATTAAAATCGGACTATGTAAAATGTTATGCATGAGCGATTATACATCAAAAAAATATATATAATATAAGCGTCGAATTGATAACCTCCGTTTTTTTTCGCCGGTTAATAATAAAAATAACACTTATTAATCAAAAGTACTTATTACAATTGAACAGTCGGTGGGCCACAACCTAAGCGATGCTTGTATCTTGTGACTCTGGGATATTAATTGGTTGACTCCGTATCTATGTAATGTACTAGGTACAAAACGATGTCTATTCTAGGTGGTTTACGGGTATAAAATAGTTCTTTGAAACGCGCAGTTTGGACTTCATAACTGCATAATTCATGTCTAATCTGATTTTTCAATTAATAAATTCTTGGTAATGCTCTAAATGGTCTGAATGCGTGTCTTGATTAAATTATAGGCTCATCTGTCTAGTTGCTGAAAACTTTTATTGGTTTCTAAAATGAATGATGAGAACAGCTGTAAAGGGTTATCTTGATTTACCAATATATAATTGTAGATGGCGTTGTTGTAAATAGTTCGCTTATAAAGCGCCATCTCTTGTAGAATAGCGAAACTAATATTTACTGCCCTCTTTTGACGAGTAGGCTAACTCGTAATTTATTTACTGATTGTGATTCATTATTGTTGTAATCTTTTATATCTTTTTGATCATGAATAATTACGCAGAATATTGATCTATAACCGAGTCATATTTTTGTATTATTTATAACTATAGTTCTTAGCACATGAATCAGATAACAAGTCAACAGTGTTAGACTGCGGTTTCATTATTATCCGTAGCGACAGTGGCGCCAATATTTTCCTTATAATCATCTGTGTTTTCACGAATACTTCATTCTACCGCAATTCGTCCTAGGGTTAACATCCTATCCTAATCAGTGCGTGACATTGAAGTGAAAGCCGGCATTTCCTGCAACCTACTGTCGATTTCCTTGGAAAATTTTGAAACCAATTCATACTTTTACTATAAAACTCGAAATTTTCGTGAAATTCAAAAATTAAGTGAACATCAATTATTGTTTATAGTTATCGGTCGTAGAGCAATTTTCCACGATCGGACTAAGTTTTCGTCGTGTCGAAGGCGATATTTTACCAAAAACGTTAAAACCCAAGAATCACCGTCACCGCCGCCGAGATGGCGTTCATGATGCCTGTAGTGAAGAACGATTGGGACATCTACAACTCGCAGCGGAATCGGCGGGTGTCCGAGTCAGCGGAGAAGGCGGGGCTGGGCGGGCGAGTCCGCAAGGTTTCGGAGTCGCGCTCGGAGGGCCCGGCGCTGTCGCCGCGCGCTCACACGCTGAGCCCGCATCGCAGCGTGCCCGCCATGCGCTCGCTGTCGTACTGCCGCGCGCCGCCGTCACGAGCCTCGCTTCGCACCGCCGCCGACAGCCCCAGCAAGGGTTCGGCTAGCCCCAAGAGCGTCCCGCGCGAGGATAAGTTCCACAGCAGGTTGGTGGAGAAGTTGAAGCGAGCCCTCGGCCGCTCGGAGTCGAAACGCGACGAGAGGAGCTCGTGAGTTAACGCGTGCTTGTGTGCAGGGCGCGCGCCGAGTCCCCTGAGCGCCACTCGCGCTGCGGAGCGTGCGTGCCCTACCTGTGACGGCCGCACGGCGGAGCACCCGGCGCGCCCGGCCCGAGCGCGGCGACACACTATCTGTGATATGTTTCCGATAGTGAACACGAAGAGATGAGTAGACATTTGATGAATGTGCTAACTAACCGCCTAAGGTCTATGGACGCTGAGAACCTAACGTTTGAAGTTACACCGACACAATGCAATAGTTTTAGTTGTCATACATTTGATTCGCTTTCCTTGACTGTTGCATGTTTGTTAGTCGTCATCGTACCGTTATATCATAGAGACCAGGTTGTCAGATTTAGGTTGTAATATGAAAGTACGTTGTATGGATTTTAAGACTGCGTTTAGTTTAAGCACACCCTGGGGTTTGATAAGTATTAGTTGAAAAATCACCCCGGTGGTCACTAGAGGTTAGTTTGTTTGTGGCAGTTTGCGAAGGGTATCTGTGATTCGTTATTTGTAAGTAACGTTGATTAATTTATTTAAGCTGAAAGGGAAATTGCATTCAGTTTTATTGTCTGTGAGAGTCCTTATTGTAATAACTTTGACATAATTGTATTGTTTACCAAAATATTATTGTATTCGTTTTGTTAAAATTTTATCGGCAATTAGAAATCATTGGTTATTTAATTGAAATTCAGCAGCTGTTTTATTCGGCAATTGCAAACAGTTGAGTTCAATACGATGTCGTATGAGATATATATTATGTATGTTATAATATTTGTACTGTAGTTGTAATAAGAGTACCTTTATATAAATGTACACGTACACTTAGTGCAAACTGTCGATATTGATAATGTAAGCAGTGTTGTATTGTAGTCATCGATGTAATAAAACCATGATAATTTATTTATTATACAGAACGGGGGCTTGCCCTTGTTTTACAAACAATTCTGTTATGATTTCGCTTGATTTTATGATGATGTTATCTTGTGACGGTAATTGGACCAGCTTTGTTAATAGTATTATCTATCAGTGAAACTGAAATCGATAATAGTGATGTAATGTAAACATAAGCTGTATCATAAAATTCTAAAATTAAGGCATATCTCGATGAGATTTTGTTGAGGGCATCAAGGAGCGATGTATCGATGTGTTTATTTCGTTTGCTTTTCAAAGTTCCTCTCGCCTATTGGACTGCCACGAGGTGGTTAGATAGGTCAACGTATTTAAAATTCTAGATGTAGGTCTATGCAGTAGTTTTATACAATACAAAATTCAAAATCTTATATGTGTAATTAAATATTGTTTTGCAAACACTTTCACGTAATGCATGTATTGTCAACGATGTTTGGTCTGGTGATTTTGAACTATTAAACACTTAAATATAAAGCTTATTCTGAAACATTGTTTAATTGTTACTACCCTTAACTCATTTCCATACTAACGGTTTTGAGTGATACCCACGGACATATAACATGATTAATGAGGAAGATTGTCTTAAAAATTTGGCACATGAATAGTTGGCGCTCACTGAAGAAAACATTACAAGTCCTACGTAGATTACATATGACCACGTGCGATGTGAACTAAAATAGAAGATGTTAACGACGTACCCATGTGTTGTCTATTAAGGTAACGAGGAATGTCCGCATCACTTGGCGGTCAAGTTCTGGCAATTGAGACACAGATAAGCCATGAAGCATCTTAAACAAAACAAACATTGTAATTACCTACAATAATGCGGATATACGTATTTAAAGGTAAGTATACAAAATGTATCCATTCTTTTTTCCAAAAGCTTCTTAGATACCTATCGCTGACAAGCGGAAGAACATAGACCATCAATAAAAATTAAACAAGAAATACAAGATAACAAAAAAAAATTGTTCAGTAAAAAATGCACACACATATACTTCTGTAAGGGACTTAAACATTTACTAGCTTAATGACTATGTTACTTTACATTTCTACCGAACCCATAGTGATATAAGCGTGATACACTCATACATATTTCTTTTCCAAAGAACCACTTAGCATGGTTTACAACTTATTTTATATACCAACAACTTTTTTATGTGTTAATGAATATTAATAAATAAATAGATTTTTTTAAATCTCACTTTTAGTTAATAAAGTTAATTTAATTTATTTATAAACTCATACAAAGTTAGGGTCGTCGTAAAGCTAGACGAGGCACATCAAAGCTTCTAATTTAAAATTTAAATTACAAGCTTCATGATCAGTGACATTAAGAAGTGAAGTGACATTAGTAATAATGTCATTTGACTGATAACACAATCTTAAGTATCGGTTTCGCTCATTCAACAACTTGACACCTCAATGATCCTGACTTTCAATACGAGAGCATATAATGGGCAATAACCACATTGAATGGAACCTGGAAAATTACCAGGGGTCAGACTGAACTGGTTTTACTGATCAATGTTCTCGCACTTTCCGACGAAAGGGGATGTTCTTTGCATTTTTGTAAAAGTTATGGAACTTCTTAAAGCTGCTTAGGGAAGGTTTCAACTGAAAATAAGGAGGTGTGGCTTTAGATTATAATATATGTACTTCGAACTCTGTATAATAATATGTGCAATTAATACTAATAGACGCGCTCCTATTAAAAAGCACTTAAAAAAGTTAGCAGAAGCTTTCGAGTTTAATAATCGAACGAAGTCCGGATTGTCCGGATCTTGACCAGAAGGCGGATTCTCGTAGGTAATGGAAAACGTTCAAAATCTAGTCACAATTTCGTTTCGGTGACAATAAATGTCAAAAATGTAGATGAATATTATTTATGAGAGATTGAGACTAAGATTAGAATGTGATCGTTCTTAAAAATACGGGAATTCTTCCTCCCCATGTTTCAGGGTACCGGTATCAATAAATTTAATAGCACCACTGGGCATCGGTTTGTTCTCGAAACTGTCGCGACGTTAAGAGATGTCGGTAAGTGTAACGCTTGTTTGCTCTTGTTGAAAGGTTGATTCATGTCAATAGGCTTCTATTGATTGTCATTTAGGACTTTCAGCTGAAATAAAGGTCCGACCATTATCGTTTCATTTTGTTAGTCATATCTAATTTTATCAATAGATAGTAACCGGGTTAAGTTCATATTATACTGGAGTCGGAGGTATGCGTGTACATTTACATAAAAAAGGAATATCGAAAGAGGTCGTGAGGAATTAATTCTCTTCATAAGTCTTCGGAAAAATAAATAAGTTAAGTAATAAAAAAAGTAGTAAAGGGTTAGTCAAATGGACTCAATACTCAATAATTTATTGCATTCCACAATGAAAATGTTTTTTTTTTTTTTTTTTTGGTGGGTGGGAAAGCATCAAATAACTTCTCCCGCCCTGGGCGGGGCGGGAAGGAGTGTCAGACTTTTACTGACTAAAACCCACCCATGTTCTTGTTGTGCCCGGCACGGTCTACGGTTGTTCAATTTACAAATTTGTTTACTTACCACAATGAACATGCTTAAGTGGTAAGTAAACAAATTTGTAAATTGAATAACCGTAGACCGTGCCGGGCACAACAAGAACATTAGTGGGATAAAGAGGACTTAAACAAAACATAACATACCATCACGCCTGTATTCCCCGAAAGGTTAGGCAGAGGTGTACCAATGTACACCTACAGCTCCCCGGTATGTTTAGGTCCCATATAATAGGGGGTAAGCCTATTGCCATATACATACCTTAGACTTAAGCTTACCTTTCAATTTATTCTAAATATAAAATGAATTGTTATTAAGATTATATGTTTTTTTAATGGGTTTGTCGTTAAAACACGCGTTAATGGTGTAGTAGTAACATTTACGAAGTAATATTTTTTACAAGCTTTTATTTTTTGTTAGCCTATTCTGTCACACACCTGAGCAAAGTTACCTAGTATTTGATTTATGTAGGAAATGAGTAGCAATTTTTTTGAAGAGGTAAAAGAATAATTTCTAATCAATGAATGAGTCACATAATGTACCCCTAATAAGTAATTACAGTACAAACGTCAGTATATGCAATAAAAAGTTAAGTAGATAAGAGAATTTTTACAGCAGTAATGTCAAATCACGTTATAAATTATCACAAAAGTATTCGTCATCTTTGATAATAGATTAGGTACCTACGTGTGACAAGTACTAATCTGCTCTGGTATCTTCTTACATCTTTTCTGTAACCTAAATGTAGGTCGGTACCCACTGATTACTGTACCGTGGAAAATTCCGTCAGACGTCGCCCAAGAGTCAAGTGACGGACTTAATTAAACTTCGTACCGTCATCATGTTTGTGACGAAAGTGATACTGAAGTAGGTCTTTCTTCTCTATACGAAACTACCATTTAAGAGGCGCAACTAGATTTTTTTTTAGTTATGCCCTTAATAGTTCCTTTCAATGGTCTTATAATTAATATAAATAATTTGACTTTGATTTTGTTCATAGAAACTATGGAGCTTCAGCTTGCATTTTCATTTTCAGTAAGAGCTTTTGCCTGTTTATGATTTTTATTATGTTTTCTGTCGTTTTCCAAATAAGTTCTGCCGTTAAAGTGTGATTATAACAATCATCCAAACTCAAACATCCAAACTTTTACCTTAGAATAGGATTCAGTCGATTGAATATATTTCAGTCAGTTAATAAAATAAAACTTTGTCACGCATAAGTTATTTAACTATCTAGTTTTTCAGTTTACAATTAGATTGTTGCTGACGGTACAAGGAAAAAAAAACGTTTAGATAGAAATCCATTTTTGACCCCCGACGCAAAAACGATGGGGTGTTATAAGTTTGACGTGTCTGTGTGCGTGTGTGTGTGTGTGTGTGTGTCTGTCTGTGGCATCGTAGCTCCATAACGCATGTACCGATTTTGTTTTTTGTATTTGAAAGGTTAATTAGTCGGGAGTGTTCCTAGCTTTGTTTGATGGAAATCAGTTATGTGGTTTCAAAGTTATCAGCTCTTTTGTAAGCTACGGTAGTGATTTTTTTCTTCTTTTGTCGGGGGTTACTAAATTTTTTTTGAATATACCTTATAACTTTGTTCGAGGTAATAATATAGTGACAGCATAATATAGCTACTGTTTAGGTGCTGAACGATTACTTCACATGTGCTATATTTTCATACTCCTCTAGAAATACCGATGGAGCGGCTGCGTAAAGTTCAAATGTCGTAAAGGATTTTTTTTTAAATTTTCGCTTTCAATATGGTGGTTGGAATAATGCGTAGTTACAAACCTAGTTAAAACTAATCCAAATCTTTAAAAGTGCAAAAAATATCATACATTGTGTAGCCCTGATTAAACCATTAAGGGCCTCAGCTTGTAAAAAGTGTCAACAACAATTGTATCCACTCAGTGAGTAATCAATTTAGTTAAGTAATAAATTTGTTGTTCTGCATTTTGTGTTTCCCCTTTTTTTTGTTCTTCCTAATCATGTTGTTTTGTTGTGATTTGGAAACCTTACTTATGGTGTAGACAGGTAAGTATCTACTTGTTTTTTTATGGATACTAGGATACTATTAGTTGGTTGGAAGTCTGTTGTTACTCGGTTTTTTACCAAAAAAAATTACAACTGAATAAAGCCAACTCCTATAAAAGTTGTAAAATATTCCTAATAACCAATACCCAATAATGTATTAAATAATATTTTTCCTTGTTTACCAAATAGTTTGTTCGTCTGTACGTAATTGTAATGTGTAATTAAAAGCATGTTGTTATACTGATAATATACGTAAATTACACATATTCGAATGGCAATTAAAATTTCAATTAATTATTACATAAGTCACAACGAAATTAAAGTACATAACTCAGTTTATGGTTTTATAATCAGAAATATAATTGAAATTGTTTGTGACCTTTAACTATTAAGTTAATAATCATATGAAATAAGTTAGATAGTAATTAAAATTAAAATGTATATATTTTATAACTACCATAAATATAATATTGAAATTGTTTCAATACATTTAAAATCGTATTGACTATTGCGCAGTGAATATTAATTTATATACTTAAGTGCTACAAATATGTACCTATAACGCATGATTCCTTTATCTAGACTGGAAAGGGGATGAATACTGAAATGAGGGCTATTAAAAAAAGTTGGACGTAGAAGACCGCTTTCAATTTATTGAACAAAAAAAATCCTAAAAATACTATATAACCAATTAATGCGCAAAGGAATGAGGCCATTTACGTGGGAGAATATTTTAATTCATAGGATTTTTTGTTACCGCCAGTAAGATATGACACAATTAGGCAAATTGGAGCGAGACTTTCCGTTTTCAGCTGTATAAATTTAAAATGATAAAATATTCACGTTTTGTTGTGATATGCTTACCTGAATATTAAAGTTCGTCTTTCAGAGAAAAGATGATAACAAATGTATTTATTAAATATACTGTTTACCTAAGTACAAGGCTAGGCAATAATCTTTCCAATATAATAAAATTGAAGAGTTTTGTCTGTTTGTTTAAACGCAATAATCTCTGGAACTACCAGTTGGATTGGAATAAATATTTTTTGACCCCCGACCCAAAAACGACGGGTTGTTATAAGTTTGACGTGTGTGTGTGTCTGTCTGTGGCATCGTAGCTCCCGAACGCATGACCCGATTTTGATTTTGTTTTTTTTGTTCGAAAAGTGAATTAGTCGGGAGTGTTCTTAGCAATGTTTGATGGAATCGGTTTAACGGTTTCAAGTTATCAGCTCTTTTGTTAACTGCGGTGGGGATTTTATTCTTCTGTCGGGGGTTACTTAAAATGTTTAATTTTCTGTTTTCTATATGATAGCTAGATTCATGAGGAATAGTTAGCTTTATAACATAACGCTTCGACCTAAAGGAGCGAAGCAATGACCAAAGACGTAACTTAACGTGTGTGAAAAAACCACGCGCTCTTAGGCGCGTGCAGCCAGGAGCTAGTGTAAATATAAATTTCAAACTATGTAGGTACTTAGTGTAATACATGTAGTTCCTAAAAGTTCTAGGCCTAAACCTTTTCATATCATATAATAAAAAGGTTTCCTAAACGAGCTTACGCCTCTCAATGGTAGGGATAATACCACAGATTACTAATAACGCAGTGCTTACCAGCTCTAAAAAGTGGTTAGCTCTTTTCAGAGCTAAATTCCTCAAAGAAAGCTCTTAAAAAAGGGTCAGATAAGGGTTGGATTAGCCTTTACAAAAAGAAGATATTGTAACTTTGAAGTTTTTATCTGTCCCATTTTCCTGTTCTAATGTAAGTACTTTATTCTCTACATAGTATAAAACAAAGTCGCTTTCCGCCGTTTGTCCCATTTTCATTAATAGATGGAGTAAGTAAAGTAAAAGTTTATTATCTATTGTTACAAAAGTTCCTTATAATTATGTTTTTTTTTTTTTTGTGGGTGGGAAATCATCAAATAACTTCTCCCGCCCTGGGCGGGGCGGGAGGGAGTGTCAGACTTTTACTGACTAAAACCCACCCATGTTCCTTCTTGTGCCCTTTGCGTTCCGGGGGCGCGGTATCTCTTGCGAACAACCCGCAGCCTTATAATTATGTTAACATACACTATAAAAAAAACGGTAACAATTAAGGAGTGATTCAAGAGGAAGGTTTATACGTATAGAACATCACGCTACGACCAACGGGAGCGGAGCAGTAACCAAAGACGTAACTGAACTTATTATAAAGCATTAGCGTGTGTTTTGGGTTTTTGATAGTTGTTATTACTATCTTTACTATAAAGAGGTTTTAAGCTTTGTATGCTTTTAAATTGAAAGAGGTGAACTCTGGAATTGCTGGTCTGATTTAAAAAAAAATTACTGATAGCAGGTACTCTATTGCCGAGTGCCCATAGTCTCTGTTTTATGGCACAAGCTTGTAAGGTCCTAGTTTTTTTTTCTTCAGATTTTGCTCAAATTATTCATACTGTTAATTAGAACTGAAACTGGTAATACCCTACTTACTTTAAGTTTAATTAAAATTCTAAATTTAATCTAAAATACTGCTAATCAAACTTTCATATGTAACATTTAATTAATTTCCTACCCGTGTTATCTTCAGAAACTGGTGTAAATACTTATTAGATTAACAAATTTCCCATTCCCAGGTCCAATTACCCCAAAAACTTAGCTAAGTTTCTAACACGAGGTTTAATTATAAAATGTCATACACAGTTTGTAATTTAATCCCGTGATACGGGAACTAACTAAGAGTTAAGATTTTGCGCAAGTGGGCTTAAAGGCGCTAATGGTATACCTACTCACGGCAATTACTCACGAATGTGTAAAAATAAACGCTATGATGACTGATGTTTCAGTTTACCTTCAAGATGGACTTGTAAACAAGACGATACATTACTTTATTGCAGCCGCGCCTGCGTTGCTATTTGCGTAGGGTTTCCATGCCACTAATTAGATTGAACTAATCTAATATAGAGAAGGAAGGTGTGAAAGGGATGATGCCTTTGCCCTAGAAGGCTACTAGGTTAGGCTATCTTCATAGCATTAGAATATAAGTGATACAAGACTAAAGGCTATTCCTCCAAAAAATTTCGAAGATTGAAAGATAAAGCAGTCATGAAGAAATTTCTAATTTCAGCACATTGTGATGATGTTTTGATATTTTTCCATTCGATAACACTGTTAGTTATCAGGTATTGGTTTATGAGAATTTTAATGCGTAGTTCATAGCGAAATTGTGGTGGAAAATCTTTTTATTAAAGAAACTCCAACCGTAGAGTTTCAGTTATTTCGAATCAACTTTGGACGTAATTTATTGAGTGTTTAACGTTCTGGAGAAGCTCTTGGTGTTTTTAGCAGAAAATAAAATAAAAATCGAGAGAAATAAGGCAGTTTCAGTCGTAAGAGGTTTCTTGGCTTGTTCCTCAATCATTTAAGCCCATCACAGAAATAGCTATAATAAGTATTATAGCAAGACATATTACGTTATATGTTCCACAGTAATCTTACGAACAGAGACGGAGTAATCTTGACGGAGAAATAATATAGCACAGTATATTAATATATATTATAGGTTCGTCTGGAACGGCCTTTAAAGTCTGCTACTAAAATACTATACCATTACGCCTGTATTCCCCGAAGGGTTAGGCAGAGGTGTAACAATGTACACCCACAGTTCGCTGGTATGTTTAGGTCCCATGTAATAGGGGACGAGCCTATTGCCATTAACCGGGCACAAATCCTAACTCCGAGCTGCTACTGAGAATTTCATAGAAAAACCCAATATTACTTTCGGCTCGACCTGGGAATCGAACCCAAACCTCTAGCGTAGCATTCGCGCATAGGGCAAAACGTGTTATTGGATGAAATTCTCAGTATCAGTTCGGAGTTCGGATTTGTGCCGGGTTCATGGCAATAGGCTCGTCTCCTATTACAGGGGAACCAAAAACCTCTGCCTAACCCTCCAAAGAATACAGGCGTGATGGTATGTTATGTATTACGGATATTACCTTAGAACGCCTCTTATAAATAAGCATAATACCGTACTGGGACAACATAGTTTAACAGCTGATGCAGTAAACAAAGGAAGTAGTGGTAGATCAACTAAGTTACGATTATGCTAAACGTTTCCTTACTCACTGGCTAGGTAGTTCTCATTAACTTTCACAGTAACTTCTCCTCGTGACTTTGTCCGCGTGTTTTTTTTTTCACCCTTCGTAAGTTACGTCTTTAGTTACTGCTCCGCTTTCGTGTGTCGTAGCGTGATGTCATATAGCTTTTATTATTAATCATGAATCTGGCTATCATATACATAAACATTTTTTCTAATCCGACAGGCAGTTTCAGATATAAGCGCGTTAAAACAAACAAACAAAAAATCTCTTCAGATTAATAATATCTTTTAGTATAGATAACAGCAAATGAGATAGGATATCAGGATGCAGGTACAGGAAGAAATTATTGTAATTAGTTTTTTAGTGCTTTGAATTTCATTAAATGTGTATAAAGTTAGTGAGATGGGTGAAGGAAATCGTTGTGACGCCATTTGGACTAATAATTAATCTAAATCTGGAATCACTAATCCGCCTTGTGCAGGCGTGGTGAACAATATTCGTGTCTTATCTGAGTGAGAAGAGGCCTTCGTCTTGAAGTGGGACTATAAATGATAGGCAGGTTTTTTGAAAATAATTTATTATTATTATTGTATGTGATATACTATACAAAGTGATTTCTTATTTATTTCTTCTTGTATTCTTTAACATCTAGGTAAAAATTCCATTTTACAATCCTATTTTAAAAATTCACCTTGTACATCGCTAAACAGACTTTTATATGACTGTGTTTCCGACGGCGAACCATGTTTATTTCGATAAAGTTCCCATTTTTATGGTTAATAACGTTTCGGGTTCGACCCAATTTCATTTCGTTTAGTAGTTCGCCAATCTAGTAGAGATTTAATTTTAAAATTTCTTGTTTGATGCTCTAAATCCGTAATAGTTTTAATAATACCTGTAGTAGAAAATAATGTAGGTTGTCCTAATATTCCATTTAAACGCGAAATTAATTTTTCGTTCATTGAGAATAAAATTGAATTTACGTTTGTTTCTACAGTAACAGAAATATCATGGTTTAATTCACTCATTTTGATTTCCATATGGCGTTGATGTGTTATAAAAGCTGCCAGATCCGGCTTTCTGTACAAGTGACTACTTGGCTAACAGTAATAATGAACAGTTTAATTTGCCCGATAACATTTTATATTATCATAAATCATCAGTTCCGGCCTAGTTATAAACAGTATTGAATAATCTTACACAAGCTTATCACAATCGATATTAGTTTCCATGACAATATTGATACAAATAACTCATGAAGTCATGATACACTTGACCTCTCTCCGACCTCTTGGCCTACGAGATAAGGGCGACCACACGCATATAACAGTAGTCGTTATTACAAGTGCTTTAATGAAGTCTATAAAATTAATCTAGTTACCGGTTTAAACCGGATTGGAAAACTGTAGCAGATTGTACGCGCATACTACCGATGTAAAAATACGACGCAAAGCATAATAGTTCTATTTGCTTTCTGATGGTATTTTGATTGTACGGCTGTTAAATGTTTTCATACCAGTCTGATCAGGAATTCATTATGCTTGTGTTGAATTGAACTTACGATGAATGTGTCAGTTTCAATCATGATTGTAAAAACCAATGCTGAGACCCAGCACAGTTTGCTCTTTTTTTGCACAATCCGACAGTAAATTTTCCTTATTATCCAGATCTGAACGTGGTTCCTTACTTTACCGATTGTGATGGGTCATCACAATCGGTAAATTTATTATTTTTCTTTTTTTTTTTATTGTAGGAAAGCTTACAGACTAATAACATTATAATAACAACAACATATAACCAAGTTGCTAATAACAAGCCTCCACAGATAAATACAACATAAAGATGACTTACAGAATAAGTATGTTATTCCTCAATATTGTTAATTTTCGTTAATCCAGAACAAAAAACGGCTGTGCCAAGAGTTTCCTTACTGTGCTCGCATTAGTGCAGAAAAGATCAATGCCATCTTCACAAGAAATTTCGTTAAAGCTACGACTGGCCCTCATAAAATAACAATTACGCCTATAATTAGTCTTCGCATAAGGTACATGTAGAAGTGGTCGCTGTCGTAGTCCCATCTGATTAGTGCGCATTGATAATTTCGATACAAGTTCGGGACAGTCAATTGACCCATTTGCGATATTAAACAAGTAGCATATATCATTAATATGACGTCTACGTTCGAGCGGTGTGGTGTAAAGCAAGTAATGTCTTATCATCATCACATTTACCATCCAATATTGTATAAGGCTTGGCATCCTTAGGTATCTTAGACGTTAGCTTAAAAGCGTCATAAAATCTAATTGAAATTGTTATCTTCTTAAACATTTCTTAGACGGCTTCTGTTTTAAGTGTAAATTTTTGCGAGAATCGCACTAGGAAGAGAGATGCAGGGCTGTAATTGGGTACTGAAATACCTGTTGCAACATTGCCTTCTGCTGATGCTCGTATTTTTTTAAGGTTTTTTTATGGTTATAGCGGAACTCTATTAATTTTGTATAGAGCTTTAATTTCTTGGTGTCTTTGTGCTATTTATGACACAAGATTCCAGGTGAGGCATTCATCACAAAGTATTTTTATAATGAAGAGCTATTGCAACAACAAGTTATTTCTAGATTTATTTGCTTCTCTAGCATTTGTTTCATGAATATCGCAGACATCAGTTCTACGTAAAGTATCGATCGGATTTTGTCTCGTAGTCGAGCATGGATATTTCACAGCCTTGTTTTGATTACAATCTGTAAATGTATTTACAGGTTTTTAGTTATAATTGTTTGATTCTTTTGTAGATGTATCGGGAAATGTTGCTGCATAATGCAGATACATAATAATATGGTTACTGAGAAGTTTGACCTTTATTTTTACTTCTTTAGATTTGAGAATTGAATACAATAACATTTAAATAAACCTTTTTTTTATGAAATCTAACCACATTACTAAGTTCAATGTCTATTTAGTTTTTAACTCACACGCAAGTATTACGTCAACTAATTAAAAATTTTATTTTATTATCTTCCATGTGCGAAGTCGTATATTGTTGGCAATTTTAGAATGAATCGCATAGATGGATACAAGTTAAACCAGACAATTTGTAGGAACTCTGTCCAGTATTATCCAATAGTGTACCTATTTGTGAAGCGTCCATTTCAATTGTGTTGCAAAGTGTTGGTTGTAAATCAATTGTGAAACAAATTACTTTGAATTGTTTATTCTCCTCCATGTCTTGGTGGCTTGACTTTAGTGTCTATTAGTTCAATATATTTTGTACCTGTCCTGTTGATTGATATTTGAGAGTTTCGTTAATATCAACCCAGGACCATAGATAAATGGATTTCAAAGAAGCATCATCGTGAAATAGGAACAAATTAATCTTGAATGATTGAAGATATAAAAAATCGTCATGGCCGCTGTCTGGCAAACATTTCAATTTATTTGTTATCGACATAATGATCTAGTTCATGCTGTGATGCAAAAAATCTTCAGACTAATAGTACAATTTGTGTTAAATACCTTTTAATGTTACTTCGGTTGTGTTAATAATGGTGACCACTAATTCTAAATTGGACTATTACGTTAAATGTTTTTGCTGTCATTTAAATTTAAGTTCTGTTCTAGGTTTTCAAAAGGCAGTTTTTTTAGCATGAAAATGTATTACATTATTTGTGTAGTGCCATTTTCTCCTTTTAAATTTAACTTCGAACAATTGTGGTCAAGGAGACCACTTCCTTGAGTATAATTGTTCAAATTTCCTGAGGTTCTTTCAGCCTTGGAAGCGAATCTTGATGTCAAAGGCGGACCTTTTATAATTAAGGGCCGTCACGGTCAACGCACATGATATTTCAGTAGGACTTACTGCGGTATTTGTTGTTGTTGGTTTTTTAACGTTTTGTCGAGAATTGTAAACATGAATTTTTGTTCGACAATAAACACGTTACATTGTTTATAAATTACAAGACACATCATTATCCCACAAAATAATTGCGATCATTGAAGTGATTAAATGATGGCAATTGTTTTGTAGGACAGAGCCATTAATACGATTAAGGAATGCAGTAAATATCTATTTAGGGAGCTTAACATATGTTGTTCATTTCGTTGGCCGAATGAAATTGAACGGCTTATTTCAGATTTGGCTAAACTTGGTCTTTTACTTGACTTTACGTGATCACGAGGTTATCGACTGATTCAAACTATATCTATCTACTTTCGTGTGACATTCTCATTGCATATAATGATTAATTTCCAGAATGTATTTCTAGAGCATTATTATTACGTGCTGTTCCTTATATAACGTCACATATATTCCCAACGAGATGAGTGTACTGCCAAAATTGTACTTCAGACAAATAATGCTGTACCTACTCCGTCTGTTGCACATAATTTATCTCTCAAAATAGGATGACCAATTCCAACTACGGTTGGTACTAACTTCTGAGCTGTTCTACTGGGTTGTAACTTTGTTTTATTTATATACCTGATGTGGATATGTGTATAGACTCTCTACCGGATACAGAACATCACCCTGAAATATTACCATACTTGTCTGTTCAACGTTGTATATTAATAAGTTCCTTGTCTTTTAACTTTTAACTGCCTCAGTAGCCTAGTGCTGCTCAGTGCGACTGCCACGCTAGAGGGCTTGGGTTCGATTCCCAGGTCGAGTAAAAAGTGTTATTGGGTTTTTCTATTAAATTGTCAGTAGCAGCTCGGAGTTAGGATTTGTGCCCGGTTAATGGCAATAGGCTCGCCCTATTACATGGGACCTAAAACATACCGGCGAACTGTGGGTGTACATTGGTACACCTCTGCCTAACCCTCCGGGGAATACAGGCGTGATGGTATGTTATGTTCCCTGTCTTTTCGAGTAGCTGTAACCTTTACAGGTTTTTATTGTATTAGCTTAGTTGGCTTTTGTTAGCTTCTCTATTTACCATTCGTTTTCTTTTTCTTTTTTTGTCTAAGTCATCTGATGACCTTATTATATCATACGTTGATAATTTGATGGCATAATGTAACCTTATTGACAATGTTTTCCCAATATACCAAAGAAAAAGTTGGTGACTTTACAGGCTGCATGTTAGTTCCCAACTTACCGATCTTTTAGCTTAAGGTGAATGAGTAGGAACAACTTTTCCTATGAGACCAACTCGGAAATATGAAAAAAAAAAAACAAAATTAGAATAGCTGATTTTTGTAAATATCAGGGATGATCCAAAGTTGACTTTCACTCCCTGAAACATGTGCAGTGAATGAAATGTTATCCTGTTCAGTAAGTTTTAACGGTAAAAAAATATTTGGTCAAATTTTCCTCTTTCATACGTACATAATATCTGCAGTTACCAGTTACATTACGTTCAATTGTGATTGTCCGATGCGTGCGAAGCGGTGTGCGGTGAATCCAGTGAGCAATACTGGCCGGTACGATAACATTAACCGGTTACAACTGGACCGACGGATGCCGCCGTCACTGATTCCGTTTGATTTGCTAACTCTATCACAGAGCTGAGTTACCATACTTAAACAATTTGTAGGACAATCTAATCAATGTTTTTGATATACAGCACGTGGTGTGGCCGTGTGAGTGTTGCAATAAGTACTTTTTTCATGGAACGTAGTGTAACTTTTAATTTTTTTTTATGTTTCTGACATTGGAGACTCAGGGCAACAATTCGAAGTAGTTGTAGAATGATCTAAATGGGTCTGAGGATTTGCAGGACGACCTGTGTTGAGATCGCTATAGGTAAGAGGTTCCTTTGATTTGAAGATTGGCTTCGATATGAATTTTAATTATCTCGGGAATAATTTACCTACCATACCATAATATACTATAGAGGTAGAGAGGTATCGTGTTGCCCACTAACTGGGTTGTGTGATATTCAGCTGCATCCGGTTAGACTGGAAACCGACCCCAACATAGTTACGAAAAGGCTAAGTAGATGATGATGATGACCATATTATACCATACATTTCATACTGAACATGTCATATGTGTTGTAGCAGCATTCCCTTCCGCCGGGGGAAGTCATTTGATGATTTCCCATCCGTAAAAAAAATAATAAAAAAAGCATGCACCACCAATAGGGTATAAATTACTTTTACAAGAAAGTAGGTATTTAATGCGTGTAGTACCTACCTCGGTAGGTAGGTATCCACGGTTACAAATTAAGCTAAACATTTCCAGTTTATGCTAATCTCGCATTGTATAGGATATACATACAATGAGAGGTCAGCGTATACTGGAAATGTCTAGGTTGATATGTAGAGGCATTTACAGGTGTGAATATAATAATCCTAATTACCATCATATATGCTCATGTAACGACGTTTATTTCATTTCCTTACATGATTAAATCCCGTGTAGTTAAAAAAAGTATTATCCTAGACAAGTCGATAAAAAATCCATAAAATCATGAAACGTGGTTACCGGAACCATTGTTATTGTTTGTGGCATGTACTGTGCCGTGTGCTTGCAGTTGCACTTGAGTGTGATGTCGGCCATTCAAAGCGTCGAATCATAACCAAATATTCCACGCGGCGGTGATACAAAGGAAACCGTTTGGCCTCAGTTAATCTTGTCTGTGCACTCTATAAGCTTTTTGGGAAAATAAAATTGTTCAAAATGTCAACCCAATTGGAAAGTCACAGTAATTTAGATGAACACTACATTATCAGAATGATGTAAGTATCTGAAGGGTAGAAAAGGCATCGTAAAGAAAGCGTAGTTTATTAAAAAAAAAACCGCGGTTCTATACATTTTGCCCTGGGTGGTTTTGTTGCTGATATTTTTAATAACCGACGCAATATTTGAATTATAGGTAGTCTAGAATCATGTTCTGAATTCATAGTAAAAGTCTCAGTTACGATGTCCCTTCCCTTTGTATAATGTGCACATATACATGAGTAGCTTCCAATTCAGGATTTCAGTTAAACTATGATACCTACCATAGGTAGGTACTATAGTTTAACTATTAAACATAATCCATTTCAAGGTTCATCCATTTTAAGGTATAGTCCCTTAAAATGGATGAGACGATAAGGGTTAGACAATTGTTACTAAAATTCCTTTAGTTAATATTAAGGTTGCTGAAAAAGCCATCCTTGAAAGGTTTCGAGCACAGTGGCATACAAAACTTCTTCGATGAGGCTGCTAAAGATTCCCGATCCCATCGGCAGGTCTTCAAAGTCTGTGAAAGAAAAATCATTATATTATTTCCTTCTTTGCGGATAAAGGAAATATAGGCACGTACTACAGTTTTTTTCAGTAAACAACATTAATTTGTACTTCCATTAAGTACTTAGCTACCAAAGCTCACAGTTCTTTCTTCTTCAGTTTCTTCAGAAAAGAGACAAGCATTAAATTGCTATTTTTTTGTTTATTTATAGGACTTAAGGATCTAACAAAGCAGAGTATTATTGAACGTCTGTCAATAACGTATGTAGCCCATTTTCCTTATAAGACTTTGTATTTACGAACAAAAATAAACATCTAATATGGGAAAACAGAAATATCTTAATAACATTCAGATAATATTTTATTTATAAACATTATTTTGATTCTGTTTGACGTTAAAACATTATTTCCAGAGTCTATCTATTTAAGAAGAAGTTTCGAAAATAATACAAATGAAAACGAAGATTTTCAGAGAATTAAGGCTTTGATGATTCATTTTCAATTTTCCTCGTGATGCGTGGGAGAGGCTTATGTCGAGCAGTTCTATGGCTAAAAATAATGATGATGATGGAGTTGAGAACCAGGACCAGGACAGGAACAGGACAGTGCCTTGCCCATTTTTCTCCATACAAAACTAACTTTTGAAAAGGGCAACTAGATTAATTTCGTTTTTCTTGTAAATGACGTTCAAATTTGCTTTTTCGGTAAGGCAAGGTTTTCAGGTGGCATAATTGTGATTAATGATTTGACTTAGAATTTCTTAGTTGGAAACAGCGAAGTAGCAAAGTAGTAGTCATGTGGAATACCTAATAGACCAAAGCAAACATGATCTCATCCACATTATCATGGGAGAATACAGCAACAGGAGAATACGTTTCCCCAAGACAAAAGCAGTTGCTGCCTGATTGAAGCCAATTATTTCCATGAAAAAAAAACGTTGTTTCATACTTGTTCAAATCCAGATTATTCCAGCTCCTCAAATAACATGTCCATAAAAATATGACGCACTTCTGAACACGGACATACATCTTAGTTGATATCAATCTGAAACTTGTAACGTGTCCGTTCTTCTAACGAGACATCGACCAAGAGGAGATGTGACATCGTAACCACGCCTCCGACCGCAGCCTTGGGAGATGGAGGTGGATCAGATAGCTATAACTGAATACGAATTATTTTTAGATCTTTCTGTTATTTGTATCAGGTGCCCACGTGTAGAGGCGCTTTGTTTATTTGTTGTTGGAGTTCTCAGATTTCTGTGAAACGTGGAATGTTGTATATAGAAGTTATTGAAAACAGTTTTCGATTGAAATTTGATGATTCACTAGAATCGTAGAGATAGATGTGTCTTTGTCCTCTTTTTACCCGACTGCGCCAGAAGGAGGGGTTTTAGTATTAGTAGATATAACGGGCTGGTGTCCGTAACTCCACGACTCAACGCGTAGAAGGAGATTATTCATAAACTGATTTCATCCGAAGTCCTGGGTTCCTCACTGAAACTTTCATTTGCACTCTTTACATATAGTTCAACAGCAAAAATATTATTCTTTTGCAAAAAATAATTTAAACACAAGCGATACTAATACCAGAACTACATATACCACTACGTTGTGACATGGCAAGAAAAACCATAGGTACTAAATAATGTACAAATAGGTCGTTTACTTCAAATTGTCACTTTACACAGTTTGTCCACTAGTCACGCGACACTAATTGAATGTCAACAACATTATACAGTTGACTTCTATTGACTTTGCTGACGGACCTAGATACGTACCCACAATAGTGTAAAAAAAACTGTTAATTGGTAATCAACATGATTTGGAGACGCAAGCAATTTGCTTGTTCGCTGACGTCACGAACCGCATGTTCTTGGTTCTTGTTCTTATCGGTTGGTGTCACGTTCTGAAGAAAGTTATTGAGAAATATGGTTCTAGAAAAATGTAATTGCTACTTAGTGGATTGAGAGAAACGGTTTAGTTTAGAGTGAAGGATAAATTGGTCACCTTTTAAAAGGTCTTATAATTTTAATTAATAAATTAGGGGCGACGCAACAATTGCTTTATAAGGGAAGATATCTTTATTTCTTAAATACAATATCTATTATATTGTATACAGAACAAAGCTTGTTACCATGGATCCAGCATGAGTTTTAGCGCTTTTCTAGTAACATATACGGAATCCATAGTAAAAGTTAGCGCGTCTCTTTCACCTTATACAGATCATTCATCAATATTTGGTCTCCTCTTGTTAGTAACATAAATCTTTTGTAAACCGACTCTTTTGTTAGTCGGATTTCGGGGTCTTTAAATTTATGCGTTTGTTGTGACCGCTACTGCACGGGGACAATGCGGGTGTCGAACTGCGCTCGGACCGTTGTCTCTTTTCATACAGTGGACATTTCGAGAGTGCCATGAGACACCCGTACCGCGCACGTACGACGTCAGGACGATAGACGTCACGTTTCAACTGTATGAAATAAGATAACCGTGCGTGTGCAAACCGACATCAAACGCATAAATTGAAAGAGCCCTAAAACTCGCACTAAGTACAATAAATCTCAAACTTATGTAATAAAAGTTTATGTTTTTATTGAACAAAAAATATGGCATACTGACTCAGGTAATTTATTTTTCAAGCCCCTCATAATGGCTCAATAAAGGTAAATCCAGAAAACAAATTGTAAAACAAAGTTAAGGCCAAAAGTCAACAGTAATTAACGTGATAAAGGCGGGTGCAGATTAGCGGATATTAATATTAATCTCACGTAATAACTGTGTACTACCTGCTTTATGAAGGGTAAACATTTTGTTATCTTTGATAAAGAAAAGTAATTAAATTATGACTCGTTGATGAGAATGACGTGAGTACGCGTATAAGTCATACTTCTATACCAGTGACTATAGTAAAGACCAAACTCATTATAATGATGGAGGCTCTTATTAGCATTTTTGATTGCATAAGCACCAATTTGACGCCGCGGTTAGCGCAGTGGCTGACAATATTTGTATGACATACAGGGAGTTGATACGGGTCTGGCTGTTCGCGTATGTGAGTTTATATGTTTGTAAACGCATCCTCAACACAGGAGAAATTACCAGTGTGGGGTTACGTATTTAAAAAAAAATAATGAAATTTTAATTCATAATGCTAAGTTTATCTTTGACACCTTTGATATCAGCGGAAAACATCAGCAAAAACAGGTGCCTTAAGAATGGGAAAACTTTTTCCTCACCGCAGGGAAAATCTTTTTCGGGATGTTTTTACGTGATGTTCAACAAAATATTTCAGTAAACCTATCAATGCGATTGCCTTCGTTGATAATTACGCTCTCAATAATGGTATTGAAATTTGCCTTAGAAATTTATTTTCTATTTTTTAATTATTGCCTTAGAAAAAGTATACATTAGAAAGAACACTTTATTATAAGTACTTTGTTCTGTCTATGTTTGATGTATAAGCAGTTGGTGTACTTTATTAAATAAACTAACTTCTGCCAGCGACTTCGTTGGCGTGATTTTTCCCCCGGATTAAGTTACGTCTTTAGTTACTGTTCCTCTCCCGTGTGTCGTAGCGTGATGTTATATAGCCTAAAGCCTTCCTCGATAAATGAACTATCCAACACAAAAAAGATTTTTCAATTCAAACTAGTAGTTCTTGTGATTAGCGCCTTCAACCAAACAAAGTCTTCAGCTTTATAATATTAGTTTAGATAAACATTTCTACCTGAAACGCTTCAGGTGGCGTTTATTTTGAAGAAAATATGGCGAGTAATGTTGTATTAAGATAAGACAATAATAACGTCAATAATGATAGATAGGGTATTAATTTAATGATATATCGTCTGTCTTTATCTTTACCAATATTATGTACTTAACCCAATTCACTATCTGCCTTTAGCCACGTAGGCACTATTACTCTATGGTATTTGTTTATTATAAATTTATAATAATATCAGTCTATGAACTGCCTCGTTGGCCTAGTGGTCCTAAGCGCGACTGCTACGCTAGAGGTCTCGGGTTCGATTCCCAGGTCGAGCACAAAGTGTTATTGGGTTTTCTATGAAATTCTCAGTAGCAGCTCGGAGTTAGGATTTGTGCCCGGTTAATGGCAATAGCCTCGCCCCCTATTACACGGGAACTAAACATACCGGTGAACTGTGGGTGTACATTGTTACACCTCTGCCTCTCTCTGGTAGTTAACATGAGTACTTAATATTGTTTATATATTTTTCTCTTTGACATTAATTCTATATTTGAGTGTGCCTCACACACTGATTCCTTGTCTTTTAAATGTATCTACGTATTAAATATTAGGTACAATTAATTTAGCTTTCATTACTAATTTGTAGCACTGAGTACGTATTGCAGTACTTTGAGTGACTTTTATTTTTGATAGATCGGTTACACATTTATACTATACAGTTTCATGGAATTTCACAACTTAGTGTAATACATTTGGTTAAAAGAATATGTATGTAGTTTCTTGCCCGTTCTTCTCAATACGAAACTACTTTTTGGAATGGGAAACTAGATTCAATATTTTTAATTTTAACATGTAATTCACATCAAAACTTTGACTTTAAATTATTAAACTTCAGCATTTTCTTTTTAGAATTCCAGGGATACATTTCAAGTGTTTCCTAGCAAATGGTCGTATAATATGAACAAACATACTCTGCTATTTTAAGAAACAACAATAAACAGACATGATGTATTCATTCGAAGACATAACTTAATGCAATTTAAGCGAACGCGACCGGAACGATAATAGTATTTTATGAACACAGCCATTGTTTCTTACGTCACGACTAACATTTTTCACTTTAGGAAATTTCCATGCGAAACACCTAATCGAACCGTGCGAGGCTTATTTTGGTTGGTATACAACGTATGCCTACAGTTTTGTGCTGTTACAGAAATATTAAGCGTGGCTTTTTATCACGGAGGATGTTCCGTAGGTATTTTTTTTACAAATCCATTGCTGAAAACTAAATAATTTACTAATGATTCGGTGACTGTTGATTTTGGAACTAACGGATTAGCTTTAGGTTTTGTGACATGCAAAATATCGACAAACGTGTGTTGAAAACTGTTGGCGGCTGTTGGTTTTGGAACTGACGGAAATTTTTTATATCTTGTAACGAGAAAAATATCGATAAATGTAGGTGCGTCTTGAAAAAAGAATTCAAAGTATGAAAGCAAGGTTGGGCAGACGTATGACTGACTCATTTTAATTGATTAGATCTTAAACTTTATTATTTGAAAAACTTTCCTTATGTTTCAGATGGTAATCAGTAGATACTATATTGATAGACAGTTGACTATCTATTACAACTATCTACCAATGTCATTTTTAATTTAGGTACAAATACAGAGTCTATTTTGTAAAATTGTGAAATGTTTAAAAACAAATCATAACAAAACGCTTATAATATTTCCTTTGGATTTGTTTATTCTTTAGGAATCATAGGCCTGCCTGATTTGATCATACAGATGGGTGTGATATTGACATTACTCCAGTTATGTTCAACTTTTATGTAATACGGGGTGATCCTATAACCACTAACTGGCACAAATTCAAACTTGTACATAAAAATTCCACCACATTTTGCTCAACCTGGGTATCGTACCCATAACTCTAAGCTGATTAGTAGCAACACAACCACTAGATTAACAAAGCAATCATATATAAAAAAGTTAGATAATTAATCGCTTACGCACGAGCAAATTCCCAAAACAATAATTCCTAATCTTAATCGCAAAGTGAATTACGAGTACGTTAGTATTTCCTTGAATTACCAGCACTATCAACTTTAGGTACCTATCGGCAGTCTGAAACAATGTTGCTATTATTATTATTATTTTCTTTCAACGTCTAAAATGATTGCAACACTTCTATTGCTGTTTCGGGGTATTACAGGTTTTTCAAATCGTTTCATGCACAGGCATTATTTATGTTATCACATTTCCGTAATTAGCAGAAGTGAGACTTGTGTTGAGTACCTATACCCTATGTCTTATATCTATCAATATCTTGATGGTCCAATAGTTAAGGAGCATGCCACACATGCGGAAGGTCGTTGGTTTGTAACTGGGCACGAACCTGCACATGGGACATTTTCTAATTTATATGTACTTTCTAAGTTTATCTCGGAAATCACTGATGGAAAACAAAGTAAGGATGTTTTTAAATTAATCTGAAATCGCTAATCCTACTTGAGCAATTATGGTGATTAATGCTCGTGCCTTCTCTGTATACCTTTGCCCTGCAATGGAACTACAATAGGCACAGTATAGAAAATAGTATAAAATTGTATTTTGAAAGGGATCTCTAAAATGTTAACAAACAACTCTAACTCAATTAGCAAACCGTAAAAGTGAAGTACATGCCAATATATCATTCTCTAATAGATCGGTAACGGAAAATATTGATCATACAGTACCATTTAGATAGTCTCGTGATCATTAGCAGTGTGCCCGAGTGCTACAAAGTGATATAACTGTCAAATAAGTGCTAAAATCGAATGTTTACATCGTTTAGCGTAAACTTACAAATTAAAATCTTTTATGTTTTTTCTCGTTCCTTTTAGTTAGAATGTTTTTATGAGAATTCTTTACAGTCGGTTTTACATGAGAGCAAGCAGTTATTATTTGGCATTAAGTTGAGTATGCTAGAGCAGTTTTTAGCACTTGACAGCACGACTACCGCAGGGGTTAAGAAATTGGCTGTTGTGCTGCGTGTCATGGGTTTCATTCCCGTACGGAACTAATATTTGTGTGGCCCACAGGTAGTTGTTTTGAGTCTGACTGTTTGTGTATGTAAGTTTAATTATGTTTATAAACAAACGCACATTGCCGAAATGTCGATTACGGGGCAACGGTTTTAGAAGAATAGAATAAAGAGAAGAAAATAGTTGAAAAATGCGTAATTGCGTGCAAGATAACAAATGTCACGCGGAATTATATCTTGCACCCAATTTTGAACTCTATGTGTAATTAATTTTAGTTGATTATCAATTAATAAATGAAATCTGCTCGACCATATTTCTAATCCGTTTATGCTGACCAGGCGCGGTGACTAATTATATTATTATTCTGAATGATTACGCCAAAAGATATTGATGTGCGGCGCATGTAATAGCCACTATCTATAATAAAAAAAAAACATAAACAGCTGATATCGATAATAAACTGTATTTTTATATTTTTTGTATGCTTAAATAAATCATTTATATTAAATTAGACGGGTTCCTCCCGCTAATACGCTATAATAATATTTAGGATCTCCAAAAAAAGATATAGGTACACAAACCTTGGCATAGGAATAATGGTCAAAAAAAGGTAACGTTTGTGAATTTTCGACGTTGTTGGGGGTAAAGACAGATAATCTTTGGATCAACTGAACCGATTTAAAAAAATCTTTTACCCATAGAAAACCACGTTATTTGTGAGTGTCACAGGCATCATCATGGTAAGACACAAAGGAGCGGAGCAGTAACCAAAGACGTAACTTAACACGGGTGAAATTCTCCACGCAGACGAAATCGCGGGCTGAAGTAATGTATTATAAAATATATTCATACATGCCGTGTCTAATTGTTCAGACGTCTAGAAAAATTATAAACGTTTCATGCTCGTTACTTATTGCGCCGCATTCTGAAAGAAAAGTTAATGAATCAATCTTATGAAAGTACGCACTACTTTTTAATTTTCATTCTGTGTAAACCAAGTTCAAGTATCAAAACGTTTTGTCTTAAGCTCTTGTTTGGGAGCTATAAGTAGATAGGTATGGTTTGTATGGCTGTCATTACCTAAATTACCGATAACGGACGAAAAATTTAGAAACCTCTGACATTTGAGTGAAATTGGGGTTTTTCTCGGACATCCCTGTGAAAAATATATTTTCAATAAAAATAAAAATATCGTTCAAATTTTTTATTATTATTTTAATTTATTATCTTTTTATTAATCGAGATTCATGTTTCAAAAGTATCCACTGTTTGAAAACCCCTTCCGGATGTCTTCTAAACTCCTTTTAAGCCAGGACAAAGTAGTAAAATCCCGGATAGATGGCATCCCTACCTGTAATCCAATATTCGATTTCATTTTTTCATTTGTTTTTTCTCGGCAAAATTTCAGGATGAAACCGCTAATCCAACAATGATGAGGCAGGCCAGCCTGTACAGGGAAATTTCAAATACACGAAAACGAAGTGGCGGGTAGAGCGCTAGTTACTTCTTATCTTATCATAATAATAATGAAAAAACGACCAAGGTTTATTAAGTCCTATATTTCAAGTACCTTATAGGTGTTTACAATCTACGTGACATTCATCACGTACGTCTATGGCGTTTCACGTAGATCCGAGAAGGACGTCATACCTACTTTCCATAGGTATTATGTTCGCAATACCGTGGATTAGTTTTACCTGTTCCGTCCTGCTTTTCTTTTAACATTGTCGTATTGGGAATTACGTAAACGCAACTGCGTTGTTGTAAAGGGAAAGGTCGTGACGCATTTGTTTTTGTGCCTTTGTTTACCAACAAATGTAGTTTATGCTAGGTATGTTGGGGAAGGAACCCCAAGGCTCATGTTTACACGCTACGCATCAAGAAAACCGCCCTTATTTTTTTACCATTAAGAACTGTTTTCGTGTTTCCTCTTGGTTGTCCGTACTACGCAGTTGTGCCGAGTTCAATATTTTATTACCTACCCTACAGTTCTACCATTCTTGTCCTTGAACTGCGCTCCCGAAACGTCATTCGCAGTCTCTTCGCAATAGACGTGACAAATTTTGCAATACTTTTTAATAGTTCTTCCTATTAATCAGATAACGTCATATTTTTGCATACTCTG
This sequence comes from Caradrina kadenii, assembly GCA_947462355.1. Taxonomy (NCBI): domain Eukaryota; kingdom Metazoa; phylum Arthropoda; class Insecta; order Lepidoptera; family Noctuidae; genus Caradrina; species Caradrina kadenii. The sequence goes on along the minus strand of OX381684.1, from coordinate 5,828,524 downwards.
AACATGATGTGGAAAGATTGATTGTAAATGTGTTAATATTTCCCATTTTGTCGTCACCTTGTATATCGTCAGAGATGACTTATGTTAGGGAATTTCCTTACGTTTACGTAGTTGTTAGAAGGAAAAGCAAGTGATTCCTACCTTTGTTATTATTTATTATTATAACGGACTTACTGTTCCGGGAAAATTTAGATGCGATGCCGCAATGCGTAATGTTTGTAAACTACGCATTTCATTCTAGATTACTTCTCTAGAAACGCCTTCTCGTGTAAATAAACAGATGTAGGGAAAATGGCCTCCTGAATGATTCACATCAGTATGTTTTGGTACTATAGTAGGTAAAATTTTAATGAAGTGTGTCTCGTTTCGTCTAAGGTCTCTTTGAATTTTATTAGCGTTAATCCTGCCAGCTTTTACTCGAACTTACAGGAAATGCGCATAAATATTATTGTGACGAAGATTTCAAGAAAAGTATCTCAATTATCTTATCTGAATTTCCAATTCTTAAGACTTTCAGAGTACTTGCATATGTACCTACTTGAACTAGTTTTTGCCCTTGACTTAGTCCACCTGAATGACAGTTATTTCGTATGCAGACGAAATTGCGGATCAAAAAGTTGTCTATGTCCAGATCTTTTTTTTTTTTTTTTTGGTGGGTGGGAAATCATCAAATAACTTCTCCCGCCCTGGGCGGGACGGGAGGGAGTGTCAGACTTTTACTGACTAAAACCCACCCATGTTCCTTCTTGTGCCCTTTGCGTTCCGGGGGCGCGGTATCTCTTGCGAATAACCCGCAGCCCCGGCAATGTCCAGATCTTAAGCTATTTCTTTAAATAAAAAAAAACACCAGTAAAATCGATTAAGCAGTTTTGCCGTAAAAAGGTCATAGACAGACAGAGTTTTTCGCATATACGATTATTGGTTTACGAAATTAAACTTTGACATGCTCTTAAAAGAGATTTCAATCGCTACCACACTTCGTAAAGTGACCACACATGACTTATCGGCAACTAGCAATCGACCAGCTTTAAATTTTTAAATTCATAGTGGCTATATATAGGGTTGATGCTCAAAGGAACCAGGGCAATCGATCCAGTGCCGGTTGTCTCACGAGGCGCGATCCAAACGGAAAATAAAAGTTCCGCTTAATATGGTTTCGGTGCAGCCCTATAAATGCTGAAAATTTCCCCAATTTCACCACAACGGGAAATCAGGTTCGGAGTACACGTGACATTAAAACATTTTGCAGTAAATGAGGGAGTAGAGGGGGTTGTGTGTACTTTAGCAAAAGAAAATCAAATAAACATCTGAATTTAGCTGTGGGATAAAGCAATATGGATTTAAGTACCAAATGACAATTATTATAATTACCTTCTTTGCATTTACTTTTAAATCTTTGCTTTCAAAGAGAACTTTTCAAATTGGTAATGGCCATTATTTACACAATTCGTTTTAGAATTCGAATTCAGAAATGTACTTTTTCTATCTTTGTGTACCTCAAAAACAAAAGTGCAGCGCCACGGACATAAAATGACAACACAAAAAGGTTTTAGTTACGCTGCAGATTGTCACGCCTCACTAGATATTAAACTTGTTATTTAATTTAAAACGGCAATATAAACAAATTTGTTTCGATGTGACGTTCTTTTGAAATAAAGGCGTCCCCATGCACGATCGATATTATCACTGGGGTGATAATTTCTCAAGCAAAACGGAAATATAAATTGTTTTACTGATATAAATAACAGGTGGAATCATCGTAATGAAAAAATTACCATGGATTCAGTAGATACATGATTTGAGTCCCCAAAGCAGCGAAAGCCGTCCATTATTAAAAAACAAATCATGCAATCTGTAGAATCATGTATTGTATCCAAGGTAATGTGGTGATGGCCCAGTGGTTAAAGTGCCCGCTTGTCATGCATGAGGTTGCGGGTTCGAAACCGGTCAAGTACCAATGTGACTTTTTGAATTCATATATGCTTTCTAAGTTTATCTTGGACATAATTGACATTGGTGAAGGAAAATATCGTGAGGAAACCTTGACTTGTAATTAATATAAGTCTCAAATCGCCAATCGTGAACAAACGTGGTGATTAATGGTGCCTTCTCTGTATAAGAAGAGGCTTTTGCCCTGTAGCGGGACAATAATAGGCGAAATATCCAAGATAAAAGATTTCGTTACGATACCCTACCAACCCGTATATCGCCCCAGTGATAATATAGCTCGCGTGTGAGGATGTCTTAAATTACCGAACTGCGTCGCAAAAATATCGCCCGGCCTTGAACTAGCATCATTATAGCAACATGATATAATGTAATAATGGATACGCAGGATCCAATATATTATGTGAAGTTTTACAATTGACATAATACCCATTACCGTGCTGCAATTAATAGTGGAAGTACTTCAGTGGGTATTTTTATTGTACTTGTGAATCATCGCCGCCTTTTATTAATTAAATATTGTGACGCGTTCCGCTTGCATTCTAACTAGATGCAATGAGATGTGTATTACTAGGGTCTTGATATCGCTGTAATCCAATCATGGAAGCGTCTATCAGTTGTTTCTGAAGGATGAAACCCTCTCAAAATTATAATTTTACTACATACAGTAGCAGTAGCCGTAGACGGTAACTTAACTTGAAATAAGCCACGCGGACAAAGTCGCGGGCAGTTCGCTAGTTACTTATAAATCAGTCCAACTTCATAACAACAAGGAAACATCAAAACAAAAGAACAACTTTAAATAAATTGAATAACATGAGTTGCTGCACGTGTATATTATATATCTTAGTTACATATCGTATGATTGTTTTCTTTAGATATCCAGTCTAGACTGAAGTATAGCCTCTGACAGATGGATAGGACAAGTGTGAATAAATTGTTTAATAAATGACGCATTGTCTCCAGTAAGAAGTGGCTGAAGCTGGGTCAAATTTTCTAATGGCGTGTCTGTTTTTTTCCGTTGGGCCAACGGCGCCATAATAAATGTTCCTCAATTATATTTATGAAAACCAAACAGGAAAACGGCTAGAATATGTAATTATTTTCTATATATAGATACCTAATTATAAACTATGTAATGTAAACAAAATTGCTTTTCTAATTAAGAGCTGATTATCACATTTGATGAACATATAAATGTTCTGTTGTCGAATATTCTCGCAACACTCACGAGACTATTGGACTTTATCTTTAAAGAATTGTCTCACGTGAACTAAAGATAATGATACTTCAAAATCATAATAATACTATTATCTTGATATATCATCTCATTCATCACTCACTTAGATACGTTTTCTAGTAAATATATCATTCAGCCGCGACTTTACTTGCGTGAAAGTCAAAGTTAAAGTCACATCCATTCTTAACTGACCTCTCTTACTTATAAACTATCTTATCTTATTTATTTTAAGGCTCGGAAATCATCACCTGACTTCATTGACTAAAACCCATCCGTCTTCCTTCTAATGCCCTTTGCGTTCCAGGGCCTCGCTGACTTTTTTGAATAAATTCTGCAACCCTGGCAGGCACCTTTAAATTGTCAAATTTCAGCTTCCTCGATCTAGTACTTTTCCAAATTTTGTGTTCAGTCAGTGACCGTCCTTTTGATTTTACAATATAAGATATAATATACCGTAGTTGATACCTGCTTGTGATTGATTTATGCACATCTATACTAATATAATAAATCTGAAGAGTTTGTTTGGTTGAACGCGCTAATCTCAGGAACTACTGGTTTGAATTGAAAAAATATTTTTGTGTTGGATAGCTCATTTATCGAGGAAGGTTTTAGGCTTTATACCATCACGCTACGACTAATAGATGCGGAGCAGTAACCAAAGATGTGATCTAATGTGAGTGGAACTACGCGGACGAAGACACGAGCAGAAGCTAGTAAGATATAATATACAGTAGTTGATACCTGCGTGTGATTGATTTGTGCACATTCCAAATACTTTCCAGAAGTGTCTGACAAAAATATTTTTCTTTAGATGTATTTAGTTTTTTTTTCTTCCCATTTACATAATGTTTTGTGATTCTATTTATGTAATATTTTTTAGTTCAACATTCCTGCGTTCTCTTAATCATTGTGTTCGTTCTGATTATGTTAATTGATATGTAGAATAAATACAAAATATTTATGCAAATAAAAATAAGCATAATATTATTAATATTTACTGAAAACAAACTTCAAAAGCCAAAACCAACAAGAAGGTTTTATCTGAAACTGAAGCAAACAGAACAAGTTTACAGAAAGTATTACCGATTGTTTGTTTTACAAAATACCTATATATATGTTTACAGACAAACTTGTTTTTATTTACAAAACGTTGTCATATTTTCACATAACATAACATTTGCCCATACCAGTCCTAGGACAACGCGTGACGTCACGAGTCAGGTTCGACGACCTCGGCTGACTTGCGCATTTTGACAGATCGAACGGAAAATTACCGGGCAGCTGGAGCTCAGAAAAATGCTACCTTACCTAGTTACAAACGAGTGTTTTACGAGCGTAGCGATCGTGCGTGACTGAAATTCATGATGCGATTACATGGTGCCGGCAAACACTCTTTTATAGATATTTAATTCTGGACGAAGAAAATTAAGGAAGAATATTTTTCAGGGACTATATTTTCTTGTTACAGCATTCATGAAAAACCAAGATAATGAATTTTATAATCCTACTCATACTATACCTACTATAATTATAAATTATCTATACTAATATTTTAAAGCTGAAGAATTAGCTTGTTTGTTTGGTTGAACGCGCTAATCTCAGGAACAACTGGTTTGAATTGAAAAAATATTTTTGTGTTGGATAGTCTATTTATTGAGGAAGGCTATAGGCTATATAACATCACGCTACGAAACACGGAAGCGGAGCAGTAACAAAAGATGTAACTTAACGTGGGTGAAAAGTCGCTGGCAGAAGCTAGTTTATTATATTGACTGTAAACGGGAAAGTTTTTGATGATGGATAGATGGATGGATGAATGGATTTTTTTTTTTTTTTTTTTGGTGAGTGGGAAATCATCAAATAACTTCTCCCGCCCTGGGCGGGGCGGGAGGGAGTGTCAGACTTTTACTGACTAAAACCCACCCATGTTCCTTCTTGTGCCCTTTGCGTTCCGGGGGCGCGGTATCTCTTGCGAACAACCCGCAGCCCCGGCAGGCATCGGCCCTCAGTGGCCCCTTCCTTTTGCTGACATCTCTTTGAGGCGCGCGTGGAACACGAACGCGCCGTCGACACGGCCTGTCGTTATGCAACGTAAGGACGGTGAGCTACCCATTGCTCACCGTCCACAGGCCAGTATCTACGGTGGCCGGGAGTCGTCTCGCGGCTTCCGACGTCCGGAGCGTCTACCGCGGCGGCTGGGACGGGAGAACCGCTGTCTCAACCGTCCCGCCGCCTCCTTCTCAAGCATTACTGCCTCGCTGAAGGAGGCGACTGCATCCCATTCCCTCTCGCTCCGAACCATGGCTCGCACCAGGGCCGGACGCGAGAGTTCGCCGCCGCCGATGGCCGCCACGAGGACTCGGCGATGCTCCGCCCAAGCGGGGCATACCGCCACGGTGTGCTCCACCGTGTCCTCGGGGCGATCCACACAATGGTGACACCCGGACGTTTCCTCCCGCCCGATGAGGTGCAGGAACCTCCCGAAACACCCGTGTCCGGTGAGGACCTGCGTCAGGCGGTAGGTGAGGGCGCCGTGGCGCCTCTCCAGCCACTCCTCAAAGAGGGGACTTACCGCCTCTATTAAGGCGTGCCCAATGGATGAATGGATGGATGAATGTTCGATTGTTACTCTTTCACGTTAAAACGACTGAACGGATTTAGTTGTGCCACACATTTAGATATATGTATATTGAAATAGTTTAACACTAATTATATTTTTTATCCATTTTACCGGTTTTAATAGTTATGAAACCGAATCGCTTAAAGTGTAAATTGTTTCATATCTAACACTGTTTACATAAAAAGCACATTTCAAAACAAAACGAGTTGAATTTTTCATTTTCTCTCGTTTCATAACTTTCTCATAAAAGTTGAGAGAATAATTAATTGTTATTAACATACCATCACGCCCGTATTCCTCGAAGGGTTAGGCAGAGGTGTACCAATGTACACCCACAGTTCACCGATATGTTCTAGGTCCCATGTAATAGGGGGCGAGCCTTTTGCCATTAACCGGGCACAAATCCTAATTCCGAGCTGCTAGCTGCTGAGAATTTCATAGAAAAACCCAATAACACTTTTTGCTCGACATGGGAATCGAACCAAAGACCTCTCGCGTAGTGGTCCTATGCACGACGCTTAGGACCACTAGGCTAACGAGGCATTATTAGTTTTTTAAAGTTTATCTATGCAGTTTGACTCATGTTGCTTTAAAACATTTTCTCTAGTTTTGAGCATCCCGTCAATGCCCAGCTTACACAAGCTATCGATCGATCGTTACCAGGCTTTTAACTTAATGGGTTCGTTCAGGCTGTTCCACAAATATCTGTCTCTTCATTTTAGGTACAAAGTAACCACAAATTTATATAATTAAAGTAATTTAACTGGGGCACGTTAATGGATTAGGTTAGAGGGAAGACAACGTTCAGGAAGGCATAAAGTAATAGGTTCATCGACCTTAAACTTTGGTTACCATATCACGTATATACTATATACCATAGTATATTGTATACTATACTATATTGTATACTATACTATAATAATAATGTAAAGAATAAAGATATTTTTTTGTTTGTTTGTTTTTTAACGTATAGACTCCGAAATTACTAGACCGATTTTCACTATTATTCCTGAGTAACATAGCCTATATGCCATCACGCTATGGCCTACGGGAGCGGAGCAGTAACGAAAAATGTAACATAACGCGGGCGAAATAAGCCACGCGGACGAAGTTGCTAGTTCATGAATAATTTTAGACTTTTCTATTTCCCAAGAAGCCAAATTAAGCTGGCACTATATGGCACCAGACTAGGAGAACGACTAAAGTTAGAAAAGCGAGTCTTAAACAATTTCTCACGGACACCGCTGTGAGAAATTCTGTGCAGTGCCGAGCGAGAAGCACAAAATGTTGTATCTTGAAATCATATTACATACGATAACTTCGTCTGAAAAAACTTGAAATACAGGCAAAGAATCACGTATGTTATGAATATTGAGAAAGCAAGTACCTATTGAGTCAAGCAGCACTTTTCAGACCACACAATGCAACGTGTTGTTTGCTATTGTCAAAACAGTTTGCGAGAGATTTGTGATCCATTTGAAGACTTAATTTCAAGTTGGTTTACAGTTCAACATAATTAAGTTTTATACTCAAAAATCCGCTTAATTCATCTTTTTTTTTAGTTTGAGTCGTTGGGAGTTGAATCACTAGAGCCTTGGGGCCCGGGCTCCCGGTGTATTTTTTGGGACACACCGAAGCGACTTGTCGACATTAAACGTGACCAGAGGACTGGCATTTCTTAGGACAAAGAATTAGCATTGCCATACAGCGTGGCAATGCTGCCAGCCTTTTGGGCACTTGCCTTATTGATAGTGATGCGGGCAAGTTTTTTGATGCCCTAGAAGCTTTCTTTTATTAAATTGTACATGACATACTTTATAATTTTCTTATTATTTATAAGTTTAGGTTAATTATTTTTAATAACTGTGATAATAGATATTCTTAACTTACGCTAAGTTCTTCGAAATGTCAAAGGTTACTGGATCTTATATTCCTGTATCCAGCACTCAATTAAAAGTTTTTAATATTCTCGTCAACAGTAAGAGAGCACGGTTGACCTTTAAAAGCTGAAAGGCTTTTACAGTAAGTTACAGCAATTCGCTACAGTGAATGCAATCAGAGACTCTTGCCTGACCTTTTCCTAAATATAGAACGAAACACAATTTCGAACGTTCAGGTTTCATTTGAAAGCAGTGAATGATATAATTTAGCAAAAAATATGAGCCGGCGTTGTATGTATTGTTGTATGTTGTGCTAAATATTTTTAATGTTGTTGTAGATTTGGTAAATTGAGTTGTCGTAGTTGCAAAACTCCAACCAATTTCCGACTTCCCGTATTCAGTTATTGCTGATTTCTTTGCAAGTACTTTTACAGGGAGAATTTTCGAGATGGAACTTTATTGCGATATTAGAAAAGTTTATACCATAATTTTGATAACAATTGGGTTATTTCCTATATTAGTGAGATAAGCAATGCACTTTATTATCTCTCGATGAATCACCATGTAATGGGTTTTTTTTCACAGGAAAATTTTGCTAACATTATCTCGTTTATGGTTTGCTCTAGCTCATACATTACAAAAACGTTTATTCAAAACACTGCTTATCATTACATTCAAGTAAGTACATAGATCATCGAAACAGGAAAAATGATAACGTGATATGGTAATCGATCGTAACCATAGATATAATAATATGCGTTTATAACGAACAAGTGTTGGATAACAATACTTGCAGACTGGTTTAATTATGATTTCCATACTTTTTGTATAAGGAAAATGATTATTTAGTTTGCCAAGCGATTATGCCAGTATTGTGTGGTAAAAAGGACTGATTGCTGTAGTCTTCCATTCTACATTCAGTAATGAATGAGGGGTCTATACGTTTTTACTCTATTTTACTTACTTTTAAGGGGCTCTTTTAGTTTCGTTCAAGAGAGAGTTAATTAGGGTCTTATAGGGTCGGTATCATGCGTGTGATGCTCTTCTTGCGCGTCCATAGACTGCGGTGACTACTTGTAATCAACTGATCATAAGTAGTCACCGCAGTCTATGGACGCGCACAAGCATGCAGCCTAACTAGACTGCATGCTTGTTAGCTACAGTCGTGGTAAAAAAAAAGTATCCGCGTAGAACCTGTTTTTCAAATATGCTCCAGGTATCAATACATTTTATAATAATCCTCCGATTTTATTGTTTCAGCAGAGCTTGCGTGGCAGTTAATTCTCTGTTTTAAGTTTTTTTTTTAGGATCACATTCTAGTTACCAATTTATTAAATAAAATAACGAACATTAAATGTAGCATTTAACTTTTAAACGTTGTCTAAACTTTAATCACATCCTTACTTATACATGATAAATAAGAGTGTGTATGTTATATTTGCATGAATCCTGACGTTTTTCTTGAGGATATTGTCATAATTTTTCCGTTGCGGCGCCGGCGTCGCATCGTGTGCGTGTGTGTGTGTCGCACTTAGGCTTTTGCCTCTGCCATGACAGACGCAATCACCACGTTTGACAGACAAATTGTTGTTCCCACGTTATCATATCGCGTTACTATTTGAAGCTTGCCTATACAAATATACATTGTTCTATTAACTCACACATCCACATGGCAACGTGGTAAAACAGTTGAGTTAATAATAGAATTAGTAAACATGGTGTTTGTTGGCAAACACACAATATGCCTACGGAGCTTTGAGCTATGATGCGGAAGGCGACGAGCATGCGAAAATGTTGTGCGGGAAATCGCGGTAGAAGATTTTCGATAAAATTGAGAAACTGAAAATTTTGTCTTTTAGCTATTTTGTAAATTGTACAAAATAATTTTGTTAATCAACCTAGATTTAGGTTATAAAACAAATAATTTTGTAACAGCTTCAAACTTAATAATATAAACAAACTAACCAGAACTATATAATTATGATCTTAAAAAGAAACCATCTGCACCCATGTTACATTGACTTTTTTGTAAAATTCCGACTTCGAAAAGCATCGTAACTGTCTTCTATATGTGACTAATTGTCTCTCTCTAAAGCTCGATATTCATAACTGTAATTAGTTGTTTTGATATCAATTCAGTGGGCCTGTCAGCAACTTGGCAAGTGTATAAGTACTATTAAGCAATGTTGTTTGTCTGATCTATGAACTGTCCAAGTCTCCCTGAACATTACTTGAATAATTACCAAGTTACCAACACTTCTTTTTTGGTGTTAACATACCATCACGCCTGTAATCCCCGAAGGGTTAGACAGAGGTGTACCAATGTATACTCACAGTTCGCCGGTATGTTTAGGTCCCATGCAATAGGGGGCGAGAATATTTCCATTAACCGGATACAAATCCTAATTCCGAGCTGCTACTGAGAATTTCAAATAAAACCTAATAGCACTTTTTGCTCGACCTGGGAATCGAACCCAAGACCTCTAGCATAGCAGTCGTGCTCAGAACCACTAAGCCAACGGGGCAGTTTGGTGTTGTGTCACACTATTGTTTTTTGTGCGATCAAACTACATAATAAAGATTTGACTGCTGTACGTACGTGTACCTCAAATCAAAATGCTACTTGCTATGCTTATTCTTTGAAATCTCCATTTGTGAATGAAGGTGAGCTTGTTGTAAGCTGTCATCCCACATAATTATAGGGATTAACATAAATACTGCTCTCATTAAGCTCACTTCATCTAAATTCACCAAGGGATTTTTTTACAGAATAGAACAGCTGTATACCAAATTCTTTTACCTATTGTACCTAACCTTTACCAAGTGCGAACTAATTAATTAATACTTCGTCTTAGGTATTCCATTATCGTTATGAATCACGAACACTAACTCCAGGCTTAGGTGAATCAGGGCGTTAAATCTCTTCATAAAGCCATGCGTCATTACGCCTACAAACTCTTAATGGCTCATTGGTTTGAAATAAGAGGTGTAAAGGTACTAATTCTGTAATCCAGTGAGGTGTTTGGCTAATATTAGGTCATGTTTTTTCGTCTTTTGGGAAGGGTGCCCCTTTTCAGATATAGTGTGATGATGCCATGCTTGATGACAAATCGATGTACGTACTAATGTGTTTACGTTAGTATCTTCAGTAGATCATAACAAGGACTTATCTCTTATATTTTTAGCGCTTTGAAAATAACAATGAACTTGAGGCCTTGGTTCGTCTTTACGTTTACGTAAAGACGAACCAAGGCCTCACAACAAATATACAACAAATAAAATATCTCTAAAAATATCTCTAAATCGTTTTCTTGGAAATAAGAGCTGTTTGTGGTTTACTAAAACCTAAGTAAGTTTAGGGACTGAACTGCAAACCACAAACAACGGAGACACTTGGACTCTCGGTACAATATATATTTGTCTATGTGGTGAGAGGTTTGTAGAATTAGTGATACCTTCAGCCTGATTTACAATATTTATTTTGCCCAGGAAACGGCCTCTTGTCAAAGAAATATTAGATTGTTCTAGGAGAAACTGTGTAGGTATATTCATTTTTATTATATTCCTAGGAAGTCTTCCCTTTAATTCCTAGAATTCTCATGCATTTTCATGACATCAGCTAGCAAGGTTATTGCTTTTCAAATGCCGTCCTTGGTTAAAATTCACTTTGGAATACTCAACGCAGACGTGTTCCTGAATACATCAAGAGGTATTAAATCAGATACTGAATATTTAAGATCCTTTAAGTGCTGGAGTTTTACTACCAATTCAAGCATCTAAGGCTGATGTAATAAGGACGAATTTTAATTATGATTGCCGGTTCTGTGTGTCCTTCATTGGACCTGTACTCAACAGATATAACAGTTTTTGGAGAGGTGTATGTTCTGCAGTGGAACTTTTTTGGCCTGAATAATGATTAGGTACCTAGCTACTTAGTAATGTAATCACTTAGATGTGGTCACTCAAGTATTACGTAAACAGCAAACGGTGGAGGGGGGGAATCTTTATTTTGGTTATTTTTGATGTCATGTGGGGAGGAAAGATCTGGATAGTAATTACGTTAGCAGTATTTAGTTTTAATAGTGTGTTTTTTTAATAGTTATTTTTTTTTGTTGTGTACTGCCTCGGTAGCCTAGCGGTCCTAAGCGCAACTGCTACGCTAGAGGTCTTGGGTTCGATTCCCAGGTCGAGCAAAAAGTGTTATTGTGTTTTTCTATGAAATTCTCAGTAGTAGCTCGGAGTTAGGATTTGTGCCCGGTTAATGGCAATAGGCTCGCCCCTTATTACATGGGACCTAAATATACCGGCGAACTGTGGGTGTACATTGTTACACCTCTGCTTAACCCTTCGGGGAATACAGGCGTGATGGTATATTTGATGGATGGTTATTTTTTGTTTTTTTTACTTTGTTTTACTTTTATACCAAAAGTAGAGTTTGATTTGATTCAATCTACTCGATATAGGTACATAATTTTAATGGCTATTTTGTAGAATCATGTATTGAATGCATGGTAAAAGATGTCGTTTCGTTCCACTCCGTGTAAGAAATCTAGAAATAACTTTCTCCAATTTAACTTGGAATGAGTATCTAATCTTTCAGTTAGAAATAGAGATCCTTGAGAACCCACGCATCTTTGTACTACAGAGTTTCAGGCTTAGCTCACAGAATAAATTACTTATTAATACCACCTAAGTAAGCTGTTCTGAAATTCAAATTTAGGAACCTGTTTGTTCGTAAAACTAAACCCAGACCGAATTCATTAAGGATTTAAACCACAATTCAAACTGAACGCTATATAAAGACTAATTTAGAAATAACAAATAATACCCAAAAGTTATTCTATTCATTCAGTATGTAATTTCAACAGAAATATGACCTTCTGGCAATGTTATTATTAAATGGTTATAGATAAAAACTCGGCCACGTGCGGGTCAGACTCGTACATTAAGGATTCTATACCACTGTAAAATATTTGACACTACTTACAAAAAAACACTTTTCTTGAATGGGGAACACATTTAATTATTAACTTTTTTGATTTTTGACTATTTGTTGTTATAACGGACATAGTAATGGACATAGTAATCTGTAAAAATGTCAAGTATCTAAATATTCAAATTCATTACAATTATACACACACACACATACCATCACGCCTGTATTCCCTGACGGGTTAGGCAGATGTGTAACAATGTACACCCACAGTTCGCCGGTATGTTTAGGTTCCATGTAATAGGGGGCGAGCCTATTGCCATTAACCGGGCACAAATCCTAACTCCGAGCTGCTACTGAGAATTTCATAGAAAAACCCAATAACACTTTTTGCTCGACCTGGGAATCGAACCCAAGACCTCTAGCGTAGCAGTTGCGCTTAGGACCACTAGGCAACCGAGGCAGTTACAATCATGTGAGTCATTACAATTATGTAAAATAATAATAACTAATACTAGCCTATTATTGTCCTACTGCAGGGCAAAGGCATCTCCCCATTTAGAGAAGGCATGAGCATTCATCTCCACGCTTACTCAAGGCGGATGAGCACCATCATTGTATACATTGATAAATTTTGATGTGTTAGGTTCATGCTAGCACAATTAACCCCATTTACTAAAATTCTACTTCAGTATTATTTACACTACTTTTTGTGCATTTCCATATTCACTATTCATTCATTTGTTTATTTGTTTACTTTCAAAACAAACACTGGCCGGTATCGGGCACCCAAACAAGATTAAGTCAGTAAGAATAAAATAAATTTTATCACGTTTCCGTCCCATTTCCATAATTATGTATGAAACTTGGCTTTTGTCCACAATCCTCTTATAGGGGTAGTATGGCACGTGCGGAGTTATGACCCGGTTGGACCAGCTCAAGGATAACGTATTATTTGGGTCACCTGGCCAAGGTCGTATCTCCCGCACTGAAATAGAACATGAAGGCTTTTCCTTGAACTTTCATTGCTACAGTTTCCGGGTCTATGATTAATTAAGAATCTGTGTAACATATGTATGTAATCAAAAGGTGTATTAATTCAATGTAGTGTGCTTTAGCTTTTCATTATTTAATTGATTTTAGATTAGATTTTAAAAAAACTTAATCAAATTTTTTTATCAGAAATTGAAAAAAGTTGCAAAAGGTTTTATTTAATAATAATAATAATAATAACCATTTAATTCGGACATACTTCAAAATCCACAATGAGTTAGTAACCAAAAAAAGAACTTACATCTATGTCAGTAACCTTAAGCAAAATAAATTAATCTATAACTACAAACGTTTAATTCATAAACTTTCCCTCTGCACCGGGCCAGCAGGCATGCCTACGGGACCAGTGCGCCAGGAAAGGGCAGTCTGGTCTTTCAGCAATAACGCTTAGGATGCTATTAGAGCTCTCACGTATCCTACGCATCAAGGAGGCCGCTCTTTTGCGCATGGATAGCTTCAAAACTATCTGTGCCTGCCTCAGCAAACATGCCCGACGCACTACAGAACCGTGGAAGCCCCAGCAGCACCCGGAAGGCGTTATTATATTGATTATGAAGACGGCGTTAATACGTTATTACGGCGTTATTATTTGTTTGAATATCACGCATAATGTTTACTTATTGGTTTTGTTACCAAAACGGTTACCAACGTCAACCTCCTGCGAACGTCAGTGCAAAAGATCGTTCACCGACATTTGCGTCAAACATATCACATTAAAAAATAACGACGATTGTTAAGTTGCTATCGTAAAAATCTATTTAAGTACCTTTTTATAGCTTTTAGCAAGAATGTTCTGTTATTACAAAGTCATCCTGAAGCTTATCGATACATAAAACAATCGCTTCTCTAAAGTGCTTTTATCTAATTTTATAAATAACTCACTTCGCCCGGGCTTCGCAAGAGTGTAAGATACTAATGAAGAAAATCAAAAGAGCGATTGACAGCTAAATAAAATTTTCTTTCATATAAATCTTGACTTGACTATTAAGAAGACAACAAAAACAAAACAGTCACATCGGTGGAGTCGTCCTCAACTGCTTATCTTTCCAACATGCGGCGGTGGATTTTTATACTTATATAAATATGTACTTGAAATCAAGTCAACAAGACCGACTCGCCAGCATACAGATAAGCCCTGAGAGGTTTGCGTGTATGGCAAAAACAATTGTGAATTTAGAATATGTATTTTGGAAATAAAAGTAAATAATAAATAAAATAGACCTCATATACCTAAATTAGTATTTAATTATAACACTAAAATATTACTAACTGCCTCGTTGGCCTAGTGGTCGTAAGCGCGACTGCTACGCTAGAGGACTTGGGTTCGATTCCCAGGTCGAGCAGAAAGTGTTATTGGGTTTTCCTAAGAATTTCTCATTAGCAACTCGGAGTTAGGATTTGAGCCCGGTTAATGGCAATAGGCTCGCCCCCTATTACATGGGACCTAAAAAAAAAACATACCGGCGAACTGTGGCTGTACATTGTTACACCTCTGCCTAACCCTTCGCGTAATATAGGCGTGATGGTATGTTGTTGTTGTTGGTACTAAAATATTACTTGAAATTTAATTTAGTTTAACCACACCAAGTTTTCTTTCTTTAAATAGTTTTTTATCTCAATGTATCGCATTGACATACGTAATCGAAAAGTCACGTTAATGTCAATGTGTTGTTACTATTTTCTTCAGCAGCAGTCGCTAAAATAAAATTCTAGTGTGACATACGTAGAACCAGTTTAATTTGACCCGTGCCTCCCCTTGTAAAAATTTTTGGCGAGTATTAAAAGAGGGTTTTGAAAATGTTACGGGTCTTAATATAGTGGTGTTAGCGTGTAGTACATTTTTGGCACAGCTTCAGCAACAATTACAACGTAAACATCAGCGGAATTCGGTATGACGTGGGTACAGGCCCCTTTCATGAATACACTGATGGATCGATGGTGTGTGTACTTACGTACATTCCATTATGTGGTTAAAGGTTTTAAAAATCATGTTTCTAATGCGGTGGTAAATAATTCTTTGCAACAAATGTGGTAACAAGTAATAAAATTAAAAAAATTAAGAAACCCCCGACAGAAGAATAAAGATCCCTAACGCAGCTAATAAAAGAGCTGATAATTTTGAAATAGCTGTACCGATTTTGATAAATCATATCTAAGAACCACATAACATTCCATCACGCCTGTATAGGCAGAGGTGTAACAATGTACACCCACAGTTCGCCGGTACGTTTAGGTCCCATGTAATAGGGGGCGAGCCTATTGCCATTAACCGGGCACAAATCCTAACTCCGAGCTGCTACTGAGAATTTCATAGAAAAACCCAATAACACTTTTTGCTCGACCTGGGAATCGAACCCAGGACCTCTAGCGTAGCAGTCGCGCTTAGGACCACTAGGCTACCGAAGCAGTCCAAGTTCAGTCTAAGAACCATTGCTAGGAAACTTGCTTTCAAATATAAAAAAACGTATTCAAAGGCCACAGATACACACACCAAACTTAGAACACCCCTCTTTTTGAGTCGGAGGTTAAAAACGACGATTTGTTTTTGTTTTCAAAGCTTACCAGAAGGCGATGTCATGCCAACCTTCAATTTAATTAGGGTCCTGCTAAGTGATGCCACAAAATGTAGTCTACCGTCTTTGGCAGACTACCTACCTCGTTTTATTAGTCCATCCAGCTTCGTAAACTTGGGCAAACCCACATGACGTAAATTCTACAGTCGCCTGAGAAATTATTAAAGCATTCGTTTTTTTTTTACAGTAAGTGTTTTTTATAGTACAAACGAAAATTGTTTTATTATTTTTTAAATTATTACGATTTTTAACTTACCTAATAAAAGTAAAAAGGTTTTGCTTTAGTTCAGACTAGCGACCTGCCCGCGACTTCGTCCGCGTGACTTATTTCACCCGCGTCAAGTTACATCTTTCGTTACTGCTCGGCTTCCGTGTGTCATAGCGTGATGTTATATAGCCTATCTTACTCAGGAATAATCTAGCTATTTATTGGTGTAAAAATGGTTAAAATCGATCCAGTAGTTTCGGAGCCTATTCGTTACAAACAAACAAACAAATCTTTTCTTTTTATAATATTAGTATAGATAAACAATATATTGTTTCTTTCAAAGGCGAGAAAAAATTGGATCAAGCAACTGACATCACGGTCCCAGTCGCCTGAAAGCTATGAAAGCTTATCGATTCTCAAAAACGAAATAACAAGAACAAGAGTATTCATTAAAAGTACATATAAAAACACTACTTAAATGCCGTCTTTGAAGAAAATGACATCAGCTTATGTTCTATTAATCGCGCACTGAAACTTGGCCTATAGATACCAAAGTTACCAAGTATGATACATTTGTCGTCCCCTCATTGGCTGTTACCAAAGGCAGTTCAGCATTTCTAATAAAATATGTATTATATGAGTATCGATCATGTTGCATACAAGCATCCTTGTTCTATTTACCTAGTTACACTTGCTATGTACCTTTAATAGCTGAAACTGAAGGCTTTTAAAGTTATTGACGTTTCAAGTTCTTACGTATTGTTTTTGAACGTTGATTACATTTTCTATTATTATCTTACCTATCGTATCATATTAATGTGTTAATAGCAGCATAACAAGAAACACGATTTGTTAGCACTTACTATGGCTTAGTTATGGTTCCGTCTCTATCTTGCACTAGTAGTTTAACGGTTGAGCGACAGTGACAGAAATAATGCTTAGTCAAAGCACGTGCTAGGTATGTAACGTTCACTTAATTGGCCTCAAGCTTCAGCCCTTACTTAAACATTATGAAGTCAGAAGCCAGCTGAAGCAGTTTGTCAAGACTTTAAATCTGATGCATCTTTTTCTGGATAAAAACTGGACAAACCGGAAAACAAAACGTGGGTTAAGTCAAAAAAAATCATTTTTAGAAGTAATTGTGTCTTAACATCAACATAACATACCATCACGCCTTTATTCCCCGAAGGGTTAGACACAGGTGTAACAATGTACTCCCACAGTTCGCCGGTATGTTTAGGTCCCATGTAAAAGGGGGCGAGCCTATTGCCATTAAACAGGCACACTAACATTTGGCATATTAATTAAGTTTGACATCATTAATAACATTATTAAGAGATTGTGGGATCGGTCGTTTTGGAAATACTCAAATATGGAATTGAACTGTCCGTCAAAATAATTTTTGCCTATTTGGATTGTCCAATGATTGCTTCTAAGGATTGTCATTTATTATGGCGATTTTCAGTACCAGTTTTTAGTCTCTTAAACATATTAATTCATTACTAATTCACTTATCTTTGACAAGCAATTGGTTCAATTTTATCACAAGCTCAAATGAATTGAAATTGCAATTAAATCAAATGTTATTTAAATCAGGGTATCATATGCCTTTGTTTCAACAGTAAACGTCTTTCGTTTGCCCCATAAATGTGCTGAAACGATACAGTGGAACGAGTTCTTTATCACAATAGGTACTGTACTGTATTTATTGCTTTCTGACCGTTACGTCTGTTTCGTAATGTGCGGTACTAACATTTAAGTCATAGGTTTTGAAAGTGAGGGAATAAGATGTAGAAGAAAGCGAGCCAGAATATACATATATTATTTTTTAAATATTACTTTGTAATTTCTTAATAAACGCGCAAGTTTGTGAGGATAGATTCGTGGATGCAATGATGTTTGTTACTCTTTATAGCTGAGCTGAATTACCTGAAATGTGGCACAAGAGCTGGTTGAAGCTAGTTTAGATATTAAAATTACAATAATACTCTTATTTTTAACTCTCAGAATAATTACCATCCCACACTCTTGTATGCTGAATTAATTCTAATCTTGACTTCAAGACTTACCCGCCTTTTTAGAGGAACTACTGAAAATGGGTCTACTAAAAACCCAATAGGTACCTAGGCGGGCACTGGGAAATCATTAGGAACGCAGTAACGATACCGGTATATACTATGTAAAGGGTACATGATCATCATTATCGTCATCATATCAGCCGCAAGGCGTCCACAGCTGGGCATAGGCCTCCCCCATAGATTTCCAAAAGGACCGTTTGGAACCGGCCTGCATCCAGCGTTTTCCTGCGGTCTTAATCAGGTCGTCTGGCCACTTTGTGGGTGGACGTCTTACTCTTCGCTTGCCGGAGCGTGGTCTCCTTGCCATAAACTTTGCGGCCCCGTCGGCCGACAGTTCTGCGTGTCATGTGTCCTGCGGATCTCCTCATTTGTGATTCGATTTCGCAGAGAGACCCCGAGCATGGCCCTCTCCATGAGACATACGTATGAGTATAAGCTATATTTTCGCGCAGTTCGCGAAATCCACTATTCTAGTACAAATAAACGAGAATTTAGTTTCGCAAATTCATATGTCACGGAAGAAGTTAGCTTAGCCAAATATCCTGTGACCTACAATATATTTTTCAGCTGTTATTTTGCCTACCAAATAGTGAGGAAGCAACGTGACATTGAAACTGGCTCGTTCTTGTACAAATTGACCACCAGTAGTATAAATAGCATTTATGTTTATTGTATGGTTTGCAGAAAAAGTAGGTATACAGTATCTTGGTTGTAACTTCAGTAGGTATGTATATAGTATTTTCAAGACAGCATGGACAGTCAGCTCTGCTGCAGGTATTGCTGACTGTCTTTTTTAAAAAGGTGAATTATTTTCGTAAGTCGTAGAGAAAGGAATAAAGACTCGTAAAAAAAAATTGAGTGACATAATTAAAATGTAAAACCCTTCATGTAAAAAAACATTACCAAGTATTTGTTTGGTATCGCGGACTGGTGTCCGCAACTCCACATCTTAGCGCGTATTTTGCGTACGGCATGGCTAAGTATTGCCTGACATCAGCTCCGGAAAGGTTAAAAAAATAAATCAAGCCCTTAACATCACACTAATTCTATTTCGATATTAGAGAGATAGTGTTAATCGGGAGGCAGTGTTACCAGCAATTGTTTTAATTTTGTACAACGCCCACTTGATTTTGCTTCTGTCCGTACAATATTAATTGACTGTTATGCTAACACATATTCCACTCAATGAATATGTTTTCTTGTTGTTGTGACAATAAGAGACGCGTCACGCACCAATCATTGTGAATTACAGGTCATCATCATGTCAACCTGAAAAAATATGAACATATTATTTGTACACAGTTATGTATGTGCCTTCATTATTAACTACGACGCATGACATTGTGGATTATAGACTACAGCCTTGTAATCACATGGAAAGGATAAACAAATGGCCAATGTTGTTGTCCGCTTTTTGTCATCTCATTCGTGCCAGAGTTCTACATTTATAGATATACTAGCTTCTGCTCGCGATTTTGTCCGCATAGTTTTATCGCCCGCATTAAGTTACGTCTTTGGTTACTGCTCCGCACCTACTGGTCGTAGCGTGATGTTATATATATGCCCCTCTCTTCCACTGGCCACAGTGGGCACTCTGGGAAAGTGCCCAGGGCCCCACGACAGTTAGGGACCCGTCTGCCCTCAAAGTAGTCCGTTCCATTTTACGCATTATTAGTACCCGATTCAATGATATGCGTTACGTTTTTGTTTACTGCTCCTTTCCGTTGTGTCGTAGCGTGATTTTATAAAGCCTATAGCCTTCCACGATAAATTGTCTATTCAAAACAAAAATATTTTTTCAATTTAGACCCGTAGTTCCTGAGATTAGCGCGTTCAACCAAACAAACAAACTCTTCAGCTTTATAATAGTAGTAAAGATAAGCGATTGATTAAGAATAATATAGAGGTTTGGTTTAATATGAGTTGAATAAGACATAGGGAAATGCTGCGCCTAATATACAAACATTAATACCATGCTTACATAGTTAACTGGAGGTTTTGGTTGCTTATAATTATAATAATGCCGTTACTTTATTACTAAGCTCATTCTATATACCCTTTAAATTGATAAAAATACTCTTTCTTTGCTGAAGCTTTCTAATTTTGATGATACTCGGTAATAATGTAGCTTTCAATTAGTTAAATGTTTTTTGTCATCAGTCCTTCTAGAGATTACTCTCTACAGATAAAAAAAATAAAAATAAATACAAGCTTTACCTCTTCTAATATTAGTATAGTCGTCGATGTATGCCCAGCCCACGCTATAGAAAAATAAATCTATTACTAACTACCTCGTCGACCTTTTTTTATAAGTATATGCCTTCTACAAGAGCAAATAATTGAAAAGCTCTCATTGTCTTGAACATTTCAGCAGATAAATTACATTTTAATCTAAAAAAGTGGGTAGAAAAGCTATTCAGAGGACCTTCAAACAATCGGAACGGTAATAAAATAGTTAACGTCTCAGTGCCGTAAAATACATGAATAAAGTTTAATTTATCAATCAATGCTGTAATACTATTTCAGTCAGCCAACATAAGCGTCTGAAAAACATGGCTGTGACCTTCGGCAAGAGTGCGTCGTGAAACAAATCTACATTATTGATATTTAGTGGTTTATGTTACGGCGCAATATCTATTTTAGATTTCTGTGTAATCTTTAACGGTGTGGTTTAATCTATGTTATTATTATATCCCTATAAATAGTTTGGATGGAATTTTACTACAGGTTTGAACGGAACAACAATGAACAAAGCTGGAACATACATAATTTTATCACTAATTTTTATAATGACAATATCAGACAAACTTTATGTAAATGTTACTTTTTGTTATTTTTTGTAGCTTTTCTGATCGGCACAAAATCTTTATACGTGATGCTTTCTTACGAATTTTCTTTGAATCACAGACATTTTATAAATCAATAAAAAAAATGTTTGAAAGTCAGTCTACAATTGACGAAAATATATATATGAACAAACATGCAAGCAATATAGAACCTCCTTTTTTTAAGTCAGTTAAAATATACATATACACATTGCATCAATAGATAAATGTAATCACCATACAATTATACAAATACAAAGCAAAGGCGCTGAACAAAGTAATGTGTTCCTTGAAGCGAGACCTTTGATAGACGTCATTCATAGTTTATGGGCGAGGTCCCCTTACAAAGGTCAGAGGTTAGGTTATTGGAGCGTCCACTCTATACAAAAGGAGACTTCATCTATCTATGTATAATAATAATTATGCAGCTTTCTGCTGTGTTTAGGTTACACTTCATACTGTAACAATACAAAAAGAACCGCTATTATGTAAAAATCTCCGTCGGTGAAGATAGGTCAAGTGAGCTACCAACTCATTAAAATTGACCGAGAGTGATTTTTACAAAAAAGCTGAAAATTGATAGCCTTAAGTTTACTAAATTATGAGTGTGTTGATGTTTTTTTATTTTACTATGTTTTGTACGCAATTTCAACCGCGTGGGAAAAAAAATGGTACCTATTCGTTTGGTGTCCATTTTTTTTTTTAAATAAAATACTGCCACACATGTTTTGTACACACACAGCAGTACAGTTTTGAAAGTAAAAATGATAATTTGGCTTTCTATGAGTGAAAGAATTTTTAAAATCAGTAATGTCGTTTCAGTTCGATCATTACGAACGTAACTACAAATCTTTTTGTTAATGTTATTGGTTTAGTTTTAGATATATATTATTATGTATAGGTCTAGGTACTTGCGGATGCAGCTAAATTAAAAGTTTATAATTTTTCAAGATGAAAAAATGTATGTTTTGCAAACTATTGTCTGGATAATTTCATCTCTATCTAGTGAAGCTGAGAAGATGTAGGTATCTCTACTGGTGTATATTTTACTAGCGAACTGCTCTCGACTTCGTCCGCGTGGCTTATTTCACCCACGTTAAGTTACATCTTTGGTTACCGCTCCACTCCCGTGTGTCGTAGCGTGATGTTTTATAGCCTATGTAATTTTGGAATAATATAGCTATCTATTGGTGACAAAATAGTTAAAATCGGTCCAGTAGTTTCGGAGCATATTCGGTACAAACAAACGAACTAATCTTTCCTCTTTATAATATAGCATAGACGACGTTACTTACGAGTACGCCTCATTTTAAAAACGCCTTTCTTCAAATATTTTCATGGTTCAAGTAAAATAGCCGGGTTTAATGAGATAATAACGACCGTTTTGTCATAATACTGCTTGACCCCTAAATCTATATTTAACAGAATTTGCGTCGTTCGCCTTTCTTTCAACGCATTAGCTGAAAGTACAATGTGTAAAAAGTTATGTACACAAACTATAAATAACCTTATTTTGTTTGTAGAATATTTTTTCGGATCCTTGGCAATGAATCAAGTGTTTGACGATGTATTGATGTTTGTGCAGCGATCCATTTTATGCGCTTACATTTAGATGAAATTGGATTTCGGTCGCAACCTATATACCTAGTACATAACTTTTACTGTTATTTCTGAGTAAACACATTTATTGGTTTGCTTAGCTCTGTTTTGTAGTGTATCGCATTATCCTGCATCATCATTACCGTGAATAA
This sequence comes from Caradrina kadenii, assembly GCA_947462355.1. Lineage (NCBI taxonomy): Eukaryota > Metazoa > Arthropoda > Insecta > Lepidoptera > Noctuidae > Caradrina > Caradrina kadenii. The sequence continues at coordinate 5,805,416 of OX381684.1, read as the reverse complement.
CTCGAATCATCGCATTTAGATCAGATACTAACGCGTCCTTATGTGACTTTTTTAATTTTTTTCCATCTGAAATTTTCCAAAAAGCTACATCTCTCTCTCTATCATCTGCCTAGCCTTTTCCCTGCTATGTTGGAGTCGGCCTCCAGTCTAACCGAATGCAGCTGAATACCAGTGTTCTTCATGGATTCACTGCCTATAAAACCTCCATAACCCAGTAACTGGGTAACACGATACTCCTTGGTAAGACTGTACTAGTCTTGATTATAATAAAAAATATATTTTATTTTTAATTTATTTTTTTAGGAAATGATTAGTAATAATTTCCTTACATTTTAGTTTTCCCCACATTTTTTTTATTTGCCACAATCCGTCCTAAAACATTTAACTTAGAACCAGCCCCAAAAATTTACCAACTCTGTTCAGACAAAACGCAGACAATTTACATAACTAGAAAAGCCGTATTCATACTTCTTTAACACCAACAACAAAAGTCGATTCTCATTCGTAAACCTATTTTAAGCTGCAGATTTAAGGTCGAATTTGGCCTGCAACAGTTAGAGTTTACCGGTAGAATCAAGTGGGGCAACAGCCGGGACATTGTGACGAGTCGACCTTGCCGACCACGTGCTTGCGTCGTGTCAGCGCACCTGATTATAAATCGTTAACTAAACTAATTGTAATTCAGTAATGCTGAGTCACATCTAGTGGAAAATATTGTACATTATTACTTTGTACAAGTGAAGTAAAATTCTACTTATTTTAGCGGTGATTTGAAGGCACGTGTGCAGCGGTTGACGTTTTCAGGCGTGTTTTGTTTTTAAAGTTTCGTAGGTACTGAAATATGCTGCTGTTCTTTACATTATAGGGTCGACACACATAAAAGCGATACATTGTACGGTAACGCAAGAAATTGGGATTTCTTTAGGAAAAATGGTCAACACACGCGGTGCACACGCGTCCAAGCTTTTATTCGTGGATCATTGCCAACAAGTTATGAGTATAAATAAAGGTGTCTTTCAATATACAGGTGCAAAAAATGGTTACTTTTGTGAGTGGATTATTAGGTATGACGTTTAGTAAGGAAATCCGATGACCAGGCACTAGGTACTCTAGGTAGTTGTATATCTGGAATTGGACAGTAACCAACTTAAGAAAGAATTTAAATTCAGAGTTTCTCCTCAACATTACTGACGATTATTTATGTAAAAATTTCTTATCCGGGTATTTTATCCGATTATCTCTAGAATATTGTTTCATATGCACCTACTGAAAGTCGACTAACCTATTGAAGGTTTCTTTTGAAAAATTGGTTTCAAACACGCTATATCTCGCTATAAGTTATGGATATATACCGTTATGGATATTGTAGTAACCTCTTCCTATCAGAATCTGATCACTTTTGACCACAGATAAGAAGGTACCGACATATAGGAAATATCTAAGTTTTTTTAATGTTTGTCTACACAAATATTATCTTTTCAATGATAAAAAGAGTACCTTTATGTTTCACAATGTATGTAGAGTCAGTAAAAAAGTACTTAAGTATTTTTTTGGTATTACTGCTAATTAAGTAGATGGTTTTAAGAAAAATAAAATAAGTTTTTTTTTTAATAACTTTCTACCTCAAAAACAAGATGAAATACACAACATGAGATTTTTGGCCTAATATTTCTAAAATAAAATAATTTAAAACTCGATTTCAATGTATATGAAATGTGATTTGATGGGACTGTCTCCTTGAGATATATATTTTTCGCTTGGCAACCTTTTTTTATGGTACGCGGTACGCGGTATGGTACACGTATCCTTCAAGGTCAAAATCAAAGCCACGCTTCGATTTTGACCTTGCAGGACACGTGTATTTTTTTTGTTGGCCTCTAAATCAAAAGAGGCACCATAAAAAAAAAAAAACCAGTACTAATCATATTATACAGTTGACAAGTTTGTTATAGCCCGTTTATCGAGGAAGGTAACGAGGACTCACGGGAGCGGACCAGTAATAAAAAACGTGTAACCGCGGAGTATTCCTAGTAATTCTGTAAAAAGCATTGTTAATCTTTTTTGCATTCAATATAATATACAGTCTGTCTAGAAACAAAATAATAGTCGATCAGTACTTATTTCTAAGGTCAGTCGGCAAACATTGTTTACATAACCTTTGCGATAAGTTTTAAGTACCTTATCATTTAGGTGATTTAGGTTATTGATCGAGAATTATAAAAAATAATAAGTAGCTGCCCAGTGACCATTATCGGATAAAAAATCTTCCCTTACTCTTAATTTTAAAAACATCTTTAGTAGGTCACCAGAATCTTTTTATACTGTGGTCACCAGTTTGCTAAGGGAATAGGCACCTACCTACCCCTTGCCGCTTGAGAACTTTTTAGATAACCCTCAAAGGATGTTATGAATAGAGCTTTGCGGGATCAAGTGGGGAGCAACCCCTCTTTATATTTCCGTGCCTTTTTTAATGCAGAACACGAGGTTATCTTTATTGTAATAAGTCTGCTCCAAGAGTGTACACAAATTCAAAAATAAGTAGTAAGTAAATAAAAATAATGATTGATAAACTATCCACAATTTACTTGCAAATTTTTAAATGAATTTGGCGAATTTGCAAAAGAATACTATGTTTGGAGAAGCCATTATTTTCCAGGAAATATTCATAGACATTTCCTCTTCAGTTAGATATCAAATATAATAGCATTACATAAAGCGACAATGTAATAAAAAATGCTTTAAAAAGAGGCAATAGAAGAAAAAAAATTATCTATTTTGGTCTTGAACTCTTGACATAATTATTCATTTCTACGCATTTCTACTTTAACTAGTTTACCAGAACAAAAGTTACATAAACGTTTCAGATTTGCGCACCAAGCAACACAAGAGTCGAGAGGTGCGTTGATCACACGAAATAGAAAGCAACACTAGTGGGGGTCAACGAACCCTGTGACCGTTCGGTAAACGCCATCTCCTAGAATTCGCCTGTCTATAGGTACTTGTACGGGATGTCTGTAAATCTTGCTAGCTATGCTATTATTGCTGGCTAGTAAGTGTAAGTCGAGAGTAAAAAATAAGAAAAAAACGCTCTATTTTTAAAAGTGACAGTTCGGGAATTGATATAAGATTGTCTTTGGTTTTTGTCATTGACATACCATTTAGTAACCAAAATACTCAACGAAATTAGCAAATATTTTAGGAAGATAACATTTTCAATGGAAAAATTTAAACACACTTCCCCAACGTCCTTGAATACGAACAAAATAATACTAACTTATGTATTTTCTGACGTTACTCATAATAATTTACGAGTTTTCCTTGAGAAAATCGCAAATATTTCCGAGTTGTTTGTTTCAAACAAAATAGAAAGTCGCAAGGCCGAACGGATTTTACCTCACCCGCGATCTTGACTTGCGAAGACCGTTACTAGAAGCTACGAACCAAAAGGGAGACATAATATTAACCCTAAAATATAAAAAAGCAGTTCTATAGTCCTGTATTATTCATTTACCTTTTCAAGTAAATGTGAGTGCGTAACAATATGCACCCACAGTTCGCCGGTTTGTTTAGGTCCCATATAATAGGAGGCGAGCCTATTGCCATTAAGCGGGCACAAATCATAACTCCGAGCTGTTACTGAGAATTTCATAGAAAAACCCAATAACACATTTTGCTTGATCTGGGAATCGAACCCAAGAACTCTAGCGTAACAGTCACGTTTAGGACCACTAGGCTACCGAGGCAGTTCATTTTTATTTAGTTCCAGAAATAATTTTATTAACCTGTTACTGTTGCTATCTGTATCTAAATGTTAGTCAAACTATTTTCTTTACACTAAATTAATTCTAGGTCTTAGAAGACATCTTAATTCCTTGGGTTGACCTTAGTAGAAAAATATTGTTACTAATATTATAATATACAATAATATATAAGTTGGCTTTGAACTAAACAATTTGTTTATCCTTTTAACCAATGAATGAAAAAGAACAAAATGCGTGAATGGAAAATAGTAGGCATCTAATAAATAATAGAAAATCATGTGTCAGAAAAATACTAAACAAATTATTAATTTATTAAAAAGAACATAATAGACATGCTTTAAAAAAAAGCCCACGTGTATAGGGGGTTTGCTGCGAAATATTTGGGACACCAGAAATGTTCTAAACTATTTGGGCAATCGACCAAATTCCTTGTTTTATTGGGCACACCTCTAACTATTTTTTCATGTTAAATAGACCAGAGATTGTTTATTGATTTAATTCGTTCTCCGTTCTATTTTCATCGAGCATTTTAGAAACTTTTTTAAAACAATATGACACGTGTGTAGAGATATTAAAGTACACGTCATGTCACGTTATGTCACTAGAAAAAATAAGTAAGTATTGCACTACATTGCATCAGACGCAACTTCACTTCAAACCCGCAGAAGGCTATATTTCGGCTTTGCAAAGGCTGTATTTCGGATCAACAATAACCTTCACAGTTAAAATTACGTACTATTGCACTATGGTCTATTGAAATAGATACTTTATTTGTCATAATTTTTAGGTTTACATTTGTAAGTATAGTAGACGCCAGGAGTAGCGAGCATAACGTCAAGTTAATTTTTGGGTTTTTGGGTACCTTTCTGGGTCTTTTGGGGTACCGACGCTGCACGCGATTGGTCCGTCTGTCAGACCGATCGCGTGCAGCATCGGCGGCTACTATATCACAGTGTGTTGTACATAAGTATTGTTATACACACAACACCAACACCAAAAAATGTTGCTTAGTATGCATTTCATTCAACTAAAATTAGTTTTAATCAGATAGTCATTCAACTACCTTGGCATGATAGTAGTCTATAAAAAAAAAAACGTTGAAAAGAAATGCTGCGCTATCTAAAAGAGGAATAAAAGTATTTTTAAACGTAAATTTTAAGGCATTTTGAAACCTACGGTTTCGACCTTTTTGGTAACTACGGTTAACAATGTTTATTTCTCCTATTTCCGTCGACCTATTTTTTTTTACTGGTATCTGAACCGAATAAAATATGATAGACAATGCTTTACTTATTCCATAACCATTCGGCTGATACCTAATAGTTCCCTTAAAATGGTTTGAAACAAAAATAAAAGATGTTAGTAGGTATTTTTGCAACAAAAGGATTTCTACGACGGTAAGAAGTACATGGTTTGCTATTTTAAGTACACATTATTCATCGTGATGACGGAAATGCCCTGACCTATCTTTATCTGACTCGTAATAGCTATCCTATGTATTATATTTTAGGTACCTATTCCCTTCCACGTACGTGTATACGGTATGTGACACGTCGTATACTTAATTATGTTAGCAATGTACACGTAATTATTCTTTTTTTATAATTAGTCATCTTGTACCCATAAAAATATTTCACATAATTTACCATTGTGAAATTCATTAGGTATGGAATTTTAATAACAAAAATTAAATAATTGAAAAGTTATTTTTAATTAAGTTATTTAATGAACATTTGAAAAAAAAATGCCATGTGCTATTTTTAAAAAGTCATTGTATAGTAGAAGAGCGCTTCGCGGACGTGTGTGTGACCGTTAATATAATTATGCAAGTAAGCCTGTGAGTTGCAAGTCGACGGCGAATAGACGACCAAGCAGCCGCGAACGAGGGCTCCGCCGCTAGTGATGTGCGTTCGAGGTCATTCGGTAATCGATATCGATGGAAAGTTTTTTCTTTATGGAAAATTATGTCACTTCTGTTTTTTTTTCTGTGGAGTGAAAATTAATCCCATTACAATAATCTCCTATAAACACAGTAGTGGTAAACACATTTTATTCGGTTTTTAGGAACATGCTTTCCTCGCTCATCGTCTCACCCTGAGGCCATTCTGCTAATAATTTTATCTGATATTTTGGGTCAATCAATTATATGCATCATTTCTGTGTATTATTCTCCTTCTTCTTTATCAATTTACAAATTCACTCACTTTTATTTTTGTTAATATTTAATAAATTGGGAAGTGATGTTACGATTTTTTTATGAGATATCCGTTTATAACAGTCTTATTAGTCTTGTTACAGTTGAGCGATCCCCAAGGCTCAAGATTGACATAGAATATTATTAATATTATTATTCATACTAATATCATAAAGAATTATAGTTTGCTATTTTTTATTTTTCTTAACTCAGATGAATCCACGAAGGTATTGGGCCGATCACAAAAAGAAATCTGTAACTGATAGAAACACTATTGGCGAGTGCCATAGGCTGTGTTTTAGGGTATACTTGACTTCCACGCGGACGAAGTCGCGGTCAGAAGCTAGTTTGATTTAAAGAAACAGACTGCATTCTAAATCCTGCTAATATCTGTTTAAGTGGGTACGTACAATAAACCCTAGACATAAACCCGGAAAGGTCAGTCTAAAAATGCCATTACACTTCAATTTGATATGTAGGCATGTATTGTGATCAATTTATGTCAACAAAACAATAGTACCTATTAGTACGAGTGTTCAAGATTAGATATAAACTCCGTTGTTGGTCGCAAGCCAACTATCCTAGGAGAATTTGTTTCATAATATCTAGCTGTCAACCCTTACGATGTTCATGACTTTAAACTTTGGTAGTTTGTCAAATGTTTATTTAAGTTCAATTAGGTATTTGTTACATTTATCTGGAGACTCTGGAGTATGAATTATTTGTAACCATCGGCCCACAGAATAACTAACTTAATATTTAACTTTAAATAGGAGTAATAATCTTTAAAAAATGTAATGCGGGGTCGGTGTTTCCAAAACGCCAATTTTAGAATAAAATATTAATAAAAATTGTCGATATTATTAAAAAAAAAAACATCACTAACCCTCCCATACGTTCAAGTTTCAATTGTCTGCAGTGGAAATTTCCACGGTAAAACATGTAACCTTCGAATTTACTGCTCTTACACGCCTCACTTGGTATATTTGCATCTCTATCGCACGAAATCGACGCAGGCGCTCTGACCTAACCGGTCTGGACTGCTCTGACATAGTAGTGTTCCTATAAGTCTGTCTCTTTCACTTCGGACAACTTATCGTTCTATTTTACGAATAGCTCACTGCTATGTATACTTCTCGGTCGTCGGCCAAATGATTTTTGTTACCTGTCTTTCTCTAGAGCTTGAATGAGGCAAAATTTGTTTTCTTGATGCAGAGCTACAGCTTCAAATCCAACAAAATACTATAGTTACTACGTCCACGTGCTCGGGAGGTTAACGACTGATACAACAGATAACATTGAAAATAAATAAACAATAATTGAGTCATATAAGCTTTAATGGGAGCAAGAAAAAGCATTGCTCTACGATAAATTCTTTTTTTTTCTTCGCTTGCCAATATGTTGTTTGCTTGCGAAGAGTATTAGAAGGGTTAGGTAATAACTTCAGAATTAAGTTGTTTTATAGCTTTCAAGCAGTTGGTTATTAAAGTGTTGCCTGTAATTACTGAAATGTTCCCACTTATAATTGAAGTGCCCTCTGCTGTATTTTAGAATAAGCTAGGTGTGGTTTATTTAATTTAATTTATTTTTAATGAAGCCAAAGAAGTCTTGCAGTTTATAAAACAAGATTAATTGCACTTCCTTCTAAATAAGAGTCATTACTATTTATAAAAGAGGAACTTACTATAATTAAAAGGACCTTCTTACTTCGAATGGATCAGGATTGTCCCGATTTGTCTGTGGTTTGGAATTATAAGGACGATTGATATCCGGGTAGACCAAGACAGGGTGCAAACATTTCAGACCGAAGCTGAAAATTTTGTACTTGAGTCGACATGATCGGACGTTCATAAAATATTTGTTTAAATATTTTCATCTGATATGTTTATAAACGGAACGTCCTTAATGGCCAATCGTTTGGCCTCATAATAACTCTCACGTAAGTATAGGAAATAAATTAAGCGATGCGTGAGAATAAATATGGGCTATATTTGATTTGATATATGATTGAAACAGAAATAAAAAGTAAAAGTAAATCTCACTTGCGCCACGCGACTCACACACACACAAATCGCTGCGTCGGTGTTGTGGAATTTTCCATGCTCCGGACGATTGAAGAAATTACTTGTGTGTGTGTTCTCTAAATCTCTACACAGTTAAAACTTATAACTTTGGTAATCAAAATGATGTTCTAATGAAAATGATAGAAAGTCCATTGTTATTATTGCGTATTGCTAAAACACTCGTGACATTGGCGACGTCACAGGCGTCGCTGAGACGAGTCGTTTTAAAATTACTTTGCTCTGGAATCCGACGTGAAATGCTCCCGTATCCGTGATTAATTGTACTGTGTTTGTATGTGAGTAAATGTAGGTAATATTTTAATATACAAACACTGGCTGAAAGCTGTAAACGCCCACTGAGTAACGATCTGAATTATGGATAAATTTGGGTAAATTTAGCTAAATATATCACAGGCAATGTGACTTTCATACAAATGTAAAATGTTTGTAGACTTGCCCGCTCATTTGTATTTTTATATATAAAAATTTCTATACAAGTCCATATATTTGGTGGAATTGGAAATATATTTCGGCTCATAAATGCATTTTATGTGCGGCAGGCATCGTGACGAAAAGGTACCAAAGTACTTGTACTGTGCTGTAACTTCATAATATATTTGGCACACAATTTGTTTATCCCGAGTCCCGCCCGTGAATATATTCGTGTAGGTTGGAAGAGTTCATTGCTAGACATCCGGCTACATTCATAATAGGCACTACCTACCTGTCTATAATAGGAAATATTTTAAAATAACTGAGAATATCGAAAAAAATAAAATAAAGAAAATATTGTTATTACTTTGGTAGTAGAACTTGATTTCATTGCTTTCGACTCTACCTAGCTTGTTATGTTCTTGATAATATTCCGATTTGAAGTCTTCAGGTAAAAAAAATGTGTAATTTAGGTTTACCTAGATTAAGTGTGTACATATAACAAAAAGTTTAAATTTAAATAATAAATTTGTAATATTTATAGTATCCTAACTAGTATCCTCTTAACTTTCATTTCTTTAACGTTTTAATTGAACTGATGAATGCGCATATTAGCACTCAAATAATTAATCATTTTATTATCCCATATTATACAGATATACTATACAATAAAAAAAAAAAAATATTAAGCGCCATCTTGTGTAGGATAGCAAATTTAAATGAAAGAACGAATGGGCGAATGTTTTGCTACTAGACAATAGATGGCAGCGTAATCGTTTTACAGTTACTACTTTTGTTTAGTTAGTAGTATCGCAGTATGCCACAAGATGGCAGTGTTTTCAAATTTTCAAACTGAAACTTCACACAAGTAATCACCGAGAAGGGTTAATGCATTTCATGCAGTTAGTGGTCTTCTTAAATAAATATTTATCTAAAATAATTCAGAAAAATACGGGCAATCTAAAAACTAGTTTTTTTTATGTCATTTAAATCCTATTTTAATTGGGTAAGTAGGTATTTACTACCTTTCTTTTAACATTTTCTTATTGAATAAACATACAGAATATTACTGTTAACACACATTTTAAGTGTGGGAACTTATTGCTACTGTCGCCTCCGTGGTCACCCCCGCGATCAGTATCAATTACATCAGCATTAGAATTGCAACGGTTCCGCCTTGCAGCTGATTTCCCCAGATAACAATTAGGCTATCAATCTAATCAACACGCGACTTGTCACCAACTACATACTTCGTATTTTTACAAGAGAAAATTACTAATTTGTTGATACGAGCAATATTTTTTTTTAAATATTATTTTATTTTATTTGCAATAGCCTAAATAACGGATTAAAGTTAAATCTACATAATGTTATTAACAGCATGTAGAAATTTTATATTTTGGTAGGTAGGTACTGTGACTAATGACTTCTTAATGACTAACCTAGGTTCACTCACCCACAAAAAAAAAAGGTTCACTTGTGTCAAAAACTTAACTCTTACTATATTACGAGTTATTTCCTAGAACGAGGTTAAAATACAAAGTATCACATTTTCCATTTTGCCTTGTACTAGTAGCTAAAATTGAATTTACGGGATTACCGACATCGCTTCATATAAAAGTAGTCTAATAATATTTTTTCAATCTATACTAATATTACAAAGCTGTAGAGTTTGTTTGTTTGTTTGGTTGAACGCGCTAATCTCAGGTACTACTGGTTTCAATTGAAAAATTATTTTTGTGTTGAATAGCCCATTTACCGAGGAAGGCTGTCGTGTATATACATATAGCCTATAGGCTATATGTATATACATCACGCTACGACACACCGGAGTGGAGCAGTAACCAAAGATGTAACTTAAAGTGGGTGAAAAAAACAACACAAATGAAGTCGCTGGCAGAAGCTAGTATGTACCTAAATAAACTCGATGCTGCTCGATGATTTTAAGAATAAGATAAGGGCACGTGTCTCGGCAGGTTGTGAGCCAGTGTCTCGTCAAATAAAAAAAGAAAAAAAATGCTCATAATCTCGTACGCGGTTTTGAGTTATACGGAACGACTTCCTGACGATGGAGCGTGTGTTTGTGGTCCAATATTCCAGAGACGCTAGACTCAGGTTACTTTAGTATGGCTGAAATTTTAAAAATTGAGCAAGGAATATTCACCAAGATATGCGAACTTGCTAGATTCAATGCTGGGCCCTTTTTTAGGGTATACTGTCAGGTATAAAAGGTACCTTATATTATGTTGGAACTAGGTACAAAAGGTACCTAGATATGCATTTAAGCAAAACTTTCTAAAACTTCCGATCTTTTGGCTACATAGATATTTCTCTTGTGACTACATAGATATTTCTCTACCAACTCTCAAAATTCGTAGGTTGGCGACTTTAGGATGCCAATTCATTACCTTTGAAAATGTATTAAAGTTATTTTTCCAAGCGCACGAAGTTGCGAGTTTCAGCTATTATTTAAATGACTTAGTTGTGTATCTTGTAATGATGATAAGCATTTGTCTTTATCAGTACTATTTCAACACCTGGTGTAGTGGCCGATTTTGTTTATCAAACTCTTGGGATTTAAATTGCCACGTGTAAATAGGGTAGATGCGGAATTAAGAGGGTAGGGTGTTAAATATCTAGAAGTTATCCATCCATATCCATTCGTTTTTTGCTATCGTTTACTGTGCCTCTCATCGCCAAAACAAAGGCTCTTCCCGTTCCTTCCACTTCCCTCGGTGTTGTGCCTCATCTCGCTAATTCCTGAGGAATATACTCGTATCTATCCATATAATGATTAGAACATCAACTGTTTGCCAACACGGTGCGGATTTTTTAGACCAAAGCGCATTTCATGAACGTTTTCTTAGGCTTGATGGTTAATTTTTGAGACAAGACCACCACAATGTTTACAGTAACTGTCATTACTGAAGATTTCTTGGGTTCGATTCCCAGGTCGAGCAAGGTGTTATTGGGTATTTCCATGAAATTCTCAGTAGCAGCTCGGAGTTAGAATTCGTGCCCGATTAATGGCAATAGACTCGCTCCCTTTTACATGGGACTTAAAAATACGAGTATACAGGCGAACTGTGGGTGTACATTGGTTACACGCCTCTGCCTAAACCCTCGGGGAATTCAGGCGTGATGGTATGTGTTGTTATTTTGGCCTTTTTCATAATAATAATAAGGTAAACCTGTCCGTCGCATTCCGACGGATTTATCACTCTGATGACACAACTGGCTTAGTGGCTGGTACGCTGCATATTGCGGGTTCGATTCCCTCACCTAATAAAGGTTTGCAGGTATGACCGAGAGGTAACCGATCTACTTTTTTATGTATGTAAACGCACCAACTTCCTAGGGAGACATTCGTAGCGCTATTTGTTACTTTGTGAATCATCTGCCTTTTACCATTGTACCCTTTTAACACATAACCCCATTAAATACGTGTTCGTTCAGATCAGCGTGACTTACAATTCTATACATTGTAAATATTAGGTGGATTTTAGGATATGGCCTAAAGATTCTTTCATATTTACAAAGTTAGTTATTTGCAATTGATTTCAGGCTTTTTTCTTGTTTGAGAAGTATTATTGTGTAAATTACACAGGTAAACAGGTACCTAACTCTCCTCAACCTTATAATGATTTTTAATATTGTCGAATCATCGTAGGTTATAAAAAGGTGTTATGGTTGCTTCCGCTCCATCCGGAAACTTGCTGAAACTAGCCTCAAATCATCCATAATTTGTGACGACATGTCTTGTAAACGCAAGCAGCATGATATCAAGTCATCTGTTTCCGTCTATTATTGGCTCATTACGAATGCATGGGGACAACGAGAAACGTGTTGGGAAGCAGCTGCGGTGTAAGTCGGGGGACACTGACGTTCCCCCGAGACTCTGGGGGAATCAGGGCTATGTCCGCACCTGTGTACCTACTCATTTAGTTTTATAGCCATCTCCAAGATAAAGCTTCGAAAAACTTATACATTGTTGTAATCAATGACGCTATCACCAGATCACACCTGCGCTAATTTTTGATAAGCTATCGATTACTTAGTGGTTAGATTAATTCAAGCGGCCCCATTTTTTCCATTTATATCGCCGTAGTAACTGGCGATGACAGCCTGACTATCGTAGCAATGATTTTTTAAATAAAGTGATTTTCAAATAAGTGAATCTGCCAAAATGAAGTTTCTTATTACATTCTTATGTTTTTTGACTCTATGGTGCAGTGTAAAAGCGAAATGTGTCGCACGTGGCGAATGCTATGATATGGGGAATGGAATGGCTAAACCATGCTATGTAAACGAGGAGGCATTACCATTAATCAAAGATTTGACTGAAGAAGAAACAGAAGAAATCATCGGTATTTTTAGTAGGATATGCCCAACTCTCGTCCTCGATGATGAAGGCAATAGATTACCAGATGGCGAGATACTTACTTGTTGCACACGAGACCAAGTACTCAAGACAGCCGATAGTTTAGTCCTCGCTGAAGGTGTCCTCGGCCGTTGCCCAACATGTTATAGAAACTTTGCGAGGCAAATCTGCGAAATGAACTGTGCTACAGACCAGGATCGATTCCTTGAAGTGGAAGTAGAGACTTTACCCGACGGTACGGACTATGTTAACGTGATAAACTTCAGAATTCACGAAGCTTTTATGTTGGGAGCGCATGAATCCTGCTCTGGCGTCATCGTACCTCAAACTGGCTTGCCAGCTATAAATATGATGTGTGGTAGTGCACGAATTTGTGATGCACAGGCTTGGTTTGGATTCACTGGCGACACTGCAAACAATCCTTTAGCGCCGGTACAAGTGAATTTTCTTATGACATCTAGTCTAGAAGATTCTATGAACAAGGAGGCCCTACCTTGTAGTGCTACTTTCGGCGATGACCTACCGTGCAGCTGTGTGGACTGTTTCCAAACCTGCCCTCCAAGTGAACCTTACGTCCCTGATATTTGTTCAGTTTTATCACTTAATTGCATTGGATTTTCTGTTGGAATAGCTTTCTTTGCATTCAGTGTTTTAATATTCATACTTCTAGCATTTTTGGAACGTAGAAAGGCAAAAAGAAATTCTGGAACAAATGAAGGCGGATCAGGTGCTAATAAGCTCACAAAGGTATTTCAAATATTATTTGGTAAAATTGGAGGCATGTCCGCAAGCCACCCTGTTTTAATGATTATGTTGACATCTTGGGTTACTTTCGCTATGTTCTTCGGTTTGATTAACCTTAACCTTACTGCAAATCCTATAGAACTTTGGTCATCTCCAGACTCTCGGAGTCGTCAAGAGTTAAATTTTTTCAATGAGAGGTTTGGTCCGTTTTACAGAACTGCGCAGGTTTTCTTAACATTCAATTTGGATTCCTTTAGTGACGGTGAAACTTTTTACGGTCCAGCGTTTAGAATAGAAGCATTTCAAGAATTAATAAAACTTGAAGATGCTATTATTGAAATAGGTAAAGATGATGGGGGTGTCATGTTAAAAGACGTTTGCTATGCTCCTCTTCGGAAACGCGGTGAAAATGGTGATATAGATCTTTGTGTGTCAATGTCAGCATCTAGTTACTTGAGTGATAGAGAACATATTAATGCCTCTACATATCTTAATAACATCCAAGACTGCATTAACAATCACTATGGTTTCGATTGTTTGGCTTCATGGGGTGGTGGTGCTGAACCCGACTTAGTATTTGGAGGATTCGAACCAGGTAATGTTTTTAGTGCTAATACCCTTTTGATTAATTTTCCTATATCAAATTTCCTTTTGCAAGAAGACTTAGAACCTGTGTTAGAATGGGAAGCAAAGTTTATAGATCTTTTACACGAGTACCGAGATAACCAGAAGCCAGATTATGTTAGCGTAGCTTTTGCTGCAGAAAGGTCCGTCGAAGATGAGCTTCAACGAGTTTCGGAGGCAGAAGTTGTGCCTATTGCCATAAGTTATGTTCTTATGTTTATTTATGTAACAGTGGCTTTGGGGAATATAAAATCTTTAAAAACTTGGTTTATTGATAGCAAAATAATGGTCGCCCTTGGCAGTATTGTAGTAGTTCTCGTGGCAATTTTCTGTGCGATGGGGACACTGGGGTATGCGAATATTACCTTGACGTTACTTGCCATTAATGTCATACCATTTTTTGTTTTGTCCGTCGGTATTGATAACGTTTTCCTTATGGTTAATACACTGCATGATATTCAAAGTAATTTAAAATCATTTGACGATTATAGAGAGGATTTTAGTTTTGAGAAAAAAAGAAGATTTGTCTTTGAAAAAATGATGGGCCAAGCAGGTCCTTCTATGTTTGTGTCGTCAGTGACTCAAATAACTTGTTTTGCAATCGGTAGTATTGCTAAGTTCCCTGCTGTTGTAACTTTTGCAATATTTGCAGCAGTCTCTTTAGGATTTTTGTTTGTTTTTCAAGTAACTACAGTAGTTGCATTATTAGCTATTGATTATAAACGAGCGTCTGAAAATAGGTTTGACCTGTTCTGTTGCATTCAGAAAAAAATACTGGATGATGAAAATCCTTTACATTCAGAAACTCCTTATAAAAGTATTACTACACGATTGATGGAACCATATTCTAAATTTCTTCTTGATTGGCGCGTAAAAATTGTCGTAGCTATTATATTTATGGGCATGGTTTCTGCAAGCGCCATGTTAATTCCTCAGCTAGAAATAGGATTAGATCAGGAATTAGCATTACCTCACGATTCTTACGTGTATGAATATTTGCAAGCTGTTAGTAATTTAATACGCATGGGTCCACCAATATATTTCGTTCTTAAAGCTGGTTTAGATTTTACTGATCCAAACCATCAAAACGCAATTTGTGGTGGGCAGTTATGTCACCACGACTCTCTAATCACACAGATATTTTTGGCTTCACGATATGGCGAAATTACATCTATTTCTAAGCCTTCAAACTCTTGGTTGGATGATTTCGTAGATTGGACTAATTTATACGGTGGTTGTTGTAAATACAACACCACAGACGGTGGATTTTGTGATAGTACTAATAATGCAGCTGAGTGTTCTTATTGTGACATCGAGAATTCAGACTACGCCAATGGTAGGTTGAGACCTCATTCAAACGCCTTTGCAAAGTACATACCATTCTTCTTACAAGATCCACCTACAGAAATTTGCAACAAAGCTGGATTAGCCAGTTATGCAGCTGCTGTTAATTATGTTCTCGACTCAGAAGGCAATGCAACCGTCCATGATACAAATTTTATGGCTTATCTTACACCGTTAAGTACCTCAGAAGACTATATTAGGGCTGTTGATTATGGTTATAGGATCAGTGAGGATATAACCGCTGCAATTCAAAGACACACAAATCTTGATGTGGAGGTATTTCCTTATTCTTTGTTCTTTGTATTTTATGAACAATATTTGACTATGTGGGAAGACACGTTTATGTCCATCGGGTTTTGCCTCATCGGCGCCATGGTGTTCAATCTATTGGCTTCCGGGTTTAACATTTTGACTACGTTTGCTGTAATGTTTAATGTAGTCTTGGTAGTTGTGAACATGATGGGTGTCATGTACATTTGGAATATTCCTCTTAACGCTGTTTCCTGTGTTAATTTGATTGTCTCTATCGGCATAGGTGTAGAATTCTGTAGTCACATTGCTTACGCATATGCGACTGGTGAAGGGGAAGATAGAGTAAAAGATGCAATTCAAAAAGTAGGAGCGACAATAGTTACTGGTATTACATTAACTAATATTCCTGTTGTAGTTTTAGCCTTTTCATACACTGAAATAATTGAAGTATTTTTCTTTAGAATGTTCTTCTCTTTGGTCATCCTAGGTTTCTTACACGGAATGGTATTTTTCCCAGTACTGCTGAGCTACTTGGACAGTTTAAAAAGAAAATAATGTTGGCTTATATTAAGTATTAGATCTTGAAATATGTCATTGTTTAATATAGGAAGTAGCAACGAAGGGAAAATTAAATACATCTGATTTAACTTATGAATTGTGTAATGTGTATTACAGTTATTGATGTGATAGAGACATAGATAATATCACCTTAAACTTAGGACTAGAAAGTTAAGTTGTAAATAAATAATATTTATATTATTTTGTTGTTTTTATTTTCTATACCTATTTACAAAAAGAAAAATTAAATAACCTACATTAATATTTACAAATTATGAGGAAGACGATGACTAGTGAGGATTTAGGATCTACAATACCTACTTAAGTACATAATATAAATTTGCTGTATTCCTACCTATTAAGGTATTATTTTTTTGATTTGTTTTAAAAACTAATCTGGGAAAGGTAGTCGTATGCAGTCCTGGGTTCAATCAAAATAGAGACCTCGACTTTGCAATGTTGTAAATGGTTTGTAATAATGAATCCTGGTCATAATGTAGACTCATATTACAAAGAGGTAAATTTTGATTGTAAGAGGTAATACACCTGGAAGTACTGGTCTGATCACGAAAAATTTTTCAGTGAAAGAAAGCTACTTTATCGGCGAGTGCCTTAGACTATCGTCTAAAGTCTAATCTATGTTTTATAAAATACTTGTTTACCACAGACAAAAGCTATTATGACATACAACTGTCTGGCTGAACTCGCCTTTACAACATTTAGTTATCAACTTTTAGATATGAGAAGAGTCTGTCTGTGGGCGAACGTACAGACTTATTACCAATTTGGTGATAACAAATAATGATATCTATCTAAACATTAGGGAACAAAATTCCTAAGAGATTGATAACTTACGCATCCAACACGTGATTGAGATAAGCGATATAGCAGATAGCCAGCCGGAGGATCTCGATTTTGGACAACTTTTTGTCAGGTGGCAATGTTGGTAGTAGTCTTCTGAGGGCACCAAATGCTGCATTGAATGCTTCAACGCGGATTCTTTCGCGGGTGGCGTGGGCAGTTCTGTACTTCAAGGTGGCACGCCGTCTTCTGCGTCGCTCTTCACGAGACAGACCAGCACATGGGGAACCAGCGCCGCTCGATAGGTAAGCCTCTTCGGAAATAGCACAAGGTTCTAATGTTCTGTCCCTAGAACAAGTTAAAAGCTGTTCAGGTTTAGATGTTCCATTACTTTGCTTTATTACATGAAAGTGAAAATTTTACGTATCCAATTATTGCCGTAAAAGGCAATGCCGTAAAAGGCAAATGCCGGATACGCGTGGTTGTGCGAAGTGAGAATTGAAATATTTGATCGTATAACATTGAACTATACTTAGAAAGAGTATTAATTACTTTGCAAATTGGATACACAAATCTCGCGCGAAACGGTGCGTGACAGCGCTGGTTTCCGCGGTACATCTTTTGGTGTCAAAGGATCAACGTGATTTCAATTCTCGCTAATTAGATCCACGCCTGGCGTCGCCGGCTTGGAAACATCAAAATGCAAAAAAAAAAACGAATGTATTCAAATATAGAAGAATACACAAATCTTCGAATGATTTTGTAGAACAACTGTGATAGTCACAAAATTTGGCTCCAGATAAAAACACAACTCTTTACCTATCTAGGTATAGTAGCCGCCACGAGTCTTGAGTGCAAATGTCAAGTTCATTTTTGGGTTCCTGTCTGGGTTTTCTGGGTCGCCGACGCTGCACGCGATTAGTCCATCAGTCGGAGCGACGTGCAGCGTTGGCGCTCCTAATAACCCAGAAAGGAACCCAAAAATAAACTTGATCTTTGTGCTCACGACTCATGGCGCCTACTCTATCTTTTGTTTAGTACCTACCAACTAAACTTGAATCACAAAGTTAGTCTGGCTTAGGCTGCCTACAATTTACAAACAATAATAAAAAGATTAGAAACAGTTGATGGATAGGTGCATTACTCATAGGTACTACCTACTTTAAATTCTTCGGATTGCGGGCTGCACGCATTCCTAAACTATTGGTAACGGTAATAATGGCTGGTACCAAAAGAATTGAAGACAAGTAAATTGTAAAAATAAAATATCTACTAGATAACAGTTTTAGTCATAACAGTCATTAGTAGGTACCTACCTATAAATACGAACATGACATTTATTTATGTCAGGATTGTTTTTTTGAAGGTTGCAAGGATAGTATTGATTTTAAGGTCTATTATCACTTACTAGTACTACTATGTAGTAGGTACTGCATTAAAAGCGGCTTGTAAATGAATAGGTACAATTGTTAACTTCATAATACTTTCGTGAAATTTTTTAGTATAAATAAAAAACGACAGATTTGTACAAGGGGTTCCGTGACGCTGTACAATACACGTACAATAAATACAATACACACGTATGGAAACACACTCTAATTTTTAACTTTATTTTATTTTATGGTGCAAAACATTAAGCTCTATGACAGTCGGACGAACAAACAGCAAAGCCTTAGTAGTAACAGGGTTCCGTTGGGACGTTTTGGTTACAGAACTCTGAAAACCTGAGATTATATTTTTTTGAGAGAAGTCGATCTGACGACTTGGGAGTTGAAAGTATTACAATTGTATACACTTACATAATAACGTGTAAACATAGGAACACATCAAACAAGTACCTCCAGCTCAAAGGGGACGGCAGAGGTGGACAGATTCACGTCATTCGGGAAACACTACGTCATATCATTATCAGGAATATATGTATGAAGTGTATTGAAATCTACCTGCACAGTCATCGCGATAACGAGTACTTGGAATAAATACCTCGTAACTACCTAGTTAGCCTAGTGGTCCTAAGCGCGACTGCTACGCTAGAGGTCTTGGGCTCGATTCCCAGGTCGGGCAAAAAGTGTTACTGGGTTTTTCTGTGAAATTCTCAGTAGCAGCTCGGAGTTAGGATTTGTGCCCGGCTAATTTCAATAGGCCCTATTTCATGGGACCTAAACATACCGGCGAACTGTGGGTGTACACTGGTACACCTCTGCCTAACCCTTCGGGGAATACAGGCGTGATGGTATGTTAAATACCCAATGTATAATTTCATAATTTAGATAATTTATCGTATCTGCAAAGAAGTCGAGTTTTTTGTGTAAATACTTAGCTTCAAATATCTAAGTAGGTATTGAAAGTCTCACTGAAACTAGGGGAAGTATTCATAGGTTAAAAATAAAGTCGTTTCCCAGCAACATTTTTTACTCAATGTTACTTAGGTTGATGGACAGTAGGTATGCGTAGCTAACGACTATGTAATGTGTCTTTTTACAACCCTATGTTTACCTTAGATTTGTTTTAATATATATAGGTTTATCATAAAATTAAACTAATTTATAAAAAGAAAGAAAGCTCGTAGGGCTTAAAAAAACTCGTCCGCATCGCTGTCAATGGTTCAAGTGTCAAAAAAACTGGCATCATTGCCACCTTGTATAGCAATGTTATTTCTACGGCCCAAGAAAAGTACAGCCCTCTGGTCACGTGGAGAGTCGACCAGCCGCTTGGCGATGTCCCAAAAAAGTAGATGATGTTTACAATAAATAAAGTTTACCTTTTCCTTGGAGCCAAGTTCTCTCTCCCCGTGATAGGGAGTAGGGCCTCCCGTGGCTCCGCCAACATACACGATAAGGAGCCATCGTCCATGCCACTAGCCTCCAGCCAACTTTTCATGATCACACTAAATATGAAAAGAGAATTTAGTATTTTATGCCTTATTCGAAGGTTGCTAAAATAAAAATTAGAAACAGGAAAAATAAAAAAGGTATTTTGTGAAAAAGAACTTAACTCTACCAATGTTTAAGTAGAATTTCATTTGTCTGATAGTGGGCTTTTGATCCTAGATTAAAGGTCTTTAATATTACTATAAGGCTGGTGCATTATTTAGTCATTTCTTAAAAAGCTTCTCGATAAGACAGTTCTAATGGGTAGTCAGACTGTAGAGGCCTGAAAAACTATTTAATCTTAGGTTCACGAAAACTACTTTATCATTCAATAGTTATAAACCCCCCGTTATAAGTTATTAACTGCCCCGTTGGTCTCGTGGTCGCAAGCGCGGTCGAGGTCGAGCGATAAGTATTATTGGGTTTTTCCATTTGGAATTTCTCAGTAGCAGCTCGGAGTTAGGATTTGTGCCCGGTTAATGGCAATAGGCTCGCCTCCTATTACATGGGACCTAAACATACCGGCGAACTGTGGGTGTAAATTGGTACACCTCTGCCTAACCCTTCGGGGAATACAGGCGTGATGGTATGTTGTTGTAGTTATAAAAATATGCAGACAAAAGACAAAAAGTCGTTTAGTAGTTTCGTCTATCGGTTAGTATCGCACTATCTTGTTTTCAATCGTAAACCAGCATAATTGATATAAGCAATTAAAGCAACTGAACTACATATTTCTATCGTATTTTTTTTAACTAAATCAATACTTGCACATGTACTTCCGGTTATTAAATTACCTTATTATGTAATTAACAAGACTGCTCCTAATACAAAAGCCAAAACTCCAGTAACAAATAGAATGAGACCCGAGAACATCATCAAACGAATCGATTCGATACGGTTAGTGGGCATGATTCGATTACTAGAAGGGTTGGGGGCGATATAAAAAGAATAAATACGGATTTATTATCCCCTAAAGGCCTCGCTTAGTGCTAGGTGTGAACGCGTGTTGTAATATTTATCTCAAGCACTCTCTACCCTTGCGGCCAGTCAATTCGTTTTGATCAGAAATCAAAACATACGTGTCTTGGGGTACTCGTATTTGAAGCTTGCGTCTTTTGAACCACTTTGTAGCAATAGAGGAAACTTGTTTTTATTATTATTTTTGGTTGGAAATATTTTTAAGGGGATCAATGCGTTATGTGCGCAAAGTTTGGGCTAAAACATAAATAAATAAATGTTGTAAAGTATACTTTGGTAAGACGTATCGTGTTGCCCAGTAATTGGGTTGGTGAGGTCAGACGGGCAGTCGTACCATGTAAAACACTGGTATTCCGCTGCATCCGGTTAGACTGGAAGCCGACCCCAACATAGGGAAAACGAGTGCCTAGAGTTAGCTAGTATTAATAACTTTGAAAACACACGCTTGGATATGGCCACACGTAAAGAAATTAGAAGGGATAAAAGTGAGACCATCAATGGAACCTTTGCTTACAAAGGTATATTAAAGGTAAGTTGAAAAAAAGATCTAAAATCCATCAGCCTAGCCTAGGTAAGTGCATACTGATTGCCCCATGTTCACTTGCCCAAATTAACGTTTGCCCGAAGAACTTCCGTCCGAATGAACAAATCATCTAAATATCGGTTTCCTCAGCTTTGCCTTTTCCCCAAAGGAGACACCTCTAGGACTTACTGTAGGGTATCTCAAGATAGACTTACTGTAGGGTATCTCAAAATCGGTTAGCTTTTGGTCTTCTGATTATCCGTAATCTTTCATTGATTTTGATGCCTCTGGTGTTCCAGGCGGCCATAGGCTACGGTAATCGCTCAACATTAGGCAGGCCGTATGCCTCTTAGACACCACAGTGGTACAAAAAATCTACAAATACTGTGTACCTTTAAAAAGTAGTATTTAGGTAGAAATAAAAAATGAAAACTGAACATCAAACACTTGTGACTGACTCGGCGGCTGAGTGCAGAGCACGGTTACTACTTAGGTATACTGTACCTTCGTGTTACCGTTAGAAAATTTTCATTAAATTATTTTCACATAGTCATAGCCAACTACATTTCCTACTTGACATTGAAAATGTAACAGATTGAACGTGGTCTTAAGTTCTCTCAAGTTTTACAGTAATTTATTTCAGGCAATCTACGGTTGGTTTATAAACCATTCAATAATACTTTTTTAGTTATTTTTATGGTTGACTGATGTACCTACAATCTTTAAGCAAATTTGGATACTTAGTAATATAAACTACGATAATAATGAATACTGTTTCGGAGATCGTTCATGCACAGTTAAAAATTCTCAGATTATCTACTTATCCCTTTAGATAAAATACTGATTACTTGGATACTCACGTATTTTATTAGCCGATTGTTCACTATCCTTTAAAACATTTTAAAGATTTTTATTTTACACTATGAACTGTAGAAGTCCTAAATATTACACTAGATAAATTATTACTTTATGAAACCAAAGACTAAGAAAAAAAATTTTTTTTCACAATTTTCACTATACTGTATCACACTCAGATTCACACTAGTGAGGAGGCCAGCATCCCTTGGCTTTTATCCTCTCTGGAAGGGGATGGACCAACCCTCTCAACAGAGAGGGCGGTGCCCAATACAACATTTATACGAGAATACAAACAAGAAAATTCAGGATAGACGAATGTTAATTTTCAAATATATCAATGTTAGTTTATTTAATGTTGAATATTTTTTATTTTTGTTAAAGATATGTGTGTTAAATCTATAGTGACTGATTTGAGTCGTTATAAGGTATAACATTTCCAGTATCAACAATAAGTTTTTCAGAAAATCGTCAAAACGGACAAATACAGGGTAGATGATAGTGTCCCTGATAAAAGCTGAAAGCCAATTTTGCCTTAGACCACTAGGAAAAACTCGTAGAGATCTTTCGTATTGCAAACATCAAATTATTTAGTACTTACCTACCTACATATTTCTTATTACATACTTACCTACCAGCTTACTATCATATCTAAATGACCGATTAGACGATTACAGTCCAAGGTGAAACCAATTAATATCATACCTACTTATCCTACTTACCGGAACCTACTTACGACGACGCGCGATGTATTGAACATGTAAAATTATAATGTTACGAAATTAAACCTAATTACGACAATATAGGGAGGCGTTTGCCTAGCAGTGGAACAACTTGGCATATTTTTACAATCCTCTTTTCCTTCTATCCCTTTAGTAGTTTCTTGCACCTACTCATCTATCTTGTATTTGTCTAATTTCAAAATCCTCGACTTTGCATACAAACTTTTATAATAAAGAAACTCAAATTCATCTTGGTATATCCGCAGCTTCCGTGTGTCTCCGTACCCGCCTAGCGTAGGGATGCACCAATCCCGGCCGACTCCGCCTATCGATCCCAGCCATCCCGGGACACAGGTGTTCCCGGGTAATTGACGATGTGAAATGGATTGTACCCAAAAACATCTCGATGTGTTTCGCCAATATTCAAGTTTGATTATCCGAAGTTTTGGTTGTCTTTGTTGAAGAAGAGATTGCCTTATAAGCTTTTACGTAACAAATTAATAACATTTTGCAGATGTCATTGCACCGAGATGTTACAGTATTGCCAAACCATGGCTAAGCGTCACCATTGTTGCTAGGTATCTCTCTAGACTTTGGACTTTGTCGGACAACATATGGATCACTGCGCACCAATGGGGTAAAAACTAAATATAGATTTCATCATCAACTTTTTCTTATGGCCTGTAAATATAGAAAACTGATCAGGAACAGAACTAAGTGGAAATGAATTAGCGAAGAACATTAAAGTGCTTCCATCCTTTTCTAGCCTGTTCCTGCAAACTATTTTAGCAGACAGAGGGTTTTTAAGAAATTCCTGTGCCCGTGATAGAAAAATACGTGATCTTCTATAGATAAACAAAATGCTACTATATTTGTTACAATAAACAACTGCCACACGAAAGCCATTGGTTGACTTTCAAAGTTATTAGATAACAAACAAACTTCGACCTTTTAAGGTAACTTATGTTGTTATCACAGCAGAATATAATAGGATTTTATTTTTGTAACCTAACCTTAACCTGACCTAAGTTTTGTCGCCGATAGCATTTTTATGAAGTAGTAATAATTAGTTCTATATTATTCTTGTAAATATTTATTGTTTAGCAGAAAAGGTGACAGGGTTTATGTTAGGTTCTGGGCGCCAGTGAGAGCAGTCTCCCAACAGAGCATGCTCTTTCTTGAGTACTGAGCTACTACCGCTTTCTTTATCAATTCTATTTCAGCAGTACTTCTCGAGATCTTAGTTGAGGCTCTGAACTAAGGCCATTGACCACATCGGCACCGTAGGATCATGCCAACCACTTTTCCTGCTAGGTCAAATTTTTTTTTCTTATTATTATCGTATATTTAAAGTAGGTTAATGGGTAGTCCCCTACGTGGTATGGTTCGTTTCGGTAGTTAATCTTTTCATTTATTCTGATAAGAAAATCCAGAAAAACAAACAGAAGTTTACTAAGAATATACTAAGTGTTTTAACATCTATCATATCCGATAAACTACACATTTCACATACCATCACGCTTATATTCCCCGAAAGGTTAGTCAGAGGTGTACCAATGTACACTACCCATTTTATTTTATCAATTTTTCCATTATCAGTGTTGCGAGTGAACGTACACAACAATATTTGAACACCTGCAGGCTTTATATGAGTAATTACCTCTCAATCTATCGTTATTGATTAAATTAATTGCATTTACTAAAATTAGAGAGACTTATCAAATTATAACAAAATGTCCCGCAACCAACAATCTTATCTACAGAGAATATGTACATTGTGAAACATTGTAATGTTAATCACATGATTGAGCCTCTTCATGGATCGTATAGTAGTCGCCAGGAGTCGTGAGCACACAAGTCAAGTTCATTTTGGGTTCTGGGTTTTTTGGTTCGTCTGTCGGACTGATCGCGTGCAGCGTGGGCGCCCCAAAAAATCCAGAAATGAACCTAGAAATCCAAAAATGGCCTAGACTGTGCTCATGACTTGTGGCGGCTACTATATCAACTATGATTCCAAAACTATGAAAATATTTCTAAAAGACCCAGACTTTGATGGCATGGACTTCCGTCGGCACACGGAGACCGAACTTGAATTCCACGTAGACGAATTTGCGGGCAAAAGCTAACATGAATGTAATTGGGTCAGTTACGTAAATCAGCTACATTTAATGAAGTATTTAAATGAAGCTGAGTTTAAGGTTAACATTCATTGTCATTTTGAAATAAAACACTGACTTCTCTTACTTAAAATTCGGATTATAGTGATAATGACATAAAATAAGTAGGTTTATTGTAATTATTAAAGATTAAAAAGTACTTGTAGATAACATAAAGAATATGTGTGTTATTTTATGATTTCACTTCGTACACCTTTCTCGTAAATCATTATTATGAGGAAGCTCTGGGTGGAGCGAACAGAAAAATACAGTTTGCATTACTAGTCTATGAAAAACACAAAATTATTTTTTTTATGTAACCCCAGACGGATGAATAAAAATCCCTACCGCAGCTAACAAGAGCTGATAACTTTGAAATCGCTGAACCGATTTCCGTCAAACATAGCTATGAACACTCCAGACTAATAAACCATTCAAACAAAACTAAATCAAAATCGGTTACAGCGTTCGGGAGCTACGGTGCCACAGACACACACACAGACATGTCAAATTTATAACACTCCGTCGTTTTTGCGTCGGGGGTTTAAAACCACAGGATCACTAAATGAAAGCTAAGCTAATTTAGTTGTTCCTACAATTTACCATAATCTATGAAACCAGAAGAACTGGCTTAAGAACTGCAGTCAGTCTTACAGTGCCCTTCTTAAAGAGATAGTTGGAACACCAGCTTATCTAAGCTCATAGGCATTTTGCCTTGACTTTCTGTCTCTGTTTATTTCCCTTACCGTCCTTGGTCTTTGAAATACTCCAAAGCCAAGGCTTATGTACCTGCAATGAAGAAGATTCACCAGCATTTTAAAAATACACTAGCTACTCTTGAGATTGTCCAATCAGTTTACAACCGTTGTACGTACGCTCGATTGTGGTCGCCTGCCGATAAATTCCAAATTCAAAACGTCTGTTATCTGAATTTAAACGGCATCTCATTTCCATTTCACCGCCCAGAAAATGAATTACTCGATCACAAACTAAGTTAAATTATGCAAAGAATCATGTACCGGTCCGCGACGTCCTCGGTCTAATGTCAGTTCGCAATTCTGTATTAATACTATAATAAACAGTTATACATAACAAATATAATACTCTGACAACATATTTCACGAAGGTCATGGCAAACGCTAATTTTCTTTATGCGACGTCGCAACGGATCACGCGATGTAAATGAAGCAATGTATTTTTTTTTGTTTTCCGCTATTATGAAGTTGCAATTATAAATCTGTGTTTAACTAAATGGTAGGAAGCTTAGGAAGGTATTCGAGATTTTATGGGTCTCATGACGCCTTACACGTGACGTTATCGACATCGTTCATTGAAACACGTAAAAGCTCGATAGCTAAATTATGTTTAACAGTAGTTATAACTTGTTCAAAGTTCCAATCTAGTAATTAGTATTGCGAGAAATGTATAATTGCGTAATCCTTACATGTCGAGTTGCTGTCAGCTTGTTGATTTTCATTCTCTTCACATTCTTATACTAGTACAAGTTTTTGGTAATGTGGTTACCTTTGCAGGAAGCAATGTGTTTTCTCCATTAACTGGGTACCTATTTATTAAGGAACACGCATCTTAAGTAAAGGAAGCAGTTATATACATACTTTTGAAGATAGTTATTCTAGGTACGTTACAAAAGTTGTACCTAATATCATGAACCTGATACACGCCACAATTTTTCGGGTCTATATTTGAATTAAAAATTTAGTACAACGAGATACTACCCTTGGAATTCAAATTAAACCATTAAACCAATCATCATTTAGGATAATAATCGTGTTATTACGGTAATGCACGATAGATAGTAATCTGTTATCTAAAGTTCAAGGTATTTTCGAAGAAGTAGAAAATACAAAATTCGAGTTGAAAAGAACGAAATGCTTTTTCAAATAATCGTTGAATGAAAAGCACGGGGAAAATTACGTTGAAAGCGTAGTTTTGGTTAGCTTTACTGCTCCTAATTTGTTCAGGGCGCATGCAAGAATTTTCTATTCAGGGGAGGCATTGAACCCTTGAAAGTAACCTACGCAACCTACACGTGTATACCGCGTCGCCATAACGACCACGCGGTTAGGCCAATAGACTTTCCCATTTTCCGGCGAACAATTGAAGGCCTCCAGCTATTCTGACAAATAAATTTCATTTTTGACATCTAAAAAGTGCCCAAGCAATCAGTGATAATTTTACACAACCTTTTGGAATTCTTTGTAATATTGTGATATTTTCGTACGAGTATGGCGTTTAACTTCGATAGTGGTCAAGTACGTAAAATTATTTTTGTTGCTTGAAATAATTTGTATCTAATAGTGAAACGTACGTGGAAATAATTTGTAAGTAATCTCCTATTTGTACTTCTTGAGGATTTTATGATAAGGCACTTGATAGATTGTAAAGAATTCTTGTTGCTACGTCCTATGTCGATAGTCTAGTATTATGGTCAATTTGACCAATATGCGACCTTAGTATCAGTACATACCTATTGTAGTATCGTGCTACATTCATGTGCATGACGCTACGCATAAAGTCCGGCTCACATATCATTATTATTATCAACATTATCCAAATATCAATAAAAATCACGTTGTTGCTGCTTTGGTTGGACAGAAGTACTCTTACTTACTCTACTCGTACTTACTCTGATAGTAACCTTTGTCTTCTTCAGTAGCTTGCTCTTCCACGTAGGTCACAACCTAACCTATGCTACTACTAGGTACTCCTAGTGGTAACTTTAACAAGAGGGTTTTTGAGGAATGTGTTTAAATGTACCTAGATAGTGTTACATCCGTCTGTGACGAATACAGACTACTAGGACGGTGTCGCCTATTTTAGACTTAGTAGCCTGTTAGTTTATTATTTTGGAGGATTAAAATGCACCTGGTTTAGCAAACAGGTTCATTTTAGCAGGGAACATGTCTCACATACCCCTTACATCAATGACTTAGAGCTATGTTAGAAATTAGGAATCCATCATGAAGTAGCCACGGCTTTAACGCCTCGAGCAAGGGTGGTGACTTCTCGAAGTATGTTGCCGTTGTCCTGAATCACATTTAAGTAGGAATGAACTTAAACTCCGCAAGTCCTTCTTACTTTTTATTTAGCCCACAAATCATCATGTCCAGTTGATCCAATAATGATCCAATGCTGTTAATCCCATAAATTCTATCGCCCTGCACCTGCAGCTCGTTTTACTCTCCCCTAAAATAGTGCAGGGCGAACGTTTTTTACTTACTTACAAATTGTAATTCTTTTAATCTCAGTTAGATACATCCAATTACATCGTAAACATCCTTAGCTTTGAGTACATCATTCAAATATTAATCGTATTGCGAATGCAAGTAAAGTTCAAAATCGTTCATATTTTTGTCGTTCTAATGGGTCAGAGGGGTGATTTTTTATTTGAGACTGAATGACAATTTTTTACACCATTGTGTGCAATGTTAATCCGTGTTTGACACATCGTGCTGGTAGTCTTTAGTTAATAGCTCTCGTGTATTCGGGATAAATTGTTTCCTGTATTGTTGATTTCATAGAAAAATGTTTTATTAAATCGTAGAGATTATAAGTAGACAAATGATGTTTTTTATCCTCCGCCGAGTTAACTGCGCTAGCCTGGCTTATGTGTTTTTGTAGGGTAAACAAACGGTATGTTATTGATTAAGCAATTACTAAAAAGCGACCACTCTGTCAGATGAATAATTTATGACTGACCCAAAATCGATTGCTTCATAAAGTACCTGACTTTTTTTTTAGGGATGGGAAATCACCAAATTACTTCCCCCGCCCTGGGCGGGGCGGGAGGGAGTGTCAGACTTTTACTGACTAAAACCCTTTGTTCCTTCTTGTGCCCTTTGCGTTCCGGGGGCGCGGTATCTCTTACGAACAACCCGCAGCCCCGGCAGATAAAGTACCTGACTAAGTCGTCATTAAATAAACAGTTTCTAACCGAGAAGCTTTATCTGAGTTTTCAACAGAGGGTCTCTAAAAAGAACACTGTTAACTTATACGTAGGAATATGTAGTAGTTGCCACCAGTCGTGTGCACAAATGTCATGTTAATTTTCGGGATTTCGGGTTCTTTGATGGGTATTTTGGGCCGCCGCCGCTGCACACGATTGGTACCTCAATCGAACCGATCGCATGCAGCGTCGGTGCCCTGAAAAACCCCGGAAGGAACCCAAAAACCGAAAAATTAATTTGACAGTTGTGCTCACGAGTCGTGGCGACTATTATTCATACTTGTATTTATTATATTAAAAGCCACGCGAAATCCTAATGTCTGTTTATGTTTAAACAGACATTAGGATTTCTTGTCCAGCAGATCAATTTTTGACGTAGGTAATTAGAATGTGTTTTTGAACGTACTTTTTGTTCTTAGCCATCAAGTAGGTATAAGTACCTACTGATCAATCCTTCACACACATTTTTAGCATGCCGACCCTAAGTAGAGATATACACCTTCTCGTTAATAACCTAAATGGAACTCAACTCTAACCAAACGCCAGTCACAAATCATGCCTTCGTTAGCAGCTAATTAGATTTCCCTATTCGACTTCTATACATATAGCTATAAAGTCGTAGTATAGTTTACACAACGACTTAACGAGTGCGTGATTCTCGCCGGAAGCCGATAGGGGGAGCTTCGTGTCGTGACTCAAGTCGAACCGAAGATGTTTAACAATCGACCTTAAGTTTTACAACTTAAAATAGCCTGTCTATTCCTGTACGAGACATTTATCAAAGTCATGAAGTTTTAACGAACGGAAGTATCGACTGACGGATGCCTACGAAAGAATAGGATTTTCGCCAAAAAGGTTTCGTAATCGTGCTATAAATTGTCAATTTACATATTTGTATGGGAAAATTTCATGTAAATTGTAAATCTAATGGACAATTTATAGCATTATTTACGTTGTTTATGAAGTTAGTTCACATTTCGTAGTTGGTCACGACAAATATGTACCTACTTACTTACGTAATGAAATATTAATCGAACGGTACGGTAATACGGTGGGAGAGACGTCGAAACGTAGACCCTTACCATGGATTCAGTAACTGAGTAAAACATTTTCACTGGTAAAAAATAATCAGCTGCTTTCATGATTTAGCTCTTTCATCCATTTTGACCGTGTAGGTGTTGCATTTTTACTTGGATCTGTTTTTAATTTTTTTTAATAATCGACGTAAAATTTAATTGCGGTATAGAATCATAAACTGAATTTTTAAAGTCTTCGTTACGATTTGCCTTGCACCGTGTATACTGTACGAGATCAAAAAAATTAAACCGGAAACGTCCTAGGTCGTTTACTCGTCTCCCGTCACTTCTCCTTTCTGGGTCCTGAAATTAAGAATCATTGCTAGCTATAATTGCGCTGTACCTCCCCATTCGGCTCTACTTCAAGCGTTGCACGAACATTTTCAGTCATTATGCATGGGTTGTAGTGGATAAATCTGTCATAATAAGTTTAGATTTTTTGATACATACTAAATCAACCGCCGATGTCTTAGTTACGGCTAACAATGCGAGCAGAAGCATTGTTGTAGTTTTATTGATAGCTCTATGTAGCCAATACCTACCATGGAATTGACTAGAACCATTCCTGATCTCGAATGCCCTATAAGTAAGTACCTACTATTTTTATAGACCATTGCTATTATATGGTAATATTATGGAAATTAGAATGTAAGAAACGCAATGAAATGCTGAAAAGTTAAGACGTCTTTTTCCATACTATCGTAGTAGTTTTTATAACAGTACCATTTGATGTAGTTACTTAGGTAGGTATCCACCTACGTTTTCGAAAGCTATTCATGCACGCAACTAAAGTCTTACAAAAAGAACATACCCAAATTAGGGTTAACTTTTAGTCAATAGAATTCTATATTTAGCTTGACGATGACGTTGCAAAAAGTCAATCGCACAACCCTTACGTAAGTCTCGGTTTGAGCCGAACAGCTATAAGCCATTTAAATGTGGCTGACTGAATACCGTGAACAAGTTCAGGGTCTAACCGCAAATTGATGCCATTACGCAACACGCTATATGAGAATCAGTCACAATTGATTACGAATGTTGCGATGTGATTGATAAAGTTTACTGTCTTAATACTAGCCAGCCTATCCTATAATAGTCCCACTGCAAGAAATATGCCTCTTCACATACATAGAAGGCACGAGCATTGATTACCTCGCTTGCACAGTGTGCTGTATTGTGTGTTGTGCGGATTGGCAGTTTTAGACTTGTAAGTAATAATTAGGTGTAAGTCCAGGTTTCGTCACTATGATTTCCTTTACCCAAGTCAGTGATGTCCCAAGATAAACTTAGACAGTACACATGAATTGTAAAAGCCACATTGGTATTTTCCCGATTTCGAACTTCAACCCCATGCATTGGAGATTGTTACTGTTTTAGTCTTACATACATACAGAGAGGTGAAGAGGTGTACTAATATACACCCACAGTTCGCCGGTATGTTTAAGCCCCATGTAATAGGGGGCGCCTATTGCCATCAACCGGGCACAAATCCTACATGCGAGCTGTTACTGAGAATTTCATAGAACAACCCAATAAAACTTTTTGCTTGACCTGGGAATCGAACCCAAGACCTTTAGCGTAGCAGTCGCGCTTAGGACCACTAGGCTAACGAGGCAGTGTTTTAGTTCTAACACATTTATATCTATGTTTCTATACATTCGTACTAACATTGAAATTCTACGTTAGTCAAATCTCGCCAATTTTCCCTACATCTATCTAGGTATACCTATCATGTTGAGCGGTTTTGTTCATGTTCATTTTGTACCTTGCACTTGAAACAATATTCATTTTTCGTGTTGCAGGAATAGACATGCAACACTTCGATTTACATTCTATTTTTTTTTATATTTTCTTCAAGACTTTCCACTTGCAAGGCTGTACTTTATGTGTCTTCACTTCATTGTTATTACCACGCGATGCAATTGAATGTAGGCAGGTTTAAAAACAAGAATACCTATCTATTGTCTGCCAGTTAAAAATATTCTTGTTTTTAAACACAGTGATAGAAATACAGGGTGGATTCTTGAGAAGGGTCGACCTTAACCGTTATAGTTACAGGAAAATGTTCTTAGGAGACCATCCCTAAATTTTTGAGATATTCTGAACTGCATTCACAGATTTTGGAAAAAATGTACAGTAAGCGAAAAGAATGCTAAAATAATCGTTTTTCCGTTCAAAATGTATGGGAAAAATATTTAGCGATTTCTGTAATTTCTAGTACCTACTCATACCTTACATGGTCCTATAGTCTTTTGATTCCTACATGAAATAGGATCAAATGATATAAAAAAATTGTACTTAAGCATTTTTTTCGCTAAGGTATATAAATTTACGAGTTTTTACGATAGATAATGACAATGGTAGGTATTGTTTTCGGATTTGGCCATGTTATTATTAAGCATGCGTGTTTGATATGAGCGAACAGTCATAAAACAAGTCCTTACCCTGCCTTCTTCAATTTTATATATTTGCGAATGCGTTTTTATTGGAATACGCTTTGAAGACCTTGGGAAATCAATGCTTCTGTTGTCCTTGCATGGCCAATACACTTTTGTTTATCTTAGCGGTCATTGGTATTTCTCATGTTTTAGGCAACATAATATCTTACCAGCTTTATAAAGAATTTCTCTAAAGCCACATTTTGTAATTGAATCTCTAACTACGCCTATTTGAAGTGTTGGGCACAAGTGAGCCCAAATGTTGCCAAAAAGTAGTGTTAACTTTTTCAATACTCAAAAAATTTTTGACAAGATAATTCTAAATTATTGCGGGCATTTTTAATTTAGGCAAATGGGCGCATGATGTATGGGGTAAATAACAATTTGCAACCCTTTGTTGAGGGGATGATTATTATAACGCCCAGCTCTACAGGGGGTGAGTTGACACCTGATCAATGGGTGGCGGGTGTATGGTGCAATTGTTATATTTTATGGGATTCTTTTTTTATTTGAAGACCTCTCAACTTTTGTAACAAAGGGTTCTTTCTTTTCGTATTTGCACTTGTTTTCTGCTAAAATATGTCATGATCTGATGATGAGTCTAGATCATTTAGGTACTATATCTGTTAATGTCTCTAGTTCTAGCACCATGACAAAATCTCTTAAGAAAGTATCTCAATCAAATTATCATAAAGAACAACATATTTTTCTGTTTTGTGACTTAGATAATGTATATTATAGAGATGACATGATGATTTTGTTCTATGAAGGGTGGAGTATCTGTTAATTTTTTTTATTTTATAATATCAGTGGCACGTGTTTTGCCACCGCAGGCACGCGCCACACGTCAACGCATAATAACCATAGTATGAGAGTGAAAACGCTGTTATTACCAATACGGTGATTATTGGTAGTAAACATGATTAAACTTTAAGATATATCATATAATATGTTAATTTCATATTGTTATACTAACAGTTCAACAAGGAATCCACGCCAAAGCGACTGGGTAACTGGCAAGTCCCACGATGGTCGCCAACAAGAGCAAGGCCTCTAGAAATGCGACCTGATCCCAAACCCATATGTGATGGGAACGGCCACTTTCTGCCCGGAGCACCGAGAGGCACGTCACGATGTTTCGGCCATTACACCGGCACTTGGGAGCTTCCAAGGAAAATAACAAGAAAAGTCGGTAAGTACATAAAATTGCGTTGCGACTCTAATAAAACTTCCATCACTAAAACTTCGACGAATTATATTATTAGGTACTGTTCGACCTTGATAATAGCCATAAAGCTCCGTCATTTATTTGTCAACATACACGCAAAACACTTCCTTCTTCCCAAAAGTATCGTGTTACGCAGTAGTTAGGTGACTGTTTTTGAATATTTCGCTACTTACCGATTTGCTCAATGGCTGCATAAACATGGAATTCTGTTAAAATCGATGACCTATTAATGCGTCTGCACGCGAAATGCGAATCCTGCTATATTTTGTTTATGACGAAATTGAAATGAGGACATGGCATTTATCTGCCACGCGCATGTGGAGCGTAAGGCTCTTCATAGCAAGACGTGCATTGTTATCGAGTGCTCCTCTGTGTCGTTTCAGCGGAGGAGTTAGCCCAAGAGCCGCCGATTGGAAGATTTCCAGACTGGCTGAATCTTCGCGTTCAAAGGCCGAAAGCGGCTGAGAAGGCGCGCCTGCGCGCTGAGAAACGCGGTAAATCTAAAAAGGAGCAACCGAAGCCAAAAGTGTTGGACCCACAGACGTTCGAAGTGAGTGAATAGGGTTACACGCGCATTCGATTGAAAGACAGTTGAGCGGGAAACGTGCTCTTGTTTGTTTGTGGTGGCGTGGTTGTGTGTAGACTTGTCGCGTGTTGACACCGACGTATGTAGATACGTCGTATCATTGAAACTTTTGCGTTCCGAAGTAGGTCAGTGTTGGTGGTAGCCGTAGTTGCTTGTACTTTACTATTTTTTTCTTCTAATTTCAACTTTTTAGTTGGTACAGATAAGTTTGTGCCTGGTTCAAAACCGGGTTTTTATTTTGAAATAGGTGCATTAATTATTTGACTAATCTAATGATAGGTATAAAGCTAACAGCTTACTTGAAAAAGAAGGAGGTTCTAGATTCGACTGTATGTTTTTTTTGGTATGTTTGTTACGCGATCATTAGATCTTACCAACTGCCATTCTTACTCATGGAGTTTCTTGCACGTTCTTTTCTATAGAGACCTACGTTTTGGAACGAGCAACTAGCTTCAACTTTTTGTATGGGTAACTTCTTGACAATTCAAAAGTGCCTGTAAATGGTCTAATTGAAATAAATGTTTTGACTTTGACTTACCAAGAGGTATCGTGTTGCCCAGTAACTGGGTTGTGGAGGTCAGATAGGCAGTCGCTCCATGTAAAAGACTGATATGCAGCCGCATCCAGTTAGACTAGAAGCCGACCCCAAAATAGTTGGGGAAAGGCTAAGTAGTAGTAGTAGTTTCGCGATCAGTCCACCAACTATGAATAGTTTTTAATAATTCTTTTTGTTTGGTAAGTCATATTTCAGAGGTGGTTACATATAATTTTTTTCGAAATCGGTTATGTAGTTGGGTTTATAAATCAAAATAACAGAAAAAAATATATCAGTAAACGAAACTGCATATTCTGCTTTCTTGTGACTTTTAAGTGGTGTCTTATTATTAATTTACGTAGTATTGCCGTTCCTTCATGGATTTGGATGGCACTGCAACAGGAACAAGACATTAAAAAGAGAAAATTTAAAAACTTAAAAAAAAGTTAAAAGGTTATCTTTTTTTGCAAAAAAGCTTTTTAACTAGACAGTGGTACCAATATCTAGTTATCTAGTTACATGAAACAAGATTGTTAGTTCTTAGGCCTATCCCGGTCGG
Source organism: Caradrina kadenii (assembly GCA_947462355.1). Lineage (NCBI taxonomy): Eukaryota > Metazoa > Arthropoda > Insecta > Lepidoptera > Noctuidae > Caradrina > Caradrina kadenii. The sequence continues at coordinate 5,769,769 of OX381684.1, read as the reverse complement.
TATATTAATACAGATCATAAGGAGCGAGACTTTTATTAAAGTTTAACTTCGAAACAAGTGATAGTTATTGGGTTTAAATTATTATTTTCACCTTGTGTTTTATTAGATTATTAATTTTCTTTCGTTTTTATTTTATTTCAGCCATTGAAGTGCCCGGTACACAAACAGCAAAAGAAAATAATTCAAAGATCTTTAATTGGTTGTATTTGATTGAGGCTTCGTTTATTAGCGTAATTTACAAATATTTGTTATTTATTTAATAGATGCATTTGTAAAAAAAAAAAAATGAAATGGTTCTTTTAAATTTTTACATGTCTGTGCAAATAAGGAATCTGAATCTAAACAGGAACAGGAAAAGCATTTAAAAAGAAATGAACATGAAAATGATAAAGTCCAGGAAAATGTTGAAAATGAAGTAAGTAAAGACAACGATCCATTGGAGTTAAATGTTAAGTTACAACCAGTAGACAGCGATGGTCGCGGACCTTATGTGCCTGGTTCGTTGACCGATCCCGACAAAAGGCACGACAGCCACGAGCTTTTGGTCAAGGACGCTGTCGACCAAATACACGGACCTCAAGAGGAAGAAGGTCAAAAATTTTGGAGAAAAGTAGCTGAGAACGCAAAGAAAAATGATCAGGATGCAGAACAGAATAATATGAGAGACATTAAAACCAGTGGAACTCCTAAATTGCCTCACGTTAACGTCGCACAAAACTTCCAGTTTGCTAAGAGGATGCACGTCGGAAATCTGGAGCATCAGCCTTTGCCTGATACTTTGGGATACCGAAATTTAACAAAAATCGCTGAACATCGTGATTCTGATATCATTGTGAAGCCTTACGCTATCGGGTGGAAAGGATACGGCGCATCTGGCCCTACGTGTTGCACTAAGATGCGTGTTCATAGGCCCAAGACATGCGACCCCAAGAAAATTGACGGTGATCAAGGAGAAAGTCAAAGGCCGTCAACATCTGCGCCCGATTTAGGAGGACAATATACAAAGCCTATGTCCCTCATGGACCTAGCCATTTGCTGGGACTTCAGGCCAGAGGACCCCAAAAGGGAGCCGAGACCACCAAAGCACATAGACGGTTCAAACGGCTCGAAGGCGCCAGCTGTCTTCACTATGGTACATACACCGAAAGAAGAACATGAGGGTATCACCATTGGACATACTAATCCCATTTTCAATCAAAATCGTGAGGTAGGCGATGTCGGACATCACCCCGTGCCATACTTCGAGAAGGATATGGCAAAAGATAGACGAAAAGACTCTTGTGATGTTCAGCATTGTCCTCAACATGCTGCTGCTAATGAGAGAGGTTCCAGATCTGCATCATCTAGCAGGAAGAGCTCAGGTCAGTCTGGGAAGAAACCGGAATGTGATGGAGTTCACGGATGCGGCACCCCAAGTGAAACAAGTCACAAGCCTAGTCGTGGAGATACCAGGCCTGAGAAATTACAGCCTATAAAAGATGCGTGGAACACCAAAAACAAGAACAACAACAGTGCCTATGACGTTAATCGCAATCGTCATAGTTTGGAGTCGTACGAGAAGACTGCGCTAGCTCGAGGAAAGTTGCACCAAAGCTCGCCCAATGAGTCGCAACAATTTTCACGACGATCGACAAAAGACGATTTATTGAATATAAAACATAAGAATTGCGTGTCTTGTAATGGCGCAAAAATTGCCCAGGACACGAAACATAAGGAAGACTATAAGTTTGCGTTCAAAGCTGGTAATCCTCACTCAGTGCAGAGCGTGACTGGCTCTACTGACTCTAAAGGAGTAAAAATGCCTAAGATGCGGCATCCGTACACTAAGAAGTCTTATACAATTCCGACGTTAGCTCCTCCGTTTAGTATCTGGCGTGACGCAAACGCGACCGGCTACCCCGAACATTGGAGATTAGCAAGCGTTTATCAACACGCTTACAAACCAATTGAGCAGAGGCGCAAGCCGCTTATAGACAGCGTATATCAGTGATAATAAAAATGCACCTTAAGAGTATTCGTTTATTGGGTCCAATAACCAATAACAAAATGTACATGAAAGTATTATATTGAGCTGTTCAGAATTAAAATATTTCTTAAATGATAAATCGCGTTTAAATTCTTTATCATTACAGCTGCGCAACACCTGCGTGTTATCTGCTTTGATATAGGAATAATCCTCATGCGTAAGGCTGATTATAATTCAAGGTAGGAACCTTTCGTATTCCATGAAGAAAGTGCACTTTCTTATAGTTTCCCAAGCCTTGCTGCAGTAGTGGAACCATCCTTTTTCTGAGAGGTTGGGTACGTTAGTGATTTGATGCCTATTGACGCCGAGGATCATCCAACGTAGTCGTTTAGCTAGTTGCTCGAAGGCTGGATGGCCGCGGTAGATGTCCCGATTATCTGTGGAGTCACCATTATAAGGTCAAGCCCAGCTCAGGCGAGAGATAGTCTATGTTATTCTTTATTGTTCGTGAAGTTAGAATACTTTTAGCTTTTAATGCCGCACTGACAGTAGCGTGTGTTGTGCCATGGAATTCAGTGCTTTGTTTCCACAGACAAAAAGTACGTCAAAGACTATTTTCCGTCTGCTTTAAGGCTTATAATAATAATAGTTATTAGTCATAATGCAGCTGTTCATTCCGGTGATTAGATAATTTTTTATCTAATCCTTTAGACTCGATACCATTTGTTAGCCCTAAAGCCTCATTTACACATGAATACAATTATCGTTTGCTCTCCGTGCGGTTTTTACGAGTATCAGTTTAAATTATGATCAAAATCTGTTTCTCTTACTTAATTTGTTTACATTATTTAATTTATTTATACGTAACTTAATTTGTTTATACGTGTTTGGTATAATATATGAACTCGTATCCTAGTGTAAACGACCCTTTCGTTTCCTAATTGAGTAGGCTTAATCATACAATAAAACACGTGTGTAATGTCATATACCTACTTTCAATACACTGTGTAGTATTTTTATTGTATTTTCGTACCAATGTAGAATAACTAAAAAATATATAGGTTAGGCAAATAGAAAGAATAATCATGCTGTGGGTCGCATACTATATATATTATTTTGTTAATTTCTGTGTTTTAAACGATGTCGTTAAATGTAAAAAAATATTAGTACGACTACTACAATGACTTGAAAGGTTAAATGGACCAACCAAAATTAATTACTTAACTTCATCATAAATCACAACAAATTATCCAAAAAACATTAACAAAACTAAAATCGAATTCCTCCGCCAATAAAAAGCTAAATACAGAATGATTTATCGTAAAACTTTTACCGACGACGAACGTAACCTTCCCAAAGACAAATGAACGCGAGCAACTGAATGAAGTGACCTTGGCATTGCGAACAAACTTACCAAAGTCGCTGTATATTTCCGGCAGTAGGAACAGATTGATGGGCGTCCCACACTTGTCTATGCTGTACCCTTTACAAACACTATCCACATTCAAACTATTCTTGTTCGTGTCGCTGTACATGTACATTCCTGAGTTCAATTGTAGATTTGATTTCTGGAATGCTTTTCTGAAATATTTTTTACATATAATAAGTATTTGAATTCAATTTAAAGGATAAATGTTATTTTGACTAAAATTTTGTCAGTTAGGTCACTGAGGGAAATTACTTTTATTGAAAGTGGTAAAATGTATGCAGCGAGAGATTGCTCTGTGGGTCACGTGTTCGCAAGTGCGACTGCTGAGCTAGGGGTTCGATTCCCAAGTCGAGCAAATTGTCATTGGGTTTTTTCATTAGGAATTTCTTAGTAGCAGCTCGGAAGTTAGTGATGTGATACCCCGTGCTTCGGAAAGCACGTCTAGCCGTTAGCTACCGACCTCTCCTTGGTCGTGTCGGATTGCTGTCCCATCGGACTAGGAGAGTGAGAGATAAGCGCACACACTTGTGCAGTAGTGTCCATTGAGGTTACCTGGCGTGACCGAAATTCAGTCGGAAGAATATCAAAAGCGTAATGATTTAAGATTTGAAGCGAACTAGACAAAGTTTTTTATTTCTTAGCAGTAATGGTTTGAGTGTTACTGACGTGCGGTTGGCCAAGGCTATTGGGACCATAAAACAATGGCCTAAAGTTTTTAAAAAACCCATAAACAGTGGTGGAATTGCAATAACAACTAACCTGTATAGATCTTGCATAATGCACAAAGCTTCAGGAGTGAAATCTTCAAGCTGACAGCGGTTGTGTAGGAGCAGCAAGTGGGGGTGACTCTCACCGCCTCCCGTCGACTCCGAACTTTCTTGGTTGGTTGGAACTGTGTTCGACGCCGACAGAGAAGGCTTTAGCATTTCAGCTGCTTGGATGTATCTGAAAAATGTTTAGGACTTATTTCAATTTCATTGAGTTCAGACTTCCTTAAGCTATTAATAGATTCCCTGGAAAGATTTAGGGTGGCCTTTTAAAAAAACTCCTCAATTACTTACATTTTAGATATATATTGTTACTGAGCTGAGATGAGTAGATTTTAATTATTGGAATTGGTTTTCAAGGCAAACCTTGAAATAAAAATTAATGACAGACTGAGACTGAGATTAAAATGCGAATGTTCTTGAAAATTCGAGAATTGTTTTAGAAGTGTGACATTGCAGGTCACAAAAAGAACTTTTTATGGTGCAACATAAGAAGTCTTTTTTTGCACCACCCTCAAATAATCATGCGTCTCGTCGCCATTTGCAGTTTATGGCGCATTTCTCGAATGTAGAGTCATCATCTACTTAGCCTTTTCCCAACTAAGTTGGGGTCGGCTTCCAGTCTAACCGGACACAGCTGAGTACCAGTGTTTTACATGGCGCGACTGCCTGTCTGACCTCCACAACCCAGTTACTGGAAAACACGATACCTCTTGGTAAGACTGGTTGTCAGACTAACTGGCTTCTGACTATCCGTAACGACTGTCAAAGATCTACGAATGACAGCCGGGACCAACGGCTTTACGTGCTTTTCGAGCCACGGGTGTGTCACACCATCAACTTCCAAACTCCGGACTGCTACTGAGCAAATCCTAATGGAAAAACCCAATAACATTTTTTGCCCGACCTGGGAATCGAACCCGGGACCCCACGCTCATCAGTCGCGTTTGCGACCACGAGACCAACGGGGTAATTCTCGAATGTAGAGTAAGTTATTTAATATTAATTTTAAAACAATCGGAATAAAATTACCTCAAGAAATTATAATCCGTGAACCAGTCTTGTACAGCAATGAGTACATGGCAAATAGCCATCAAATAAGACGCTATCTGGAGACAGTCGACCGTCACCACGTTGGCACTTCTAGCTGTGATGGTCGTGTTGGACTCTTCGATCAGCGACGGCGACCACAGAGCTTGGCAGTCGAGAAGGATCACACGATCGTTCGTGATGTACATGTCGACACCTGAAATAGAGGAGTAAGTATTGTTTAATATAAGCTATCGGAGGGGGTGTTTGTGGTGGGTAGAAAGTTAAAAAAAAGAACTACATATATTTGTTTTGTAGTAGTGGCAATTTGAGGCCTAAATTCTTCATTTAACTAATAGATTTAATTTTGCCAAAACGAACCAAACACACGTCAAATTCTCAGAATTTTTTAAAGATTTTGGATATTCAAAGATTTTGAGTTAAGAGATTTTAAATTTTAAATCTATTCTTAGAATAAGTATTGGATGTACATTCAACTATTATTCCTAGATAGTGATTTCATAGTTTTAGCGAATTACTTAATTATAGGAAGATTCCGGTTTGGCTTATTTGGCAGCTTTGAAAAAGTCGTATGATACATCATGTATCTTATTATATTCCTTAATAGCGACCTGCCCGCGACTTCGTCCGCGTAGCTTATTTCACACGCGTTAAATTACGTCTTTTGTTACTGCAGGCTCCGCTCCCGTGGGTCGTAGCGTGATGTTATATAGCCTATGTTACTCAGGAATAATGTAATTATCTATTGGTAAAAGAATGGTTAAAATCGGTCCTGTAGTTTTGGAGCCTATTTGTTACAAACAAACAAACAAATCTTTCCTCTTTATAATATTAATATAGATTTAGCTATTAAAACTTTATGCACATAATGTAAAATACACTGTACATAGGCAGACTTAATGCCTTGGGCATTTTCTACCAGTCTGCCTTACTTTATTGTCTGTCCCCGCCTTCTAAACACCGCGAGGAATATCACGCGCGCCTTACTATTAGGTACCAGCTGTCTTTGAACACCCTTATTTTACATGAAGCGACTGCCTGTCTGTCCTCTACACCCCAGTTACCGGGCCCTTTGCTAATGTAACCTTATCTTATATTACCTTTTGTGCAATGGACTCCCCTCTCTATTTGTTCAATATCTTGCATTTTGAATTTAAATACACTGTCAGTTTTCTCCTGTGCTTTTGGTTCTGGGAGACCAGCAAAATCAAGTGCCTCCAGTTGATTCTCCAGTCCAACCTCATTGCTATCAAATGTGTTGTCAGCTGGCATCTCGTGGGAGTTTAATATTTGAGTGCAAAGGTTCTGATCATGCACATTATTAGCAATTAGGTTCAGTATCATTGATTTGCCTACACCTTGAGTACCTGAAATGAGTGAAAGATTTTTAAGAAAGCAAGACTTCTAATATATTTCTCTTATAATCCACTAAGTAGGTAGCATAGGCTTTTGAGGATCTTCAGAAAGGTTGGGTGTGCAGTACTTGTAAACGGTGTGCTTGTATGACCAGATATTATAATATGTAATGATGGTACCAAGTGGTGTTCTGTGCTTCTACCTTTAATAAACAAGCTTTTATTATATCACTACCACCTTACCTTATGTTATATTCTTCTTTGCATTATATTGAACTTGCATTATATGTATGAGAGTAACAACTAAACAAGGCCTGCATCTGCATGGTGGGTATGTAGCAAGTAATGAGATTTTCAACTATTTCACATTAATTTCTTACCTATTATCCCAACAACTAGATAATTGGTGCTTGAGTCATGCAGGAACTCTAAAGCGCTCATGTTGAGTTCCAGATTCTCGTCCAAAAGTTTAACCGGCTCTGTCATGAACTTTAGCGGTGGACTTGGCTTTTGTTCTGAAATTGAAATAAAATAATTTCACACTAATTCTTTTCGTATTATAGTAAACTAAAGAAATTTGTGGGAAAGAGTTTTAACATAAAATTGTTTATTAAGTATAGAGTATTTAAGCAAAGGTGAATAAGATAGAATATATCTTTACCTGTGTTTTTCTTTTCTTTATTTTCATTTTGAGCAATTTTATGGATAGATGGATGTCCATCACTTTCAGATGTTGAGATTTTGTTAGCTTTAGGGCTCTGGGATCGCTCCTCCTTAGGAGCACTCTGTTCTCTTGTCTTGAGTATTATAGTTGGCTGCTTTTCTTTCTCCTGCTTCTCTTTGGCCTGATCTTTTGAAGATTCGCGATCTGATTTTAAAATCACCGGCCTCCTTGGAGTGGTAGATTCCTGTATAATAAAATTTTAAAAGAGGTTAAGGGTTCATCAATGGTTTTGTGAAACTTTTAGAAGAAGACTATTCTATTGTCTATTAAATACATGCATTGGAAAAAAGAAGTTGGCTAATGGCAATAGGCTCACTTCCTATTACATGAGAAAGTAATCTTGGTAAAATGTGGAGGTACGTACTGAAAGTACAGTATATCTCTGCCGAGCTCAAGCCTGAAAAAATCCTAAATGAGATGTTATGACTATAAACTAAGTTTTGAACATACTTTCGCAGTAAATATTTTTTTCTTTTTATCGGCCATTTGGCTATCTTTCTGTGCTACTGAGATGTATTATTTTCTTTTTACTGTCTTAAAAATCCATTTAATAGGCAATGTTTACGTTTCTCTTCCTTGCAATCTATAGTTGACAACCAATGTCAACATTGGAACGTGAAACGTCGTGTATGTCAGTTAGACTTGTACCACAGTTGGTGTTGCTAGCTATTATGCCGTTAACCGGGACATAAATGAAAGACCTTCCCTTGTCAAAGAAGAAGCCTGACTTAAAAGGATGCCCAAAATACTACGTATCCAATCAATTAAAAAGTTACATTTTGGACAGCCAGCTGTATTATCTTCCTAATTTGTTGATTGTGATTGGGTAAAAAATTTACGTCGTCGGATGTCGTCCTATCATCCTATGTCGTACACAAAGACTGAAATAAAACAATCCACACGGAAAGTATTACGTTTTTAACAAAGTTATCTCCATCAAAAAAATGGGTTTCTTTAACGTGTTCGGTTTTATTGTGATTTACTTGATCTGCTCTTCATCTTTCATTAGCGCAGAAACTTGTGTGCCAAAGTCTCCCTGTTCATGTGTTTTCTCGAATGGCACAGGAATCGACCTTATGCCCACAGTCCCATCTGAGTTTTACACAGCGGATACTTATGCGATCAAGATGAATAATACGCAATATGAAATGAGTACTTATTACTATCATCCTTGCACCGACGTTAGTTTCAACGTAAGCCAGCCGCTTCAGAAAAACACCTGCATTATACCGTTGTCGGTAAGTTGGTTTTGGATGTGACAATACATTACCTACTGTCAGAGACTAAAATACTCAATGAAGTAAAGGTTTCTTTGCATTATGCCAGTATATTTAGTTTAGGCCCCATTTGTAACGATTTATTTACCACCTGTTAAAAAAACGTGTCCATAGAGAATCATTGACGAAACCTGTTTTCCCAAAAAAAATGCGTAATAAATATACAATTCTTCTTTAATGAAGCCAAATGTTTCAACATATTATGGTACATAGCTAACCTAAATTAGTTAAGAATAAATATTTAATAAATGATGCTATAGCAACTATTTTAATGTATTATTAATCCAATGCTATAATTTTCAAACTGCCTCGTTAGCTTAGCGGTCCTAAGCGCGACTGCTACGCTAGTTGTCTACGATTCCCAGGTTGAGCAATGTGATATTGGGTTTTTCTATGAAATTCCCAGTAGCAGCTCAAAGTTAGAATTGGTGCCCGGTTTATGGCAATAGGCTCACATATAATAGGGGACATGAAGCCTAAACATACCAGGGAACTGTGGGTGTACATTGGTACACCTTTGCATAACCCATTGGGGAACACAGGACTGATGGTATCATTTACAAAATACTTAAATGGCTTAATCATGTGACAATATTGCATGTCAAAACCTACACTTATCTGGTTGCATGGTATCTACCAATGGTAATGTAGCAACAACCATTAACTTAAAAGGCTTAGTAGGTATATAATTTTAACAGCATAATATAAATAGGTAGGTATGTTCTTGATGTTTGGGCTAACAGATAACAAAGTTATTCAATTAAACAGTAGGTATATTTGATGCTATAGTTAATCTTTTAACTTATCAATGAACCACAAAGACATTAGATGCTGTTGTTAAGAATCTTGTTGTTTTATTCTGTATAAAAATTCACTTGATGATGTATTTAGATGAAGTGAGGTGGAGGTGAGCCGTCATCCCTATACTAGAGATTGATAGCTTCTCACCCCAAGCTTACTTTAAATCCATCACGGGATATTTTTACAAAATCAGATTGTAGTTCAACTAAATCAATTACATTTTATTTACTGTTGAAGTGCACTATTACATCCTAAAATAGAACTAAATACTACTGTGTACTTTGTTAATATGAATAATGTGACATTAGAAAAAAAATTCTTGCAAATTGTTGTGATTTAATGTCATAATAATAATTTTCTAGAAGATTTAGTATTAAAATTCTCCCTTCCTTTTTTTATAAGGTTTGCTGAACTCATGTAACAATTGTTATTAAACACAGTATTTCTTAAACTTGCTAGAAGGGCTTATGGTAATGTGGTTCATAAAAAATATATGAAACCACCTGAAGTCTTTGCATTTTTAATTAGTTCGTTAGTTGTTATCACTAAGTTAATTTGCAAAGTATTAAAATACGACATTTTGTAAATGAACCTCTTTACTTACTTGGTAAGTAAAGATAAGTTTTTGACACCGTAATGGGATTTAACATAATAAAAAGGATTGATTGTAACACATTACATCACACCTGTATTCCCTGAAGGGTTAGGCAGAGGTGTAACAATGTACACCCACAGTTTGCTGGTATGTTTAGGTCCCATTTAATAGGGGGTGAGCCTATTGCCATTAAACCGGGCACAAATCCTAACTCCGAGCTGCTACTGAGAATTTCATATAAAAACCTAATAATACTTTTTGCTCGACCTGGGAATTGAACCCAAGACCTCTAGCGTAGCAGTCGCGTTTAGGACCACTAGGCTAGCGAGGCAGTTACTAAGATTGATTGTAATTTTAATAAATATTTATTTTTATATTCCAGATTTGTCGCCATGTAAGCACAATGAGTTTATTAAACAAAACTCTGGACACATATACATTAGACCAAGGCTCATATGATTTTATGGGTAGGACAAATGTATCACGCTTTTCTGAGCAAGGCAATTCTATTATTTATTCAAATGGACCATCGTAAGTATGCATTATTGTATTGGAAAATGGTTTTAATTAAATAATTTTACTTACTTGGTAAACTGGAATAAATGTTTTTAATCTCTTATGGAATGTAATGCCAATATTGTAGAGCATTCTTATCTAATTCTATTGACTTTCACTAGGGCATTACGCAATTTATTGATAAAATAACAGAACCTTTTTGTTGCGTGAGTAATAAAACGAGAGAAATTAATGTAGACTTTTTATCATTCCAGTGAAACAATTGTTCTTTTGGAGTGTGCCGAGACAGAGAACAAACTACAAGTGTATTCAATGACAGAACCAGATAAAATTGTAAGTCATTCTTGTTTGCTCATTATATAGCTAAAATATGATATTGTTTATAATGAAACATATGGTTTATCAAGGTCAATTGAAAAGGCCACTTTGTATGAAGCTAATATAAGTTTTTTTTACAATACTCAGAAACAAGTGCAATGATTTAGTATTCTAGGTTACTTTTTTTTTTAAATGAAACCTATTCTTTGAAAAAATTACTTGATTTTTTAAATGTAAAAAAACAATCGAATAAAAATTTGAGGGCTACTTTGAGATCTTTAGCAATACTTACTACCTTACTGAGTGTGTACTTTCACAATCAAACTGCCAAACTGAAAAAAAGCACATGAAAAACTAGTTTCTCTTTTGGTTTCATCTTAATAAAACAAATAAATATTCATGTGGTATTGAAATGCACACATAGTGAAACATAAACGGAATAACATCCTCTTGGTAAATGCGAGGAGGGAAACCACTTATTATAGTTTTAATTGTTTTTGCTGTAAAATTATTATTAACTACTCACTATCCAACAAATGTAGTTGGATTCTTATAAGAGATTGTGTTATTTTAGTACCAGATCGTAATGATTTCATCTAAGTAGGGTGCAGCAAGCATCCTAGGCAATCTCAGCTCTAAACCAAAATTTTCTAACCTTTTTAAAACTCCATTAGGCAAATAATTTCATCATTATCTGCTTAGCCTTTTACTAACTGTGTTGGGATCGAATTCCAGTCCAACCGGATGCAGCTGAATACCAGTATTTTACATAGAGTGACTGCCTATCTGACCTCCACAACCCAGTTACTAGGCAACACGATACTTCTTGGTTAGGCTGGTTGTCCGACTTCTGACTATCCGTAACGACTATCAAAGATCTACGAATGACAGCCGGGACCAGGCTTTACGTGCTTTCCGAGGCACGGGAGTGTCAAACCACCTCAATTATTAGGCAAATAATTTGTGTCTATTAAATTGTATATTTTATCATTGTTGTTGACAACTCAAAAAATCATAAAATAACGACAAAATATATTTTCCAATTGTGTCCTTAATACACAACAGTTTAGCTATTTCTTGTCTTTACATAAACTAAAACATTATTTGTAAAACTGATTTTAAATGATTCTGGTGTATTTCAGGTGCTGGCATTCTATTCAAGAGACGCGTGTCTGAAACAAATAGAAGTAGTCGGAAGGTCCTTCGGGTCCACTCTCTTGATCATATTCTTCTCCTTTGTGGTATTTTACCTAGTACTTGGGATCTGCACAAAGAAATTCTTGATGGGAGCGACGGGCGTCGAAGTTATACCCAACCTCACTTTCTGGTCGGAATTGCCTAACCTTGTCAAAGTAAGTGTAGTTTTTTTCTCAGTAATTGATGTAGTGGTAGCCAGGATGGGTTGCAGAGAAATGATAGGAGTGATTGTCTAAAATCACAATGTTGGTATTAAACATTACAATTAATTTAGTTCTCATTTCTTAATTTTTTGCATTTGGTACATATTGTAGTGCTTTAAATGACTTTTATTTTAGGTACACCGTCTTTACATTCGTATAATTGATTGAATTAATGTACCTGTATATGTTACTGTAAAACATTTTTTTTTGCATCTAGCCCGTTCTTTTCTAATTGATTTTTCGACCAGACACTTATGCTGTCGGGACTGTCCAATTACTGGCAAATTTTTATATACTTGCTTACTGCATGTTGGCAAAGAGAATTTAAATTCTTTAATTAACTGAAAAGAATGTTAGTATAGCCAAATGTCTCAATTAACATTAAAAAACAATTGTCCACTTATAGTTATAAGAAAGTACAGACAAATAAATGTTTGTTTACACATTGACTAAAAATATATTCCCAACACACGTGTCTCAATTGCGTCGTGATGCAACTGAGATAAAAATACGTCTGCACACATCTTTTGACATTGTTCTTGTTGCCTTGCAGGACGGGTGGGTATTCATGTTGAATGGTTGCAAGCTGCCCGCGCGAGGCGCCGGGCCCACCGTGTCACCCGACCCTAACAGCTACGACAGCATATAACATCAGGGTGACGAAGACCTTTCCGAAGGTCACCTCATCCTTGTGGAATAGACAATTTGACTGTGTTCTTCATTTATCATTATTTTTTCTTTTTGCTTGGCTGTAGTTACATTTGCGTGCGTGTAGGCTAAGGTTTTTATCTCGAATTTGCTATTTTTTCATTTAATTTTGTAGCGGTGTGATCATAAAATGATAATTAGTTAACCTTTTAAAATCTCAAACTGATATTATTTTCGCAATAAATCTAGATTGTTAAAAGCGCAAATGTAGAAATGGCTAGCTTATTGGTGATTGAAATTTAGTTACATATTTAAATTTGAAGTCATTAGTTTAAACATGGTTATAAACATTCGAATTTTTCAAAGTTTCTCTGTGTGATGATGATATTAAAACTTTTATAACAAATCTCGAATATGAAAGTGCAATACAATTTCTGAACAATCTCCATGTAAGTACTCAATATGCATAATATTATTGCTTTGTGAACTTATATTTTCTTACGTGTTGCTATTATTTTAAGTAACTTGTGTTTATTTCATTGATTTTAAATTATAATAGTATCGTTTAATAATGCAATCTGCAAAATGGCGTACATCATTTTTTATAAGAAACAGGAAGCGATTTTAGTTTTGCACCTATTGGCATTGCTATATTTCCTGGGGGCCTAATTATTGTGATAGATATTGATTACGCATAAAAACATTAAAATATGTTATTCACTTGCCATAATGTGTCCTATAGATATTTTTCCCTATGTGTAGTTAATGCTTGTTGTTTTAAAATGTTAATTATTTTAATTTATCTGTCATTGTCTGATCATTTTTTATAAAATTGAATTAGGCAACCTAATTTTTCGCTTTTGAACATTTTCCTGACTTATTAAGTATTTTCGATTGTGCCAATTTAGTCAAAGTTCTGATTTCTCGAATTACTCGAACAAATTATGTATGAAGTAGTTAAATGTATCAACATAATAATATAATGCTGTAATAACTGCTATTCACGATTTATATAAATAATTTATAATCTATTTGGCTGCGTGGCATCTACCTTAAGACACATTATTGAAGTTTGACTAACTGGGTGTAACCTGTGCAGCTCGGTAATATGTCCATGCAGCATATTTTCCTACGTGTTTTAATGCAAAAGCATATCTAAGTAATGTAACATTTCGATACTGATTTATAAAATCTCCAAATTCTTTGGACCAAAACAATATTTTCATACTTCGCTTACCCTTTCTACTATTTTACTTTACAATCTTTATTATATAGTAAACTAATGTACTGTCGTCGTCTATATTTTCAACAGGTAATCTTAAATGGGCTTTATATATAGTTAATTAATTATCATATTGTTAACTTGAATGATTGTTTAAAAACAATATATTTATTCGTCACCAATAAAACGGTTTGCACAAACGTATTACTTAGTGAAAAGAAAAAATCGAATATATTTACCGGTCTGTCTGTCTTTCGAATACATTTTCTGGGAGTGAGTGTGCGTGTGTATAACTGTATAATGCATAATTATAAAATCGTAAGCACTAGTCATTGTTAGGTTCACTATAGCGCACTGTACATCGTAACGCTTGTTAATTTTTTCACGGTCACCGTAATCTCAATGCATGCTGATACCATTTTCGTAAATATAATATTAGTTTGTACAATAAAAAACTAAGTGTGATATTAACGCTGTTGTAAATGTATATCTGCAGAAAAATAAATATTATCTGTTATTTATCGATGAGTTAGCTGTACACTTAAAAAACCCTTTGCGCTGTATGTTTCGCCCTAAAATAAATGTTGTATTAACAAGTAAACTATAAAATGTATAATCATTGCACTTAATGCAATTTAATCAAGGCAAAATGTATGTTAAAACTATTCAAGTAAGTAACTAAATCGAAGAAAGGCACATTTATTTCTTAAAGATGAAATTAGTAATTGATAAAGGCATGTTTTACACACTAGTTAACAAACATATTCATAGACAAAAGTTTTCAAAATAATCTTGTGTAGGTATATTGAAGCTTTGTATTTAACATCATGAAATATATTAGCACTAGTTGTAGCCAAGTACATATATTTATATTATGAGTCTCATAGTAAAACGTGAAATTTCATAAATATTAAAAATATAATTTATATATTAAAATGAAACATATATTTGTACAGCAACTCGAAATGGTACGATGAAACAATATCGATTGGAGCAGGCAAAGGGATCATTCCCTCTTATTTATAAAAAATTGTGATATTCTTTTGCCTTCTTATTTCATTTACTTACAATATGATAGTATTTGAAGGCCTTTACTGTGAAGTTTTTATGAATAAGAGGGTTTGTGTTTTGGGAATTCGACCAAAATTGGAAAAAGTTTGCGATCATGACGAATAGATGGTAGATTTATATTTAAATACAACAATATACACGTTGTTTGAGTCTGAGCAGGTATTTTGATGAACTGTATTTTTTACATAATGTAGAGAAAACACGATAGCAGACCAACATTTTGCTTGTAGTTAGAGCTGTAGCAGATACGATACTTTTAGCATCGGCGATCGGCGATTTTGCAATGAAAAGTCCGTGTCTGCTTCGACTCTTCTATTAACTCTATGTTTCGACCTTTAGTTAGGTGCTTGACAGACAGAGGTGAAGTATTTCTTTTGTTTATTAAAATACTAAGCAGAATTTCTCTCGTAAAATTGGCAGCCCTTTCATATGAATTTGAGAGAAAAGTCATTAGAACTCAGTTTAAGATACTTTATTTCACCTAAAAGGAAAATAGATATTCATTTCTATGGGAAAAATACATGATAATTATAAACTTAAGTGAGAGATGCGTTTAAGGAAAACGTAAATGAATAGAAGTTAGTTGGCAAGAGACTTTTTTTTTTGGTGGGTGGGAAATCATCAAATTACTTCTCCCGCCCTGGGCGGGGCGGGAGGGAGTGTCACACTTTTACTGACTAAAACCCATCCATGTTCCTTCTTGTGCCCTTTGCGTTCCGGGGGCGCGGTATCTCTATACGCAGCCCCGGCAGGCATCGGCCCTCAGTGGCCCCTTCCTTTTGCTGACATCTCTTTGAGGCGCGCGTGGAACACGAACGCGCCGTCGACACGGCCCGTCGTTATGCAACGTAAGGACGGTGAGCTACCCATTGCTCACCGTCCACAGGCCCGTATCTACGGTGGCCGGGAGTCGTCTCGCGGCTCCCGACGTCCGGAGCGTCTACCGCGGCGGCTGGGACGGGAGAACCGCTGTCTCAACCGTCCCGCCGCCTCCTTCTCAAGCATTACTGCCTCGCAGAAGGAGGCGACTGCATCCCATTCCCTCTCGCTCCGGACCATGGCTTGCACCAGGGCCGGACGTGAGAGTTCGCCGCCGCCGATGGCCGCCACGAGGACTCGGCGATGCTCCGCCCAAGCGAGGCATACCGCCACGGTGTGCTCCACCGTGTCCTCGGGGCGATCCACACAATGGTGACACCCGGACGTTTCCTCCCGCCCGATGAGGTGCAGGAACCTCCCGAAACACCCGTGTCCGGTGAGGACCTGCGTCAGGCGGTAGGTGAGGGCACCGAGGCGCCTCTCCAGCCACTCCTCAATGGCAAGAGACTTGTGAGAATATTTGCAAGACGTGTTTTTTTTTCTTTTCACATCAATTTCACCTCATGTCTGTCGTGCTAAAATATCTGAAGTTTTTAGATTATGGCATCATAATTGACACAATTTATTGATATTAGTACATCGTGTGTTGTTTTCTTTATTGTAGATCAGTGTGATATAATGAATATCATTACATATTATGTCATAATAACCCTAAGAATTGCATAATAATACGTATATACCTAATAGATATTTTGTATTCAATATTTTAGAGTCCCCTGTTGTTTAAAGTGTTTTCTAAGGTTAATGAATAAATAAAATTATTATTGCTCATTTGTAATTTTATTTTGAACTAACAACTAACTAAACACTTGTATTTAAAAATTATGTGGAGCATAGTTCTAAGGTAGTTAAGGCAGCTTTATTCCCAGCTGAAATAAAAAGAAAATATTTTAAAATACGTTTCTATGTGAACTAGGTAAGTATAGTCAACACAATGGTGTAAGTAGGCAGACAGTAAGAACTTTTTAACCCATATCGAGAATGATGAATCCGAGTGTCTAACTGTGCTGCGTTGAGCTTGATCACATTTGGTTATGAACATTAAGTACAGTAGTATAAAGTTCAAATTCATTTGCAGCGTTTGATTTACTTTGAAGGTAATGGTAGCTATACACAAGCGGGTATATTATAGTATAGGGATATTCGTTATTTTCAATATAACGTTCTCTAAGGTTGTATTGGTAATGCCAACTCACTCAACGATATTAAATCTGGTGAATTGTAATTATGAAATTTTATGCGAAAGTTTATGCGTTGATTAATACTTCACCTGAGGCGCAGTTTCAACAAAACATTTATGCAGGAGTACCGATCGTTCACAGCCTTTGTCGCCATCCGTGACTGCTTCATCGTTCACTAAGACAAAATAGTTTAAATGTTTATAATTCAGTGCAAGCCTTATGAATAATAATTTGTTTTTTTTAGGTGTACATTTATGTATACAATTGTAAGTCACTCCTCAGCTGAACCAATTATAATGAAATTTAATGTGTGTTTGAGTGGATCCCTGGATGTTTAGATCTACAATTGGACCAGGTAACTGGCACTGCTATTGGATAGGAGTCTGCGGGTCCGCTAGTCTTCATATAGGTACAATTTGTAGATGGCAATGCGATAACACCCTTTCACGCTTGTGGATGTAGAAGATATTAATATGAAAATACGTAAGAGTAGGTATTCATTCTTCTTCATGCGAAATTACCTTTTAGAAATTAGGGCAACTAGATTTTTTTCACTCTTGTAAATGACGTTCGAGAGTGCATTTTGATGGCCTCCTTTTTTATTTTTTTTTGGGGGATGGGAAATCATCAAATAACTGCTCCCGCCCTGGGTGGGGCGGGAGGGAATGTCAGACTTTTACTGACTATAACCCACCCATGTTCCTTCTTGTGCCCTTTGCGTTCCCGGGGCGCGGTATCTCTTACGAACAACTCGCAGCCCCGGCAGGCATCGGCCCTCAGTGGCCCCTTCCCTTTGCTGACATCTCTTTGAGGCGCGCGTGGAACACGAACGCGCCGTCGACACGGCCTGTCGTTATGTTAAACGTAAGGACGGTGAGCTACCCATTGCTCACCGTCCACAGGCCCGTATGGCCTACGTAGTTGAAACGAATGATTTAAAACTTTGACTTAAAAATCTTTCATGTGTAAACGGCTTCTAACATTGACTACGTTGCTTCTTCCTTCTATTCTGTTGTCTGGACTGCTATTCTGTAGTCTAAAAAGTAATTTGTTGGTTGATTCCGAAAGCTTCTGACTTACCATTTTTGCATGAGTCCAAAAGCTTTTTAGAGCTTTCCTGCCTCTTCGGGTCGCCGGCGAAATCTTTTTCGGTCAGTGCTATTGAAGCTGCTGCATCGAACATTCCTTTGCTGTCCAGCTGCAACGTTATACGAATTTTCTTTTCCGACTACCTACTTAAGTAGGTACATACCTTTTTTTTAGGGGGTAAACCTTCAAATGGCGCCCAATCTTTGGGGATAAGACCACTGAGTGGGGGATTCTTACCTTACTAAAACCACCCCAGTAGACACCATCAGCACATGGAGAGGGTTTCGTTTACTCCTAAAAGACCGCACCAGAACCCTCCCTGTGCAACGCCTGTTACACACACATCCCTGGGAAAGTAGGTACATACCTACCAACTTTGAAATTTTGATTTGAGTAATTTGGCAAAGTTGCCTGAGTAATAATGGTCAATGTTGATTCAATGTTACAACCGTTGGGAGTCACAGACTTTCACCTACATTGTATGTTGTAACTTTAAAAGCTCTTCGCGTGAAAATTTGATTGAATGGCCCTCAAAATACATATTCATAGTCCACAGATTAGGAAAACTATGAGTTTCCTCGAATGAGAAAAACGTTACTATACGTTTTAGAATCATTAGATACCTACTGAATCCATAGTCAAAGTTTTCATTACGATGTTTTTTCCACCCGTGATTAGGTACGTATCTATGTAATGTTCTACTTACCATTCCAGTTTTCTTAAAAATGCAGGCAACAAAACATTTAGCGGTTTCAGTGTCGGGTATTTTGTTTGCCTTTAGCATCAACATTTCTTTTGGAGAAATAGGATGTTCGTTATTACACTCCATGCCTTCACGGAAGAACCATGCTTTGATTTCTTGATCCGTCCTTGCCTGTTAGGGGAAAAGGTAACGCTATATATAATTTTGTAAAAAAACTGAATACTGGGTAGGTACGGTCAGTTTCTTGAAATGCCTGACCCCTATTTTCGTCACCTTTGTTGTAAAAGGGGTCAGATAAATTAGGAAACTGACTGTAGGTACTATCTATACTAAAAAAATCTTCTTATATATTATTTTTCGCGACTCGTGAAAAGTAATATATATGTTAGCCAGATTAATGCAAAGTTAATGTAAAGGCTAGAAGCGGAGGAGTAACCAAAAACGTAACATAACGTGGGTGAAAAAAACCACACGCACGAAGTCTCAGGCAGAGGCTAGTAAGTAATACGAGACCTGAATAAATAACATAACTAAAAGTACCTACATAACATAGATACCTAAAATCAATTAAAAACAAAAAGAACTACGTGTGTCAAAAATAAGAACCTATGTACTTACATGAGCTCCATAAAATTCTATGAAACAGAAACACAATAAAAAACGAAAGATCATTTTCACTAAACCAACAAAAAAACTGAACTATTCGCAAACATAATGGTAAGTATTCTTTTATAGTTTTTTTTGGATCTCATTATGGATTCAAATAATTTTAATAGATCAGAATTTAGATAGGAAACTGATGTGTGCGATATCATGCCAATTAGAATTGCCGAGGTAGGTAAATACCAAACTATAATTTATATAACATAACATACCATCACGCCTGTATTCCCCGAAGGGTTGGGCAGAGGTGTACCAGTGTACACCCACAGTTCGCCGGTATGTTTAGGTAAATTTTTAGCTCCCATGTAATAGGGGGCGAGCCTATTGCCATTAGCCGGGCACAAATCCTAACTCCGAGCTGCTACTGAGAATTTCATAGAAAAACCCAATAACACTTTTTGCTCGACCTGGGAATCGAACCCAATACCTCTAGCGTAGCAGTCGCGTTTAGGACCACTAGGCTAGCGAGGCAGTTTATAAAACTTCCATTTTGTAAGGAGATACGATTTGTTAAGTACCTACAAAATGGTTATGTTTCATGTTTTAGACGACGGTTCTAATGAATTGAATGTAATTACTACAACAACGCATGCTTACTTTACCAGTGTTTATCCAGAGACTAGGTAACATCTAGATGCTAGATAATAGCATCTTCTTCTTTTTTCACTAGCGCAACAATCATCAAGCACCTTTTAAGCCCGGATGAAATAATAGAGACTGTCCCAAAGCAGATCCTGCAGTTCATCACAGCTGCTGGGTTTGGTAGCGATTTCTAATCTATCTTTTGGGGCACCGACGCTGCACGCGATCTTTCCGACTGTCGTGACCTAAAATACCCAGAAAGGAAACCGAAATCCCGAAAATTAACTTGACATTTGTGCCCACGACTCGTGGCGAGTACTATACACAATAGATTAGCTCTGGTCGCCGTGATACCACAGCCGCATAAAGTAATTAATAAAAAAAAGTCACCTCGCTTAATTTGCATAGCTAATTGATAATTTGTTGCTGACTACTTAACATATATAGCAATAGCATACCTGTTAATTGGTTTGACGAAGATACGCTTACCTACCTAATAGGTATTGTGTATGTGTCATGTGAAGAGAGCAGTCGTGTGAATCTTTCTTGGCTTATTCTGAATATTTCTGAGCCTCAAGTAGAGCAGGACATTTCTTTATTCCTCTAAAAATGTTGGCTCGGTAATATTGGGGCCGGTTTCTGGTATTGCTAATACTGAGAGCATCTAATGAACTGGAGATGCAGTATAGGTATGCGTGGTGCGAAAGAATGTTCTAAGCGACCCCCGTGCTCCGGCCAAAGGTAGTTAAAGGTAGTTAAAAGGAACGCTGCTCGGTTTTAGTCGATAGGATACACCGCTCCGCTTTCCTCGAGGAAGAGGCAGTCCATAAGGATTTCCTTGCGAATGAAAAACATAGGTGTACGTGGTCGATTGAAATTGCCCATACTTCGGTATCTCTACGTTGCAAAGTACTTATCTGCAGAAACCAAAGGTCGAAACTACAAAGTTTTGTAGTAATAGGTTTATAGGTATCGTAGATAGATGTTTATTTTTTACTGATATATTATCATTTATTTCAAATAATAGACCTTATATATTTCCATATGAATAGTCACGATTCGCTTGTTCTATTAATTGCACCTACTGTCTAATACTTCCTCTACATAAATACTGCTGCTGGCAATGGCATATATGACGTCAATAGCAATAAATATCAATCTACATTTTGAAGTACTTATTTTTTTTTTGAATATCTATGTACAACCTGCTCCCAAGGATTTGAAGTACATGATTCTACACAAACGCTGAAATTTTCTACCTGAATAGGCCTGCGCCTTTCTGGAATTTCGACGAATAGTCTTAGGGATAATGTTCTTTAGGGATACAGCCACAGGCGTAGTCAAGTTTAAGTATCGTTAAGAAAATGAACGGACAAAAATGTGCTAGAAAATATATTAATATTCATGTAACAAAAAAATCTTCTTGAAGTAATATTTGATTTTTTCTGGTGAAGGAGGAAGTGCGTAGGGGGGGGGGGGGGGCTGTTAGACCTGACCCCACAAAACCTCTGGCTACGCCCGTGGAGACAACACAATGATTCTCTCCTTCGTTTTTGTGTATAGCCAGATTTCAGTGGTATTTTTTCACGCAAAGGTACCTAATACTACCACTTACTCAATATCCAAATATAACTTGGCTACACATCTTGATAGGAGTACGTATGTACTCTACGTGACCTTATATTCAATTAGACGTAAACAATCTTCTCATCTCATATGTGGCAGTTCCAAGAAACGTTGGTACTTACTACCTGCCTTCATAAATAAGTGTTGGAAAAATTGCAAGTTAACGGGTCATTATCTACAAATTGATGGTGTTCGTTCACGTTAGGCGGAAGTACATAAATACCCACGGCGAAGTAGGTAGCTACAATGCTGTATTTTTTATTCTTTGCGGGATTACATAAGTTATTATCAAATAATGCAATGAAAAAATTACATACTGAAACCAAACGGACACTACATTTTTATAGGTGTAAAGATAAAATGAAAGAAAACTGCACGTCTGGTTTTATTTTTTATTTTCCTACAGATCTAACTACATGCAATTAAATAAGTAAGTAATAAGTAAAGAAAACAAACAA
This sequence comes from Caradrina kadenii, assembly GCA_947462355.1. Lineage (NCBI taxonomy): Eukaryota > Metazoa > Arthropoda > Insecta > Lepidoptera > Noctuidae > Caradrina > Caradrina kadenii. The sequence continues at coordinate 5,747,449 of OX381684.1, read as the reverse complement.
ACAGATATTATGGAAAGTAGAATATACCCGGATTCTGATTGTAGATGCATTTAGTGACGTGAAATGATACGTCGCAAATATCCTTGTGGGCATCCGCTGCAAAATATAATGAAGCCATTTGATACATAATGTTAGGGAAGTAGGTAGGTTAGTCATTAGGTATATACTTAGGTACTTCAAATAATTGACCAACCCAAATGACTTTTGGTAGAAAATAATAATAGATGGTTATGTTAGCTGAAAAATCGAATCATTATATGTTCCATACACGTTCATACAAAAACTGTCAACGTTTTATTCTCTGTAGATAGAAAAAGAATTCTTTTTCAAGACTTCGGTCTTTCTTACCTCTCTTCTTTCGTGCCCCCCGGGGGAAACCAACCATATGTCTCAATCAAGCCAAGTAAAAGATATGAATAGCTGAAGATTGGAATACATACCAACTTTTTTGCAAGCCATGATAGCTTCCTTTGCAGGTTCCTTTACCTCATCGGGTAGCAATAAATCAGCTTGCTTTAACGCTGCATCAAAATTTAATTTTCCGTTTTTAATCTGGAAATCAATATCAAATTTGTGATAAACCAGCTTCTGTTTTTGACTTCATCCACGTGGAAATTGAGTCAAAGTCAAAAGTCAAAGTCAAAACATTTATTTCAATTAGACCATTTACAGGCACTTTTGAATTGTCAAGAAGTTACTCATACAAAAAGTTGAAGCTAGTTGCTCGTTCCAAAACGTAGGTCTCTATGGAGAAGAAAGAACAAGAAACTACATGGACACTCTTTTCAAATTGGTTTTTACAAAATTTTGGTTACAATATTCTTGTTGCTTCTAATGAGTATATAATAAAACATAGGCACTCGGCAATAGTGTAGGTTTCGACCAATGAAAGATTGTTTTTAATGGGACCATTACTTCCAGAGATTACCTCTTACAAACACCTCTGTCTATAACCTCTTTATAATATAGGTAAGTATTGGAGGCAATTCTACTAACTTTAAAAAATGATCGATGATCGTAATCTAATCTCAGTCTCAATCTGGGAAAAATGCATCTATATATCATATTATCATATCACATCAGCCGCAGGCCGTCAACTGCTGGAAATAACTCACTAACGCATCAAATTAACTTAATTTTTTTGACATCGATTGTCGCCGAGATGAGATTGTGACTAGGTTTTAATTAATGGAGCACAGGAAGTTTTTAAACATCCGTCCGAATGGCCGAAATCCGTTCAACATGGAGAACCCTTGTGGATAATGTAACGACCTCATGTGGCTACGATTCCAGTCACATACGAGGAAGGAGGATAGACTACACGGTTCGTGATATAATGAAAACCTTAATTGAACGAAAGGAAATCTTGTAATACATTAGTGAAACTTCTGTAAGCATCGTACCTACCGTGTTAGCCATTTTCATGATGCAAGCCATATAGCACTTCACTTCTTTCTCGTCAATGAAGACTCCATCGGCGATCGGGTCGATTTTCTCTAAAGGAATATAATTTAAGTTAGGTATCATAACTGCCTCTATTCCAATTTTACTTCGGCTTTAATTTTCTTTCAAGTTGGGTTTTAATTCAGTAATAGAAATGACCTCTACCATTTTATACTTTCTTACCATCTTCAACATTGTTCTTTGGTTGACACGATTTTCTCATCATTTTGCCAGTATTTCTGATTTGTTTCATCGTCATCTAAAATCAATCCAAAATAATATTATGTACTTATTCTATTTTTATTGTACCTACACAGAAAGAAATGCGATTCGAATTATTAGTAATATGAAGGAAAAAAAATCTGAAATGGAATTAAGCAATAGAGTTCAATATCTTTCGTTGCTACTACCATTATTATAACTAAAGCTGATTATGCTGAGAAAGTTGTGCTCGATTACTTTCAGGTAATACTGGAACAAAATAAAATTGTAATGCATTTCAGTAGTTTTAATTTTTATTTAAAAGTCATTTAGTATTTTGGCACTTGCTTTAAAGTTAACACACACTTTTTCACGCTTACTACGTCTAAAGTTAATACTTACTGCATCACATATTGCAACCAGTGATAAAAACTTCACAATTTCTATGAGGAGCATATTTATTATCTTCTAAGGTGTCCTAGAATAGTGTCATGGCCTCCGATTTAATGGAAACCTTGATCTTCAATAACAGCTTTATATGTAGTTTGACATGTGATTGGTTAATTAAAGGTTGTAACCGTTTAACACCTGAATTATGCAAGTGTCCATGAAACAAGTTATGAACTGAAGAACTGATTGATTCAAAGAGTGAACAGCGGTGAGTTGTCCGTTAGAATGACCCTCAACAATGAGTAGAGACTGGTATAGTTATCCCATATAAATTTGGAAAAAAAAATCCTACCCTAAGAGTGGGAAAATAGGGGTGATTTATTGTATACTCACAGATTTTAATGCTGAGTTGCGTATTACAATAACAATATAAAATTAATCAAAAATAAAGTATGTAGTAATTAGAAGATTATAGCCACAAAAAAATATAAATTAAAAACTTTTTAACAAAAAAAATTGAACCGTCGTAAAAACTGAGAAGCAAAAAAAAATATTTTACGTACAGTCAACCGCCTTCTAATACTAAAACGTGAAAAATAGGCGGTTGCCTTTTTTGTAAGAATATTTTTCTAATACAATAAAGTAGATCATGTTTTAAAAAAAGAAACATATTTTTTTACTGTTTAATTTCCTATTTCTAATGGTCACCCTATTCACACTATTGTTGGACCATCAACTTAATTGTTAATCACTAGTTATAGGCATACCTAAGTATAGCTAAATGGCATGTGTTGCACTCACATATCATTTACCTGATTGAGCATACATTGCAACCAATTGGTAATTTCTTGGTAATAAACTAAGAAGCAGTGATAAATGTAATATGAATGGATAAAAAATTATTATACGGGGACCGGAAGGTTTGGTTAGAAAAAGTAATATATATTATGAAGATACAAGTCCACCATCAATGCCCTAGAAAAGACCTCAAATCTAGACAGTTATCGATCAACCATATGTGTGAGCAATCAGTTAAAATTGTAAGTACTCGCCTTTAAAGAAGAAGTTAAGAATTTTTTATATTTTGTCAATCACTTGACATGTTTTTCGATTTCGGGAAGCCTTTCCTATGTGTTTTTGATAGCATTATATTGCTTCTCAATTTGAAAGCTTTTTTCAAACCACAGTGATTTATTTTATTCTTGGTAAGCCAAGGATAATGCCACGTGTGACGCGACCTGTTTAAAAGATATCTACTGATGTTGATCCCATTTTCATCTCATGGCCATAATTTTTTTGTACCTCCATGAGGTGATATGGACCACTTTGGGTACCAATGTCCTGCAGTATTGTTTTCGAATTAAGAAATTACAAAATTGATGAATACTAAAATGCATCATCTATAAATCGAATCTAAATAAATCTAATAATCGAATTAAGGAATTACAAAATTGATGAATACTAAAATGCATCATCTATAAAAAAGGTTTTATAAGAAGCTGGCATATTATTATTTTTTTATTAATTTGCTACTATAGGGACGTCATTATGCACGTTGACGATCAAATAACAAGTTATTTTATTGTCTAAAGGCACTACAATCAATCATTTATGTCTGGTAAGTAGGTAAACGCCTCCTTATAAATAGGTTTAAACGTTTTTTTCACGATACTTTGCTGAAGTAAGCCTAATTATGACTACGTGTAACTTCCGAACAGTCTGTTGCATTTTGTGCATCATATGTTTGCTTTTTGGCAACACTTATGCGGTAAATAATCCTTATACCTAATAAGTTGTACGAGTTATATTTTTGTTGAAATTAGTAATGATGATGAAGCAAATATTCATTCTAAATTAGTCTCATTTTTTGCAAGATTTTTTGTCATGATTTCTTCCGCCTAGATTTACGATTCTTATCGTATACGAGTTAATGACAAAAACTTTAATATTTAAATCTTATAGATGACAAGACAACAGCTCAAAAATTCCGGCAAACTTATGAAGAAATCTTGTATGCCGAAAAACGACGTCACTGAAGGTAAGTTCAACTGAATTTTATTGTCAAGTGGATTAGTGGTGGGATGTTAACTAAAATCTAAAAATGCATTATGATTTTAAACCAGTACATGCCAATAAGGAAAATCTATGTTTTGGCAGTATGTAAAATTCGTGGGGTTAAATTTGGTCGCTAATTGGCAAATCAAAATTAGCCAACCCAAGAACACCAACTAAACTTTCAAAGATTTATAATTTATGCCAGACACTACAATTGGCAGCTTTATCAATTTTATATTATTTTTAAATGCTTGCTTATTCATCCAGTTCTAGTCTTTTAGCTGTTAAATACTCTAATCTTGTTTTAGAGGAGGTGGGAGACATTGAGAAAGGAAAGTTTATAGAGAGCCGTAACGTCATGTGCTATGTTGCCTGCATTTACACTATGACTCAAGTGGTATGTGCCTACATTCCGTTTTTTAATAAGAGAAAAGTAACTTGATTTCAAGGATTTCCATCTACATGGTGATAAGAAACAGAATGATTCCCTTGCAAAACTGTTATTTAGAGTTTGATCTTAATGGATTAGCCCTGTTATTTACTTTTTTTGTATTTTCTAAGTAATTTCAATACTGATCCTAAGATAGTCCCCTGAGGGACACCGTTCGTAATTACTTCGTCTTCGTATCTGTACTTACCATGGACGAACCTGGTGTACAAAAATTACAGTTGAGTTTATTTATAATGTGCATATTCAATTTGTAGGGAAGAAAACAGCATTTAAAACGGCTTTTACAATTATTTAGTAAGTAACTAGGTATCAAACGCTAAAAGTAGGAGTAATGTAGATTTTTCTGCTCTGAGTCGTGTCTTAAAAGCCTTTGTAATCTTATTGGTTTTTCATAATAGGTTAAGAATAACAAATTGAGCTACGAAGCAGTCATCAAACAAGTAGACATTATGTTTCCAGCCGAGATGAGAGATGCTGTGAAAGCCGCCGCCACCAGTTGTAAAGATATAAGTAAGTTACCCGAATTCATTTTAAATAAATATATACAAAAAAGGTACAAATGTACCTTTTTTATAGATGGGAAATCCTCAAATGTCTTCCCCCCGCCCTGGGCGGGGCGGGAGGGAGTGTCGAGACTTTTACTGACTAAATCCAGGTTCCTTCTTGTGTCCTTTGCGTTCCGGGGCGCGGTATCTCTTACGAACAACCCACAGCCCCGGCAGGCATCGGCCCTGAGTGGCTCCTTCAAAAATTGGTGACATCTCTTTGAGGCGCGCGTGGAACACGAACGCACCGTCGGCACGGCCTGTTGTTATACAACGTACGGACGGTGAGCTACCCATTGCTCACCGTCCACAGGCCCGCGTCTATGATGGCCGGGAGTTGTCTTGCGGCTCCTGACGCCCGGAGCGTCTACGCGGACGGGAGATTCTCTGCCTCAATCGTCCCGCCGCCGCCTCTTTCTCTAGCATTACTGCCTCACAGAAGAAAATATTTGTACCTTGGCTTGGATATTGAAATTATCATCATTGTTCATTGTAGCTATTTGGCCGTGATTTATAAGACTAGACTTTATTGCAAGCAAAAAATTGTACTAATGGACGTAGGTACTAGTAGGTTAGTATAAAAATCAGAAGTGGTTAAACGTCAACGGATTACTTTTTTGTTATGTAAGTAAATAAAACAAAGTAGGTAAATATATGGCTATTAACGTTGTTTTTATGAATGTGATGAGGAACAAAAGACGGTTTTAGTTATATTTAGTACTTTTTTATCGTTACATGAGATTATAATCTGTTTGACAGCCGAATTATTGCAAAAATCGTTTACAGAAGGTCACAGATAAATGCAGTCGTTTTGTTAAATAGCTGTCGTTATGTATGTGTGAGGTTGAATCACTGAATTATGATGTATTTGGTAAAATGTACTGTTTAGTGTGTGATTAAGCCAATTTTTTCAATAGTTTCCTTCTATTTGTTTCAGCTAAGAAATACAAAGATTTGTGCGAAGCGTCGTACTGGACCGCTAAATGCATGTACGATTACGATGCAGATAATTTTGTTTTTCCTTGATCATGTGAACTCTAAAATAAAGTATTTTTATTATTAGTATTGCGTAACAGTACTTTTATTTAAGTCTAACTACACTTTTTTGGTCCTTGTACTTCAATATTTCTAGTTGTGTCAAATGCGGCCGGTTAATTCTTTTAAGACGATATGACCTGTTTTATGTTAACATACCACAAGATACCATCACGCCTGTAATCCCTGAAGTGTTAGGCAGAGGTGTACCAACAGCGCGCCGGTATGATCAGGTCCCATGTAATAGGGGGCAAGCCTATTGCCATTAACCGGGCACATATCGTAACTCCGAGCTGCTACTGAGAATTTAAAAAGAAACCCCAATAACATTTCGCTCTAACTGGGAATCGAGCCCAAGATCTCTAGCGTAGCAGTCGCGCTTCTAACCATTAGGCTATGTTAATTTTGCATATTTGTCATTTTGATAGAGATACCCATTCGTTGGCATTTTTGAAGTGACCGCCCTTATTCTTTATATCAGCCTAAAGCCATCGATCGTCAATGCTATTTCACATTTTTGTAACCAATTTAAAACGGTTGCTTATTGAATGGCTTGTGTTAAGCGATCTCAAAACTACAATGTGCCCAAAGTACATGTTGTCCTCTAAAATAAGTGTTCTTAATGATTGCTTGTAACTACCTACTCTGTAAAAAAAGGCCGTAGGAGTAAATAACTTCTTCTGCTAAGTATCAATAAACGTTTAGCTAACGAGTAGTTATTCTATCAAAATTAAGGGTTTCTTGAGTTAAACATATGTTTCGTTTAAAGTTGTCGAACATAAATTGAGAGATTTTTAAAATAATCATTTCAGTTTTAAGTCGGTTTGTAGGGCCTTAGTTGTGCGCTGATTAAGTTTCAGATTTATTACAAATGAATCGGTTATTTTTCCTGTTTTTAATTGCTTTGTGTGTAGAATTTAGTTATGGGGTAAGTGAACTGATTTTCCAAAAAAGTTTATCTGCATATATATTTTATTCAATATAAAAGGTGTAAAAAGACACTTAATGGAACATAAAGTTTCAGTTCTAGCTAGATCATACCTGGGAACCTTCTAGTTACAGAGATATTGATGGTCCAAGGACCATGGGTAACGTTGTATGATTTTTGGGCCCACATTTCTACATTGCACAACAGTGATGAGACATTTGTCATATGATGAAAGCTCTTAATGAGTACTTCATTTCATTCTATGGCAGCTAACTTCAGAAAATGGTGTTTTGGTACTCGTCACCGTTGGACAGTGTGGGAATCTTTGCCCAAGATTCACACGAAAATGACAGAATGTACCAAAACACCATTTTCGCGCTGGATTTGAAATTAGCTTGCAAAGAATACAATGAAGTACTCCTTGAGAGGTTTTCATATGACATGGGTCTTATCACTGTTGAGCAACGTTGAGGAAAGTGGGTTCAAATTGTCGCATACTCCTTTCCAACTTTTATTAACGCTTTTTTACGAAAATATGTTTGATATGTTCTAACCAACTTTTGAATACCCCCATGACCCCTGTATTGCTGAATGCACAATGATGTGGTGTGTTACATTTTAACATTTAAACAGTGATTATTCACACAAGAAATTAAACTTGTTTTCCAGCTATCATTCCTGCTCAATGTTTCTCAGTTTAGTAGGCAATATGCTTAGGTAACGGGTATGCGATGTGTCTTCTTACACCCTCTATATTTGTTTTATTATCTATAAGCTTTTTCAAATAGAGTTAAAAACGGACCAATTTGCTGTTATAGATGACCCGAGCTCAAGTTAAAAAGACAATGGGCATCATAAAAAATCAATGTATGCCCAAAAATTCCGTCACGGAAGGTAAGAACGATAGTTAATAATGTTGTTAGGGATAAAGTTACTTAAGTTTAAAATATTCAAGGGAAAACTGAGGCAAATACCTTCTGTTATGTTTTAGATCAAGTTGGGAAAATAGAGGAAGGTGTCTTTAATGAAGATCGCAACGTTAAGTGTTACGTCGCTTGTATTTACAAAAGTCTTCAAGTGGTGAGCAAAAATATTTTTCTCGATTATCAGCATTTTATATTTAAGTCGCCCGGCAGCTGACCTCTAAAACGTACTACTATAAATTAATAAGTATCTTTGGATTTTTATTTCTATATTTCAAGATTTTTATTTCTTTTTTCTTTGTAGAAGTGGCAAGTAATGGGGGCAAAGGATATTGTAAGGAAAATTTTTAACATGGTTTCAGTATAATATATCATTCTAGACCCCTCAGCGGTGAAGCCATACAAACGTCAACAAAACTCGGCAAACAAAAACCGACTTAAAATGTTAATTGTAAAGGATCTAAACTTATATTCCCTACTATAATTCATGTATCTCCATGGTAAAAGTTTTAGTTGCGATATCTCTTCTAGCCCGTGCATCCACAGAAAGACCGCTCTGAGTAATTGTGGAATTTTAGAGAAATTAGCTGGTTTCAAATAACCGTAGGTACCAACTTTGAATGGATGTTATGAGGACATTTCTAAAAGTTTTGTGCTATTTTAGGTTAAAAATGACAATTTAGACATGGGGCTCATAACGAAGCAGATTGATACACTCTATCCACCAGAACTCAAAGAGCCAGTTAAAAAATCCGTTGCCTTGTGCATTAATATCCGTAAGTATTTAGTTTTCTGTTTCTTTTGTACCATTTCTTAATACTTCGAGTTGTGGACTCTTGCGATTCTTGCTTAATATATAAATTATCTCATCTTTTCAGAGGACAATTACGACGACTTATGTGAAAAAGTATTCCATGCTGTGAAATGTTTGTATGAAAAAGACCCACCCAGCTTTATTTTCCCTTAATGTCTATAGTTTACAGTACATTAAACACATTAATGTATTTCCCAACTAATAAATGTATAAATAATTTGAATTCATTATTTTTATATAATATTGTTCTGATAATTATATAGCTCCATCGAACACCTATATAAGCTTCTCCATCTAGTATAATGGATCAATCTACTGTTTGTCCAACTAGTAGCTATTTTTTTTAAGTACACCTTGTCACTTTAAGCACTGTGTTTTGAACTGACAAGTAACACTTAGCTTAGTAATTAAACATTTTATCGTCTTTATAAAACAACTTCACAAAGGTTTGCTATCATTTTTGCACCTTCAGATTTGTTAAGATCTGTCAAAATGTTGTACTTCAGTAACGCTTTTCTTTTTACGGTGGTTTTGATTATTATGTTGAACAATTCCTGTGTCAATTCGGTAAGTTTTATTTAAATAAATTATTTTGGCATTACCAAAATGTAAATGATGTTAACGCAGCTGGAACATTTGTTCTGTTTTCAGATGTCGAGGGAACAAATTAAAAGTTCTGGGAAATTGATCAAAAAGACTTGTTCGGCGAAGAATGGTCTTACAGAAGGTAAACTGTTAAACTAAAAAAAAAATTGCATTCTAAATCCTTCTGAGACTTCTTCTCAAGGTTATAAAGCTTAAAGGTTTATTATGTTTATTTTTCTGTGGTAAAGTAACCGCCACGAGTCGTAAGCACAAACGCTAACGACGCCGACGCTGCACGCGATCGCTCCGACTGACGGACCAATCGCGTGCAGCGTCGGAGACCTACAGATCCAGAAAGGAACCTGAAATCCTAAAAATGAACTTGATATTTGTGCTCACGACTCGTGGCGGCTGCTATACTAGTATTATGTACAAATTACATACTAATGTGTAACTATGTAATTTAAAAAAAAACAAAAATTAGTTGGTGTTGGTATAACGGGCTGGTGTCCGCAGCTCCACGTCTTAGCGCGTACATATTTTGCGTAACTAAATGAATCATACCAAAGTACCTAATTCGCGATAGTTAATTATTATTTACCTTTTTATATTGCAGACCAAGTGAAAGATGTAGACAAAGGAAAATTCATTGAAGAAAAGAACTTCATGTGTTACATAGCGTGTGTCTATAAAATGGGACAGAGCGTAAGTTACAATGTACGAACAAGGTAACAGAGATGGTATTTATGCAAACGTTAAAGCTTATTTATGTCTGTATTATTTCTAGATTAAGGGTAACACGATCAACCATGACATGATGATAAGGCAAGTTGATATGATGTTTCCAGCAGAAATGAAGGCTCCTGTTAAAGCAGCTATAGAACATTGCAGAGGAGTTGGTAAGTATTTAACGCGGTTAATTTTGGCAAATTATTTTTATAGGTACTACACAAGTTTTGAACTGCCCGGGATATTTTTAAGTACTATTTTCTACTGGGATTAAACTCTGATAACGATTAAAAGATAATTATTGGATTTATATCTAATGTAAAATCCTGCCTGTTAGTTCACGAACAAGCGTGTATAACTCTGTGGTCAGCCATTCTTCTGTTTGGAACCGACTTTATCTCTTAGATCAAAATATAAGCTAAAAATATTAAGATGTGCATTGCTAAAACAGCTGGAGCCTTTACAAAACCTGCTTACATAATATGAAATTGATAATTAAGTAATATATTTATTATATACATATTTAATTCATGTTAATCTCATTTTTTTTACAGCAAAAAAATACAAAGACATTTGTGAAGCATCTTATTGGACAGCAAAGTGCAGTTATGAATTTGATCCAGCCAATTTCATGTTCCCTTAACTGAAACAAAGTTGTGTGTTGTTTGAGAAAGATTAATACACAAAATTATATGTATAAAATAGTGTTTTACTAAATAGGAACACAAATTTAATAGCCTGATCGGTGCACATATAAATATTTATTTAGTAGTTGTGATTTAATAAAAGGCTCTCCTCGTACTACAACAACTGAATATGAAATTCTACAGTATTATAAACATCTATCATTTCGTATTCAGTTAAAAATAAATAACCTTCAAGCATGGTTTTTGCTACAATGAAGAAAAACCCCGATTATTTTAGCATCAAAGATCAAGTAACCCAATTATGTTGATGGTATAAAATTGTAATAAATCTTGTCTAAGCCCACATTATGCATCTTCATAACAATGAAGAGAGTACGATCGACATAATAATTGTTCGTAGTTAGATAAAGCATGTATTTACATAAGTAAATGATAAGTCAGGTGACAGTAAACACATAGTGCAGTCAGTGATGTCCTATAATTAGGGTGTAAGAACGTCGTATATATGGTTTCCGATAGATCTTGAGTAAACAGTTCAATTTAGTAAGGGACTTGACTGTCAGTGTCGTGATGGGTCAAAGACGAATGTGTTTATTGCTTATCTCTATGTTTTTGGTTACTGGAAGTGACGCCGTAAGTACAAGAACATATTATTCTCACACTCGATCTCCGTGGAGATTTGCCAAGTACACAGGAGATACTAAAGAGCTTTGCTCAATTTTATAGTCCGCCCGGATGGGAATCCAAGCCGGCCAGAGAGAGATCAGGCTTTACGTGCTTTCCAAGTTACGGGGGTGTCTCAACAGCAACTTTCAAACATTGGGCTAAATACATACAAATTGCCTAATGGAAAAACTCCCTAACCCGACTTGAAAATTAAACCAAGGAAGCCACACACCTAGCTACGACGAGAAAAGAAGATACAGGGAAAAGAGAATGTAGAAAATACAGACTTACTAGAGATTTAACAAATGAAAGGTGTTTCTTACAGATGACTAGACAACAAATGAAGAATTCGGGAAAAATGCTGAAGAAAAATTGTATGAGTAAGAATCAAGTGACTGAAGGTAGGCATATTACTAATATAACCTAAACTTTCGTGACGTAATCAATGCTTTAGATAGTACACAATCATGAGTCCTTTTAATCTTTTCAGATCAAGTAGGTAGTATAGACAAGGGAAAATTTGTAGAAGATAAGAAAGTTATGTGCTATATAGCTTGCATCTATGAGATGACCAATGTGGTAAGTAGATTGAGCAATTGTAATGCTAAATAAAGATGTACAAATTGTACTTAAATTAATAAATTTCTACCTAACCTTTGTTTCTACTATTAATAGACTTTTTGCTGTAGGTATATCCAGCAGTTAGATTTCATAGCAAATTTTATCTTTGGAATAAGCAAATCTATTTATCATTTTCAATTTATTCAATTCATTTATTGCATCACATATGGTAGGTACATAAAGTTCTTATATAAAATGTTAAGTAACACACATTTGGCCAATATTTGGCATGCTAGTACAAGTTTTACACTAAGGATATGTCAGGTTAAGACATTTTGTCAATTTGTGTTACTAATTAGGTTAAATATATCTGTGCTTTAATGTATAAAATTTACAGGGACACTTTTGAAATAACTCATCCATCGAATAAAAACATTCTTGTAAAAACCATTTCCGTAACTCAACACAATACTTAGTGAAGGGTAGTTGTGTAATTGACCTCGGCAAAGCATTGTAAATTAAGGGAGCCAAGTAAACGCAGTTTCGCGGAAATAGTTCTATATTTGGAGTGGGCATTTCGAAATCTAAATGTGTAATTTTCCTTTTATTTGTGTTATCTTTCCGTTCAAATAGTTCAAGATTGGACCTTACAAACCTGGTAATTTCGTAAATAAAATGTACGAGACAGTCAATAGATTGTGCAACCTGAATATAGGCTTACATGAGTCAGACCACTGCATTTTCTTTCTGAACAATTTATGTTTATTATTTATCTAAAGTTATCTGTGAGTTTCTTAAACTCATACACTTCTAAACAGTTACTTGAAGTTGTTAAAGACATTTGAATCTCTTTTCCATCTTTCTTTCACTATTATTTTATTCTTTTTACATATTGTGATTATTGTTTGCAGATAAAGAACAATAAATTAAGTTACGAAGCTTCAATTCGACAAATCGACCTTATGTATCCAGCGGATTTAAAGGCTTCTGCAAAGGCTGCTGTCGAGAATTGCAAAGATGTTCGTAAGTAACATAACAATAATTATTCCATCGTGAACTCAGAGAGGTCGCCGAATAGAATGCTGTTCTTTTTGAGTACTTCGTTTTATGTGTTCTGCATAGAGGGAACACAACGTAATACGATTGAGGTACCAATATTACTCGTATATGGACGGTATAATACAAATTACAAATGTTATTTCTACTGCAGTAGCGTCAGTTCCAGTAACGATGAACCGTGGAATATTTTTATAGAATGGGTTGCTCTGCCTTATTTACTTCATGGTTTCGATTGCGATGTCGTATGTTCGTTCCTTGTCGAGTAGTAATGCATAAAAAGAAATATAAAAAAAATGATAAAAATTATTTGACATTATGAACTGCCTCGTTGGCCTAGTGGTTCTAAGCGCGGCTGCTACCCTAGGGGTCTTGGGTTCGATTCCCATGTCGAGCAAAAAGTGTTATTAGGTTTTTCTATGAAATTCTCAGTAGCAGCTCGGAGTTAGGATTTGTGCCTGGTTAATGGTAATAGGCTCGCCCCCTATTACATAGGACCTAAACATACCGACGAACTGTGGGTGTACATTGTTACATCTCTGCCTAAACCTTCAGGGAATACAGGCGTGATGGTATGTTATGTTATGTTTTATTATTATCTTCGCGACATCATCGACAGTAAAAGTTTAATCGTTTTCAATAATTTAAACATTAACTTAATGTTTCAGAGAAGAAATACAAGGATATCTGCGAAGCTTCGTTTTATGCGGCAAAGTGCATGTACGAGTTCAATCCAGCAGATTTTATATTTGCATGATTTTAGATTACATTCCATTTTTAATTGATTGTGTTTTATTTTAACGTAACTAAATGTTTTCTAATACATAGCCATTTGAATAATTGTATAGCTTGTACCTAAGGGAGGTAATAATATAAAAAGTGATATGGAAGGAATGGGAAACGAAAAACTAAAACTGACTAAACATGAAAAGTTATTGTGAAGACAGACGTAGACGAAATTAACATTTAGTGCAGAGGTAACATGGAGTGAGGGCAAAGGAGCTATTAAAACTATAAGAACTGAAGAATAATCAACAATTTTCAACGAAAAAGGTTTTAGTGTAAGTCTCAATGTCTAAAAGAATTAGAAAAATAGACATGTTAAAGTGATAATAGTTATAATGATGATATTAATGCCACAGTTAATGAGGCATTCCATAATTAGACACAGTCAAACAGAAGTACGTTGTATTTGTACATAGCAATAGTATTAAAATAAATCTATGTACGAGTATTATTTTCAAGAATGCTATTTTTTTTTTCTGTTGGATATCTGTGATTGCATCCAAGGCCATCCGACTTGATGTGTAGTCACGAGTGCGCCGCGCGGCGCGATTAATGATGTGGATGCTGGACACTGTAAAAGTATGGTCGTTGATTATAGTAAGTAGGTAGGACTCATAATTCGTTATTGAAACATAAAAAAGTACCTATTTTGCCCGTAATGAGTTGATCGCCTCAACTCATTTTTTAACGTATTTAATTAGTAGAACTGGCCTTGTAGGATACAGAGAGTTTTATTAAAAATATGGGTACCACAGGGCTCAACATTGGGTCCGTTTTTCTTTTTACCCAACGCTACCAAAATGAATAACATCTCTGAATTAAACAAAAGTTTTCAGAAACAAAACAATAAAAGTGATTGTTAAGTCTTAATAACAGTTCAAACAAACATTTATAAAAATATAATGTTTTTCAGTTTAACTGCCTGAATTATGGATGAATATTCGTAATAGTGAAGGCCGAAACTTTGGACTTTGCCCAGATGTGTAGTTAAAAATATCTGCAATTGTTATTTACTGTGAACAATGACAGTGCTTGCCTTCCTGTTTTTCTTAATTTATGCGTTCTCTTGTTATAGTTAAGTGTCTCTATGTTTTTATCTCTGCTTCAGAAACCAGATCCGTCAGATAAATTTAAAAGAGACACAAAGAAACTCGCCAGTTATTGTAGCTTCAAAAGTGCAATGTCACGTTTCTTATGTATGAAACACTAATTGGCAACTGCAAGTCTATGATTTGTTATAATTAGTAGGTAGGTACCTACTGCGTTTTCAGTACAGTACAGTTGCAATTATGTGTGGTTTAGCTTGCTCGAAAGAAGGCTTAGTGCTGTATGCATTTTGAAAACATGTATGCAAAGCATCACGCCTTTATATTCCAACGTGCAGAGGTTTATTAGAACCATGATTTGCCTGCTATTGTAGATCAATCTAAAGGCGCATTTCCACTTTGTCGTGACGGTTTATTTTTCGTTGGACGACTGTCATCTCTAGCTGTTCCCATCTTAACAATCTGTCGTCACTGCAAAAAAAGTCATGGACGACACAGTTAAAGGTGTCGTCCTATATGTGAACACCTCCATTCAAATACACCAGCCACTACAATTTTAACGACACGATCATCTGTTGAAGTTGGAACGCGCCCTAAGTGACGGCAAGCAAAGTAACTTACGGGGAATTTTTTTTTTAGGGATGGGAAATCGTCAAGAGACTTCCCCGCCCCGGACGGGGCGGGAGGGAGTGTCAGACTTTTACTGACTAAAACCCATCCATGTTCCTTCTTGTGTCCTTTGCGTTCCGGGGGCGCGGTATCTCTTTTGAACAACCCGCAGCCCCGGCAGGCATCGGTCCTGAGTGGCTCCTAAATCTATTAGAGTTGTTTAGCTAAGAACCCCTTTAAAATTTTGAGCGACTTTGGAAATAAATTTCACAATGATAGCAGCCGTAAGTGATGATGATGACTAAAGGGGAGCGAGGCGATACATGATATGCTAATCATAAGTAAACACCACCAAGATAATCGATAACACTACTGACGTCTAGTAGACCGGTTTGAGAATGATCGGCCATAGCTATACCACACATGCCCATAACTTCTAAATGTATGAAGAAAATACCTGCCATAACATGTCATGCATCGATTGAAATAACTACGCGTAGGTACTATTGGACGGCCTTGCTTTTTTTTGGCCCGTCCATAATACAAGTCTGTTTAATGATCTTGTATTATGTGACATATGGTTTTGTGGAAAGCAGAGCACAGATTAGAATTATGTAAAAAATGGCGCACCCGAACCAGATCTATGTTGAGACGTTACCGAAGTACCCTAAAGTCAAAGTCAAAGTCAAAACATTTATTTCAATTAGACCATTTACAGGCACTTTTGAATTGTCAAATATACAAAAAGTTGAAGCCAGTTGCTAGTTCCAAAATGTAGGTCTCTATGGAGAAGAACGAGCAAATAATTCCATGGATACTCTTTTCAAATTGGTTTTTACAAAATCTTGGTTTCAATATTATTGTTGCTTCTATATGTGAAAACAATGAAAGTGAATAATAATAAAAAACAATAGAAATAATGTTTATACGTTAAGTTAATAAAATCTGAAAAGAGTTAAAATAATTACGTATTGGGGAGCTCACTTTTAGACTAGGCGATCTGTGCACATATTAGGAACCATCTATCTCTTCCCAAATTGGTTATCGAAAGAAACAAGTTGATTGTTTGATTGCTTAATTTACTGTTCCGGGAATAACAAAAAACGTTGAGTAACTGAATCTCAAGAATCTCATGCACCGCCTTTTTTGTATTGTATTTTAGGTACAAAGCGTTGCCTTGGCAGTTTCTTTTTCTAGAAACTGTACATACTAGATGGACTTTGACTTAATAGTTTTAAAGGTTATCAACAAAATACTACCTACTACAGTTACTAAAGTGAGCATTCTCATGAAACTCGAACGTTTGATAAAATAATGTAAGTTCAGCCTTACTGACATATGTATCTAATACTGTTGTTTGTACATACCACTACTTGTATTCCTCGAAGGGTTAGGCAGAGGTGTACCAATGTACATCCACAGTTCGCCGGTATGTTTAGGTCCCATGTAATAGGGGGCGAGCCTTTTGCCATTAACCGGGCACAAATCATAACTCCGAGCTGCTACTGAGAATTTCATAGAAAAACCCAATAACACTTTTTGCTCGCCCTGGGAATCGAACTCAAGATCTCTAGCGTAGCAGTCGCGTTTAGGGTCACTAGGCTAACGAGGCTGTTGTTTGATGTCATAATTACTGAAGTTTTCACAATATCTATCTATACTAATCTAATACAGCTAAAGAGTTTTTTTACTTTGGCGCGTTAATATCTGGAACTACTCGTAACAGTCGGATTGAAAGAAATCGTTTTGTATAATGATAGCCAGATTCATAAAGAAGTAGTATAGGCTATTACGCTACAACTCAAAGGAGATGAGCAGTAACCAAACCATGCGGACAAAGTCGCGAGATGAAGTTACTGTAATATAATTGTAATTATGTTTTAAAGATTCAGTTGTACATGCAAAAATTAACGATGTACAAAAATAAAACATCAAACGTAAATAAACTGTACAACTGTGTGTTCAGCGTAACGAATGTCATGCGACTGAGTCAAAAGTGCCGTGAGGAAATATTCATATACCTACTTATTCGTATGTAATTATAGTCAGATCAGACGTGGTCCGTATTGTATAATAACTAGCCAGTTAGCCTAGCTAGCCAGCCCCGCTGCTTCACCTTTTTTATTGTTTTAAGTTACTTATTTGGTTACTGCTCCGCTCCTCTGATTGCGTGATGTATACCTTCTTCGAAAAACGGTCTATGATGCCAATGATTTGTTTTACAGTTTTACCTTTAGTTCCTGAGATTACCACGAACAAACTCTTCAGGTGATTCACTGTACAGGGCCATGATTGTATACTAGGAAATTGATTGGTTGCGGGGAACGATCTTCAGATTGCATTATCTATAGAAAACTGGCTTCTACAATCGGTCTATTATTTATAATAAATAAAAAAATATTAAAGATTTTCACAATGTATACAATCATATTGATAAACATTTTGTAGTTTGAAGGCTTTAATCGTTCGCCAAGTGACATTATTCCTCAAGATCATTCAGTTCTTGGTTATGCTTTTTTGTATGAGGAGCGTCTGGCTAGATGCAGCGATTATCGCGAGAAGGCCAAACATTGATGCAGGGGAGTGATTCATGAAGTTTTTATAATTAAACGAGAATGATTTTTTATATTTTTCAGAATAAAGTACATATTCAATTTTATTCGGACAAACTGTATTGTAAGAATGATTATTGTAAAGATTTCTTCGATATATATTTTTTAAATACAATCACAAAATCGTCGTTCTTTTTATGAATTAACTTTTCTGACTTCGTGAAAAAAATATGAGATTAATTAATAAATACTACGATATGTCGGCATGCAATCAAGGTAGATGATAGGTATCTCTTTGTTATTGCGACGCATTGTGTGAAAATTTCAGTAAATGGTCATGTTGGTGAGACATAACAGGAACTACACAATAATTGTAATATCTCGTGTAGGTTGCCTTAATTGGGCACTATACTAAAGGCCTGGCTACACCGAGATGCGGGCACGGTCAGGTACTGCAGTAGTTTTCATCTTTGTAGCCAGGTTTTTGACTTTAATGTTTAATCAGTGACTCAAATACAGTATTTTGTTTTGGTATTGGCAACGTGAGATGAGGTCTACTATCTATGTATCTACTGTCTATTGTACTAAAATATGTCTAATCACAATTATGTCAATATGTAAGTAAAACTGGATGTTTTTTTTAGATAGAATAAAGGTATCCACTTAATATCTAGGCTTGTGATTGGTCAATTTCCAGTCATGTAACTTATTTTAAGTAAGATCAAAAACACGCACCAATTTATTGAAAAAAATATATGATACCAATTTAAATTATTATTAATTTAAATTTTTTTTTTTTTTTTGAATGACCAAAATGTCACTAAACGACGTATTGTATTGAGCATGTTTTTGACATAGAGTTCCAAAATCAGTAGCATTTATATTTGCATCATTGACAGTTTATGATAATGGTTTTTTAAATACACAAAATACGTTTATCATGATTTTTAGAAAAATATGCTTTGAATAAGGTGTGAAGTATTTTTTAATGATAAAATTGACACAATTATCTCGCTAAGATTAACGTGCGTTTTATATAAATGTTGCAGTGGACACATTAGACACTAGACAAGTATAAAAAATCGGTGAAGTACTTAGTTTATTTCTCGTGGCTTTTTTAAAATAAATAATGTTCGTTATATTGCGATTTTTCTTTGCGGCTGTGCTGCTTTTTTTGGGGTGCACTTTTGTAAGTCTATATAAAAAAAAAACACTGAAATTCCTTGTAGGCTTACCCTACCCCACCCGAAACTTTTAATACTGTTGTATCACCAGCTAAACTCTGCCATGCTTCGCTGTAGTTCACTCTAAAAAAAAAGTTATAAATTCACTCGTTTCTGTTAAAATGTAATATTGTGTAAAAAATTCAAGACAACCCATCAACTTCTTACCGAGTTTCACGGACGCAAACATACAAAAGTTGAATTAATATATTTAATAAGACTATAATTTTGCGAAAAAAACCAGTTCAACCGGGGACAAGAACCCACATTATTAATAGCAAACCAACATTTTAATTTTAAATAAAATTATTTGTATTTAAGGCTTTATCTCCAGAAGACGAGTCCAGTCTAAAAGAGGCCTTGCATCCATTTGTAACAGAATGTGCAGAAGAATTTGGAATAACCGAAGAGCAATTTGAAGAAGCAAAGAAGAAAGACAATGCTAAAAATATTGATCCTTGTTTCATGAGCTGTTTCATGAAGAAATCTGAATTTGTAAGTAGAAATATATTGTAAAACTAAATTTATAAGTTGGACAGTGCTGTCCGCGGCATCTTTTAAAATATTTTTAGGCACTTAATGGTAAGTTATGTTCAGACAGTATACAGTAGTATACAGTAGTATACAGTATATAGATACTGTATACTGGTACTTTCTGTATACTGGTAGAAAATGCCAATTGTACGGTGTATTTTTATATATAAACCTTTAATAAGTAAATACATAAAAATAAATAAATGAATTACGCTGCAAGGGCCTGTGAAACGACGAGAAACTTATTTTTTTTTAATATAATAGTTTGGTAGGTAGGGAATGCAATCCCGACTCGAGATTGCAAATTCGGGATCCCGCGGGATTAGAAATATCAATCCCGCGGGATCACGGAATTTTCGGGATCCCGTCTAATTAAAAAAAAAAATTTAATTCAGATGACTGAAAAAGCTAATAACTGCTTGTTTGTGATAGTGAGGTTAATTAAAATAACATATTACTCGAAAGAAAATAAAAACCTTTATTCTTTAATCTTACCAACTAAATAATAATCAGGTTGTAAGGAAATTAACGTAGGTAAATTAGGTAATCAAAACAATAAGCTTATTTCAAGGGAATTAGGAAAAAGAGTGATTTTGAAAATGACTCCTTAAAAAACAAAGGGTATTAATAGTTTCATCTGCTAAACGGCGTCTAATGTCCGTTGCAATTTACCCCGCTGCTGAGGATGCCCTCTCCGACTCAACGCTGGTTGGCAACAGCATGGCGAAGCAATTATATGCAAACTGCAAAAATCGCAAAAATTTATTAGTTTGTGCAGCACGTAAATTCAAATCTTCTGCAATCATTGAAAGAGGCAAGTCATCTTCGATTAGTACTACCGCCCAATCCCGTCAATCTCGAACGGGATCTCGTCATATGATGCGTCGGGATTGATCCCGAAAAATTACACGAGATCTCGCGAGATCGGGATCCCGCGGGATCGGGATTGCATTCCCTAGTAGGTACATACACGGTTGTTTTTTTTTTAATAATGGAAAAGCGCGATTTAATTTAAAAATTAAACATGACAAAAAAACAACAGCCGAGACATATATTAGCATTTTCCTTTTTCAAATTTCAGTTCGACAGTGAAGGAAAGCTTGATGTTGAGAAAACCATTACATTCGCCAAGTCCCATTTGACGAGCGAGTCAGCCATCAAGTTCTTCGAAACAGTTGGAGAAGAATGTGTCAAAGGTCAGGGGAGAAATTCTAGTAACTTACACTAACGTTCGCATTTTTATCTCAGTATCAATCCGTTAAATATGCCTGTAAATAACCTACATTTTAATAGATTTTGACTAGATTTTAAACGTTTTTAATTACGAGAATTGGCATTTAGTAATTAAATTGATACCTATTAAAGATTATTATGGAGGTTGACTCTGCCTCGTTAATCTTCTCTGCGCAATGTAAAGACTATTGAAGAAGCAAATTTTTTTTTTATAGTTGAGCGTGGATGTCAAGTATTTTCCACAAAGCAAAGCTTGCACTTGAAAATAGCATACCTTTCTATCAATCAAAGAATTTTCTTAATCCGACCAGTACTTAGATTCGAGATGACAAACAAAGAAACAATCAAACTATCTATACTTTCTTATGGTTGATAATTTGATTGAACCTTGACCATCTATGTTCAGTATATTTACGCACTATACTATGCTGGTACATTAATTATTTATCATTATTTATTTACGAGTATTCGGTTATTTCAGTGAATGACGAAGAAGTCAGTGACGGGGACAAAGGTTGCGAAAGAGCTAAACTTCTGTTTGGCTGTGTCCGGGAACTCAAGAAAAAAGTGAGCGTGTAAAATATTATGTTGATCGAAAAAGTTTAAGTTGAAAACTTTTTGGTACTAGCTTTATTTGTAAAAAAAAGATAAAGCTTCTTGTTCGGACCCGTGTATTTATTGTTAAATAATGTTTGTCTCCTTTTGTTGCAACTTACAAAGGGATTGAAGTTAATACATAAGTAGACAGAAGACTACAAAATTTCTCTAAAAATGGGAGTGTAAATGATTATTTATAATGACTTGTGGTACAAAAGTTCAACAGGGTTAGGTAAACATCTATCTGATAATTCGTTACGTGGTTATAATACAACTTTGTTTCTATTTTCAGATGGCTGAATGATACAAGAAAGAAATAGATTGACGATACAAATCTACCTGAAACCTGACATGGACCGATTTGGGATTTAAGAGTTTCTTTTATGAAATAAAATGCTTTGATGACACAGCTTGTCATGTTAGTTTGTATTCAAATTTAATAAATATATTAGCTTGCTATATGTATATTCCATTGACCATTTTGTAAATTATACCTAACAGGTGTAAATAGACAACACCAGCATATTATTGTCCTGCAGGGCAGAGGCCTTTTCTCATCCATAGAACCCATTGATCACCACGCTTGCTCAAGGCGGATTGGCAATTTCAGATTTATATTACTTACTAGCTTCTGCTCGGGACTTCGTCCGCGTAGTTTTTTCACAAGCATTAGAATACGTATGTAAGGATCGTTGCAGATGGCGTTCTGTGGTTTCTGCCTTCCCGCATGGGAAAAACCTACATACATACATAAACTCACGCCGAGTTTATGTATGTATGTATGTATGTAGGTTACATCTTTGGTTACTGCTCCGCATCTATTTGTCGTAGCGTGGTGTTATATAGCCTATAGCCTTCCTCGATAAATGAACTATCCAACACAAAAAGATTTTTTTTAATTCAAACCAGAAGTTCCTGAAATTAGTGCGTTCAACCAAACAAACAAAGTTTTCAGCTTTACAATATTGGTATAGATATGGTTTCCTCACCACGATTATCTTCACTGATGTCAGTGATATCCAAGATAAACTTAAAAAGTACAGATGAATTGGATTTTAAGTTATCTTGTTTGTTAAGACTGTAAATATTGTACATATTCCTCTCGACTACCTCAGCTGCCTCGGTAGCCTAGTGGTCCTAAGCGCGACTGCGCAAAAAGTGTTGTTGGGTCTTTCTATGAAATTCTCAGCTGCAGCTCGTAGTTAGGATTTGTGCCCGGTTAATGGCAATAGGCTCGCCCCCTATTACATGGGACCTAACATACGCGCGAACTGTGGGTGTACATTGTTACACCTCTGCCGAACCCTTCGGGGAATACAGGCGTGATGGTATTTTAGAATATTTCCATTTGCGCTGTACTTGTACTTTGGAAAAATTAGACATGTAATATGAGATACAAAGTCCTACAAACCAGTAAGTGCGGATTTTTTTCTTCAAAGACCTGCTTCCAAACGTTAAAACCTTCTTACTTACAACATTGTCTATGTGTAGATAAACGTCGTCACGTTTTCATCCGTGATGCACAAACACTGCGTGCACCATGTAATTAATGTAACGACGGTTTTACAACCAACCAGTAATCTGTTGTGCATTCGTTCAATATGTTTTGTAGTGGAAATGACAGCAAACAACACGGTGTTCTCTGAACTTGTTACGATAAGTATCATTCCATTTGACACCAGCAATTGACACATTTGACCTACAGTTCAGTCGTTCCGCTCTTAGATATACAGGTAAACATACCTAGGTCATACACATATATCCCTCTAGTATTTACGTACTTATATACTTTTGATTAACCTACCCCTTTTTGGTAGAAAACTGACATGAAAAATCATGAAAAATATTTGATTTTTTTGACGTATAATGAGTATATGTATTCACTTATCTATACTAATATTATCAAGCTGAAGAGTTTCTTTGTTTGATTGGTTGAACGCGCTAATCTCAGGAACTACTGGTTTGAATTAAAAAAATATTTTTGTATTGGATAGTTCATTTATCTTGAAAAACTTTAGGCTATATAACATCACGCTACGACCAATAGGTGCGAATCAGTAACCAAAGAGGTAACCTAATGCGGGTGAAAAAACTACGTGGACGAAGTCGCGAGCAGAAGCTAGTCTTTGATATATATTTTTCGTTGATTTTCGAGTTTCGGTCAAGAAACCGAGGTTTATGGAATAACCATGTAGGGTATAATAAAACAACTTTGTATGAAATTTCAAAAAATCAGTTTTGGCGTCTAATGAAAATTAAGAAAATGCCATCATGATTCTAATTTGATTTTAATTAGAATCATGATGGCATTTTCTTAATGGTGAATCATTTCCTGTAATTTTTTTACTAAAGGTGTATAATTGCATGAGAACAGATTCTTTGTTGTCTATAGGCGACAATGTCCATGCGAGACGCGAAGATGAATAGTTCAATTGCACACTCGTCTAATTAGACACTCCAAATTACAAATTAAAGATCCAAGAAGATTGAAACTTACCTAACTAATATATTTTTTTAATGTCATTGGATAGCAAACAAGCCGACGGCCCTCCCGATGTTCTGTAGTCACCGCTGCCTATAGAAATATAAAATACTTCGCAAATGCGTTGATCTCCTAGGAACAAAGTTAAAATTTCTCATGTGTCTGTAATTACACAGGCACTACCGTTTAAGTTAGAACACCGCAACCCTTCATTGCGTCAGAAATAGGTGTGGTGGCAGTACTTCCCCGGACGAGCTCCTTCACGAAGAGCTCTATTACAATTATACTTCATTGTTTTGTTTATTAATTGTAACGACGAACAAAGGTCTGATATTGTGATATTCTTTTGATTATGAAATGGTACATTCAATCTTACAACAAGAGACATTGCTTTTATTTTACAGATTTTATGTTTGCATTCTTTATTTGAAAAATACTTTTTTTTTCTGAAATTTTTATTTAGCGATATCCCAACGTGACTACTTTCAGCAATACTAAATCATTGAAATTATTTGCACAGGCCATTATATATATTTTTTGATAAATTATTTGCGTTGTATTCAATGTATGTTATTACGAAAATTAATAATTAGCCTGCTAACGTAGCCTGGTGATGTCCTATTGTGTGTTTGTATAATAGAAAGAGGAAGTAGCAAATGATCACAATGTGTTGTGTTGATGCACGTTATTACCATGTTTATTTTATTTGCGAAATAGGGTTCCGTAGATTGGGCAAAGACATTTTTTGTGAGGTTCAAATCCAATAGGCTGATTAGTAAGGGAGACACAAAGGCATTTAGCTATAGCAATACTTATACAGAAACCTTTTACAGAGTTTTCAATTTAAAGATTTTTTATAAATTCAAATCATATTCCCTACCGAATTTCGGTCACGGTGGCTAATCTCAATGATTGCTAGATAAGTATGCAGGAGATATTAAGGTGCACAAGTGTCTGCGTAAACACAGGTACCCTACCTCTTCCCTCACTTTTTTAGTACGACGGGACGGCAATCAGACTTTACAGGAGAGGGATCAGGCGCAGGACCAACGGCTTTACGTCCTTTCCAAATTACGGGGGTGCCACATCACCAACCTGAAAATTCCGGGCTGCTACTGAGAAATTCCATATGCTAAACTCCAATAACACTTGTCCGACGTGGAAATCGAACCCAGGATCCCAACCTTAGTTATCACGCTTATGACCACAAGAACAACGTAGTAATGTGAAATATATTACAATAGGTCGACTTATAGTTCAAACGCAGTATCGCATTTGGTTTTCGTGTCCCTAGTCTAAAATAAAAGAACTTACGATCAAACTCTGTAAGTCCGGCCACTCTGTGGCCCTTTTATTAGCATATGTATCCATGACGTTGAGGTAGGTCAAGCTTTATGTTGTACCTAAGTGTGTTTCATGAGCACCACTGCAGTTAGCAACAATTCATACACCCCCTGGATTATATTAAAGGAGAGAAACAAAACACATAAAAACCTATCCTAAATGTGAGCAAGATGAAAGTAATGATTTTTGAAAGACAAGAGGATGTATCGGTGTGTGATGTGAAAATAAATGATGTGAATGTGGAGCAAACCAACGAATTTGTATACTTGGGCAGTATGTTTACAAGAGATGGTAAGATTGATGCTGATGTGGAAGGGACCTTACCCCGATAGGAAAAAGGCATGAGTTTGTGTATGGAAACCTATCTGTGCCGGTTTTTAATTTACATAATATTTCACATACAAGATCGTTGCTTATCGATCTGGTTCGAACTTGACATGCATGCATGTAAATCATAATATATTAAAAATTGTAATTATCTCACCATAAAATTACCGAACCGCCCATATAATAATAGTCTCCCCACGAGCTCGAACATATAAAACAGGAAACGTCAAGTTTTGGGACAAATTGTATTTTGTCATTTTCAAAATGGCGAAGTTCAGTGTTGTGTGCTTATATTTTGCAGTAGTGGCTGTCAATTTTTGGAATGTTAATGTAAGTATTGCAAATAGTCAGTGAACAAAATAAGAATAAAATTTCAGGCAGATTCGGAGTAGTGACTAGTCGCTGATTCTATCGAATTTATTGCAAAAAGATTACAACCACAAATTCTAAAGTCAGAGATAAATTACTTTATAACTAGTAAAAGACAAATAGAATATCAAATTAAAATTGTAAATAAAGGTATTTCAAAATTCACGAGTACCTACTAAACTATTAAAAGTATTCGAGTGTTTTACTTGCTTACTTATGTATTCATGTGTTTTTTTTTTTTTTTTTTGGTGGTTGGGAAGTCATCAAACAACTTCTCCCGCCCTGGGCGGGACGGGAGGGAGTGTCAGACTTTTACTGACTAAAACCCACCGATGTTCCTTCTTGTGCCCTTTGCGTTTCGGGGGCGCGGTATCTCTTGCGAACAACCCGCAGCCCCGGCAGGCATCGGCCCTCAGTGGCCCCTTCCTTTTGCTGACATCTCTTTGAGGCGCGCGTGGAACACGAACGCGCCGTCGACACGGCCTGTCGCTATGCAACGTAAGAACGGTGAGCTACCCATTGCTCACCGTCCACAGGCCCGTATCTACGGTGGCCGGGAGTCGTCTCGCGGCTCCCGACGTCCGGAGCGTCTACCGCGGCGGCTGGGACGGGAGAACCGCTGTCTCAACCGTCCCGCCGCCTCCTTCTCAAGCATTACTGCCTCGCAGAAGGAGGCGACTGCATCCCATTCCCTCTCGCTCCGGACCATGGCTTGCATCAGGGCCGGACGCGAGAGTTCGCCGCCGCCGATGGCCGCCACGAGGACTCGGCGATGCTTCGCCCAAGCGGGGCATACCGCCACGGTGTGCTCCACCGTGTCCTCGGGGCGATCCACACAATGGTGACACCCGGACGTTTCCTCCCGCCCGATAAGGTGCAGGAACCTCCCGAAACACCCGTGTCCGGTGAGGACCTGCGTCAGGCGGTAGGTGAGGGCGCCGTGGCGCCTCTCCAGCCACTTCTCAAAGAGGGGACTTACCGCCTCTATTAAGGCGAGCCCAATGTGTGTGTGTTCTTAAGGCAGACCTTTTCGAGTATTTTCAAGTTAACAGATTTATGGTATTTTAGTGCATAACCGATGAAGAAAAAGAAGCTATTATAGAAGTGATAAAACCTATTGCAGAGGAATGTGTGTCTGACTGCGGTCTTACTGAAGAAGATTACAAAAAACATGATAAAGGCGAAGATGATATGGACCCGTGTTTTAAGAAATGCTTACTACAGAAACTGGGCCTTGTAAGTACAACTATTGAAAACCAATCAAATAAACGTTTTGCTGTCTATGACGTAACTGGACCGCAGGGTAAGGCCTCGCCACAGTGCAAGTCAGTAGGCAACAGCTGTAAGCTTCTCGCTGACACCAAATTATTACCGTGGAAACTATTGCAGTTTTACTTAAGCAGAAAATAGTAGATGCTATCTTTTCTTTATAACTTAAGAAACCTGCAAGGTTAGTTGACTAACAGTAATAATAATCATTATTGGAGATAGACATCATTTTAATACTAGAAATAGGAACAAATTAGATCAACCAAGTTTCAGATTGTCTAAAGTACACACTTCTTTTATGGGGTACTCTGTAAAATGTTATAATAAAATACCGCTCGATATTCTCGAACTAAATGAGAGAAAATTTAAAACTTGCATCAAACGCACACTATGTAGTCAAGCATATTATAAGTTAGAAGATTATATTAATGACAAGAATGCTTGGCTTAATGCTGGTCCTGCTCCATAGTCACTCGGGTTCACAAATTAATACTTACATATGTATATTAATACAGGGGGATGTTTCTTGCCACCTTTTTATTTGTATTCTCATTGACCTTAATAACGTGTACCGTTATTATTATTTCTATTTTTTTTTACATACTACAGCTCATCTGTCGAATAGAATTACTTAAAACCTTAGTTTTATATAATCTATCATCATTTATTTCAATTTTGTAAATGTGAGTACCATGGAGCCTTTTATTTATTTTATTATTATGTGTTGGACACTACGAGCATGGTGGTTGAGGGCTTTGTCATGCTCACTTAAATGTCTCGCTGATGGTGGCGCGTGGGTCGGATCATCTGGTTCCCTTCATGATGGTTGAGCTAAGTGGTGCTGATCCTCGCGTCATGTTCGTGAACGGGCGCTGTCAGTGGGATTGGTCATCTCTTAACTGCCATGGCTTACATCTTTAGTACTATTATTATCATATATTTTTTTTTTTAATTGTTTTATATTTAACTTCATTGTTTTCACATGTAGAAGCAACAAGAATATTGTAACCAAGATTCTGTAAAAACCAATTTGAAAAGAGTGTCCATGGAGTTTCTTGCTCGTTCTTCTCCATAGAGACCTACGTTTTGGAACGAGCAACTAGCTTCAACTTTTTGTATGAGTAACTTCTTGACAATTCAAAAGTGCCTGTAAATGGTCTAATTGAAATAAATGTTTTGACTTTGACTTTGACTTTGACTTATTTTAAAAGCATCAATTTACGTTATTTCTTGGAATTGTTAGTTAGTTCCAGATACAGATAGATATAAAAAGAAAAAATACAGAAAAATATTTAAAAATTGAATCATATAGGTAGAGAGAGATACATATAAAGATTTAATTGGATTAAGAACGTAACACGTAGGAACTTATTAATTTCATATGTTTCTAGATGGATGAAAATGGAAAATACGATCGTGAATTATTACGTGAATCAATTTCGGAATTCACAGGAGATAAAGATCAAGCTACGAAATTTCAAGACCAATTAGATAGCTGTTTTGATGGTAAATGTTTTATAATATTGTAATTTTCAAAAGAATTTGATTTTGATACTTTGTTCTAATGATAATGTATTTTCGATTGATACTTACTTTTAAAGATTAGTAAATTAGTCTGTTCAAAAAAAGTGGGTTGCCTGACACGATAAATATTTTTTGAAAAAGGATACCATACCGAGTTATAAAAAAAAAGAGTTGGTAAGTCATAATTCGATTTTTTCTATTAATAGCCAACGGAGACAACACTGGTGATGATGAAGAATCTCAGATGAAGAGGGTTGACGTTTTGTTCAAATGCCTTAAGGAAATCAAAGAAGTAAGAATTTTCTAAAGCAAACTATTTCATTTGCCTTCATTTAATACTTATGTTTGAGAGAAGCAAATGACTGTGGATCATACACTGCTGTTTAATCTTTACTAATCTATACTTATATTATAAAGAGGAAAGATTTTTTTGTTTGTTGGTTTCCGAAACTACTGAACCGATTTTAATCATTTTTTCACCAATTATCACCTACATTATTCCTGAGTAACATAGGCTATATTTGTATATAGCCCATGTTATTCAGGAATAATGCGTAGCGTGATGGTTCACGTTACGACCCACGGGAGCGGAGCAGTAACGAAAGACGTAACTTAACGCGGGTGAAATAAGCCACGCGGACGAACTCGCGGGCAGGTCGTCTAGTACTTTACATATTTCATAATTATTTTCATTTTTTTCAATACTACATAAATTAAAATAAGTCTTACCTTGATCTTTTCCGTTTTCAGTAATTTCTTCAAGATGAGCCGAGTCGACCTACAAGGATGATTCCATTTTGAAAATCTTTTTCATCATCTCTTTTTCTTATGAATAAATATTATGTTTTGCCGAAATTTTTGGATCAATATCAATGTTATGTCAATCTACAAGGAGCCTTGAAATTAAATTAAATCAGAATAATAAGCGATCTTTTCCTAACTAACTAATACCTATTAATGAAGTATTATTGAGTAAGGTGGTGGAAGTATGACTTAAGTACCTTTGTAGATGATTTCACAGGTTCAAATGAATTGGCAAAAATCTGTAAACAGTTTAAACATTAAACCGATTCGTTTTACCATTGAATCGGATTGTAACCTGCTTAGTATCGAGTTCAATTGTTCAAGCTTAGGGCGAACTTCCGGTCTTAAATCGAAGGTTGAGGTTTGCCAAAACACTCATTCAAACAGTTTAGCTGTTTCATCATTGTATTTTCAGTCTATTTGATATAAAAAGGGAAACACAAATAAAGTAGTCAATAGTGTTCAGGTTTGGCTATATTTCACTACGAATTCAGTATTTCAAGTGATAATACATAACTAGAATCTAAGTACCTACATCATTTTTGATTAAATAACGTTCTCATTTTCACCTGAATGTCTGTCTGTCCAGGGTAATAATAGGGAAACGCTTGACATATTTCTTTCTGGTTTAAACAAAAAATTGCTTTCGAGAAAAGGAAGAAATCATTAGTATCTAGTATGAATCCCTCAATGGACTTGATCCGTATTGGATATGTAATGCTTTTTTGGTTTTTAATAAAACATGTTACAGTAAGTACCAACAACTATAGATTTACTTGAAATTTTCCTTGTTTTTTTTTGTATCGTATTTCACACAGGTACATTGTTTCATTCCAGGCAATATCGGACGTTCAAAAGTCCGGTATACAAAGAGAGTTAGTGACTGTAGGTCTGCAATGTATAAAAGACCATCCTCTGTCATTATCAGATATAAGGGCTTTTAAGAACAAAATGATTCCCAACGGGAACGATCCAAAATGCTTCGTAGCTTGTTTGTTCAAGAAAATTGGAGTGGTAAGTATATATTAAAAATACAAGACGTACATCTATATGATAGCTAGATTCAAGAGGAATAGTATAGGGTTTATAACAGGACGCTACTACTCACGGGAGCAGAGCAGTAACCA
Source organism: Caradrina kadenii (assembly GCA_947462355.1). Taxonomy (NCBI): domain Eukaryota; kingdom Metazoa; phylum Arthropoda; class Insecta; order Lepidoptera; family Noctuidae; genus Caradrina; species Caradrina kadenii. The sequence continues at coordinate 5,716,594 of OX381684.1, read as the reverse complement.
AAGACGTAACTTACCGCGGGTCAAGTAAACTCCGCGAACAAAGTCGCGGGCAGAAGCTTGTAAATAATTATTTTTTTAGACTGAATTTCTGTTTCGACTGCTAATCTCTCTATTGTCTCTATGTAATTCTAAAAAAATTGAGGGGTAACACTACAATTCTAGTAGTAGTAGAGCTCTTTGTGAAGGAGTTCGTCCGAGGAAGGCAGCGTTGTTGTGCTCCGGTTTGAACAGTATGGGTGCCGGTGTAATTACAGGCACTTGAGACATTTCAACTTTGTCTCTGGGGTGGCAACGTATTTGCAAAGCCTCTGGTATTGCAGATGTCTATAGGTAGCGGTGACCACTTAACATCAGGTGGCCGGTGAAATTGTTTGCAACCCAATGACATAGAAAAAGTACTTCTGTTCATCACCGGGTTTCACATCACTATGATTGGTTTGTTATGTTCTAGATGGACGACATGGGAATGATATCGCCAGGCAAAGCAAGAGAGAATGCTCAGAAAGTATTCAAAGGAAGTAACGAACATCTAAAGAACGTCGATGAAATTATGGAGAAGTGTTCGACAGGTTTGACTCAGACTTTGTTCAATATAAAAGTTTAACTGACACTACATCATTATTATATTACGGGCCTGTTTCACTAAATTCAAATAAGTTACGTGTTTATTACTTGCTAGATCATTTCATATAAATTCTGTTCCAATTTTGAATATAAATATATCCGATAACAATACTATCCAACGTCTCGTCCAGAGGTGGAGAAACAGGTCTTAACATTGTAGAAAATGTGCGCATAAATTGTAACAATTTTATTATTTATTAATGGTATTTCATTCCATCAGTCGTCAATCATCAATTCATGAGAATGTCCGACATTCAATGTCAAATACCTTTGCTATTGTTATTTATTCATATTGAACAAATGATTAATAATAACATAAGTACACATTATTTTTAATAAATATTTATTGGGTAATGTTGCAAGAATAATAGCTTTGGAGGTACCTATTTCCCAGCTCAAATGACATTAATTAAACAATTTATGACAATAATTGTCGGTGGGATGGGATTGAGACTAGATTTTGAACGTTTTCTATAATGGGATTGTCCTTCTGTTGTGAGAGTCTGAAATATTTGAACTGTGTACTTTGGTACTTATAAGAAATTCGTCAGAAAAACAAACAGACAGACAATACTAGACTTTCATTTTGATTGTCAATATCTTGTTATGGCAATTCGTCAGAAAGCTTAGAATCTACGCCCTTTCTAAAACTAGTTCTCGTGGAGAAGATTTTATAAATTGTTCTCTGTTTATATTGCAGTGAATAAACAAAGTACGAGCGATGGGAAAAAAGGTTGTGATAGAGCGAAACTTGCATTTGGATGTTTTACTGAAAATGCTCCTAAAGTAAGTTGTTTTAAACGCAATAGTTGGTTTGCTTTATATCGGAGGACATTGTAGCGAAAGCTTTTGTCTTTTGAAGTTTTAATTTTTTAGTAAGTATATGATTGTAGACACCTCAGCGCTAAAGTTTTTCAAAAATACAAAAACGCAACACCTACATGGTCAAAATGGATAGGACAGTTGCTTTTTTTTAAATAACGAATAGAGAAGAATCATGAATAACAAACATTTTCTTTAAGATGTCCACTCCGTATTTATTATTTTTAAAATGATCGTGCTTTAGATTGGTCTAGCCAAAAATATACTCCTCCCAGTAAACAGAAACCAGTCCTAGTTTTTTCGAGCTAGATAAATATCCATTGTTTTTACAAACGTTTTTTACTTTTATGACCATGGTTCTTGTGATATAACAATTAATATACCTACTTAATTTTATTAATGATTTTAATTGTTTGTTTTTGTGTTTGGTTTTTCAGTACGGATTCGATTTCGAATTCTGATAAGTCATCGTTACGAGATGGTCTAGAAAAAGCTGATGGAATATTTTATTAAATAGCATTTATTATTTATATTTAAGTTCGGATTGATTTTTTGAATAAATTGTTAAAGATAGACGTACGTTTTTAATTTACTTATACTGTAATAAGGAATAAGAATTATTCCTTATTTATAGAGAAGTATATTCTTCTCTCAAATATCAATATTTTATGCCTAGTTTGTGTGGTCTTTTATTCGTATAATAAAATTTACGACTTACAGTTATTTTACCTATAGATAAACTCTTGAAAATTCGAAAAGATATTGCCATGTTATGCCACAACATATTAGGTATAGAAATTGGTGAGATTTACATTAAGACAACATCGATTTACTCCTGAAATTGACTGAATGATATTTATTTGGATCGGCGCAGCATCCTTTTTTTCCCGTAGGTACTGCTCTAGCATTTGTCATCTCAGTATATCCACGTATTCGTGTATCTTTTACATGATTTCTCTATCATCTCGACAGCGCAGACACAGTGACTGCTTACAGGTAGTTTTTCCGGGTCTGGTTGTATGTGAGACATTTGAGTATGTAAAGACATCCACGATATCTACCTAATGGAAGGGAAGAGTTAAAAAAAACTATGAATCACCCTGGGTAAGGAAATCATCTAATGAAATCAATCAGCAAACCAAAGCTTCATACCATTGCAGGAATTGCAAATAGGGGTTAACCGAATTTAGATGATGAATTCTGCTAAATTTGTATTCTTTTGTGAATCAAATAGCTAATCTAGTTAAATTGTATTTATGTCTTATAATAAAAAAAAGTGACCTAATAGAGCTTAAAGTGTGATGCTACTGTTCCTCATACGATTACCTGTTATCGCGTCATACGTACCTAGATGTTTGTACTCTTCAGACGCTTATTTTTTTTTTTTTTAAATTTGGGGTATCATCAAATGACTTCTTCCGTCCTGTGTGGGGCGGAAGGGAGTGTCAGGCTCTTACTGACTAAAATCCAGCCGTGTTCCTCTTAATGCCTTTTGCGTTCTATAGCCGCGGTAACTTTCGAAAAATTCCGCAACCCTGGCAGGCACTGGCCCTAGTGGGCCCCGTCTACATTGCTGACTACCGTGACATTTCAGACGTTATTGTTGGTGTCAAACTCGTGGCAAAGTTTTGACCTAACTCAATATAGAACAACCTAAGAATGACAACATAAGAATGGCTTAGAACAGATTTTTTACAATCCTTTTCATCTATCTACATTCGTGCGCAATAAATCTACTTCACACATCATATTATACGATATGCATCTAGTTGTTATTAAATTAATAATAAAGAATAATCACTGAAGGTTATTGCAGTTGTTTCCTGAATCATAGTGATTAGGCAAAAATTTAAAATATCTACGAGAGATAAAAAATGCAAACATGAAATAATTATCTTATAAGTACCTAACTGGTTTATGAGCACCAGTTGATTAAATTCCACTTTTCACAAAGCTTGTCTTCTAGCCCACCCAGGGGTTAAGCTTTGTAAACATTTGTGAAATGGGCACACTTTTTTTTCATTTAAAGACTCATCATCATCTGCTTACCCTTAGAGCTGGTTCAAATTAGGTCGGACCGACAGTTTTACCGTTGACCGACTGTCGGGTGTTGCTATTCACACTAGAAGCTGCCGATCCGGCCTGATGTGAACACCACCCTTCATTACCGTCGTTTTACCCCTGCCTGGGTCATAATTAGGGCATCGGAACCGGTTGTTCCCAGTTCCAAAACAACCGAGAATTCCCGGTTCTGAGGGTCCCCGAAAAAACCGGTTCTGCAAAACGGAGAACCAGTTATTTTGGTTCTTTCTCAAAATAAATTTAGAAATATGTATATCTCTTTAATACTCTTTATGTCAAATATCAAGTTATTATTCCAATTTCTTATCTAAACAGAATAAATATTGTTATCATTTACCTCTCTCATATAATGACATAAAACTGATTCCACAAGTGTGGATGCAGTCGCTCCACTGGTACTCAGCTGTATCCGGTCAGACTGGAAGCCAACCCCAACATAGTTGGGAAAAGGCTAAGCAAATGATGATGATCACTACTTCTCTCACATAATGACATAAAACTGATTTCACAAGTGTGGATCCAACCACATGTGTGGAATCAGTTTTAATGTCGCATTATATTGGCCGACAATGTATAAATTTTTAGCACTATAAAACACATCAAAATTACCATTATTTCACTGTCAAGTTAATAATTAACGTTATAATTTTAATATTATTTAACAGGGATTTGGCAACTTTAAGGTGGATGTTCCAGGGGCACCCAGCAAAATTCAAACTTTGGGCCGTTTTTTGCAATTAGCAGCTCAGTATCGGATAGTTTGGTATCTAACCAATCTGCCTATTTCAACCGCGTTTCGATTGGACAGCTGTTGAAAAAAAAGTTTATTTTGATCGATGAAAAGCTTAGTTTGGAAGTCTTTTAAAAAAACAACAACAGGATTTTATTGGGTGTCAATATTTATTTATTAAATGAATAAAATACAGTATATCCACATAACTTAAATTAATTTAAAATACAGAGCCGTGTATGTGACTTAAACTAGTTAATAATGTATCCAAAACGAATGTTGGAAGCACCTTCCAGTGAATATAATTAAATATTCCTCTATTCTTAAAAATCGAAGTCAAAGCCGAGCTGTAAAAAGAAATTACAATAATTAATTTATAAAATGCTAGCCGGTGTCTTATGTCAAGGTCAGTAAAGAGGCGGATAAAAACAAAAGTGGATTAGTAAATTAGTTTGTTAAATATCACTATGATCGGTTTAGTGATTTTGCCGCTATTAAGTAACAGACAAACAGATAGACTGAGTTACTTTCGTATTTATGATATTAAAGAGAATAAATCTGTTCTCAGCGAAAGTTTAAGTACCCCTATATATCATTATGTCATCACCTGTAGGCCCTTTTTTTTTTGACAAAATCTTTTTGGGTAAAGATTACGGGATCGATACTATGTCCGAACTAAAAAAATTAAAACAGAAAATTAACCCCCGACATAAGGATAAAAATCTCTACCGTAGGTAAAAAAGAGCTGATAACTTTGAAACCGCTGAACCGATGTCTATCAAACATAACTAAGAACACTCCTAGATAAATTCACCTTTTAAACAAGAAAAAACAAAAGCAATAAGCACAGAGACACGTCAAACGTTAACACCCCGTCGTTTTTACATCGGGGGTAAAATTTAATTTATAACCTCCTGTACAGCAGTCGTGCTTGCGACCAACAAGACAGGAACAAGAAAACTACTATACGCATCTCAGTATTGCCACATAAGTGGCAATACTGAGATGTACATCAGGTACACGCAGGACTTCTTTTAAAGGTAAATGTATGAACAATTTTCTTGTACATAAAGCTTAAGAGATGCATTCTCTATGTGAAAGTGGGCTATTATTATACACCAACAGAGCCTAATACGTGTTGGTGGATGTTAAACTTCTGTAAATTTAGTTCTATAGATGGCCAATTTCTTTCACCTTTTCAAGGGCAGTGTCATAGTACGTACTTGTTCGTAGTTCTTGACAAAGCAGTCATAGGCCAGCTTAGCTCGGTCGCAGCCTTTTTCTCCATCACTCACTTCTTCTTCATTCACTGTAAAATATTTTTAAATTAAAGTTGAACTTTGAAATAATATTGTACCAACACAAAAGTGTCGAAAATATGGTTAAAGTTCTTAACAAGATTTGTGATTATTTTACCGACCTTTAGCGCAAGTGGTAAGGAATGCTTCAATATTTTTCAATACTTCTTCATCTTCGAACACTTTCTTAGCGTTTTCCAAGGCTGTTACGTGTGACCATGTTCCCTTATCGTCGAACTACAAAAAGAAATCAATTGTTTAAGAATAAAAATAAAAAAAAAATCAATGAAGCTATAAAAATTTTCTTCAAACAACACATGCGTTTTACAAAATGTGTCAATATTTTCCAGTTTGGTCACCTTCTTCCTCTTTCTCAATTCCATGTAATAAGATACATATATAAACAAACGTAGATCTACACTATTCTATAAAAGCCGTCAACATTTTTTTTTATTAAATGGTCGCATTTTATTGACGGCATAATGTATTAAAGATACATCGAAAAAATTACAAATTAAAATGCAATTTATTTAGTCGAGAAATGTAAAGTATTTTTCATGAGCAATCTTGCGGATCTGGGGAGATGGGCGTGGCTAACAATACAAAGGTTTGCATAAATTAAGCATACATTTTACATTTAGAATCTATTTCAACATGGTCGAATAAATCATGTTTTCTTCGTGTTTATTTTTTTTTCATGTTTTATTACAATCCCACCAATGACAACAAAGTTTGGCAACTGAAATGAATCCTATTGGTTAATTAATTTGAAGCCTGTAGATAGACTTGAGTCACTTATGAAACCAGGTGTTACCCAAAAAAATGAACTTGTCCAACTGGTACTACTTGTTGTACCTATGGTAATTAGACAAGTGATTTACTTGGTTTTGTGGTAGGAAGAATGTGGTTTTACATAAAAACAGTGATAAATTGCTTTTTTTCTTAATGGTGGCTGATAGTAGGTATCTACTGAGTTGGTAGTGATGAGGAAAACACGCCTATTTTTCAAAGCAACGACTAAATACAACTATTAGGGCTTTGAAAAAGAAGAGGGTGCATTAAAAGCTTACCAGACCAAGCTTGTTGAAGATGCAGGCTGAGAAGCAACTAGCATTTTCGCCTTCGGGAAACACTCTGTTCTTGAAAGAAGCGAGGTCTTCAATTGAGAGAGGATATTCTTTTATACATTCAGCACCAACTGCTACAACTTTAGTTTGTATTACATTTTTTTGTTCATCAGTGATAGCCTGAAAAGAAACGAAAGTATTGATTACGACTATTCATTTATTTAGATGAACAAGGAACCATGAGGAATGGCGTCTCGATGAAATATTCTTTGTGATTTGTTTATGGGTTTGGGGTGATAACGGCCTAGAATCCCCGCAAACATTAGACAAAAAAAAATTCACCGTGACCGATTTTCATATGTTCGTAACTGTGTCGTCACTTAACAAAGCCGAAACTTACATGTTGTTCTACTTCTTATGCGATATACAATTATTTATTATTTAACAATAATATTTGCAGCCTTAAAATTGGAAATCCTATTATTTATATTAGATCTTCGAAGAAAGCATAGTTTTAATTAAGTATATTTTATTTTATTATAAAGAAAACATACCGAAGCGCTATTGAAGAAAACTGCTAAGATAGCGAAATATACAACACCAGACTTAAACATTTTGAATTTTTAGGAATAATTCTCTACGAAACTCTTTAGACGAATGTGGTGACTGTGGTGATGTTTGGTAGATTTATACTAAAACAAAGGAACTTAAACAAAATCAATATCCTGTACGACAGACAGGCTTTCGATACGGAGACAAATCGGTTTTTCCTTCATTAACTGATTACAATGGACATGTAAACAATGATGGAGTGTCAATTGCACGATGACATAGGACAAACAAATGATACGCTTAATCGACTACTTAAATCCGCCATTGCAAAGATTGACATCGTTAAGCGTATCGAAGGACCTGCTTTTGATATCGAATTTGTGGCAATATTAGCCATAAATCTTTACCTACTGTTATCCCATTGTCTAGCTATTTTCAGAAACGGACAAATAGGTTACTCCACATTTTTTTGTTATTTTTCTCAATGATATCTTTATGACTGCCTCGATAGCTTAGTAGTCTTAAGCGCGAATGCTACGCTAGATTTTTTGGGTTCGATTCCCAGGTCGGGCAAAAAGTGTTATTGGGTTTTTCTATGAAATTCTCAGTAGGACCTCGGAGTTAGGATTTGTGCCCGGTTAATGGCAACAGCCTCGCCACCTATTACGTGGGACCTAAACATGTCTGCGAACTGTGGGTGTATATTGGTACACCTCTGCCTAATCCTTCGGGGAATACAAGCGTGATGGTATGTTATGTGTGATACGCAATTAAAAAACTTTTAAGTACTTTTACGACTTTTTGAGTTACCATGTCTGCGATGTCAATAATATCCTTGGACTCTCACAGTCTATGTTGATGATAAGAAATGCTTAACATTCATAAATGTAGGTTATTATGTGTACCTAACTACTTCGAATGCGATATCAAAAATTTGCAGTTACTCAGTGATTATCTTATGAATCATGTTCATAATTAACGCCATAGACCGGAATATCAAGTAGTATTAATAACATACAAAGCATAACACTGTGCACTGTTGTAATAATAATTCCCCGTACTTTAGACTTCGTTACATATTAAAAACAATGCAATCATCTCGGTTCAATTGTTTTTTAATCTTGTCCTTTTAATATTTGAGCATTTTTTGTTGGTAACACTGCTATTAGTGTCAGGTCCATTAAAAAGCGGTAGTGAAGCAAACGTTTAATGTTTTGACTAACGATGAAGAGGTTATGAGTACAATTTTTTTTGTTTCTCAAACAAACTGCCTAGTTGGCCTAGTGGTCCTAAGCGCGACTGCTACGCTAGAGATCCTGGGTTCGATTCCCAGGTCGAGCAAAAAGTGTTATTGGGTTTTACAATGAAATTCTCAGTAGCAGCTCGGAGTTAGGATTAATGACAATAGGCTCGCCCCCTATTATATGGGACCTCTGCACACCTCTGCCTAACCCTTCGGAGAATACAAGCGTGATGGTATGTATGTATGTATCTCTTATCAGTAGGTTCTTACGTAACAAATAAAGTTAATATATACACGGTACACTGATCACCAGAGTTCGCTCCGTAAATCTTTTAAAAGTTTTTGTTAGACGTTCAAGAATGGACTTTAAATACGCTGGTGAGCAATTAACATAAGTGTGAGATTCGGGAATTGCCTACATCTATTTTAGATATGTTTTCTTAGAAGCTAAAGATAGGAATGTATAATTATGTTATAATTCTAATTATATTTTGGATGGCTTAGGTACTTGCTGATTGGCGTTATATGAAACTGGATCTCACAAAATTCGTATACCAAGGCCGTTATGGCACGTTATGGTCCTATCATTGTTCTGTATCAAACATCATCATCTAGAGACAGTACACCATAGTATTCTATATCGTGTTTGAGAACGAATAGATCACACAGGTTTGATTGGCACATACCAACTTTTTTTAACCCATATCATCCCAGTGTTCCATTTTTGAAACGGTTACTTTTTTATATTTTTATTATAACTTTTGAACGCATTTTTAAATTAGTGTTTTTCAAAAATGGAACACTGGGTTGATATGGGTTAAATCTTCATGTGAAAGTTTTATAGCTCCTGTCTATTCCTATGGATTAAGAAAGCTAGGTTTTGCCCGCGACTAGGTGACTGTACAGGCTTGGAAATCAAGTATAGCATAAAACATAGCCTATGTATGGCACACAGCAAACGCTTTCTATAAGCAAAATATTGTTCCAAACAAAGAACAAAAAACAAAAAAATACCTCTGTATAAAAAAATAATATTAAAAAAAAATCCGCTAGTTCCTACTTTCTATGCTAGAATACAAAATGATGACATGAGAATCTAGCCTAGAATTTCATGCATCTTATACATATAGTATATTCAGATACCGCAAAGTATATAAAAACTAAAGAGATGGATTGTCTGCCAACCTATTATAGTGACATTTGACTCAAATGCAAGTGTTTAACAGGCCGTAAACTGTTTTCGTTGCCATTACAAATTACGAATACTTGTGAAAATTGATAAGCAAAGTTTATATTATATAAGGTGGATAATCATTGGTGAAATAAAATGGTCACCCGAACCAGAATTCAAAGGCTAGAACTCTTCTAGCAAAACTAGGCAACAAGCCTGATGTTGCCCCTGATTTTTAGAGGTATCAGAACTTTGACGTACATATTGGGCCTTACAGCATTCCTATGTTGTAATTAACTCTTAGTAAGAAACGGTTCTCTGTAATATCTGTGACATCTGTGAAGGACAACATCGTGAAGAAACCTGGACTTATAATTAATAACACCATCACCATCACGCCTGTATTCCCCGAAGGGTTAGGCAGAGGTGTAACAATATACACCCACAGTTCGCCGGTATGTTTAGGTCCCATGTAATAGGGGACGAGCCTATTGCCATTAACCGGGCACAAATCCTAACTCCGAGCTGCTACTGAGAATTTCATCGTTGCTCGACCTGGGAATCGAACCCAAGACCTCTAGCGTAGCGTAGTCGCGCTTAGGACCACTAGGCTACCGAGGCAGTCAATAATGCTAATACTAAAAATATTACTAGGAAATAGTAAATAATACTTATAATTAATGCATTTAATACTTATAATTAATGTAAATCTGAATCACTTGTCCAAGCGTGGTGATCAATGCTTGTGCCTTTTCTGTATGAAAAGAGGCCTTTGCCCTGCAGTGGGACATTAATAGGCTGGTATTATTTTTTAAAGAAATTGCTAAAAGGTGTCGCATTTAAGGTTCATATAAACAAACCAAAAGATCGGCATCAGTAGGCATATGATTAGAAAAATGTTCTAATTTTGATGAGCGTGCACTTAAGACAATATTTAAAACTATACTCGCATAAATGAAGGCTCCCCATATTTCTCCGAAAAGTATTTTTGGGAGCAAAAAGCTCGACAAATTTAGGAAAAGCCACAGATGAAGTTAATAAACAAAGAGATCTTTTTGCAACGTTTCCTGCCGTTGTGGCATTGATTATAGCCGCAATGAGATTTAATGATAATTACTTCGCGTCAATTTACCTCACAACAGGAGTTTTATATAAAAAGGCGTCGTTACGATCCAAGGCATACACAGTTGAAGCTTCAAGGGATCAGGAGTACAAAGCTGATTACTATAATATGTCTAAGTTCACTTGTTTGATTTTGTGTGTAGTGGCTGCGAGCATCAGTACGGTCTATGTAAGTTTGTGGATCTTATTTATTTTTAACTGTTTAATGAATTAAAAGTCAGTATTTGGTTGATTTTAAAAACCCGCATGAAAAGAAATGGAATTTCATTCTAGGAGTATTAAAAAAAAAGAACAATGTTTTAAATATAAAAGACATGACAGATAATGATCGCTTCTTTGTTATAACCTTTCAATATATTTTTGTTATGTTATTCAAGGCTGTTGGTGAAGATGAAGCAGCTTTCCATGAAGCCATCAAGCCCATCGTAGAAGAATGCTCAAAGGATCACGGTGTCAGCGATGACGAAATCGAATCTGCCAAGACAGCTGGAAATGCGGAGGGCATCAAGCCTTGTTTCTTAGGCTGCGTCTACAAGAAAACTGAAGTTGTGAGTGACCTACTATTTTATAATAGAAAGAAAGAAGGAAACAAACTAGTTAAAAATCTGTCATGATTGCTAGCAAGTTCACAGTGCACTAAACTTCTATAATAATTCACTCAGAATTTTCAAGAGTGAATTTGATGCAGTAGTACAATTTCTGCAAGTAGGCCATCTTATAGTGTTTCTTTGGTCAGGTCTTGATAACCTTACAAGGTTGAATTTTAGTCGGGAAACAGAAGATGACTAATAATTAGTATCACCAACTGTAAATGGGGAAGTTTAGAGTACACTGTGATTATGCTAGTTAGTCTAATTGGGTACTTGACATCGCCAATCAATTGACATGTGTACTTTTTATGAGCTGTCAAAATGGGGTAGATGGTGTACGGCAATACTAAACTTTGATGTCATTTATTTGCCAACTTAATTGATTCATTTTTTATTTTATTTTAAATTAACTAAAAATCTTTTTTTTAAAGTGAAGTCATTTATTATTCAAAGTTCTTTTCATGGTATTTCTGTTGCTGGTGTGAAAAATATTCTACAGTTACTAAAAATCTAATTTTACCGTTCATTATAAATCGATGGGGTTTCCAGGCCTAAAATATTTTTTTTTTTTTAGTAATGACAACTACCCAATTAGAGAAATAGCCTTTTAAAATCAAAGAGTAAAAGATAAGGCACAGGCTACATAGGGTAGTTTATTGCCGCTTCTACAGACAAATACGGTAGGATCACCTGTGTATCATCTAACCCATGACGTCACAATATTTAATTACTATACAGATCTAAGACCTGTGAATGACCATAATAATAATACTTAGCAGCAATTAACTGCAACGTGAGAAATCATTTGTATGCTAGATCAAGTCTTTGACTCTGTGATATCAGTTAAAGCGACAGGATAAACAGATACTTGAAAAATGGAATATAATAATAATTAAAGTTTATTAACGGCTGTTACAATGGTTACCTTGTAATAAGGTTGACATAATATAATAATTCGGTATCATTTGGCAGTTCGCATTTTTTGTAAAGCAGTGGTCCCCAAACTAACAATATACTTTAGCGCACCAACATTAAAAAAAAAAAATCATTTATACAGAACCACTAATTGAAAGGTTCGCAGCCGGTCTTAACTCAATTTATATTGTTTTATCATTACAGTTCAACAGCAAGGGAGAATACGATTTGGACAATGCTCTGATTAAATTGAAGAACTTCGTACCCGATGAAGCTAAATTCGCTAAGTTAGCTGAACTTGGAAAGAAATGCGCATCAGGTAATAAATGGTTATTAATATTTTAGACTGTTTCAACAGCTTATGACGTTCCTTTGTAAATTAATGTAAATTTGTCGAGGCCGTGAAACGTATTTGACCGTACGCGGTTGGCACAGTAGCTGAGCGATTCATTGCTGTGCTGCGTGTCGCGGGTTAAATTCCCGCACGGAACTAATTTATGTATGGCCTACAGATAGTTGTTCCGGGTCTGTCTGTTTGTGTATGTGACTTTTAAGTGTGAGTAAACGCACCCCTAATGCAGGTGATATTCTAGGGCATCGTTTTTATTTACAAAAAAAAAAACGATCTATTGGTGTCCTAAGATACTATATAAAAAATAGAAAACAAATTTATTAATCATATATTATCTTCATCTAATATAGACTGCCTCGGTAGCCTCACTAGGCTACCGAGGCAGTCTATATTAGATGAAGACCTCTAGCGTAGCAGTCGCGCCTAGGACCACTGTCCTAGGCGCGACTGCTACGCTAGAGGTCTTGGGTTCGATTCCCAGATCGAGCAAAAGTGTTATTGGGTTTTTCTATGAAATTCTCTGTAGCTCGGAGTTAGGACTTGTGCCTATTGCCAATAACCGGGTTATTGGCAATAGGCTCGCCCCCTATTACATGGGACCTAAACATACCGGCGAACTGTGGGTGTACACCTCTGCCTAACCTTTCGGGGAATACAGGTGTGTCTAATATATATACAATTCTCGTGTCACAATTTATTTTAGACACCTAAAAAAATATATATGGCAAAGCAACGTTTGCCGGGTCAGCTAGATATATAATTTTTAGTCGGGGCTACTACTCGTGTTCTAATTTATTTACTTCGATGATTTCAGTGAATGACAAACCTGTGAGCGACGGAGAAGCCGGATGCGAGAGGGCTGCAATGTTGACCGCATGCTTTTTGGAAAACAAGGGTGGTGTATGTATTTTTTTTTAATAACACTTACTTTTTTAGTTACCTTGTAAGTAAAAAACATGGTATTACACGGGACCTAAATATACCGGCGAACTGTGGGTGTACATTGTTACACCTCTGCCTAACCCTTCGGGGAATACAGGCGTGATAGTATATTTTTTTGTTTTTTTGTTACTTTGATTTCTAGGTGTGACTTTGGTTTTGTTTTCTTAGTGAGGCCCATTATGGTTCCTTGAGGAAACCTGCTAAAGTCTAAAGATAATCATAGACAGAGATAGTGAAAACTGTCAACTGACAATAGTGACCCTCCATGTCAAGTGATCGGATTCTTTTTTACTACCAGCTATATTTGCGTTTCTGCGACTAAATGTGTTTCTAAAAGCTGTCAATTCTTAATTTGTAATACTTTGTACATTATTTATAATTTAGTTGTTTTCATGCCAGGTAAAAATTTATTTTAAAAGTGACTATAGTGTTACTTTGCCATTCTTCTCTATACGAATCTGCTTATTGGAACGGGCAACTAGATTAAATTATTTCTTGTATATGACGTGTACGTAACAAAAATGCCTTTAATTTTATCGTTGAATTTGTTATATTATAATTATTCTCCATTGATGAACTCTTGATGCATCTACAGAATGACGTATTTCAATGTTATTTTTATTTTTTTCAGATCCTCGTCTAAACGGTCTGGAAGATGAGTACCTAACAGACAGTGATGCAAGATGATACAAGTTATGTTTTGTTTAATAAATTTTTTAATAAATCCGTTTTAATATTATTATAATATTTTTTTTGTTTCAATTCTGGAACTAGGTTACCACTAGGAATATTAGTCGCCACGAGTCGTGAGCACAAATGTCAAGTTAATTTTTGGACGGATCAATCGCGTGCAGCGTCGGGGCCCAAAAAACCCAGAAATTAACTTGACATTTGTGTTCTCGACTCGTGGCGACTACTATACATACTATAATATTACATAGCGTTATAATAACTATAACTAATAATACATACATACATACATAAACTCACGCCTTTTTCCCATGGGGGTAGGCAGAAACCACAGAACGCCACCTGCTACGATCCTTACATACTTCTTTCGCCTCGACCACGTTCATACATCTGTTCATACAAGCACGCCGGTTACGAGTACTGCGCACACGTCCTTTCTGAAGAACCCCACCAATAAGGTCAGGGTAGGTCTTTCTAGGGCGTCCTCTCCCGGCGTTGCCACTCACATCTGCCATATAAATCCCTTTCGTTAGTCGCCTTTCACTCATCCTCTCAACATGACCGAACCATCTAAGCATACTCTTTTCTATTTTTGTTACTACATCCTCTTTTAATAACTAATAATATAAATGAGAAAGTTTGTGAGGATAGATGGAAGGATGTTTGTTACTCTTTCACGCTTAAACGGCTGAACGAATGTGGATAAAATTTGGCACTGAAAAATATTGAAGTGTTGTAGCACATTGGAATCTTTTTATAGAATTGACGCGGACGAAGTCGCGGGCAGAAGCTAGTAGCGTTATAATTATTGTTTTTGCCTTCAGTTGTAACAGGTATAAAACGACACTCAAGAAAGCCGAAACTTACTTAAACTTCCCATCATTTCTGGTTACGGAGATATTGAAGGTCAAACTTCAAATATTCTGTCACGTTTTTTTATGAAATCCAGTTAAAAATGTTGTAACTAAGCAAATTAACAGTTCACTAATATAAACTGGCTGCTGCTACTAATATAGATTGGCTGCTGCGCTGCGTGCCGCGGGTTCGATTCCCGCACGGAACAAATATTTGTATGGCCTACAGATAGTTGTTCCGGGTCTGGCTGTTCGTGTATGTGAGTTTATATGTTTGTAAACGCACCCACGACATAAGAGAAATTCCTAGTGTGGGGCAACGTTTTTTTAAAAAAGAAAAAAAAACTAGGTAACTAATTACATAACCTTCACATTACGGTAAATCAAAATTTAAACATAAAAGGTAGCTGATAGAATGAATGTGCTGAAAGAATGAATTTCATCAACTCGGAAATATGGAATTAAAACAAGATTTTCGCACAAATATCAAATTACATACTCATACATACCGTCACGCCTGTATTCCCAGAAGGGTAAGGCAAAGGTGTACCAATGTACACCCACAGTTCGCCGGTATGTTTAGGTCCCATGTAATAGGGGGCGAGCTTATTGCCATTTACCGGGCACAAATCCTAACTCCGAGCTGCTACTGAGAAAGACTAAAAAATTCATAGAAAAATCCAATAACACTTTTTGCTCGACCTGGGAATCGAACCCAAAACCTGTAGCGTAACAGTCGCGCTTAGGACCACGAGGCAACAAGGCAGTTCAAATATCAAATTACTGACCAATAAAAACGTGTAAAGTATTTGTCCCCAGTTACTCGAACATAAAACAATTAAAAACTGATGTGACAATTTTCACTTGCTCGCGCAAGCTTCTGTGATTGGTTGTTGATAATTAAGCCAATCAATCACAGCCGTTTACGCGAGCTTTACAATTCATCACGTTATTTTTCGTTGAGAAAATTGTTTAACTTTATTATTTTTAAAAGGAAGTGTGAACATAACATTTGATTATCTTGTTCAGAGTTCAAATAGGAACCAATTGATAGGTTCAACATACATCAGTATTTTTTGCAACGTTTTTGTTGCATTTAGCATAACATCAAGACTATTTATAAAAACCTAACTGACCTAATGTAAACATTATCTAAGGCCATAAGTTTTATATAAATAAGAGTTGAGCTTACCTGTAGAACATAAATAGTTGAAGCTTGTGAGGAACAAGAGATCTAAGTTGAAAAGTGCAACATGTCCAAATTTACCTATCTTCTGTTATGTGTCGTGGCTGCGAGCTTGACCAATGTAAGTTAAGATTATTTATAGAAAATATTTCTACTTCTTTTTCAACAACGTATTTAGTACTGTTCATACTTTGAAAATAGGCATTTGTCAGAATTTTACTGAGTAAAAATCATCCGTGTTTCTTCTTGTGCCCTTTGCGTTCCAAAGGGCACGGTATCTCTTTCGATCAACCCGCAGCCCCGGCAGGCATCGGTCCTGACTGGACCCTCCAATTTGCTGACATCTCTTTGAGGACACGGCCTGTCGTTATACAACGTATGGACGGTAGCCCATTGCTCACCGTCCACAGGCCCGCGTTGATGATAAGCTGAGTTTTAATTCACTGCGTATCTTTCAATGGGTGAAAGTTCTGATAAATCCAAACAATTTGTAATATGGGACCAACACTGAAACGAAAAAAATAAAAGTAGGTACAACGGTACCTACTTTTATTTTTTTGTAGTAGTAGCCTTTTAGCAGGCAACGGTAATTTTTTATTTCATTATTGAGTTAGTTCAGTAGTAAAAGTTGTTCGTATTGATAAGTAATTACACGTTTGAAATCTTTCAGAGGGTTAAAGTAACTGCACATTTTCAAAGTGAATGAAAAATCAGCCAATATGAACTCTTTGGGCTTCCTGTCCATTAAAGCGGAGCAAGGCTGCGGGGCGAAGAAACGAAGAAATGTTATCCAATACGATTGCATAACTGGAGCAAAGCGAAGACTTTATGCAATCCTATTGGTTAATATTTTTCCGTTTCTCCGCTCCGTAGGCTCGCTCCGCTTTAGTGGACAGAGTGCCTTAGGATTCAATATATTTTGCGTAAAAATTAGCTGTTTTTTTCATGAAGTATCATTATTGTATTTAAGGTTGATGCTGGAGGAGAGAGTCTCCGTGAATCTCTGCGACCCGTCATAGTCGCGTGCTCACAGGAGCATGGCGTCAGCGACGCTGATATCCAAGCCGCTAAGGATGCAGGCAGCCCGGCTAGCATCAAGCCTTGTTTCATTGGCTGTGTATTCAAGAAAGCCGGATTTGTAAGTTACAAATACAAATAGTTACATATAATTTAATAACTGCCTCGTTGGCCTAGTGGTCCTAAGCGCGACTGCTACGCTAGAGGTTTTGGGTTCGATTCCCAGGTCGAGCAAAAAGTGTTATTGGGTTTTTCTATGAAATTCTCAGTAACAGCTCGGAGTTAGGATTTGTGCCCGGTTAATGGCAATAGGCTCGCCCCCTATTACATGGGACCTAAACATACCGGCGAACTGTGGGTGTACATTGTTACACCTCTGCCTAACTCTTCGGGGAATATAGGCGTGATGGTATGTGATGTACAAATAATTTATTCAAATAAAAACGTTTAAAAAAAGCGTTTACATCTAGCCAACAGTAAAATGATTTTTCATAAACTAAAACTAAGATATTATAATTATAGGTGCAAGTCATGATCACAAATGCAATCACTTTACAAATATATTTACTTTGAGAGAGTAAAATTTAAAATAAAACTAAAAAAAGAAAAAGCTTAATGGTATTTTAGTCGCCACGAGTCGTGAGCACAAATTACTAGTTAATTTTTGGGTTTCTTTCTAGGTTTTTTGGGCCGCCGACGCTGTACGCGTACATTTACCTTACATTTCTATGTGAAACTAAACCTATGTCAATTTTACAAAAATAAACAATTAAGTAGGGTTCAAATATCATCAGGACAATACTTCTAGAAGTCGTTCTGTGTCTGTGTAATTAAGTATCGCTAAATATTCTGATACCATTTTCTTGCATTGTTCATATCTTACACTATAGAAGCTTAGAAACTTGTTGAGCCTATTTTATAGAAAAGGTCCTGAGAACACAGAAACGATGAGCAAAAGTATGTCTAGTTTGAGACTGTTTGCTAACAAAGTCCTTCCTTTTCTTGTCAAAAGGTACAGGGTCGAAACGAAGTACTTGTATCTAATATGCAATAAGGATAATTATTTTTTAAATAAAAAAGGAATCTAGGAATTTCTCTTGGTCTAGGTTGTGCTGGAATAGAACCCGAGACACAGCGCACCAGCCGCGCCCTAGTTGTGTCATCAAAAATACGTATTACTTTATTTAAGTACTATGGAGTACCAGACAGCTATCAATAAATTAAATTATTAAAAGTTACTTATATGGTGAAACTGTTTCTATAGTAGCCGCCACGACTCGTGAGCACAGTCCGTCAGTCGGGCTGACTGCGTGTAGCGTCGGCGCCCCAAAATAACGAGAAAGGAACCCATCATCATCATAATAACCAAATACCCAAAAATTAACTTGATGTTTGTGCTCACGACTCCTGGCGATTACTATATCTTAATACCTACATGGTATATTGAATTTTAATTTGATAAGTTATATCTACTTTAATATTCTTTTATCCACAGATCGATGACAAAGGTGAAGTAGACTCTAAGACCGGGCTCAAGAACCTGAGACAATTCGTGAAAGATGACGAGCAATACAACAAACTAGAAGAGGTTGTTAAACAGTGCTCATCAGGTATGAACACGCCTTTAAAATAAGTCATAGCAATAAATCCCAGCATGAATCTTACTTACTATGATAAATACAAGAGTTTGTATGGATTAATGTTCGTAACTCCATCGCCCAAGAATGGCTGAACGGATCTGTTTGTAATTTGGCACAGGTATACATTATAGTCTATAATAGCGTATAGGCTTTTTTCCCCGTGGGATTATTTAGAACAGTGGTGCCCAAATGGTATTGCTCCAAGGGTGATTTTGAAAATCCCGACATACCACGCTGATTTAATAAAGGAACCTAAGTAAGAAAAAGAAAACTACATTATTTAATTACACTACTTTTTATTTACTATGAAGATATATATAGCTGCCTCGGTAGCCTAGTGGTCCTAAGCGCGACTGCTACGCTAGAAGTTTTGGGTTAAATTCCCAGGTCGAGCAAAGTGTTATTGGGTTTTTCTATGAAATTCTCGGTAGTAGCTCGGAGTTAGAATTTACACTCACTCACGCCTGTATTCCCCGAAGGGTTAGGCAGAGGTGTAACAATGTACACCCACAGTTCGCCGGTATATTTAGGTCCCATGTAATAAGGGGCGAGCCTATTGCCATTAACCGGGCACAAATCCTAACTCCGAGCTGCTACTGAGAATTTCATAGAAAAACCCAATAACACTTTTTGTTTGACCTGGGAATCGAATCCAAGACCTCTAGCGTAGCAGTCGCGCTTAGGACCACTAGGCTACCGATGCAGTTAGAATTTGTGCCCGGTTAATGGCAATAGGCTCGCCCCCTTTTACATGGGACCTAACCATACCGGCGAACTGTGGGTGTATATTGTTAAACCTCTGCCTCACCCTTCGGGAAATACAGGCGTAATGGTATGTTGTTATTGTTGTTTTATGAAGATATGTCACATTTACTAAAACATACATATAAATTTAATTTTTAATAATTTAGTTTTTTTTTAATTTTTACATATTAATTTAGCTATTGTGTATTTCCCCTAATTTAATAAATGTGTGTATTTCTTTTTCAATTTGGTTCGCGGGCGCCTGAAAAACAGGCCGCGTGCTACAAGGTGCCTGCGAGCTACCTGTTGGGAACCACTGATATAGAACTTTGGGTCAATACTGAAGTCAACGCAGACAAAGTGGAGGGCAGAAGCTAGTATCAAATATACACGGAATTGTTTACTTTATTTTTAAGTAACATTTTTATTCTTTTCAGTAAAAGATAAACCTGTGAGCGATGGAGCAGCTGGATGCGAGAGGGGCGTTCTGATGGCTGCCTGCTTGTTGGAACACAAGACTAGTGTAAGTTGTCGCACAATATTCATACGATTTTATGGTGATTTATTTTCATAAACTTGGATATGTCGTCCAAATAGAGCAACAAACGAGACGTTTGATAAATCATAATATTATTTAAAATGGAACCAATTCTTTTTTTTCAGATCATCATCTAAACGATTTGAAGAACATTCGACATGCAGTGATGCAAGATAAACATCAGCATTCCTTTATTGTACCTTTTTCAAAATTAAATAAACCAGTATTTTTTCTAGTGAAACATTTTTTTATATAATACTAGTAATATGTATACCCCGTGGTGTCATCCGCGTTAATTACGTCTTTGGTTACTGCTCCGCTCCCGTTGGTTGTAGAATGATGTCCTCTTAAAATCACTTTATCTATTTATGTAAACCGCTTTAAGATCCGTTGCATAGTTAAAAAATACAGAGGGACAGACGGCGGGAAGCACGTTTGTTTTAACAGAGAGACTTTTTTAATAGAGATAAATAGACATTTATCAAGGTACTGAAAACCTGAACAAGTAAGCATTCTTCGTTAACGGAGCATGAAGTGTTCACGGCTTTAAGTTTTGTCGCACTATTTAAGGAATACAACCAAACATCGAATATTTTATGGATTATTATTCTAGTAAATACAAAAATATAAAAACGTTTTGCTGTGTTTGGTTGAGTTTTGTAAACAATTTTTGACTCGTCAGAAGGATTTTAACGACATATGTTGTTTGAGCTAATGAATTTACAAAAATGGAAAAATTATAATCGAACTTTTGCTGGAATGCTTATTTTATTACCTACAAGTGAATAGTGAGCAGCCTACTTTTGTAACGCGTAATAATTGTTAATAATTTATTTATTCTATTATATCCGTTGTCTAGCATATGAAATTTCAAGCAAATAAAGTAAGGGCTTATAAAATTCCTTTTTTTCAGATTAAGATAGCAAATATGTTACGTAATTCTTCTACTATCAAAATCTACTTAGGTATCCTAATAAAAAACCTGAAATTTTTAAATTCGCACCGGTGTTCTAAAAACAATGCTTGCAGACTAGCTAATTGGTAGTATTCAAACGTTAACAGTTCTTGTATGCAAGGACAATGCTTAATAAAAATATAACATGATATGAATTTTTGTGGTTTTGTAATATGGGAAACTTATGTGTCTAAATAAGAGAGATAATTATTTAGTAAGAGTCTGAGTGGGTGGTTAAGTCCAACCCGATGTTTCCTATCATCGGGAATTCCGGGAGCGTATGCGCGTTCCGCGATCCCTGCCTCTGCGGACCTCCTCGGGTTAGGAAAGGGAGTGAGGTGCTTGTTTTCCCCCGTAAAGTCAAAGAGGGGCACGTGGAACAAAAGATCGATAACCCAACATCAAAGGCTCAGGCCCGCGAGGAGCTGCTGGGGACTCTGAACGGAGATCCGTGGGGGCGCCCTTACAAGACGGTGCGGGGTAAACTCCGCACCTGGGCCCCCCCGCTGACGCAGAGTCTCCGGCCGGAGCTCGTTGAGGACGTGGTGAGCGCTCTGTTCCCTTCGCGGGGGGAACATCCTCCCCCGCCCATGGCTCCGCCGCCTGCGATGCCGGAAACGGACCACGACGACGACGACACCCCTGAAGAGACTGGGGTAGACCTGAGGATGGCGGTACGAAGGCTGAAAGCCAAGAATACCGCCCCGGGACCCGATGGCTTACCTGGCAAAGCCTGGGTCCTGGCCTCAGAGGCCCTTGGGCCTCGACTGGAGGGGCTCCTAAGCGCATGTTTGGAGAGAGGCCAGTTCCCACGTCGCTGGAAGACGGGGAAGCTGGTCCTCATACGGAAGCCGGGGCGCCCTGCGGACTCGCCGTCCGCATACCGGCCCATCGTGTTGCTCGACGAGGTGGCAAAGCTCTTTGAGAGAGTGATTGCGGGCCGCCTCGTCGGGCACCTAGTGGGGATGGGGCCGGACCTTGCGGACAACCAATTTGGTTTCCGCAGGGGGCGCTCTACGGTGGACGCCATCATGCGCGTGAGAGCCCTATCGACGGGGGATGCAGTGGCCCGGGGCGGGGTCGTCTTGGCGGTGTCTCTTGACATCGCCAATGCCTTCAACACCCTGCCCTGGAGTTGCATTAGGGAGGCACTCCGGTACCACCGGATGCCGACCTACCTCCGTCGAGTTGTCGGGGCCTATCTGACGGATAGGGCCGTGATTTACCCTGGTCGCACAGGAGAATGGAACCGGCGAGAGATGTCGTGCGGTGTCCCACAGGGGTCGGTTCTGGGGCCGCTCCTGTGGAACATCGGATACGACTGGGTGCTGCGAGCCGACCTCCCTGAGGGCGTCGGCGTAGTATGCTACGCCGACGACACGCTGGTCTGGGCGCAGGGAAGGTCGCACGAGGCGGCGGCCGACTTAATGACACGCGGGGTTGCGATAGTCGTTGAGAGGATCCGGCGGTTGGGTCTCGAGGTGGCCTTGCACAAATCTGAGGCCATGTGTTTTCATGGGCCTCGGAATAGGCCACCGTCGGGATCCCAACTAACGGTAGGAGGGGTTCACATCGGCGTCGGGTCGACGATGAAGTACCTGGGACTCGTCCTCGACAGCCGGTGGAACTTCGCGGAGCATTTCCGACGTTTGGCCCCCAAACTGGAACGGGCCGGGGCTGCCTTTAGGCGGCTCCTACCCAACCTGGGGGGACCAAACGCCTCCTGCCGGAGGCTCTACGCGGGAGTCGTGCGGTCGATGGCCCTTTACGGGGCCCCGGTGTGGGCGCAGGGGTTAAGGCGACTTGCCGCCCACTACCTCATTGCGTGTCAACGGGTGATCGCCATAAGGGTCATCCGAGGATACCGCACGATCTCGGGGGAGGCGGCGAGCCTCCTTGCCGGATTGCCGCCGTGGGATCTGGAGGCGCTGGTCCTCGCGCGCCTGTACGAGTGGCGCGTGGAGGTACTAGGCCGGGGGGAGAGTCCGCCACCGCGGCAAATTGCCGCTCGGCGGGCCGACCTCCGGCTCGATCTCATGGCGACATGGAGACAGCGACTGTCGCAACCTCGTGCTGGGCACGCCTTAATAGAGGCGGTAAGTCCCCTCTTTGAGGAGTGGCTGGAGAGGCGCCACGGCGCCCTCACCTACCGCCTGACGCAGGTCCTCACCGGACACGGGTGTTTCGGGAGGTTCCTGCACCTCATCGGGCGGGAGGAAACGTCCGGGTGTCACCATTGTGTGGATCGCCCCGAGGACACGGTGGAGCATACCGTGGCGGTATGCCCCGCTTGGGCGGAGCATCGCCGAGTCCTCGTGGAGGCCATCGGCGGCGGCGAACTCTCGCGTCCGGCCCTGGTGCAAGCCATGGTCCGGAGCGAGAGGGAATGGGATGCAGTCGCCTCCTTCTGCGAGGCAGTAATGCTTGAGAAGGAGGCGGCGGGACGGTTGAGACAGCGGTTCTCCCGTCCCAGCCGCCGCGGTAGACGCTCCGGACGTCGGGAGCCGCGAGACGACTCCCGGCCACCGTAGATACTGGCCTGTGGACGGTGAGCAATGGGTAGCTCACCGTCCTTACGTTGCATAACGACAGGCCGTGTCGACGGCGCGTTCGTGTTCCACGCGCGCCTCAAAGAGATGTCAGCAAAAGGAAGGGGCCACTGAGGGCCGATGCCTGCCGGGGCTGCGGGTTGTTCGCAAGAGATACCGCGCCCCCGGAACGCAAAGGGCACAAGAAGGAACATGGGTGGGTTTTAGTCAGTAAAAGTCTGACACTCCCTCCCGCCCCGCCCAGGGCGGGAGAAGTTATTTGATGATTTCCCACCCACCAAAAAAAAAAAAAAAAAAAAAAAAACATCAACTTTTTGTTGACATCAGGTCAAACTTGAAGCCAAATAAACATACCCAGTTTTTATTAAGACTGATGACGACCTTCAGGGCGCGGTCCCATTGGCAGCTGCTAACTATACTAGTTAAGTATTTATATTTCTGCTAAACATCAAATTGCAGTTTACATCTTCTATAACTACAAAATAACTCCCAGCTACACAGTACTAAATAGCTCTTAATGGGACCACACCCTAATCCGTGCATATTTTGAATACGTCGTTACAGATAAAAAATAAAATTAAAGCTATTTTAGTAAAAACGTTAACTTTTTGCACAGTTACGTAAGAATATGGCATAAATACGTTGTTGATTATAATAAAAGATTTTATATTACGATAGAAACTACGATATTTTTTGCTTTGCAATTTCAAGTTCATCTCGAGTGTACTTCGATCATGAAAAGGATTTTATTATACACCAATCCCAGAACTCATACCTTAGCGCTTCTAGAACGGGCAAAATAAAAAGAAAAATAAATAAAAACCATTTATTCCCGCAAAGATGACGCACAAAAATTTTGCCCAAGACAAATAAAATGGTACTCGATATTTTTTATGTATGTTAAGTATGTCTAGTTCCGAATAAAAAAGACATATCTAGATAATTGGTTTTTGCAAAGGATTTACGTTGAAAAGAACACACAGGTCAAATAATTCAAGGATGTGAATTTAATATAAATGGTCATCGAGTTTATTTATAAGGCATAAACTGTCTAAACTTGTTAGGATCAGGAGTGAAGTGAGCTGAAGAGTGCAACATGTCGACGTTACCAGGTCTAATGTTGTGTGTCGTGGCTGCTAGTTTGACCAGCATCCATGTAAGTGGTGCATACAATTTTCTGTCGCTAACATAGTGATTCAGCTACAATGATCCTTAGCAATCAGCTGAAGCCGAAGATAAGTGCTATTCTATTGGCTCAGCAAACAAAATTATTATGGAGTTTCTTGCCCATTCTTCTTAAGAGTATTAGTGCCCATTTTTCCATATAAACGTAGTTCCGATTTTGCTTCCTGGACTTTTAACCAAGAGTAATAATATTTTGACCCGATATAGATATTAGTCGGGGCTATGACGGATCGTTTTATTTTTTTGGATAAACTGATTTTTATAAAAGTTTTGACCAACCAAATATCAATAAAAATGCAAATCTAAATTAATGTGTGGGAAACAAATCTGAAGGCATAAAACCAAATAAATAAAACGGTCAGGCAGTGTCTGTTTCCGTGCCGTCTGGTTAGTGAAAATTGTTGAAATCGGTTAAGATTTGGACGAGAAAAAACGGGGTGGAATTCATCGATTTTGACGATTTTTCTTGGCTGAAATCGTTCTGGCCTACGGTTATCTCTTTTGCGCGCGGTATCATATGTTCATTTTTTGAGTGGTGATTAATTTTAAATTCATTTTTCTTGTATAAGACGATCAAAAATGCCTTTTATTGGTGTAATTGTAGTATTATTTGACTTTGACTCTGACTTCACTGAATCTTAATTATTTCTTCTTTCGTTATTATTTCAGGTAGCTAAAGCTGATAAACCAAATCTACGTGATCATCTCCAGCCTTATTTAGAAGCGTGCATGAAAGAGTTTAAAGTCACCAGTGATGATATAAATAGGGCTGCAAAGGAAGGTGATCCAACGATCATTGACCCTTGTTTTAATGGCTGCGTCTTTAAAAAATCTGGATTTGTGAGTAATTATACTAGTTTTTGTAGCACAATTTTATAAATGTTGAGTTCTAGGCTTGCCGGGAAGAATCGACAATAAATGTTGCAAATTGTTGATGTATTTTTCCTTTTTTTTACCTTTGTCATATTTATTTCTATAAATGTCTCTATAGTTAACCTAATCAAAATTCAGTCGCTAGCTGTGGTATATAATTATTTATTTTCAAACTTCCTAAATATGTTGAATAATTCATTTTACACATGCAATTATAGCTTATTTTCCTTATTTCAGATTAATGACACAGGTCAGTATGATCTGGACACCGGCCTGGCCAACCTGAGGAAGGTTGTGCACGATGATGAACAATACAACAAGTTAAAAGAAGTTGCTAGAGAGTGCACAAGCGGTAAATAAGAACAATTTTTAGGAATATTTTAATTGCTTAAGGCCGTAATTATGGTCTATAGGCTTTATTGATGAGTATTCCTTTTTTGTGTATTCGGTTCTCTCTGCTATGCTCCTGATTCGGTAGTCCAATCATGCAGCAGTTAAATAAGATTTGAAAGCAGGAACCGGTTGCTGTAGTTCTATACTGGGATGTTCTATCCAAACCGTCACTGAAGTAATACTTAAAGAATCATCAAGGTTCAGAGAATCACCTTGTAGATACTGCACTTTTTATCGTTGCTGTTTTTTTTCTAGGAATTTCTCCTGTATCACACAACTAACTGTAGGTCATACAAATATATAAGCCGCGTGGGAATCGAGCTCGTGACACACAGCGCAGTATACAATCGTTGAGCCATTGCGCCAACTGTGCGTACAGTCGACGATCCTTCCACCGTGTATTAATTTTTGTAAACTGTATTTGTTTTTTTTTTCAGGAATAGATGAAGTTAGTGATGGGGAACTTGGATGTGAGAGGGGCGGGAAGTTGTCAGCCTGCTTCTTGCAAAATAAAGCCATTGTAATGTATCTCAATGTGTAAAGAAAATAATATTATTTATTTATGATTATAATCAGTATATCAGAATTTGTTTGTCTTTTCAGGTCCACATTTAAATAAATTGCAACAGTCACAACAGCAATCGATGCGCAGTCACATAGATCTGGATTTTGTTTTGTTGTTATTAAAGAAATGGCATCGGGAAACCTCTTTATTTTAACAACATTATTGTTCTTTTGAGTAACTAAATTTTGCCCGCAACTTACGGATCCAATTTTTATTGATAATGAAATATAGCCCAGTGCACTCACAGTTTTCTTTTATTGAATGAATTTTCATAATTGAACAATAAGTTTTGTAGATCAGCATGTTCAAACAAACAAACAAACTTAATAAATTATTACTACTTTCTTAGTGAGTACTTTTTACACAACATTGTTATAGTACTCGCCACGAGTACAACCTTCAAGTTCTTTTTGGGTATTTGGGTTCCTTTCTGGGTTACTTGGGTCGCCGACGTTGCACGCGATTGGCCCATCAGTCGGACCGATCGCGTGGAGCGTCGGCGACTCAAAAAAAACAAAAAAGAACCAGTTCCAGGAAGGAACCCAAAAGTGAACTTTACGTTTGTACTCACGACTCGTGGCGGCCACTGTACCTGTAGAGTGACTGACAATGAGAAGGGAGATACTGTGGCGAATAAATTATATCTTAAATTGTGTTTATGTGAGTAATATTAGTGATTATGTATGTATGAGTCTATGTATACTTTGACCAAAATACCACCAAAATTGGTAAATAAATATAAAGGTAGCAGCAAATTGAGCGTTACGCGTCGCTAATTGTGGTATTATGATAATTACATCACGTCAAATCATTTCAGTTTAGGATATTTATATAAGAGTTGGTAGGTACTCAACGTTTGTTACAGTTGAAGCTTCCAAAGTTACAGTTGAAGCTTGAAAAGTACAACATGTATAAGTTCACTTGTCTTGTTTTGTGTGCTGTAGTTGTGAGTCTAAGCGGCGTTTATGTTAGTATAGCTTATTTTTAATTTAGCGGCTCTCTAAAAATAATCATTTTTGAGATCATTTGTTAGACTGTCTTCTGGTATATTCTGTATAAAATCTCTCTCGGTTAATTAAAGTGCAGTGAGTTTGAGGCGAGCTGTCAATCTTTAGTGTCAGCGTGTCCAACCATGTGTATATTCATCATTAATACCGGTTACTTTAAAAGTTGGCATTGCCAATTTTTCATTGAACCAATGATCTTTCATCATCATCACATCAGCTGTAGGACATCCACTGCTGGACGTAGGTCTCCCCCATTGGTTTCCAAAAGGACCGGTTGGAAGCGGCCGGCATCCAGCGGTCTTAATCAGGTTGTCTGTTCACCTTGTGGGTGGACGTCACACGCTGCCCTTGCCCAAAATGATCGATGATATTTATCATTTACTAGCTTCTGCCCGCGACTTTGTTTCAAATTTGATATAATATATTATCCCACGGGAATCGTAAATTTTTTGGGATAAAAAGTATACTATGTGTACGCTACTATCTATCTCAGTGCAAAATTTTATCCAATCGTTCAGATGTTTAAGCGTGAAAGAGTAATAAACATCCATCCACCCTCACAACCTTCCGCTTTTATAATATTAGTTGGATAGGATAGTAGGAAGAAGGCCAAAGTCTTTATTTTGTGTTTTAAGGCTGAAGAAAGTATGAAAATTGCTTCCCATGGAGATTGGGACGAGTTGAAAGATAAGTGCTTAGCGGAGTATGAACTCACAGTAGAGGATATTGAAGCCGCTGTGCAGGCAGGCGATGCGTTGAAGATTAATCCTTGTTACTGGGGCTGTTACTTTAAGGTGGTTGGACTTGTAAGTTTTTTTTTTAATTCTGGTAATGCTTATGTTTGACTGGTTATCCATATTTATGTAGGATGGGACCACTTGTAGACATGTTATTACTCAAAGTTCATCATTAATTTCAATTCGACCATTAAGAGGCACTTTTCAACGTCATTTACAAGATGAAAAAAATATTTAATCCAGTTACCTACCTATACTATTCTTTAATATCTGACCTGCCCAACTTCGTTCATATTTAAATCTACTAAACTTGTTATTCATACATTTTCAATTAATTCGTTTCGTGTTATTTTTTAGCTCAATGACAAAGGCCAATACGATCTGGACAACTTCTTAACTACCATGAGGAAATTGGTGCTGAATGATGACAACTTCAAAAATTTAGCAAAACAATGCACATCTGGTATAAATTTTATACATTTGGATTTAGTATATTAATCAAATAATACTCTCAAGAGATTTAAGAAAACAAAAACGTAAACATTTTTACAGACATACATAAACTCACGCCTTTTTCCCATGGGGGTAGGCAGAAACCACAGAACGCCACCTGTTACGATCCTAACCTACTTCTTTCGCCTCGTACATTTAAAAATCCACATTTTTTAATCATTGACTTTTAAAGAAAATGAAAATAAGGGGTTTATTGAAGTATTACTTAAATCTCTTCATGCAGAATGATTTTTAATTCACGCCGTATATTGTAGGGGTTGATAGAAGTAAGAGTAGGTACATACCGACCAACAAAAGTTGTTAATGGGAGCGGAGCAGTAACGGAAGACGAAACTTAACGCGGGTGAAATTAGTCGTGGGCACATCGCTAGTCTGTTGCAAATACAAGTTCTGATTCAATTTTTTTTTATAGTAAAAGAAACACCAGTAAACGATGGTGAAGCTGGATGCGAGATGGGTGCGATGATAGCGACTTGCTTCATAAAATACTCTCCTTAGTTTGATTCAGCTCTAGAAGGTTTAATTAAAAGATATTCATACCTACATGATTGAATAAAAAACTTACTTATTCATTAAAAATGGTTTACATTCACAATGTTTTTGAGTTTTATTCATTAGACTACCTAAAAACTTTTATGAGTTTCATGTCACCTGTATGTAGCCAATGGCGGCCGAGAAGCGGACAGTTATAATTTCGATACTATTTTCCATTGCCCGGTTGGTTACTATTTTGGGTTCAATTCCCGCACGAAACCAATATTTGTAGAGTTCACAGGTAGTTGTTTGTTTAAGTGATTTTATATATTTGTAAACGCACCCACGACACAGGAGATATTCCTACTGTGAGCTAAGGTTTTTTTTTTAATAAAAATTATATAACCAAGGGTTAATATTCCACTCAACAAATAGATTTAACTGGTATAATATTTTCTACTGTATGCCAGCGATCTCGTTCCCTTGGATGTTGCAAAACAACATTGTGGCGCTTGTCGGTTTTCCATTCTTCTATTGAAAATTCCGATCAAGCAAGCTATTCCTACTTGGTGGGAAGCGTGGCCTACAGATATTCTGCACGGCCTTTTCGAACGCAATCATTGCATTTCCAAGATTCGTAATATCAAGGCCGAGAAGTTTTATTTCCTTTTTTGAAACCGTATTACTTACCTTCCAGCATATGGCATTGTTACCCATAAAATGACTGACAATATGAAGCGAGTTATTTTTACCTCCTTGGTATGTATAAGCACGTAAATCTATAAGCCTAGAGCTCCACTCCCCTCCAAACTTTGTTAAATTATGTTTATGGGGTTTGATTAACTGCCTCGTTAGCCTAGTGGTCCTAAACGGGACTGCTACGTTTGAGGTCTTGGGTTTGATTCCCAATTAGAGCAAAGTATAATTGGATTTTTAAATGAAATTCTCAGTAGCAGTTCGGAGTTAGGATTTGTGCCCGGTTACTGGCAACAGGCTCGCCCCCTATTACATGGGATCTAAAACATTCTGGCAAACTGTCTGTGTACATTGGTACACCTCTGTCTAATCCTTCGGGGAATACAGGCGTGACGGTATGTTGCGTTATGTGTGATTTAACTAAAATTAGTGGCTGTGTAATGGTGCTATATTATCATGGCGGATAAAAAAAAAATGTATAAAAGCAGAATGCTGCAATTGAAGCATTAAGTATCGCAAAGTGACATATTATGACAATTACATCGCGTCCAATTTTTTTCGTTTTGGATATTTATATAAGAGTTGGTAGGTCACAATACTTGTTACAGTTGTAAACTGAAAAGTACAACATGTCTAAGTTTACTTGTCTTGTTTTGTGTGCTGTGACTGTGAGCTTAAGCAGTATTTATGTAAGTATTGTTCATTCTCATTATAATAGTGGTTCGGCAGAAAAAATATATTTAAATCAATAGTCTAGCATATACTATATTCAAGTTACGCTATTTATAAAATTTTGTAAAAAATAACACATATTTGCCGGTATATTTTGTAAAAATCATTTTCTGTTATTTTAGGTGAAGTGAGGTGTTCACATAATGTGGAACTTGTACTGTCAACAAAGTTATTTAGTATACAGGCAAAATTATTCGTTACTGTCAATATTCATGTTTATTGTCTGCTGAGCACACTGACCACATTGTTTAAAAGTAATTGCAAGTAAGCTGCCTGTATACGAAATAGCTTGGTTGACTGTACACTATTTGGGTTACTTTAGAGATATTGAGGCCATTTTTAATTTAACTAATGATCTTTATTATTAATTTTGTCTTTATTTTATATTTTAAGGCTGAACGGAGTAACTGCATGAAGGAGTATGGAGTCATGATGGAAGATATGAAAGCTGTTGTGATGACGGGTGACGTGTCGAAGATTGATCCTTGTTACTGGGGCTGTTACTTTAGGACAATGGGACTCGTAAGATATTTTTTTAGTTTCTGCAAATGCTTTATGCTTGCCTGGTTATTTATATGCTTTCTTTTAAATATTGTTAGATTGCAAACAAGCTGACAGCCCGACTGATGTTAAGTGGTCACTGCTGCCTATAGACATCTGCACAGAGGCCTTGCAATTGCGTGGCCATCCCAGAGACAAAGTTGAAATGTGCCACGTGCCTTTAATGACATTAGCACCCATACCCTTCAAGCCGGAATACAGCTACACTGCTTTGCTGTAGTACGAGTAATAGGCATGGTACGGGTACTTGCCCGAACAAGCTCATTCACATAAAGCGTCACTACCGCTAAAATTACTACTTAAATTTTTTGTTTGTTTATGGGGCTTGATGAAGCAAAATTGTTATATGTGCGTCACCTTCGCGGGAATAAATGGTTTTTCTTTCTTCTTTCTTTCTATATGTGCGATAAGGGCGTCTGTAATAGTTGTTTTGTCTTGATTACGCAAATACTTCTGTAGCCGTGTTGAGGGATTTTTAGTAGGGGCAAAATATATGGGTTCTCCTCACCGACATGCTAACGTGAACGCATCACTAACATGCTAATGAGCCGTTTAGTTTACAGTTCTGTTGGCCGTCCCCATGACAACCATTTTTAATTTATTTATTTATGTAGGTAGGTTTTATGTACATATTGAATGAAATAATTATAATTTAATTTTTTTTAAGCTTAATGACAAGGGTCAATACGATCTGGAAAACTACCTGAATTCTATGAGAAAAATAGTGAAGAATAATACCGATATCGCTGCTCTAGAACATTTAGGACAACGATGCGTTTCTGGTAATTTTTATTTATTTGGGATAATTTTGCATTTGGTTAGTAGTATAATCGAGTAACTTATTTCCTACTGTAAGAGTTTATTCAATTTATTTTTCCCATATCTTTTATTATAATTTGAAATTTCTGACTTGTGTATTCTTGGCTAATCTTAATGCAGACTAGCCAAGTGCTACTATTAAAATTGTTCATATTCATACTTTCGTCCCCTGAAAGATGTTAGACAGCTTGAATAGGTAGGAACAAAAACTATTAGATCCAGATATGTATAGGATATACAAATTTATGCGGCAACTCAACAGTTTTATTGGCAGCTATTTTGGCTAAAACCTAGCAGATTTATTCGATACCTGAAAGTGAATTCAGAAAACTCGATACTTCTAGAAACCTGGTTCTGATTCCAAGTCAAAGCCGAATCATTTATTGCAATTACTGCCACTTTTTAATTGTTAAGGAGTCAGTCAGTTAGTTAGAAAGTTGCTCTTCCCAAAACGTCAAGTTTTTACAAAATCCAGTTTACTTTATTATATTTTTATAGGTACATATGTAAAAACCGCCACACTCGCATACCACAACACACACACAACCACATATGTAAAGTCGCTCCATGTAAAACACTGATATTCAGCTGCATCCGGTTAGACTGGAAGCCGACTCCAACATAGTTGGGAAAAGGCTAAGTAGATGATGGGGTACAAATGTAAAAACAATGCAGGTGACGAGAAATAAAAAACAATTAAAAAATAAATAAGTACTCGTTCAAGCAATGCCATGATCAATCTGAACTAAAAGCGATTCTTCACGAACATTCTGATTTTATTTGAGGTTACAAGTAACTGTAATCGTGATTCGGTTGGTTTTTATTTTCAGTAAAAGATAAACCCGTAAATGACGGTGAAGCTGGGTGCGAGATGGGTGCGCTGCTGGCGGATTGTTTCTTTACACGGATACATTTAGCGCAAATGAGGACTACTAAATCTCCTTAGATTTTGTCAGCTTTAACCAGTTTAAATAGAAGTTATTCATATCCATATTGTTTTTTAAGTAATTTTTTATTCATTAAAATGTACATTCCATAAGTTTTGAGTTTTATTTATTAGACAACTATTTACTATTTATAAAATTGAATTGTAACAAGCTTTTGTGCCTTTTTTTAGGTTGAGAGATCATCAAATAACTTCTTCCGTTCTGGGCGTAGCGAAAGGGAGTGTTAGACTCTTACTGACTAAAACCCATTCGTGTTCCTCCTAATGTCCTTTACGTTCCAGGACCGCGGTAACTCTTTCGAACAAATTCCGCAACCCTGGCAGGCACTGGCCCTGGCGGGCCCCGTCTGTTAAGCTGACATCTCTTTGAGGCGCTCGTGGAACATAACGCGCCGCCGACCCGGGCAAGCTTTTGTACCTGGTATTATAAGTCCTAAGTTGTGAATAAATTAAAAATGTCTGATTTTCATACGAACATTGTCATACGCCAATTTATCCAACCGGCCATCATCAGCCTAACCTTTTCCCAACGATGTTGGGGTCGGCTTCCATTCTAACAGGATACAACACCAACTTCCAAACTTCGGGCTGCTACAAAGAAATTCCTACTGAGATTGAAAACCCAATAACACTTTTTGCCCGACCTGGGAATCGAACCAGGACCCCACTCATCAAGCACGCTTGTGACCATGAGACCAACGGGGCAGTAAAATGCAATTTATCCAACGGATAAAGGACTTATACATTTTTGTGAAATTCGCCCTAAGACTATCATTGTGTTAGTGGCAGCCGGACAACTACCTACTAGCCGGACTACTACCAACCATAGTTTGCATGCCATAAAATGTTACTAAAAATAAAGAAATATTAATTTATAAAAAAAATATGGGGACTTTTATTATAATAATTTAAATAACCAAGGGTTAATATTCCATTCAGTAAAAAAACTTTTATTAGCATATTATTTTCTACTTCTTGTGCCAACAATGTCGGTAAACTGACCATTTTTTTTTTTTTTTTCATTTGAAAGACACCATGCAAGATCACTATCTTGCATGGTGTCTTTCAAATGTAGCCACTGCATCTTCAGGGTTCGTTGTTTGATCACCGCGAAGTTTCAATTTGATTTTTGAGAACAAATAAAAGTCAAGTTTCTGGTAGAGGCTCGTAAGATACTAGTAGAAAATTCGGCTGACGAATGATGACCAACACAGTAGGTGAGGGCCGCTCACTACGATGGAATATCGCGATTTAGAAAATGACGTTTTTCGCAAAGCGTCGTCTATTATCGAGTACATTGGTTTCCTTCGGGGAATACAGGATACCGGTGAACTCTGGGTGTATATTGTTACACCTCTGCCTAAACCTTCGGGGAATACAGGCGTGATGGTATGTGTGTTGGTTTACATAAATTGTACACTCTATGGCAGTATTTGTAAATGAACATAGTATGATTGTATATACCTAATAATTCATTATTTATTACTCGTAATACCGACCATAGATTATAAGTAAATATAAGATGATAAAGTACACTTACTTATGCACACTTGTACCTACGTAATGCATGTTAGAGTATCAGTATGGAGTATAGTAGTAATCTACTGACTGGTCGATTTTAAATTGTAATAATTTTTGCCAGATAATGCAACGCATAGGGATGAGTAGAAGGCAGCCCAGCATAATGGGGTATTAGACACAGGGGGACAAAACAGGTTGGAAAAAAAAACTTGATAGAGAGAACCAATTCTAATGAAATAAATGTTACTAATGGCTATGAATTCCCGAAAATTCCTTGAAATCAATTTATCAGTTTTGTTTTGATGCGTGTTTAAACAAACATAGACAAATATTCTAAAAATGGTAGATTTTTTTTTACTCCTCAAATTACTTTTTTGTAAACTTAAGGTGAATACTTCTAATTCAAAACGTTCAAAATCTAGTCACAATCTCATCTTAGAGACAATCAATGTCAACCAATGTATTTAGGTAATTACAGATTTTTTTTAAATGTTGAAACTGAGATTATATTGCGATTTTACCTAAAAATTAGTAGAATTACTTTTGTTTTTACTGCTTAAGGTAAGACAAATAAAACTACCATAACATACCAAAAGGTGTGCTATTATACACCCACAGTTTGCCGGTAAATTTTTAGCTCCCATGTAATAGGGGGCGAGCCTATAGCCATTAACCGACCACAGATCCTGACTCCGAGCATCTATTGAGAATTTCATAGAAAATCCCAATAACACTTTTTGCTCATCCTGGGAATCGAACCCAAGACCTCCGGCGTAGCAGTCGCGGTTAAGACCACTAGGCTAACAAGGCAGTTACAAATAAAAAGTAGGTAGTTTTAAGAAAAACACACACACACACATTTATCAGTCAGACTTTGGCCCATTGGCCTCAAACTAAGTGATCCCATATTTCGGATGACATTGTTTTGGACTATGTCGCTATACTAATATATTTTTTTTACTGCATATAAAATAATTTCAAAATATCTACTTGACAACTGTTATTTACAAATTAGGGATTTCATTATGATCAGTTGAAAAAAATAATGGGCAGCTATAGTTTTTTTTTTTTTGGCGGGTGGGATATCATTAAATAAGTTCTCCCGCCCTGGGCGGGGCGGGAGGGAGTGTCAGATTTTTACTGACTAAAACCCACCCATGTTCCTTCTTGTGCCCTTTGCGTTCCGGGGGCGCGGTATCTCTTTCGAACAACCCGCAGCCCCAGCTATAGGTTAGGTTTTACTGATTTTTAACCGATGAAAAAAAACTAGAATTCTAGCCGCAAAAAAATATAAAATGAAAACTTTTTTTACTTCAAAAACTAGAAAATAACTAAGCATTTGAAATCGGTGGTAATACAAAACAACAAACAGAACCAAAGCCGCCCACTTCTAAAGCCTAAGTTATTTGTACTTTTTAGTTTTTACAGTCAGTTTTTTTAACATAAGTACCAATTCTACAATATACAACGGCCGCTATAATCAATGCCATACCTAGTAGTACGCATATTTATGTTTAAATGATAGCTGGGTTGGATAGTTAGTTTCAAATTGTGCACTTCTTTCCAAAAATGTTGTAAACATTATTTTTGTTATTTTTGTTCAGCAATTTGTGTCGTTTAGTGAGATATTATAATAATTACGTCGATCCCAAATAAATACCACAGAATATTTAGGAATATAAAAGGACATGAAGGTGAAGTTTAGGGCAAATACAGTTGAAGCTTCAAAGTATAAGGAGTCAAATATACAACATGTTCAAGTTTGCTTGTCTTGCTATGTATGCTGTGGCTGTGAGCTTAAGCAGCGTTTATGTAAGTATCTTCTAGCACAATGATAGATCCGTAGCTACTGAATCTTTTTTACAATTACCCTGTTGTTGACCCATTCATTCTTTATACACGTACTAGCGTATGTCCGCGACTTCTTCTTCGTGATTTTTTCGCCCGCGTTAAGTTAGGTTAAGTTAGACGATTCACGACCGTGTGCGTTGGTGTATTGGAATATATAATATATGTTCCATTCTCACCGACAAAACAATCGGTCATATAGTCGGTCTTGGGCGGAGGCTTAAGTTACGTCTTTGGTTACTGCTCAGCTCCCGTGAGCAATGTTATAGTCATAGTCAAAGTCAAAGTTCCTCATAAATCTGCCTATCATACCATCAGGTCTGTATACCCCGAAGGGTTAGGCAGAGATGTACCAATGTACACCCACACTGGCTATCCTATACAGTAATAACTTTTTTATCCGACTGGTAGTCCTAGAAATAAGCGTTTTTAAACAAACAAAAAGTCTTTTCAACTATATTAAATATAAAATATTCTATTCTGTAGTCACTATAATTATCCTTAATTTAATGGTGTTGGTAGGCTGATGATTCATGCCGCGAAGATTTCAAGCCCTTGGAACAAGAGTGTTTGAAGAAGCAAGGACTCCCAGATTCTGATTTGGATGCCGCTTTGAATGCACGGGACGCAACGCTGATTGATTCTTGTTTTTGGGGCTGCTATTTTAAAACACTTGGACTTGTGAGTATGCCTACGTTTTGTACTAACTAGGTACTTTTTTGCCAACGCTGTCTCGGAGAATTTTATTGGACGACTACTGTCGAAATATTATTTATTTAAGTAATCTACTTGTCATATTTTTATTTCTACAAACAAAACCGGCCTATGATGTTCTCATTGCACACAGGCCTGATCTGCGAGAGGGTGGAGGGTACTCCTGTAATATTATTATCTTTATTCCTTTATCCCTAGCTTGGCCATAGCTAGGGATAAAGGAGTCTCTGTTAAGGAGAAGCGTCTAGTTAAGAGTAAAATGCATTTTTCTAATAAATACGCTAAAATTTGATCATTTTAAAGTAACTGTGGTACGATAAACCGAATTTATGTTTATTTGTATTTCATTTTTTACAGCTTAATGACAAAGGTCAATATGATCTGAATACCGGTCTGACCAACATTAGAAAGTATTTGACGAATGATCAGAAATACGCCAAATTGGAAGAAACAGTTAAAGCATGCGAGAAAGGTACAAACGTTTTGGATCAAATATAGGATTTGCATCAGATTTCTGAGTCTAGAATAACGAAATCATATGCGATTTCATTAAAAAAAATAAGTTTGGAAACTAAAACCCGTCTACAGAGAAATCACAACCCAGAAGGTATGAAACCAGACAATATTCTCATCAGAAATTGTTATTGTTCAGAGCATAGCCGTGGCCGTACCTATGCCACTTTGTCGAAAAGTTCATGATTGCTTACTACTCTTAAAAAGTATTGTCTTATTAGGGTAGGTGGCTAACGACCACGGGGCTAAATTTTAGAAGAAGATCAAGGAATATTTTTAACCCCCGACGCAAAAACGACGGGGTGTTATAAGTTTGACGTGCCTGTGTGTGTGTGTGTGTGTGTGGGTATGTGTGTGTGTGCCTGTCTGTGGCATCGTAGCTCCCGAACGCATGAACCGATTTTGTTGTTTTGTGTTTGAAAGGTTATTTAGTCGGGAGTATTCTTAGCTTTGTTTGGAAATCGGTTTAGCGGTTTCGAAGTTATCAGCTCTTTTTTTAGCTACGGTAGTGATTTTTTTCTTCTGTAGGGGGTTACTTAAAAAAAATTGTTTTTTGTTTATAGAAACTGGATGCAAGTTTTCTGTTTTTACTTTGTTACAAGTGTAATATTTAAAGTACCATTGCTACATGTATTCGTTTTTCAATTTCAGTAAAAGATAACTCCGTAAGCGACGGTGAAGCTGGTTGCGAAATGGGCGCGCTGGTTGCGGATTGCTTCTTGAAACGGTTAGAAAAAACTAAATAAAATGACTATCAAAAAGACGTAAGTATAAGGTATCACTTTGATATAAGCTTATATAATTATACACACTTCTACTATACAGGGTGGATTTTTCAGGGTGGGTATCTTAACCGTTATATTAACAGGAAAACATTCCCAGGAGACCATTATAACGTTTTAGATATTCTGAACTGCATTCACAGATTTTGGAAAAAATGTACAAAGAACAAAAATTAAAAAAAAATATATATTTGTTTATGCCTATCGATCCTATTTCATGTACCTAGGAATCATAAGACTATGGGACCATTTAAGAAATGACAGAAATGGCCAAAAACGTTTGCTGTATATATTACAATCCACCTTCATATTATTAAGTCACACATTTTTTCTCTTGATTATGAAAGATCATTAATAAAAATGTATTTTATGTTTTTCCAGGTGGGTCTCTAGAAACGATTCATCTGGCCTTTTTTTGTCTTTTTATTTAATACGTACATTTACAAAATATGAATAACTGAAATAAATAATGTTCGCTTTATTTTTGTTTTTGATTTTATATTATTCTGTTTATTAGAATTTGTAGGATATATACATACTTAAAAATGTAGTCGCTCGAATAAATTTAAACCGGAATTCATTCATATTTATGCAATTATACATGACATACCATCACGCTTGTATTCCGCGAAGGGTAAGGCAGAGGTGCACCAATGTACACCCACAGTTCGCCGGTATATTTAGGTCCCATGTAACAGGGGGGCCTATACAATCAATAGTCAATAATTATCTAAAATACAAAGATAAACTATTATTATCTGATAAGTTAGCAACTATGGAAGTCACTCTTTACTACAACGAATATGATCAATTTTGCAATTTATATTAATCACCACCACCACCTACCATAATTTTATAACACCTTACAAACATGTATTATGCAACTAAATGATTTGACTTTGACTTTGACTTTGATCATGATCAATATTTTTTCGGAATAATACTGCAATAACCAATTATTGTAATCATTCATGATATGATTATTGTATCTCTGAATTGAATTATATAGTGCCCAAGATTTCAAGTTAAAAGTTAGCAGGCAACTATGAATAAATAAAAGTTTAATAAAGATTCGCACAGTAAAACAAACACACACAAACACAACAAACAAACAAACAGTAGCAGCCTCGTTGGCTTAGTGGTCTAAAGCGCGACTGCTACGCTAGAGGTCTTGGGTTCGATTCCCAGGTCGAGCAAAAAATGTTATGGGGTTTTTCTATGAAATTCTCAGTAGTAGCTCGGAGTTTGGATTTGTGCCCGGTTAATGGCAAGAGGCTCGCCCCCTATTACATGGGACCTAAACATACCGGCGAACTATGGGTGTACATTGTTACACCGCTGCCTAACCCTTCGGGGGATATAGGCGTGATAGTATGTGTGTGTCGCACAGTAAAATTCACGTGATTTGTCAACAAACAAACAGAAATACAGACAAACATAGAATGTACTTCAATTCTAAATATAAATACTACTTTCAATTATTATGCCCGATATAAGCATATACTTATGCTTATTTTTATGCTGTATTTAGTTGCTGCTACTATTAATTTCGACGAACAATGTGTTTGCTAGCAATGAAGTCATTTCAAATAACATAGGAAGGTTATATTCCGGATGCTGTTTTTTTAGATGCCAATTCAAAACTTTCCAACAATGTCAACTTTGTCATAAATATTGAAATAACATCAAATTGAGCATCGCATAGTAACATATTATAATAATTATGTACATCGTGTGCAATTACTGCAGTTTATTATATATAAGAGGCGTGAAGTTGGTGTACAGGGCATATATGGTTGTAGCCTGAACAGATCAGGAGTTTGAAACTGAAAAGTTCAGTATGTCTAAGTTCACTTGTCTTGTATTGTGTGTTGTGGCTGTAAGCTTAAGCAGCGTGTATGTAAGTAATACTTATTCTATTTTTCGTGGGGTTCTATTTGTATGAAAGGTAAATCTTTTTTTTTTCTCTTCTACTTTTTTGTAACCTGGCAATGTGCGAAACACAATGAGCCCTTGTTTTGTGGGTAAGGGCGTCTTGAACGGGAAGCTTCAATAAGCTATCTAGCCTATGATTACATTTTTTATATTTATTTTTGTTACGGATGGGAAATCTTTAATTTAATCTTTGATGAAATCTTTACCCCTAGGGATAGTGCCATACTTTTACTGACTAAAACCCACCCATGTTCCTTCTTGTGCCTTCTGTGTTCCGGAGGCGCGGTATCTCTTTCGAACAACCCACAGCCCCGGCAGAGCCTATGATTACATATGCTAGCGCTTTGTGGACAAACGAGTTGTCTATAAAACGATCTGCTATAGCAGGAGCGCTATTCCCTTTTAGCTAAAAAAGGTAATGAATCAATTCTTTTTTAGATCACTTCAATGTTATTCTGTTAGTAGTCAATCATGTTGAAGATACCACGAAATGTTCAAAGAGATTTTTTGATACAGGCTCTTTCATTTGTTTTTTTTTTCGTCCAAAGGCAGCTGAAGATGGCAATGCTTCCCGTGACGAGTTGCTAGATTTGGTAAATGAGTGCGCGGAGCAGAACGGAGTTACAATGCTTGAACTAGATGGCGCTCTCCGCAATAATGATGTGTCGGGTATTAAACCTTGTTTCTGGGGCTGTGCTTTCACAAAAGCTGGATTTGTAAGTATGTCTGCTACTGCTCTTTCACCATCATCATATCAGCTTTATGACGTCCACTGCTGGACATAGGCCTCCCCCATAGATTTCCAAAAGGACCGGACTACTGCTACTTACCTAGAATTATTCTGTCTCTTTTGCTATTCTCATTTATTTCTATACGGATCATGCGGGAAAAAATACGAGAAATTATTAAAAATGCATTTCGATGATTGATGATTGATAAAATAATCAAATAGTATAATCTTGATCTTAATCTTGATACTACACATACTACCATGCCTGTATTCCCCGAAGGGTTAGGCAGAGGTGTAACAATGTACATCCACAGTTCGCCGGTATGATTTTAGATCCCATGTAATAGGGAGCGAGCCTATTGCCATTAACCGGGCAAAAATTCTAACTCCGTGCTACTGTGAATTTCATAGAAAAACCCAATAACACTTTTTGCTCGACCTGGGAATCACACCCAAAACCTCTAGCGTAGCAGTCGCGCTAAGGACCATTAGGCTAACGAGGCAGTGTTATTTTCTATTAGAAAAATGAACGTTTTCACTTCATTACAGCTTAATGACCAAGGTCAATATGATCTTGAGTCTGGTCTGACTAACCTGAAAAGGTTTATGAGAGATACCGAGGGATTCGTTATGATGGAAAAAATAACAAAAGAATGCGATTCAGGTAATTTATCTATAATTCTTTTTTAAACTGTCAAAGATGAATATATTAAAGATACAGCTGGGAGATTGACACTCCTATTCTGATTATGTAATATTTATCAATGCGGGAGTGGTTCTCAATATATTTTTAAAGAAAATGCTTAGAC
Organism: Caradrina kadenii; assembly: GCA_947462355.1. Taxonomy (NCBI): domain Eukaryota; kingdom Metazoa; phylum Arthropoda; class Insecta; order Lepidoptera; family Noctuidae; genus Caradrina; species Caradrina kadenii. Next base: position 5,674,558 of record OX381684.1, on the reverse strand, counting down.
TGTGCAGGGACATTATTTTTATTCGTAGGATATTAAGTGATTTGATTGGCCCTTGATATTCCGGTCAACCCATAAAAATACATCAACAGGTAATCTAAAAATAACCTTCAGATTTCATGATTACCGACTTGATTAAAAGTTCTTTTTTATCAGATACTCGATCACAAGAGCAAAATGATGTTAAGTGGTGACTTTTTCTAATTTCAGTAAAGGATAAAGCTGTAAGCGACGGCAAGGCAGGGTGTGAGATGGGAACGCTGGCTGCAGCTTGCTTTCTGCAACAGTTGTCACTCATGCGACCAGAAAATGTTTAATAGGTAGTAGCGCTTCAGACAGATATGCGTAGAGTCATAACTTTGGCCTGATCGTACAATTAAGTAGATGACATCACTAATTAATTATTGACGTACTTTTTATGAGCTGTCAAAACGTAATTTCCCCATAGATTTTATATGACAACACTAAACTATAACGTCACTTGTTTGTCAACTCAATTCACTCACTATTTATTGATTTCAAAGCAACTAAAAATCAGATTTTAATTTTAATTATAATATTTTTAATTATTGTTTAATGGTGTCATCTACCCAATTACAAACTCTACAAAAACAGGCATAATTTTATTTGATTATGTTTTTAATCAAAGCCCAAGCCAAGACCATTTGCAGGCCTTTATCAATGACAAGAACTTAGACAGAAAACTCAAGCTAGTTGCTCGTTCCAAATCGTAAGTCTCTATGGAGAACAACGAGCAATAAACTCTTGTCAATTTGGGTTTTACAAAATCCTGGTTACAATATTCTTGTTGCTTTTTTGAATATAAATCCGTAAAAAATAACAATATAGATATAAGTCTAAGTAACTGCCTCGGTAGCCTAGTGGTGCTAAGTGCGACTGCTACGCTAGAGGTCTTGGGTTCGATTCCCAGGTCGAGCAAAAAGTGTTATTGGGATTTTCTATGAAATTCTCAGTAGCAGCTCGGAGTTAGGATTTGTGCCCGGTTGATGGTAATAGGCTCGCCCCTATTACACGGGACCTAAACATACCGGCGAACTGTGGGTGTACATTGGTATACCTCTGCCTAACCCTCCGGGGAAAACAGGCGTGATGGTATAGATATAAGTCATGGCAGTTAAGAGTTGACCAATTCCAACTGACAGCGCGCGTTCACGAACATGACGCGTGGATCAGTACCAGTTATGACAACCTCCTGAAAGACGAGAAAGCAAAACTGAACCATGTACCATGTACCTAGTTGTATTTCATTTGAGGACAGCTGCTCTGTTTGTTGTACTCTGCAAGATGATGCCATCAATTAAGCATACTCGACTGGTCTCGTATGTTGTAGGTAATAAGGGTGAATGTTGTACGCTAAAAGAAGTTTAAAGTTTATCTTATTTTCAGGTCCTCATCTAAAAAAATAAGAATACGCAGCTCGAAGAAATAAACATCTGGACTTTGTTTTGTTGTTATTATTTTTATATAAAATAATCCTGAATTAAATACTTTTAAGCGTTCACATTATAATTTTGTATGTGGTAACCAAGAGCTTTCAAAATTTCCTAAGTAATTCTTATAGTTGTTTCGTCTGGATAAGACATTATCTGTTGAGTAAAATTATTAATCACCTTTATTCATTTAATGACCATAATTATAAATTACTAAATAGTAAAGCTATTTAAAAATAAAACAAACTAGTGACCTGCCCGCGATTTCGCCCGTGTGGCTTATTTTACCGGCGTTATGTTGTTATACGGAGCAATAACGAAAGATCGTTACTGCCCCGCTCCTATGGGCCGTACCGAGATGGTATATAACCTATGTTACTCAGGAATAATGTAGCTATCTATTGGTGAAAAAATGGTTATAATCGGTCCAGTAGTTTCGGAGCCTATACGTTACAAACAAACAAACAAAAAAACCTTTTATCTTTTTAATATTATTTGATGAACATAGTATAGGTACCGGCAGCGGAAACATAGTCCAAGCCGCTGGCGGTCAGAGTTCCAGAGAGAGAAAACTCCTAACAATGCTAAGTGCTGCCTTCTGAATCAAGCCCTAGGTCAAGCAACTTCACGAAAGCCCCCTTAGATGTTGGTCGAGGGCCTCGGCAATAAAATAATAATGACACACAACTAAAAGGTTTTTAGTACACGGACTGTCCTACGACACTTACGTCTTACTTAATACACTCACGTCTATTAAGACTAGGGCTGCCTTTCGTCTGAGATTTCCCGTAGATATTTGTTCTAGTTCAATGTTTGGTCATCAGAGAAGGGTTTTCTTCAAATACTGGACACATTTACTATCATTATCTCGATTAATTGAAACATAAGTAAAAAATACGTGTGGTGTAACTTTGAACTACAGGGTGAGAAATGAAATTAAACGAGAACGTTGCGGATTAAAAGAGGAAGTAGTGATAAAGGTTGAAAAGAGTATGCTTAGATGGTTCGGTCATGTTGAGAAGATGAGTGAAAGGCGACTAACTAAAGGGATTTATATGGTAGATCTGAGTGGCAACGCCCTAGAAAGACCTACCCTGACCTTATTGGTGAGACTCTTCAGAAAGTTCGGGTACGCAGTACTCGTAACAGGCGCGCTTGTATGACCAAATGTATGAACGTGAACGAGGCGAAGTATGTAAGGATTGTAGCAAGTGGCGTTGTGTGGTTTCTGCCTACCCCCATGGAAAAAAGGCATGAGTTTATGTATGTAAGTAAAAAATAAATGAAATATAAGAAATGTTTTTTTTGGTAAAACTACTTTTCTTTTGGGAAAAAATCTCAAGTTTACTCATATAATGTTTTTGTCCGACATCGGCAATTGAGGTGATGACAGCCCTAATATTCTCTAGCATTAGCTTGCATCACCCCGCCCCGGGCGGGGGAAGTCATTTGATAATTTCCCAACGGTAAAAAAAGCCCTAATACTCATTCGTAAATTTATTTTAATACAGAATGGAAACTGAGATAATCTAGGCAGGTCGGAAGTTACCAACAGTTTATTATCATTATTTAAATTGTTCAACACAAGCAATGTAAGTAGCGCCTGTACGAGTGGCGCGTGGAGGTACTAGGCCGGGGGGAGAGTCCGCCACCGCGGCAAATTGCCGCTCGGTGGGCCGACCTCTGGCTCGATCTCATGGCGACATGGAGACAGCGACTGTCGCAACCTCGTGCTGGGCACGCCTTAATAGAGGCGGTAAGGCCACTCCTCAAAGAGGGGACTCTTTGAGGAGTGGCTGGAGAGGCGCCACGGCGCCCTCACCTACCGCCTGACGCATTTCCTCACCGGACACGGGTGTTTCGGGAGGTTCCTGCACCTCATCGGGCGGGAGGAAACGTCCTGGTGTCACCATTGTGTGGATCGCCCCGTGGACACGGTGGAGCACACCGTGGCGGTATGCCCCGCTTGGGCTGAGCATCGCCGAGTCCTCGTGGCGGCCATCGGCGGCGGCGAACTCTCGCGTCCGGCCCTGGTGCAAGCCATGGTCCGGAGCGAGAGGGAATGGGATGCAGTCGCCTCCTTCTGCGAGGCAGTAATGCTTGAGAAGGAGGCGGGGGGACGGTTGAGACAGCGGTTCTCCCGTCCCAGCAGCCGCGGTAGACGCTCCGGACGTCGGGAGCCGCGAGTCGACTCCCGGCCACCGTAGATACGGGCCTGTGGACGGTGAGCAATGGGTAGCTCACCGTCCTTACGTTGCATAACGACAGGCGACGGCGCGTTCATGTTCTACGCGCGCCTCAAAGAGATGTCAGCAAAAGGAAGGGGCCACTGAGGGCCGATGCCTGCCGGGGCTGCGGGTTGTTCGCAAGAGATACCGCGCCCCCGGAACGCAAAGGGCACAAGAAGAAACATGGGTGGGTTTTAGTCAGTAAAAGTCTGACACTCCCTCCCGCCCCGCCCAGGGCGGGAGAAGTTATTTAATGATTTCCCACCCACCAAAAAAAAAAAAGAAGAAAAAAAAAAAAAAAAAAAACCAATGTAAGTAAACGATGAATATCATGAGAACGAGTTTTGTGTGGTGCTTACTTATATAATTGCCTATTGGCACTCTCGTTTGCAAGGTTGTCAAAACATTATTCACTATTATTACGACATTATTTTATGTAACTATCAGCATCCGGCAAAATAATGTGGCTTACCAATAAATCTTTCGAATTTTAAATTTAATTAAAAATGCTGGCAATGTGCTATAAAAATTATAATTAGAATTTTATTACGTCCTATTAGGTACCCACTGCAGTTTAGTGAGCTAATTTAACACGTTGTAAAGTTGGTATTCACGGCATTAATAGTTGAACCATAACGGAGACCGGAGACCAAAACTAAAACACATGTCACCATGTGTAAATTGACTTGTCTTATTTTGTATGCTGTGACTGCGAGCGTAAGCAGCGAATATGTAAGTATTGTTACGTAATATTTTTAGTTTGTCTAGCAAAGTACTACGTAATGAACACGTACGTACGTACTTGGGATTACTCTGTTGTCAATCAATCAGTTAGCATGTGTATATTTGACAATACTTAATTTCCCTTGTTTAAAAAAACTTTGAACTCAGATATTAAAACTCATATTTACATTAAATGTCAATCTGAATTGTCTTGTGAACTGCCTCGGTAGTCTAGTGATCTTAAGCGCGACTGCTACGCTAGAAGTCTTGGGTTCGATTCCAAGGTCGAGCAAAAAGTGTTATTGGGTTTTTCTATGAAATTCTCAGGAGCACCTCGGAGTTAGGATTTGTGTCCGGTTAATGGCAATAGGCTCGCCCCGTATTACATGGGACCTAAACATATCGGCGAACTGTGAGTGTACATTGTTACCTACACCTCTGCCTAACCCTTCGAAGAATACAGGCGTGTTGGTATGTTATGAAATGTAATGATAATACAAAAAAATAAATAAAACAGATCCAAGATAGGATATTTTATTTATTGAAGATTTATTTAAGATTCCAAGATAGGATATTTTATTTATTTATTTGTAAAAAAAAGTTTTTGTTTGCGAAAAGTTTTCAAAATAGCTTTGAATGTAGGTACCTACATTCAAAGCTATTTTGAAAACTTTTCGCTGTTTTGAGGCGCTACAATTTTTTGTTTCTTTTCTTATTGTCTTTAGTTACCCATCCCACAGCCGATGATGAAGCAATTAGCTATCGACTATTTTATAATAGACGTAGATCCCGTGTCGATACATATATTAATACTTGATCGCTTACCTACTATTTAAAATGCCTGCGAGAATACTCTCCACTATAGTTTGTCGCAGCTTAAAGAAAAAACTCGTGCTGCAATGATCGTTTGGCGGTCAGAACACTCGCCGAGAAACTCTCGTTCCGTACATACGCATAATAGCGTTCGTGGCCGAGCATGTGGTGCAAATAATCACCGGTCGCACTTGCACACTCGCTCATAACTTGGCGGCAAAATTATCGCAACAATATAGAAGCTTCTCGCTGCTCGCTACTCGTTGGCAGTGGGACTGGTGCCTAAAAACAAACAATTACAGTTCGGCCGACGCATCTTTGCGACCCTGAAGTTAGCCGTTTGGCTGCGCATTGGACCTTTTAGGAACAAAATTTTCTAGTGCGCAGCTAATCGGCTGACTTCAGGATCGTCAAGATACGTCAGCCGTACCTACTGTATGTATTTTCTTGTTGTTTTAAGGTAAACGATGATGGACCTTTAGTCATTGAGGATATTTTTAACATACTACTTGAATGCGCGAAGGTGCACAATGTCTCAGATAAGGCACTAGAAGAAGTTACAAATACAAAAAACTTGTCTATTGTTAATCCCTGTCTCTGGGGCTGTAGCCTAAAAAAAGCTGGATTTGTAAGTATTTTTTAATGTAATTTTTTACTTAAGCACGGTTGCAAAACTAACCTTTCACTTAATATTGTCTATTCAAATAACTATTCTTATTGTACTGTAGCCAAACAGTGCTGACGCGGCCCTATCTCAACACTATTGCTCAGTCTTCGCAGTCTGTCTGTCTAACCGTATGATTGTCATAATATGGCTGTGTGTATAAACCAATAGTGCGCGAGTAGAACTTACCCTTGGTTGGTTTTCTCTTGTACGCAGTCTTTATAGGGTAACAATAATTTTGTACAACAGAACATGTTAAACCTATAATTGGCTCAATCGGCTAAGGCCCCACGTCAGATAATCATACCCGATTTTTTGTCGGAAAGAAAGGAACATCGAATTCTAATATACCATTACACATCCTACGAAAAGTCGATCATACGAAACTTTAGATCTATTGAACGGTCCGATAATTGGTTCTACAAAATTTGGGACACGGGAGGAGGCCCTTAGGAATAATTATTAAATAAAATGACAGATACGATAAGTCAGATTTTATGAGAGAAATATTAAAATTGTGTCACTTTCGTTATTGCAGATCGATGAAAAAGGACAATACGTTTTAAACCCTGGTCTGGCTTACGTTAGACAGTTTTCAAAATTTAATACGGATTACCCCTATCTAGATACTATAGCACTAGAATGCAATTCAGGTATAAATTTTATTTCTATGAAAATTGGGTTTTAAATAGGGTACGAATCTCTTGTGTTTATCAAATACCCTGTTACAAAACGAATATTTTCAGTAAAAAATTATGCCGTAAGCGATGGAGGAGCTGGATGTCAGATGGGCGCTCTAGCGGCCGAATGCTTCTTGAAAGAGTATGGAAAGCGAAAAGTATAAATTTGTAGGACTCAAACATACATACGAGGTGTAAAAAGATACATCACATACGCAAGCTGCCCATTAAAATAAAATAATATTCAGCAAAATGATAGCTGGAAAACAACTTTATTTTTATGTGTGAAAATTAATGGTTTATTGTAGTGCGATATAGGTACTTCTTAAATGGACCTGTTGTTGTTAAAATAGGTACCTGAAAATAATTGGAGCTTTAACCTTCATTATTTCTGTCTCTCGGATCTCAGGTAAGGTCCAAAACAAAAAAAATATCGCTATGATAAGAACATGTACCATTCGGTTTTCGTTAAGTGTCTTTGACACCTGTTAGGGCCTGTGCACACCACTTTTTTTAAACGCGTTTAAAAACGTGGTGTGCTAAGGCTCTTATAGATGAGGTCAAACTGTTCCATTTGAAGGTCTACAGAACCTCATCAAGCAACATAACATTATCTTATTACCGTAACAGCTAAACGAAGATACCGTCAATATACACACAAATGGACACTTATATTTGGAAGCTTGTCATTAGCAATTGTCCTTATTTATTAATGATATTTATAATTGTTATTAGACTGTAAGCTTTCCTTAAAAATAAATAAATAAATATTGGTAGTTGGCAGAAGCAGAGTTCCTTGCAGCATTGTTACAAGGGTGTTATTATAAGTACAGACATTTCAGCTTTGTCTGTAGGATAACAACTCATCTGCGATTCCTCTTGTATTACAATGTTCGTTTGGCAATGATGACCACTTCCGAGTCTGAGATGCATGTGCAGCATTCAATATCTCCTGGTGTAAGCCATGGTCCGGAGCGAGGCAGGATGGGAAGCAGTCGCCTCCTTCTGCGAAGCAGTTATGCTAGAGAAGGCGGCGGCCGAACAGTTGAGGCAGAGAGTCTTCCGTCCCAACCGCCGCGGTAGACGCTCCGGGCGTCGAGAGCCGCGAGACGACTCCCGGCCACCGTAGACACGGGCCTTTGGACGGTGAGCAATGGGTAGCTCACCGTCCGTACGTTGCATAACGACAGGCCGTGTCGACGGCGCGTTCGTGTTCCACGCGCGTCTCAAAGAGATGTCAGCAAATTTTTAAGGTGACGCGCCCCCTTAACGCAACGGGCACAAGTAGGAACATGAATGGGTTTTAGTCCGTAAAAGTCTGACACTTCCTCCTGCCCCACACAGGGCGGGGAAGTCAATTGATGAATACCCATCCTTAAAAAAAAGCATTCAATATCTATAATATATATCAATATTATAAAGCTGAAGAGTTTGTTTGTTTGTTTGTTTGGTTGAACGCGATAATCTCCGGAACTGCTTACTGGTTTGAATTGAAAAAATCTTTGTGCGATGGATAGTTCATTTATCGAAGAAGGCTTTAGGCTACATAACATCACACTACTACCTATAGGTGCGAAGCAGTAACCAAAGACATAACCTAATGCGGGTGTAAAAACTACAAGGACGAAGTCGCGAGCAGAAGCTAGTTATATAATACAATGACGGCACGGCTGGCGTAGAGACTGAGGGATTCATGTCGCGAGTCTGATTCCCACACGGTACAAATATTTGTTATTTGTTGTTATTTGCTCCGGGTCTGCCTGTTTGTGTATGTGATTTTATGTACAGGAGAAATTTCTAGAGTGGGGCAGTCATATAAAAAAAAGAGAGACATAATACTCCTTTACCATGATACCATTTTAATTAAGTATAATTAAATAAATGATGGTCTCAATTTTTTGCAGGTCCTTACGTTATAAATATTATTATTCAGCTATATAAAATACAGATCTGTTATATAAATATTGTTTGGTTCTGTTATTATAAAAAAATCTGTTATAATAAAAAACCTGATATTTTAATATCATCTTCCTGCCCTGTTCTTTCATTTAATTATTTACATAATCCATAATACTCCCTTTCCATCGATTTATATATTTCATTAATCTTTTGATTACATGCGTAAAAATTCAAACGTAAAGAGTGGATCAAGTTCGTTAAATACATAATAATGCCCCGTTGGTCTCGTGGTGGCAAGCACGACTGTTGAGCGTGGGGTCCTGGGTTAGATTCCCAGGTCAGGCAAGGGTCAGGCAAGGGTTTTCTGTTAGGAATTACTCAGTAACAGCCCGGAGTTCGGAAGTTGGTGGTGTGATAACCCCGTGGCTCGAAAAGCACGTAAAGCCGTTGGTCCTGCGCCTGATCTCTCCCCGGTTGTGTCGGATTGCCGTCCCATCGGACTATAAGAGTTAGGGAAGAGGGAGTGCACCTGTGTTTGCGCACACGCTTGTGCACTATAATATCTTCCGCGTAGTCTGCTTCGGTCTGGCGAATACATTACAATGATTACTAGCAGGTTTTTTTTTGACAAAAGGATGCATACGTATTCCTATTAATACATACTTTATTAAAAATGCTGGCAGAATTTACAGTAAATACTTATAATAATACCTATATGCTAAATGTGATCTAATTGAGCATAGCGAGTACCACAGAATAATGAGAAATTATAGTAATACAATCACGTCTATTTACTTATGTTAAAAAAATATTCATATAACACGGTGTGATGTGACTATTCAGGGCTTTCACGAATAAATCGCAGATGCATCAGGATAGTAAAAATTAAAAATACAACATGTTTATGGTCGCTTGTCTTGTTTTGTGTACTGCGACTGTGAGCCTAAGCATCGTTTATGTAAGTATCATATTCAATTGCACATGTCTCTTGTTCCCTTTTGGAATCAATTTTGTCTGTATTTTATGTTTGAAGGCAGATGAACCTTCGGGACCATACCATGATGATGTTAATACCATCTTAGCGGAGTGCGCTATGGAGTATGGAGTCGAAGACCATTATATAGGAACCGTTATACGTGAACAAGATGTGACGCTTGTGAACCCCTGTTTTTGGGGCTGCATTCTAAAAAGAACCGGATTTGTAAGTTTTTTTTTTTCTATTGCTGCTTGTTGGTCGCCAGGAAGAGTAACTCTCGTTTACGTACACTAGAGGTTTAGATCACTCTACTCTTTTTTGTTGCTATCTCACCAATTCGTACTAAGCGTTTCCAAACGTCTTTTATAATGCGCACTGCTAAGGAACTCTCTACCAGCCTACTTTCGTATTTCCGAGCGCATTCAATCGTAGATTCTTTTTTGTCTCTGTTCAAGGAACAGGATTCTGATTAATGGGTAACCTCACTCCATCGTAGATTTTGTCTTTGTCACCTCTGACCTAGACTAGAGACAAGAGCATACCCAACCTGAAAGAAAAAACATATTTTTCAGAAAATAATTGTATTTTTTTTTACAGTTTAATGACAAAGGTGAATACGATTTAAAAACCGGTCTGACGTACGCTAAACAATTTGTAACCCGCGAAGATGAGTATGCCGCTGTAGAAGCTGTGGCAAAAGATTGCGAGTCAGGTAAACCTACACTTTATTTTTTGGAACGTTAGTCGCTCCTGCTGAGCTTAAGGTCCTGGATTCTATTTCTGTGTCGGACAATGGGTTATTTTTTTTTTACTAGCAGAGAAACAGAGTACAGAGCTTTCAAAATGTGCAAAATTACTTAGGTACAGCTCTTGCTCTTGCTCTCTTGTGTTCGATTCTCAGGTCGAGCAAAATGTTATTGGGTGTTTCTATGAAATTTCCATTAGAGCTCGGAGTCAGGATTTGTGCCCGGTTAATGGCAATAGACTCGCCCCCTAATACATGGGATCTAAAACATACCGGCGAACTGGGGGTGTACATTGGTACACCTCTGCCTAACTCTTCAAGTTATACAGGCGTGATGGTATGTTAGCCCTGCCTGACTCTTTGGAAAAACCTGGCGAATACTTTGTTAAACTCTTTATGATAAAAACAATCTGTGCTTCTGTTAGTTGTCCTATTAGTCAATCAATGCAGCAAACAGCTGACATGGAATTTACAAACAGATTTACTGATAAAAGATCTGTCTGATCTGGGCGCGAATTCTAATAAATGACATTTAAATTCAATGTCAAAAATGTTTAAAGTCTATTTACAATTTCATCTCAGCGACAATCTTTTGTAATCTGATTTTTTTTTTTTTGGGGGCTGGGAAACTATCAAATAACTTCTCCCGCCCCGGGCGGGGCGGGAGGGAGTGTCAGACTTTTACTGACTACACCCCACCCATGTTCCTTCTTGTGCCCTTTGCGTTCCGGGGGCGCGGTATCTCTTACGAACAACCCGCAGCTGTAATCTGATTTAGGGCCTTAACTTTGACGAATTCGCACTGGGATTAGAATGCTTGTTTATTATGGGAATTGCCTCTCAAACCTTGAAAAATGATACCTTTAAATAAATAAGTTTATAACAAATACTGGATTATAAGTGTAGTAGTAATAATTACGTCTTGTTATTATTTTAGAAAAAGATAAACCCGTAAATGACGGAGCAGCTGGATGTGAGCGAGGTGTGCTGGTGGCGGCTTGCTTCATGAAACTGAAGGAAACTCTTCAGAAAGTTCTTTAGATGCCTCTTTGGACTATAAAAGCAAAATTTTTTTAAGTTGCACTGTCACGGAATAAATAAAAAGAGGGAGACAAGGATCTCACCCTCTGTTCCTTTATTTATGATAAGGATTTTTCATTATTATGTTAATCTTATGTTATATCGCATGGTTATATACAAAAAAATCTATTATATACATTGTCATGATGGCCCAGTGGTTAAGGCGTCCGACTCTCATGCATGAGATTGCGGGTTCGAAACCGAGCAATACAAATGTGACTTTTTCAATTTGTAAGTTCTTTCTTATTTATATTTATCTTGGACATAAGTGACATCGGCGAAGGAAAATATTGTAATCAATGCTTGTTCCTTCTCTTTATGAGAAGAGATCTTTGCTAAGCGCAAAACTCAAGAACGAGTGGACGGACTATGTTTGAATCCCATGAAAGGCAACTTTTACTAGTCTACACCCGGCCATAACCGACACTCTTGCGGACTAAATCCGCGGCAAAAGCTAATATCTTATTTGGAACGTAGCATTACAACACTCAAGCAACTTAGGACTTATCGTATTTAAAATTAACTTATATATAAAAATATTTAGATAATAAAAGAGAATTTAACTCTAATTTCTATTTAGTTTTATTTCCCTTTCTTTAATGACATTAATTTTAAATGAGTCGAGATTATGTACAGCAATTTATTGAGCATACAAATAAAGTTGATTTTAAAAATAAAAGCGCAGAGAAGAAAATTAACCCTTAGTATTTTTTACTATTACAGTGAGAGTCTACTAAATAATAGTTTCAAATTTATTTTATTCAAACTACAAAGATTTGAAATTGATAAAAATTCATTGTATCTATTATTTTACTAAGTTTGGATAATTACCACAGATAACCCCAGTCCTGTTTTCTATTAGCCCTCATGAGGTCAACAGAAGTTTTTGTTTTTTCAAAATGAGCTAGTGTTCACCACACAGAACGAAAGTTTCTAGGTGGGGGAATATCCATGAGGGTATTCCTCACCTGGGAACGTTGTATTAAAATTAAATTCTACGGTTTCTATTGCTATGACGTATCGGGAACGTGCTTAATTTTAATAAACACATACAACTTGTATCGATCTCATCTCGAAAACACGAACCGCAACAATCAATGGTCGCTAATAAGTACACTAAATCCGGCTATATGTCTAACTAAAACTTCACCAAGTTAGTAAGACAACGAATAATGGGAATTAGCTCCCGTCATGCCATTTATGTTGGGCTCTTTTAAACCATAGTCAGAATAGGAGCCACGCGTAACGGTGCTCCATCGACTAGGCTCCTATATACTTTGGAAATGAAATGTATGCCAACCGGCGATTCTGACCCGGGGGTTCGTCGTCTAGGAATTTATGCCTAATAATAAAATGCGTAATGATAATTATGCAAAATTTCGTTATGCCAATGTAAATTACGACAATATATTTTATGCTTATTTATAGGGAACCCTTCGGCTTGATCCACTTTTTTTATGTAATTGGATGGCGAACCAGCCCACGGACCACCTGATGTTAAGTGGTCACCGCTGCCTATAGACATTTGTAATATCAGAGGCCAATACCAAAGGCCTTGGATGCGTTGCCATCCTAGAGATAATGCTCAAATGTCTCTAGTGCCTGTAATTTCACCGGCACCCATGCCCTGAAAACCGAAACACAGCACAGTTTTGCAGCAGATATAGGTATGGTAGTAGTACTTCTCCCGACAACTTTAATACTCTGCGTTCCTGTTACTCTGTTAGTATGACTTTGCCGAGTCTTAAAATTGAAGTAGGTTCATTGCCGACAGCTACATGACAATGAAGACTTTGCTGTGTTACTTTAAGTTGGTACACTGATACAGCTAACTTGCTTATCTTGATTGTGTCTTTTTTGTATCATCTTCACACAAGCTGCACCTTGCACTCTCATTACAAGGTGATATTACATAAATAATTACTGTACATATGTAATTTCCCAGCATAATGATTCGTACACACTATTTCCTGACAATTGATGGCAATTTAGAATAATGTACTTAAGTAGGTCTAATTATTTTTAGAATGTCCATATTCATAGTAATTTTTGGTGCGAATTCTAGAGGATTTTCCATATGATGACAAAAGCTTAAATTTTACAAAAAAAAACTTTTTTATTCGGGTCGAACGATCCTGTGAACAAGGAACTGTGGACTTAGAAATTGCATGGGAACGCAGATTAAAAATATAGAGCCTCGATTGTGCTGCCAGCTATTTGGGACGGGTAATATTTTAGCTCCCAGTAACCCCCAACGACTTTTGCCAACCTTATGAGCATAAAATACCTTGGTCGTGGTGTCAATAATTTCATCGACACTCATATCTTACAAACTACATCTGAGAGGCCGCAGGTAAGTTAATGAGCTAAGTAATCATTCTCCTTATGACATGTCATAGACCTCCTATCCATATTTTTCTTAAATCGTCAATGGTAGTCTATATTGATTTGTCTTTAAGCTCAGCCACAAGTGTGAAGTCATCGATAGCGTCCATTAATTTTTAAAGGTATCCCATTCTTTGAGGCTTAACATCACCACGTTTCCTATCAGTTCAGATCCCTAAGAAGGTCTTTTGAATAGGCGACACAGTGGCTAATTTTCGAAACGCTAATAAAGAGATCAAATGTAGGAAGCGTTTTTTTGCTGCGTTTAAATGGCAATGAGGGTCGTTAGTATTGTGTATGATAATAACCTCGTACACAATTACTTATATATTTAGGATTTTCATATAAAAAGGTGTCGAATTGGTATTCAGGTCAAACACAGTTGACGCTTCGAAAAACCAGGACTGAACAAGTGAAAAATACAATATGTCTAAGTTTACTTGTCTTGTTTTATGTGCCGTGGCTGTAAGCTTAAGCGGCGTTTATGTAAGTACGGTTTGGTTTCAAAGTCCTAGCAAACTACGAAAACATCTAGAAATATTTCATGGTCTTGTCGTTCAGTAGGTTTCGAATCAGAATTTGATTTTTGTTACATTAATTATTGGGCCTGCTCTTGACCTTAATGTGCTTTCCATCATGCATACAACACACATAATATGTATACAACTTCTTTTCTTGTCGATTAAAACCTACGATTCCTGGCATCATGAGTAATCTATCAGTACAGTATTCAAGAAAATCTGGTTTACCTACTAGTTTTGTCTATGCTCGGCATAGGTAACATCTGCCGATGGGACGATATATCAGAACATGATTTCAGAATGCTGATGAAAGTTGCAAATCAAGTCGTAGTTGCGAATCAGTCTAGCAGATCGACATTCAAAGCCAATTTGTTTTTACCCTTTATGAAAACAGAGGGGTATTATAAGTTAAATTTGTGTAATTATCTGTTGTTGTGGCACCCAAATGGCTAAAACGATATTTTGTTTGCTTTGAAAATTGATCTGATCGTGTGGGTGTGAGAATCTCTACAGATACATTTCAAGATTTTCCTGAGTACTAAACGAGTTATGTTTGTGTGTGTCGAAGAATTTTGTGTTTTCTAAAACACTATGATTCTATAGATATTCTGTCTTTATTTCTTAAAACAGGCAGGAGAAGAAGATAAATGCGGTTTCCGAGACGCTATTAGACCATTTGTTTTGGAGTGCGCACAGGAATATGAAATCAGTGAAGCCGATATCATGACAGCCAAGACAACACGCAATCCGGACAGCCTTAAGCCTTGTTTTGTAGGCTGCGTCCTTAAAAAGTTTGAAATCGTAAGTATATTGAACTAGCTTTCACCCGCGACTTTGTCCGTGTAAATTTTCTTACAGATCTCTAATTTTTTGATAATAAACTATAGTTTGTACCACTCAAGGATAATTATGACTTATTAATTATGACGTGTCATAATAAATAAATAATAAACGATATATAGTTACCCCAGGACTGAGTCATGATCCTTTGTTTGCTTGAAGAGGCGTTATTTCTTGTCAAAGTACTCCTGCTTTTATAACAAACTCTCATGGTTGTCTAGAAAACTATTGCTTTGTGTTTTTCTGTAGGTACATATACTGGATCAATTTGTTGTGTCTGTCATGCTGTCCTTATTTATTCCTCCAACACCCTTTAGCAAGTTCTATATATTTTTTTAATTCATTACAGATAAACGACAAAGGCGAATACGACATGGACACCAACATTGCTAAAATGAAGAAGTTTGCGAAAAATGACGAGATCTTCACTAAATTATCGGGGATTGCAAAAGACTGTCAATCAGGTTAGACATATTAATAACTAGCTTCTACCCACGACTTCGTCCGCGTCACATTTGATATAATCCCACGGAAAAACATAATTTTTTCCGGGATAAAAAGTACCCAGATCTATTCAGCCGTTTAAACGTGCAAGAGTAAAAAACACCCACCCATCCATCCTCACAAACTGTCGCATTTATGATATTACGCATTAGTAGGATAAGGATTAAAGATTAAAGTAGGATTATTATACCAACTTATTTATTTACATAATATTTCTAGATGTACCTAACTACATATGCACAGTCATCGTAATTATTAAAGTGATTTGATTAATGCAAAAAATGAAACAAGAAAAAGTAGAGTCTTTTCCTTCGGATGTATTTTTTTGTATTTATTATTTTCTTAATTTCAGTTAATGACAAAGATGTGAGCGATGGAGATGCTGGTTGCGAAAGGGCTGTGCTCGTGACTAAGTGCTTTATGGACCACAAATCTGAGGTAACATTTCGAACCCTTTAAAATCATATTAAAAAATATTACATGAAATTGTTTTTTACGCCTGCTTTTTCTGTATAAGAAAAGGCCTTAATTATTTTTATTATATGAAACTAGGTTTTTCCTTCGGCTTCATACGCATTTAAAGTTATTTTTCTATACCTAACAGATCTTTTTTCTGGATGAAAAGTATAACCTTTTCTGTGCTCCTGAAAATGTATTTATATTAAATTTCATGATCATTTAAGTGAAATCGTTACAAATAAACAAACTTATCTACTTTCTTATTTATAATAAATAAATAATAGTTACTCTAATGTGATCTATGTCTATTGTGGTTACCTCTATACGCACGCAATAAAAATAAAATATTGACATTGCTGCAGACAGAAGAATAGTTTTGCCTGTTATCAAATACCTACCTTATTCTACTGTATGTTATGAATGAGTATAATGATGACTTCAACGTAACTTTACGTGTTTTTTTTTTCTTACAGATCCCCATATAAGCGGTTTTAGAAAACCACCAGTATTTTATTTAACTGTGAAAAAATATCAACGTCTGCTATCCTATGTTTCATTTTTAGTAATAATAAAAATATTATAATAAACTTTCCTTTGTTTTGACTCAGGTTCACAACTACGTTTTATCATATTTCAATAATATTTTAATTTTAAAATCAATTATCGTTGACGTTAGTGTCTTATTTTAACCTATAATTAATACTAATATTATATAACTCCCCGTTGGTCTCGTGGTGGCAAGCGCGACTGATGAGCGTCGGGTCCCAGGTGCAATTCCCAGGTCAGGCAAAAAGTGTTATTGGTTTTTCCATTAAGATTTGCTCAGTAGCAGCCCGGAGTATGGAAGTTGGTGGTGTGACACCCACATGTCTCGGAAAGCCGTTTGGTGTCAACAATGAATGTAGGTCGTTGCTTTTTTAAAAACTAGATTATTATGTGCAAGATAGATGTAATCTATACAAAATCTGTATGGCTAAATGTGTTGCAAAACGCAAAACTCGAAAACAGCTGGACCCATTTGCCTCATTTTTTTGTTGTATTTTTAGATTCCCGGACGAGGTTTTCATTTAGAAAGAAAAAACTGGAAAATCCACCGGACAGGTTGAAAATTAGATTTCATGCGAAGCCAGGCGTTCACTAGTGTAAAGTTAACAGAAATGTCATTAGTCATGAAAGTCATTAGTGAGCTTTCAACCTGAAATAATTGAAATGCTCGTCATCATGCCAATTAAATTGTTTGAATCACACCATTATGTACCAACACTTACTTACAAGTGATCGTTATCTACTCCAAATTGCTCGCAATAATCGTAATGTAGTCAACATTTATTATACCTATGTATTAACATTGATGCGAATCTTCTTGTTTATCCAAGCTTAGCAAATTACCCACTAACAACCCACGAACCATCAACTAACCAATTCGAAAAAAAGCAATTGTAGCAGTCACGTAGTGATCTTCGTGTTGATACGAGCTACAACAAAATATTAGTTCATGATGTTGTTAAAATGATTCGGTAGTCAGGAAATTGACAGCATAATTGGGTATGGGTGGGTATGGGTGCGGTGGGTGAGCACTAAGTACACCTACTTAGGCTATGTTTCCAACAGAAGCGTGAGAGGATTTGTAGCGGGGCATGTGTGTGTAACTAACCTATTGTAGTGCTAGCATAGATCAAGTTACGATAAGTAACCCCCGACATAAAAAATAAAAATCCCTACCGCAGCTAACAAAACAGCTGATAACTTTGAAATCGCTGACCACTACTACTGACTAATATAACTTTCAAACAAAAAAAAACTAAACTAAAATCGGTTCATGCCTTTAGGAGCTACGATGCCACAGACAGACAGACACACACACACACACGCACACATACACACACACACACACACACAGATACGTCAAACTTATAACACCCCGTCGTTTTTGCTTCAGGGGTTAAAAATTAAGCGATGCTATTGAACATTTTCATACATCCCTACACATCTCTGGAAATGCAGGCCAAATACTGTATCTCGATGATCCTTTAATGAAACACTTGTAGAAATATGAAATAAGCTCCTAAAATACATATAATTAGGGTAATATTACAAAATTATTATGATATTATAAGAGCAATTTAATATTATAACAACAAAATATGAAAGAAAGTCTAGCTGTAACTTCTGACGACTAATAGTCGGTATGACCAAACCTACAACTTTTTAAGTATCTGTAAACTCTCCCAGGTGTATTAAAACTGAATTTAGATTAACACAAAAAGAGAATAATGTAACTAAACACATTTCATGTAGGTTTTATACTTTATTAGGTATAGGGTTCTTTATTAATGATCGATGGGTGAACGTTTGCATTTATAGATGAATTAACAATATTTCTTCTTACACAAACATTCTAACAGTATTGTCGTGTTGCTGATACCATAAGATTAAAATAAACAACTTTTAACTGCCTCGTTAGCCTAGTGGTCTTAATCGCGACTGATATGCTAGAGGTCTTGGGTTCGATTCCCAGGTCGAGCAAAAGTGTTATTGGGTTTTTCTATGTAATTCTCAGTAGCAGCTCGGAGTTAGGATTTGTGCCCGGTTAATGGCAATGACTCGCCACCTATTACAGGGGACCTTAACATGTCGGCGAACTGTGGGTGTACACTGGTACACCTTTGCCTAACCCTTCGAGGAATACAGGCGTGATGGTGATGGTATGTAATTTTTAAAATGAAGCACCCCGCTTTGGACACCTTTTCTTAGACCACCCCGGTAGCTGTCTGTATGGCTTCAACGTCTAGTCTCAACTGTCGACTGTTTTATAAATTTATACAATTCTGAGAATTTTACATACAAAGTCATTAGCAATTTTCGACAATTTTCGAGGACGAGCTAAGTCAAAGTAAAGTGACAAGTGCAATTTACGCTCTGAAACGTACTTAGGCATGGTTTTGCAATGACAATGACATTACGTTGAACAATTGTAATGATATTAGTGTCCATTAGAGGTTGTAATTGTTTTATGTAACTTGGTTATAGAGCCGCGTAGTCCGTAGCAGGATCACAGGATGGTTCACCATTTTTACCTCAACATATAAAGCTCATAATTATATAACCACTGGTTTTGACAAATACGCCCAATCGATCTACGAGAACTACCTACAAGTAAATTTTCCGTTCGGTCAAATTAACATTTTTAGTTCAGTTCTTTAGTTGGCCTCCTTCGACTTCATTGCCTCGTTTTAGTATAGAATATAGAAAGCGTGGTTGTAAAGTACGGTATTTTGTGTTTGATTCTTTGATTGGATATTTCACGGAGGCTGCCCGGAGTATGGATTTATGGTTGATTGATAACAATATGCTGACTTTGCCCCAAACTAAACTTCATGTCATACTTGTGGTCACACAAGAAAATCATCAAATTTTCAAATCATCTGATTTTACAAATACTACTGCCCCGTTGGCCTCGTGGTCGTAAGCGCGACTGACGAGCATGGGGCCCTGGTTTAGATTCTCAGGTCGAGCAAAGTGTCATTGGGTTTTTCTATTAGGAATTTCTCAGTAGCAGCTCGGAGTTCCGATTTGTGTCTGGTTAATGGCAATAGGCTCTCCCCCTATAGCATGGGACTTTAAAACATATGGGCGAATTGTGGGTGTACATTGGTACCTACACCTCTGCCCAACCCTTCGGGGAATACAGGCTTCAAGGTATATCCTATCCTGATTTTAAAATATTTTAGACTTAGCAGTCTTAAGATGATGCTGCCCATCCAAAATTAATCAAAGTGACCTTTGCATTATGTAATTTGCCTTAGTGCAAATTCGTTGTTTCTAGCAATTGTTGAAACAATAGGAAATTCCTCTACTTAAGGAAATAGGCAAGTAGATAATGTCCGAAAAGCCAGCTTTTTTGTTGTATTTCGTAACATTGAGTGAGCCTTGGTGAGATATTATTATAATTGCCTCACATCACGATGACTTTAACGACAATTTTTTGATATAAATAGGCAAGTAGCTAAGACCAAGGCATATCATTTTGGGCATTCGAAGGATTACTAGTGTAAAGCCAAAGAAACTTGCAAAGATGTCGAAGTTCACCTGCGTCGTCTTGTGTGTTGTGGCTGCCAGCCTGACCAAGGTTTCTGTAAGTAGCACCTGCATTACTTTCTTCAAAAACTCTAGTGTTTTTGTAAAATTTTCTTCAAAGCTGTATCTTTAAAACGCAGTCTCTGAGGCTTTTAGTCTTAAGGAATGTTTTTCCTCAAGTTATTATTTAGTAGCTGCTTCGGTAGCCTAGTCGTCCTAAACGCGACTGCTACGATCTTGGGTTCGACTCCCAGAAAAAAATGTTAATGGGTTTTTCTGTGCAATTCTCAGTAGCAGCTCGGAATTAGGATTTGTGCCCGGTTAATGGCAATAGGCTCGCTCCCTATTACATGGGACCTGAACATACCGGCGAACTGTCGGTGAACAATGTATATTGGTAGGTACGCCTCTGCCTCACCCTTCGGGGAATACAGGCGTGATGGTATGATGGTATTTGAAAGTTTTACTGTTTTCATTGATCCAAAGGTTTCTGTTTGTCCTGGAATTCAAATCGAGATCCAAAAAAGTATTAACGTACCTCATTACAGTTCCTGGCATTTTTGCATTGTCATTTGTTTACTTCACCATTTCATATTTTCACTTTCGATGTTAGCATGCAGTTACCGAAGAAGAGAAGATTGCATTCCGTGAGGCAATGGCACCATTGATAGCTGAGTGTTCAGAAGAACATGGAGTCAGCGAGTCAGACATTAAGGCAGCGAAGGAAGCCGGCAATGCTGACGGTATCAAGTCCTGCTTCTTGGGCTGTGTCATGAAGAAAACTGAAGCGGTGTGTATAATTGATTATATTTTAGAAGTATCTACAGAAACAACCTTGGCTACTGTCTCTGCTTAGATATGAGTGAATGTAGCTGAAAATTTTACGTTAGAGAAACGTAGGTATCAAAAAAGTAATTCAGTCCAGAAATTTCAGAGAAATCGCGGTACACACACAAAAGGAAGATACACGTACACCTCAAATACTTTATCTTTTTCTTTTTTTATAGAATACTTAATATTGAGCATAAAAAAAAGACAAAATCTTATAGTTTTCGTACCGACAAAGTCAATTAATACTATAATTTTCTACTTCTTCTAACAGTTGGATGCCAAAGGCCTGTTCGACGCAGAAACTGCACTCAGTAAGGTCAGGAAGTTCGTGAGTAGCGATGAGGACTTCGCCAAATTCGAAGAAATTGGAAAACTCTGCATGTCTGGTTTGTATTTTGTGCAATATTGTTATTTTGAGACATGGAATTATGAGTATTAGTAGAATAAGTTCAACGGTGACATAATACGAGAGAAATAATAATATCCTCTTGGCCGAATTTCAATCAATGAATCGGGGACTAGTCTTCATTTGTTTCTCACTAGTAGTCGGAAGTCCGAATATAAATCCAGTCTGGTGAAAGGCACTAAGGTTACTCTTTTAACATGGAACTTGAGCATAACTACCGAAACAGCGGTGTACTTTCCACGTCTTTATTTGGAAATGATATGGGCTTCGACAAGATGCTAGGTTGACTTGTGAATAGACGTGGATAGTCTCTGATTAAATAATATTCATTGAGTAGGTACTAATTATTTAATATTTATTAATTTTTAGAACTCATGCTTAGAATTAATCAGTGTTTAATTATATTTAAAATCATTAAAATTTTTTCGAAACATTTTAATTTTGCAGTGGACTGGTTTATTTTGGCAAAACTAAATCCAATTTTAAAGGACAACTTTTTTTTTGTATTCATTCAGATAATGGTTAGGAGAAGTAAAATGTATTTTTGTTATTATTTATTCTGCTATTTCATTGTTTTTTAGTAAACGACAAAGCCGTCAGTGATGGTGATGCTGGCTGTGAGAGGGCAAAGCTTATTCTAGCCTGCTTTTTGGAACACAAAGCTGACGTAAGTGCTCTATTTATTATATTTGTTTACTGCGAGTAATGGTTCATCGTTTTTTAACCAATAACTTTTAAATAATTCGATGCCTATGATTATTGGTAGGCTCTTAGAGAAAGTGCTATGGGTCACAATAGGCAAATCTAAAAAGATTGTGTAGAGGCTTGGACATCATAGTGTATTTTAGATGGATTGATAATGTTGGTATTAAGTATTTTACATGACCTGGTAGTTACGTGTTGAAGTCTAGACTGTAACAATCCCCCTTCTAGTTTTTTTTATCTACTTAAATACATATGTTTTTATTATCTTTTACAGATCCCCTTCTAAACATCTTGCAGACAACACGATAGAGATTTGACTTTACGCAGCACCAAATAAGGCACATGATTTCTGATTGTAATTTATTATGTTTATTTAATTAGTTAGTAGTTAATATATAAATAAAGCAATTTTCGTTTGAAATAATTTTTTTATTACTTTCTGTTTGCATATCCATGTGTAACGCATTTCGATTGAAGGTTATTAGATCGCATTCTCAGTTATTACTCACACGCTTCTGCCAGCGACTTCGTTCGCGTGGTTTCTTTCACCCGCGTTAAGTGACGTTTGATTACTGCTCGTGTCCCGTGTATTGTAGCGTGATGTTATAAAGTCTAAAGCTTTCCTCGATAAATGATCTATCCAACACAAAAGTATTTTTCTATTCAAACCAGTAGTTCCTGACATTAGCTCGTTCAACCAAACAAACAAACTCTTCAGCTTTATAATATTAGTAAAGGTAGGTGGTAATAAAAATAATAAAACAAAATAGTAATTTTAATAACAATTTACTTCAGTAATCCAATCCAAATAACAGTAGATATAAAAACATTAAATACAACAAACAATATATACGTTGTTACAATAATAAAACCTTCCCAAGTTCTTGAGACGCGATAAAGTTTTCGGTGCGGCACACATTTAAATTTCGATTCCAAACTGAAAAAAAAAAAGCGGGAATTGTCAAAACTGTCCATCTTCTCGTTGTTATGAAAAATTATATATTTTTTACTCTGGACTTGTATAATCAATCTCGAATTTGTTAGAGCTGGTTAATAACATCATACCATCACGCCTGTATTCCCCGAAGGGTTAGGCAGAGGTGTACCAATGTACACTCACAGTTCGCCGGTATGTTTACGTCCTATGTAATAGGGGGCGAGCCTATTGCCATTAGTCAGGCACAAATCCTAACACCGAGCTGCTACGGAGAATTTTAGAGAAAAACCCAATAACACTTTTTGCTCGACCTGGACCTCTAGCGTAGCAGTCGTGCTTAAGAACACTAGGCTACCGACGCAGTTTTTTAAAATACTAGAAGTATAAAAAAATACAACTGTCTTGCATGAGTTGACAATGAAGGATTTTCACATGTTGGTTTCTTAATAATGCTTAGCTCCGAAGTGTCTCTTAGTGAATTTAAGCGAAGGGAGCTTGAGGTGGGGTGTCAACCCCTAACGTCGTAGTATGATAAGCTCCAACTTGTATTTGTTGTATGTTCTTCAATGTTTGTTAGTTATAATTTATAATAATATTGTATGACTTTGAATGCCGTAAAGTAGCGGAACACTTTTCGTACTATCTTATATATCTACCTACATTGTTGTCAAATAATAAATCGAATCTAATTTAATCAAATCATCAAAAGGGAAATTAAATCTCATTAAGAAGGAAATCAATTTAGTACCTGAGAAGCGTTTTCAGTCATACACTTGAACGCTAGCATGGCGCGTTCACAGCCGGCCGCACCATCACTCACTGATTCTCCGTTAACTGAAATAAAATATTGTTATTTGTATCAAATGTTTGTTTATAAACATAATACAACAAAAGAACTGCCAAGTCACTTGGTAACTGCTGTGAATCATCATCTTTATAAGCATAATAGCAGTTTGATGTTTGGCGGGCCTTTTAAATTATATGCCATTTAAATGAGTGAATCCCCAGCTTCCCTCATTCATCGGTTACCAGCCATCTAACTAATATATACAGGGTATAAAATAACACATCACATAGCCATTAACAATGCATACTACCCATTATTCTCCGTAACACCGAGCAAAAACTATTGCTGGGAAACAACATTTATTGTTATTGTAATAATCATTGTTTGTGCGTAATGCACGTAAAAATTGTGCATAATATACTGTTCAGGTATTTTAAGTTTAGTTATAACATTAAAAATATGCTTTCGTACAAAAGCTAAGAAGCAGCTGGAATTTTGACTTTTAATATTGAACGTCCAGTTAGGTATGGTCCAGAATAAAAAACGATTATAAAAAAATAATAAAAAATTGACCAATAACTTTTGGCTTTGTTCATTACAATTTTATATCCGTTATTGCTTTTAAAAATTAAACAGTCCATATTCTTCAGTTTCTAGGATTGCGGAATTGGTTCGCGACCCTTGAACGCAAAGGGCATTAGGAGGAACACGGATGGGTTTTAGTCAATAAGAGTCTGACACTGAGTCCGCTCCGCCCAAGAAGAAGGCATTTGATGACTTATCATCCTTAAAAAAAATACTCAACAGTTTAAATTAATTTCGTCCTAACTAAAATAAAAAGTTTATCTTACTATGTGAGCAGGAATGAAGATAGTCTTCAATGAGTTTCAGTTCCTCGGGATCATCGAATATCGATTTGGCCATTTCAAGAAGAGTCTCTTTTTGCAACATACCACTCTCATCCATCTATAAAACACAAATTCCAGAATTAAAGCATCATAGTTTTAATAAAAATGAAGGTTAGTTGAAAGCCTAATCCAAGCAAGAACTAAGAGTAAGATCGAAATAAATAAAAAACTATACGTATGTTAATTTTGAGGAAGTGTTCTAAGAATCCGAACTTGGCTGAAACACTCCCGTGTATCTAGACTAGCAGGATATCTGATATTAGGAATACGACTTTTAGTTGGACCGATTGTCGGACCGTTTAATAAATCCATAGTTCCGAGGACCGACTTTTTGCAGGACGTGTGCGTTGGTGTATTAGAATTCATACGTTCGATTCTCACCAAAAAAAAAGACGGTCGTCGATTGTCTGACGTGAGCGGACAGCGTAAATCTGCAAATTTTCTTAAAAATATTATGAGAAATCACCGGTACTAACAATTCCAATCTGCTTCATCATGCACGCCAAGAAGCAAGGCACATTGGGGCCTGTTGGAATCTTTCTAGCCCTGAGGTCTGCGATATCGTCTGCTGTGATCGCGGTGCTATCCTTGTTGCACGACTTGCCAATCGACTCGAAGTGGGCGTGGATTTGAGCCTTCTGCTCAGCCGTCATGGCCTTGAAAAATAGAAAAGTTAACAAATTAATAACACAGGTATTTAAATTAGTAACCTTCTAGAGGTAACTACATTCATAAAGAAATATAATACTAATAGTAGGGCTCTTTCTGAAGAAGCTTGTCCGGGAAGGTAATAGCATTATACCTATTTCTGCTGTAAAGCAGCGTTGTGTGATTACACATGAGACATTTTAGTTTTGTCTCTGGGATGCCAATGCATCTGCAAGGGTCTGGTATTGCAGATGTAAATTTATAGACAACAGTGACCACTTAACATCAGGTGGCGGAGGGCTTCTGCAGTACATTATAACAATTTATTGCCGACTATGCCTTGATTCCTCAACAATAAGGGCGATTTTCATAGTGCAAATATTACAAAATATTATATAGAGGTGAGAATATTTAGAATCCTCTAAATATTCTCACCTCTATATAATATTTTCAGGAATAATATAATATAATAATTTTTTACGAACATGTCTTTACATCCGTAAAGACATGTTCGTAAGTTGTTAATTGCGCATATGGAGATGTAATTAGTTGACATAATTGTCATCAATCGAAGTAAATCTACGGTTAAGGATTTTAATCGAGAGGAAACGAGGTGGTTCATAATACAACTGATTGGAAAGCAATTTTTGCCTAGAGGTCAGGGTAACAAACACCATTACAAAATATATCAACAATGATTCATATATTTGATATTATCTCAAGAATGATTCATAGGTTTGATATAAGGGGAGGCGGCGAGCCTCCTTGCCGGATTGCCGCCGTGGGATCTGGAGGCGCTGGTCCTCGCGCGCCTGTACGAGTGGCGCGTGGAGGTACTAGGCCGGGGGGAGAGTCCGCCACCGCGGCAAATTGCCGCTCGGCGGGCCGACCTCCGGCTCGATCTCATGGCGACATGGAGACAGCGACTGTCGCAACCTCGTGCTGGGCACGCCTTAATAGAGGCGGTAAGTCCCCTCTTTGAGGAGTGGCTGGAGAGGCGCCACGGCGCCCTCACCTACCGCCTGACGCAGGTCCTCACCGGACACGGGTGTTTCGGGAGGTTCCTGCACCTCATCAGGCGGGAGGAAACGTCCGGGTGTCACCATTGTGTGGATCGCCCCGAGGACACGGTGGAGCATACCGTGGCGGTATGCCCCGCTTGGGCGGAGCATCGCCGAGTCCTCGTGGCGGCCATCGGCGGCGGCGAACTCTCATGTCCGGCCCTGGTGCAAGCCATGGTCCGGAGCGAGAGGGAATGGGATGCAGTCGCCTCCTTCTGCGAGGCAGTAATGCTTGAGAAGGAGGCGGCGGGACGGTTGAGACAGCGGTTCTCCCGTCCCAGCCGCCGCGGTAGACGCTCCGGACGTCGGGAGCCGCGAGACGACTCCCGGCCACCGTAGATACTGGCCTGTGGACGGTGAGCAATGGGTAGCTCACCGTCCTTACGTTGCATAACGACAGGCCGTGTCGACGGCGCGTTCGTGTTCCACGCGCGCCTCAAAGAGATGTCAGCAAAAGGAAGGGGCCACTGAGGGCCGATGCCTGCCGGGGCTGCGGGTTGTTCGCAAGAGATACCGCGCCCCCGGAACGCAAAGGGCACAAGAAGGAACATGGGTGGGTTTTAGTCAGTAAAAGTCTGACACTCCCTCCCGCCCCGCCCAGGGCGGGAGAAGTTATTTGATGATTTCCCACCCACCAAAAAAAAAAAAAAAAAAAAAGGTTTGATATAAATGATTATTAAGAAACATAATTTTACTTACAAATGTTAAATACGGTGTTAATGCACAGAAATATAAACAACACAAAAATACTGATGATTTAAACATATTGATATTTTCAAAGAATCTTTACTTCTCTAAAAATGGTAATGCCAAATTGACATCCAAAGGTTTATGGTAAATATTCGGACATTTCTGAATTTATATAGAACCGAAACTGTAATGATATACTGCTAACTCTATAATTACTTTTCATAACATCAAATTAAGTATGTCACATTAGTACTAATCAGTTAGATTCAATGTCACGATGACATAGCGACACGGGTTCGTTGAATTACTGCCAAAATTTTAAGATTCATTGTCTGATCAAAATCCAAGGTGGAAGGTTATGCAGGTTTTTCTGGAAATGCTTTTCATCCAATTAAATTCAAAGACATGTGTTTCCAAGGACTGCGAGTTCGTCGAATTTTAAATAATGTCATAATAATTACTAGTGGCGCTCAGTCGTCGACAATATTTTTTTTTTAATTGGTTTTACTTTATTTTCTTCCTCTTATAAACTTTTTTAGGTATGCCTAATCTCAGACTGCTGTAGTGAGAGTAATATTTTAAATTAAAAAGGGGCAAAGCTTTCTTATATCGTTATAATTCAAATGTTGGGTTCTCCATATTGAAAAGTTAAGTGCTGGGATACCCTTCAACTATCTACATTATTATTTAATACCAATTGTGTCATCTGCGGGGTTTTAAACCTTTTTGAATTTACATGGTAGAATGTATGCTAGCCTGAAAAAAAATAGTATTTACAAATTAGTCCCTAATTTTTTTCTGTATAATTTTTCTAATCGCTCAAGGCTGAAAATATATTCAAAGAATCTAATTATAGGTTGCCATGAATTGTAGATAGGTAGATGATTTAAGTAAGTCATATTAACTGGGTTTTTATTTAAATCGAATGGGTTTTTCGCAGATAACTATATCCATTGTTATAATACTTTTCTCGTTACGTGTTACAGGATGAATGAGATTATTTGTCAATAATTCATACGAGTACGTTCGTTTTCAACAAAAGTATTGTGAAACAGTACAATTATTCCGTACGCAGTAAAATGAACCAAATTTCATGGGAATAAGGGTGTAAGTCGCGTTTTCTTTTTTTGTTAATATTTATAAAATGGATTACCAACTGCAGATATATGAATGCTTTTGTTGTAGCCCAGTGGGTATTCAACATTACTGTTAACTGATATATAAGGAATAATTTGTATAGATTCACACATTTGCTTGACGATTGCACGCGATTTAGTTCGTAGCCATGTTTCACTTGATTATATATGTATTTGTTTGTGGTGTTTTTTCTATAAGTGTTAAGGTGTGTATATAAAATAAATCATAATAATCACAATCATAATAATAAATATCGGTTTACTTAAGAATAAAAATATCCAATTGAGTGGGTTTCCATTTATTTGTGGTGATTTTAATTTTCATACATTTTAAAGAGGTGAATTTGTTCGTGACTTTTCTTTTTCTTTGAAGAGGTAAAGCTTGAAAGTACTGTCTGATCCGATTCCAAAAATATTTCACTAATGGAAAGCTGTAGTTTGCCTAATGACATATTAATAACTTTGCAATTTTACGTAGACGATGTAGCTGGTAGAAGCTAGTAAGCTATAAAAAAAAAAGCCAAGTGCTAGTTGGACTCGCACACGAAGGGTTCCGTACCAATATCTATAAACTGCAAATGTAAGTTGGTATGCAATACAATATTGAGTGATTTACATGTTATTTTAATAACATGGACTTCTTATAGATTTTCCCATAATCATATTTCAAAATTTTAGGTTCAGTAGTTTCAGAGATAAGGGGGGGAGGGTCAATTTTTGTCTATTTTCTTTAATAACTTGGAGTTAATTTATTTTAAAATTCCAAAAAAAATATTTAGGATCCTCACGACAAGCCCTTTCATTTGATATGTCACACGATGCAGTTTTCAAATATTTTTTTTTATTTCCATCTAGCCTCACAAAAGTGACCCCCATATACAGATTTCGTCTATTCACCTCTGAGTTTGGGTAACAGAAATTAATATGTGTATCAAATTACAACTTAATTGGTCTAGTAGATTTGGAGATAATTGACTGTGACGGACGGAAAGATGGACATACGAGTGATCCTATAAGGATTCCGTTTTTTTTTTGGACGTACGGAACCCTAAAACCATTAATTTAATCTTATAATACAAGCATACACTGCTTTTATTTGAGAATGTGAAATGTGATAACTATTTCAAGTAACGTCAATTTTGTATTCAACGTTGATTTTCGACATTTCAATGGTCTATTAATTTTATCTCATAGAGACATTCTAAAAAAATCCGTAAAAATGTGACAATGTTTCATCAATTTTACAATTACAGGCATCAGCCTTAGAGGAACTGAAAATGAGATACGTGGAGCTAATACTAGAATGTTCGAACGAATATCCAATCACTGGGGAAGATATGTTGCAGCTCCGACAGAAGGTCATGCCTGATAATGACTCCGTAAAGTGTCTCTTTGCTTGCGTTTATAAGAAAGCTGGAATGGTAAGAATTTTCAGTAAAATTACAACGTCAAAATAATAATTTGTTTTTCGTCAGATTTAAAACTTTAGTTTCAATCTATACTCTATACTAATATTATAAAGCTTAAGAGTTTCTTTGTTTGGTTGAACGCGCTAAACTCAGGAATTACTGGTTCGAATTGAAAGATTCTTTTTGTGTTGAATAATCAATTTATCGAGATAGCCTCTACGCTATATAAAATCACGCTACGATCAATAGGTGTGGAGCAGCAACCAAAAACATAACTTAATTACGTAACTTACTTAGAAAAAAACCACGCAATCAAAGTCGCTGGCAGAAGATAGCTATTCCTATTACTTTTTCAAGAGATGAAAAGTTTAAACGCTCTTCCTTTTTGAGTTTCCCTATGGGGCTAAAGTAACCCGTATTTGCGGCCATTAAAGGCATTTTTTTACAGATTGAGACTAAGATTAAAATGCAATCGTTTTTAAAATTCTGGGAATTGACCCTTTGATCTTATTATTAACATCACCACCTGCCTACTGTCGGTCAGTCATGTATTCAATGATTTCGTATCTATGTGCAGTTTCAGATTGGTTCCCAACAACGAATAGTGTTGTGTAAAATTACGCAAGGTCGCATGATAAGTATCCCAATTACACGGTCCACAGTCATTGTACAATGCCTTCTCGTCGCAATGATTACAGCTAATGCTCTTTAGTCACCGGAAACATGTTTTCCTATGAATCTGATGATGCTTTACCTTCGTAATGTGCATGGGTCATATTTTTTTATAATCAATATGTTTCAAACGGCCGAGGTCTTGTTTTTGTGATGCAGCGAATTAATTAAAATTTGGAATTGTATTGTCTCTCATGCACGAGGTTCATAACCGTAATACGTATCTACATTCTAAGTTTATCTTGGTCATCATTGACATCGTGAGGAAACCTGGAATTATCTATGCTGATATTATGAAGCTAAAGAGCTTTGTTTAACGCTTTATCGTTATACAGCCCGTTTGTCGAGGAAGATTATAAGCCATATAACATCACTTTACGACCTACGGGAGCGGAGCAGTCACCAAAGACGTAATTTACCTCGGGTGAAAATGCCCGCGGATTCACCCAAGCTGAAACGAGCTGAGCAAGCGTGATGATCAATGCTTATGCCTTCTCTGTACGAGTAGAGGCCTTTGCCGTGCAGTAGGGCAAAAATAAAACTGGTGTTATTTTTATATTTCGTTACTATAATGTCCAATGGCGTCTGTTGTAGATAACTAAGCCCAAACGTATGTAATTACTATATCTAAATATTATTTCTAAATGTCAACGTATTATCTAATCTTGATGGATTGTTGTATGAAACTGGATGCATAATTATCTAATGCAAAAAATATTATGGCCCTTTGTTATACAGACAGACTTGAAATGGGAAAAAAAGGGAAGGCCAGGAGCTAGGTCTTGAGGTGTTTGTGGGTAAAAATATCCTTCAACCAACTATAAATTACAAACTGACTCAAAAGGTTGTTCTTGTTTCAGATGAACGAAAAAGGAGAATTGTCGGTTATAGGTGTGAATGAAATGACTCGAAAATATTTATCTGATGAACCTGACAAAATAAAGCAAAGTGAAGAATTCACAGAGGCATGCAAAAGCGGTAATTATGTCAAATCTGCATCATTTGACGAATTAGACCTCAATACATACCTACTTAAGATTCAAATTAGTACAGTATGTAGATGCATGGTAGTTTTTGGAATTTAGATACCTAAGAATAATAAATTACTGTGAAGCTTCACTGAATGAATGGTTACTATAAGGTTGAGATAAATGAACGTTACTAAGAACGTACTTTTACCTATGTTCAAGTCTGCAATCGTACATAGTTTGACAGTTGTGCGACAGTAAAAAGAATAACTCTTAGCCAAAGCATGTGGTAACGTTTATTTTTCGCGGCTTAAGATCACCAATATTAGGTATAGAAGATGCAAATATGCAAATCAATAGTAATCGTAGTAGTAGAGCTGTTTGTGATGGAGCACTACCGCCATACCTATTCTGCCATAAAGCAGCATTTCAATGTGTTGCGGTTTAAAGGGTGTGGGTACGGGTGTAATTACAGGCACATGAGACATTCCAACTTTGTCTCTGGGATGGCAACGCATTTGTAAGAACTCTGGTATCACTGATGGCCACTTAATGTCAGGTGGGCCGTCAGCTTGTTTTCCATTCCAAGACATAAAAAAGAATGTAAATTATTTTTATCTTATCTTGTATATACAAGTTTATATCAATTGGTTGGTCCATACACCTTCCATACAAGAACGTAGTTAATGAAATAATGACAGAACAATGAAAGCATTAAAATGATAATGCTCCATTATAGTCAGTCATTCGTCCGTTTCAAAATTCAATTCAAATGATTTTAAGTGCTCGTTTAAATTAATAATTTAATTATTCGTCGGATATTTGCTACTTAGGAATTCCAAAAATACGAACTATAGAAAACAAATTTTTGCATCTTCTAAGAAATTTAAGTATTTGGTCTTGTACAAATAATTTAATTTATCTTCGACTTAAACCTGTTCAATTGCACGCTATCTAACGAGGGTATTTAAAAAAAATATCATTGCATGGCAAACAAGTTGACTTTCTAATGGTTACCGCTGCCTATAGACATCTGCAATACGAGAAGCCTTACAAATACGTTGCCATCCACGAGACAAAGTTGATATGTCTCATGTGCCTGTAATTACACTGGCACCCATACTCTTCAACCCGCACACAGCAATGCTGTATTGCAGCAGAAATAGGTATGGTGGTAGTACTTCCCCGGACGAGCTCCTTCGCAAAGAGCTCTACTAAAACTTGGTGCTATACATACATAAACTCACGCCTTTTTCCCATGGGGGTGGCAGAAACCACAGAACGCCACCTGCTGCGATCCTTACTTACTAACTTGGTGTAGTTTGAATTCAAAAGTAATAATCGTTAATGGTTTAGTTGAAATAAACATTTTGACTTTGAAAATGACGACGCACACAAGGTGACACTGATATTTGTATATAAATAATTTCCATAAATTACATCTGGTAAGGTCGCTTCCAACCGGTCCTGTTGGAAATCTAAAGGGGTGGCTTATGTCCAGCAGTGGACGTCCTGCGGCTGATATGATGCTGACGTGCGGTTTTTTTTGCAGTAAACGATGTTCCTGTCTTCGATGGAGTAATGGGCTGCGACAGAGCTGCTTTGATCTTCAAGTGTACTATAGATAAATCACCTGAAGTATGTAATTTTTACATTAATATCAATTTAGTAACAGATAGTTCTCTTTCTAATGTATATGTAAAATCAACCATTTAAGAAGTGTTTATCCATTCGGTACTACCGATACTGGATACCAGAAAGGTTTGACCACTTTGTAGGGTTCCGTACCCAAAGGGCTAAACGGGACCCTATTACTAAGACCCGGCCGTTCGTCCGTCTGTCCGCCTCATGAGCCATAATAGTTAGACAGTTGAAATTTTCGAAGATGATGTATTTCTGTTGCCGCTATAACAAAAAATACTAAAATACAGAATTAAATAAATATTGAAGCGGGCTCCCATACAACATACGTGATGTTTTTGCTCGTTTTTATAGATAATGGTACGGAACCCTTTGTGCGCGAGTCCGACTCGAATTTGACCTGTTTTTTTTATATACTGCATCGTTTTAACTGCAATGCAATGCCATTAAAAGCAAAAAAGATCCCCTGCCCGAATTTCGATCGCGGTGGCCTATCTCATTGGAGACAAGCGAAGCAAACACAAGTATACTCCCACTTTCCTATTTCTCATATTCCGATGGGCGGCATCCGACTCTTCCGGGGAGAGATCAAGCGCAGGACCGACGGCTACACGTGCTTCACGAGATACTGGGATAAACAAAATCCCAATAGTACTTTGCTCTATCTGGGAATCGAACCTAAAACCCCCCGCTCACCAGACGCATTAACGACCACGAGATAAGCAGTATAGTTACAACAACAACAGTATTATTGTCTATAGCACAGTGAGGCCATAATTATGTAGAATTTGGAAGTTACCTAATGACTATTTTATTGTTTGTTTCAGTTTGGCCTGCTTTGAGGCATTAGAAAGATGTGTGGCGTACGAAGATTTATTTGTGTTGTATGTTTATTTGTGTGTTTTTGTGTGTCTACGTCTTCACCAGCTGCATTCTGCAGCCTGTGCGATGTAATTATTTCATAATACTTAAGTAGAATAACTAACCATGAGTATGTCCCAATAAAAATATTTTTTCATTAATTTAATTAATTAATTTAGTTCACCAACAATTGTTTACACTATAATTTTGAACATAAAAATGACAGATCTTAAACATAAAACAGGGTAACAATTACTTAAATATAATTAAGTATTTTATTATTTACTATTTTGTGTTTAATTCGGATTAAATTTTAGTTATTTAAGATCGTATTTAGTATTACCGCCAGGAGATTGAATAGAAATAATAATGAAAAGATCGTATCTAACCAGCAGACTGTAAAAACTCCGAATTATAATTAAAGCTATTATTTCACGTAATAATAACTAAACTTTAATGTTATCAGAGTACATAATTTCATTTAATACGTATGTGTTTTACAATTGTAGTATTTATACGTGGTTACAATATCCGTTCAGATTAGTATTGGACGAGGCGCGGGATCGATATGTGGAATCTTCTAATACTATTTTTAGCATTATGTGGCTGTGCTTATGTAAGTACCAATATTTCCCAGTTTAATGACAATTAATTAATGTTTAAAATATTTTTTTAATAGTTTTCTTTAATTCTATCCATTAGACAAGAAAAAAAAATATCACGGAAGAGGTAAAGCTATATTACAGAATACTGTATTTTATGCTATTTTTATTAGAAGACTTTTTCATTAATTTAATTATTTAGGGTTATTTGTAAAACAATGACAACCTCTCAGGACTATGTTATTAACATCATAATCAACAACTTTTGTTCTATAACATTTAAAAATTTATCATATTTTTTTTCAACAGATTTTCATACAAATATAAAAACATTTAAATTGAACGCTCTAAATGTTACGAAGTCTACGCGAAGCAAACGAAAGCGATAGTAAAATAGCGAGGGGAGTGGGGTTAGGGCGGCGGGGGTGTTTGTACTTGACCTATTTACAATTTAACGGAAATCCTTCAGTCGGTCATTCACTTCAATGCGCTTGCGTTGCTTGATTCTGTAAAAAAATATAGAACAAAAGTTGTTGTATATGATGATAGTAATACAGTCCTGCAAGGTTGTCATTGTTTTACAAATAACCCTGTATATTGTAAAAAATAATAATCATACATCTCTTCAAACAATGATTTAATGTTTTACAACAATAACCATTAAACAGTTTCAATTAAATAATTTTTTTTGTGTAAAATTTATAAAAAAGAAAAAAAGTTCTCATCTCAATTACTAATAAGTTCATTTACTAATTGGGTGTTGCGATTTTTTTTATTAAGGGTCTCACAGAACAGGAACTAAAGATGGAGTTCACAAAGCTAGTGATGAAATGTAACAAGGACTCCGAAGTAGATATGATAGAGCTGGTTCAGTTACAGAGCTACGTAGTCCCCACCAAGACTGCCACCAAATGCGTGTTGGCTTGCGCTTATAAAGCCGCTGAAGTTGTGAGTACTATTTTTTGTTGTATGCAAAATTCTATGTTTTTAACAAATTGTTTGACAAGATACCTACTATCATTTTCTGATAGCAATTTTAGATGTCAGCTGACAGTTGAATTATTGTAATCTGTACCTGTACTATTGATTGTTAAGGTCGCTTTATTAGATGGAACCCTCTAAGGCCCGTGCCTGCCAGTGATGCGGAATTTGTTAGAAAGAGTCATTGCGGTCCTGGAACGCAAAGGGCATTAGGAGGAACACGGATCGGTTTTAGTCAGTAAGAGTCTGACACTGCCTTCCGCTCTGAGAGGAAGAAGTCGTTTGATGATTACCCATCCTTAAAAAAATACCTCGCTTGATACTAAACCGGGTCGGCCTATTTGGTTCGGAATTCTTAATTCAACCTTTGATAGTGGTGTATTGAAATTGCCGAACCGAATGCGCTATACTTATGTGTATTACAATTGCAACCCATACATTTGAATCAATGAATTTAATCTACCAAGATTTAATGATTCTCGAACAGGTTTTCTGGTAAGCTAATTATAATATAAGACGGAAAATAACGTACAGGGTTTAAAAAGACATCACGTAGCCGTTAACTACACACACTAACCATCAAACTAAGCAGCATTGAGCAAGAATTATAATTGGGATATTACTTTAATTTTTGGTATGACAAGGAATGTAAAATACTTACGCAAAACTTCGAGCCTATGGGTATAGGCATACTACATGGGTCATGGGGGTAACTTATTTTCATGATAAAGACTTAATGAAAGACTTGGAACTTTTAATAAATGATCACAATAATGGGATGAACATGTAACTGACCAATGTGTCGTCTCACGTACAGAAAAGGCTTCATTAAGTGTTTTATTTATACCCTTTTTTGAGAACAATACTTGTTACTATTGTTCTCAATATCAACAAAAAAGAAAGCAAGAAATAAAGAATAAGGAAAACAAATACCATTTATTCACGAGAAGGTGACGCACATAACATGAAAATTGATTGGTGTTTTCGCAGATGAATGCTCAAGGGCAGTATGACATCGACCATGCTTACAAAGTAGCAGAAATGATGAAGAACGGTGATGAAAAACGATTGGCCAGTGCCAAGAAAATGGCTGACCTTTGCGTCAAAGGTATAAATAAATTACGAAGGTTCTATTTTCTTTCGTTATTAATGTATCACGGAATTTTAGAGGGATGCTAAAAAAAAGTTAGATGGATTGTGTGAAGACTGATATGAAAAAGAAGGGAGTCAGTGATATCATGACGGTTGACTGGACGGAATCTGTTATTTACAGAACACATTGTGCAGACCCCAAGCGACATGAAATTAGGGCAGGAGATGATGATAGAATTGTATTAGTCATCAAGCCATTTAAGATTTATAAATTTAAAAATCTGTTTTTTTTCGTTGTTTTTAGTGAACGATATCAAAGTGGCTGATGGAGAAAAAGGCTGTGAAAGAGCAGCTTTGATATTCAAATGTACAGTAGAAAATGCTCCAAAGGTTAGTATTCTTAATATTCTACTACTATTAGAAACGCAACAGCTTATGAGAATAGATGGATAGATATGATGACGGATTTTTGTTACTATTTCTCACTTTAAACATTATGTACTGTAGTCGTAAGTATGTAGTAATAGTATGTACTTTAGTCATTCTATATTTTTTGCGATTAATTGATACATTGTCTAATAACTGCCTCGGTGGCCTAGTGGTCCTATGCGCGTCTGCTACGCTAGAGGTCTTGGGTTCGATTCTCAGTTCGAGCAAAAAGTGTTACCTGGTTTTTCTATGAAATTCTCAGTAGCAGCTCGGAGTTAGGATTTGTGCCCGTTTAATGGCAATAGGCTCGCCCCCTATTACATGGGACCTAAACATACCAGCGAACTGTGGGTGTACATTGTTACACTTCTGCCTAACCCTTCGGGGAATACAGGCGTGATGGTATATATATTGTATTGTGTTTTTTTTATATACAAAGGTTTATTTGAAGAGATTCTTCTTTGCAGGATTGCTTTCTTTATCGGGGAAATGCTTTTGGAGTACTTGTAATTTTTTTATTTCCAACTTTTTATTGACTCACTCTATTTTTGTTACAGTTCGGATTCAAGCTATAATTTCAATATTACTGTGATGTGATGCTCCACACTATTGTTAAGTTGATAGTTTATAATATTAATATGATTCTTTTTCTATCAATAAATAATTAAGGTTATTCAATTGTTTTATTTTCTATCTCAATAGCAAATGTTCGTGGTGACTGATATTAATGTTTATAAAATTCCTACTTCTTCTTTCGCGACAAATAAAACGATTTACATTATATATTTTTAAAATCGGTTTATTATAATTTAGGCCGTCTTCACAGTGGGAAGGTTAGGTGGTTTTTAATGATTTGGTTTTAAAAGGATTTCTTTGTTGAAAGTATAATTATAATGTGCGGTTCTTCGTCAAAAGGAGAAAAAAAAACTTAATAGATTTATAACTCAAAACGAACCCAGTATCGTCCTCAAGTACGGATCAAGGTCAAAATTTGGGCAAATGAGGTCAATAATATCCCTTTTCAAGAAACACATTGATTTCATCATTTACATGAAATAACTTCAAGTCTGTACTAAATAAGTTAAATCAGTCAAAGCGACATCTATAGGAAGTATAGCTAACTAACAGCTGTGTCCACTGAGTCAACGTGAACGTTATCCGTGAATGAGTCACTGATTTCAATTTGTAATGTGAGTTTTAGTTCGGCTGCAAACCTATAGAGGGCGTTAAACTAGAGACTTAAGTTTTACGAGTAGGTATTTTAAGATATCGTAAGTATTTTGTTATTGGTAGGATTAACATTAAACATTTTATAGTGCATGGGAATTCTTATAATCTAATCGCTATAATCGGAAATTATATCTGGTTTAAAATACTACTAGTCTCAAATTATGATCTTACTTCAATACAAACTTAGGATTAAATAATCCATTATTTTTTGTTAAGAGACCTTTCTTTTCAAATAATAACCTAACCAATAGGGACACCGCGCTAACCGTAACGTGTCACACCACCATGACTCACACATGGGCATTTTTAAAGCGAGTTTTTCAACACCCCTTGCGTTCGAACGCGTTCAGTCTGCCATGCGTGTGCGCACACATAGAAAGGTCACTAAGCAACTTCATTCAAAACTGTCTCGCCAGTTCAAACTTCACTCGTTTCGTAAGCCAAACACCGTATGATCGGTGCTTTGATGACGTTTGACCAAACAATTGTCGGTTTATTGTTTGTTTTGTCAATATTTCTTTGAGTATTGTTAGTGAACTGAGCTCCATGCTGTACAAGTGATTTGTATTGTTCTGTGTCAGTGTCAAAATCTTACTGCGTGTATTATGGGTTTTTTTATTAACCGATAAGCTGTTTAAAGCCAGTTTTGCTGTTTGTGTTATGTCTTTAAGTTGATTGTGTTGTGCTCATAAAAAAGGACTTATTAACTTCTTATTTTTAAGTCATTACTTTTCGGTAAGTACGATTCTGATCACTTTAAATTTTTATTAAACTTGTGCCTAGCCATTGCATTCATGCTTAATGACTTGATAAGAGAAAAATGTTTGAATAATAAGAGTGTTTTACAAAACGTTTATTGTTTTAAAACTACTAATGCATACTAAATATAAATTTGCTCAGATAATTTAGGAGTTCTTAATTTTATTGGAATAGGAATAAATCTATCATCATCATTATTGCTTTTGTAATTTACCGATGTCGTTGTTTGATCAATGTTTTTTTCAATTTGGTTGGCTTTTAATATTCTTCTTTTAGCCGTCTCAGTAAGAGATACGGTTTTTAAAATTCTATTCTGTTTTGTTCTCTTTTTTAAATTGTCTTTAACGAGACCAATTTGACTCTCATTACTTTGATCCCTAATTTTATCTTCATACTTTGTGAAATAGTCTGATGGGAGATCAGGTCCTGTAACTTCTTCAGTATCACGTCTTCTGCGTTTACCAGATATGACTCCAAGTTGTAGAAGAACTGGGTTACTGACAAGTGCTGCTGCTGCACCCAATAAAGCTATTCCAGCAATTGGCCATAAAACAGTTTTTGCCGCTAGAGCCTGTAACATAAAAGGGGTGATAAGAACACAGACACTAAGAACTGAATTTACCAAATCTAAAACTAATTCAGCAAATTCTGTTAAAATGCGTACTGTATGCGCATTGTGAATAGTAGTCGTCAAAAATGTCGTCAATCTTATTTATTCCTTTTAATCTACAACAGCATTAGTGACGTAACCACCATTGATGACATAGGATCTGAAAATATAGCAAAATATTGAAATGCTATGCTAATGTCATTTCTTTGAATATTATGACAAAATTAAAAGTTATCTATTTAATAATCTAGATGATGAGCAAAATTCTAAAATTATAACGTTTTAATACAAATTTACTAATTGGCAACTGTCGAAACGTTATTTCATCACATTATTGAGTGGCAAACAATCAGGTAGCCTTCCTAATAGTAATTGGGGCAGAGGCATTGCAGGTGCGTTGCCACCTTACAGATAAAGCCGATATTTATCATCTGCCAGTGTTACAATGGCAAGTACCTGCTACTTCAAACAAGTTCATTAATAAAAATAAAAACTCATAGCTTCTCTAAGTGAACATATTACTTACATGTTTGTAATGTTTATTATACGATCCGTGATCTGAATAGTGATGCCCATGTCCAGCGTAATGATGGCCGTGATCATGGCCGTGATCATGGGAAGAAAGATGGCCGTGTGGATCGTGATAATCGTGATGAGGATAGGAATTATGGTGATCATGTTCGAAGATAGGAGGACCATGGACATCTTGGTGAGGATTGTATAGGTGATAATCGTGGCCGTGAGAGTAATGAGGACCCTCATCGTAATCGTTTACAGCGTAGCCTGAAAGAAAAAAAATGCCTGTGTATGATACAATACCTTATGTACCAAGTAATACTCATTAACAACTATTAGATTGCAGGCATTATTCCACAAAACCTTCTCAACTTTATACTATATCTGTTATAAATGAGGACGACATAATATAATGTAGCTAAAAATTTTCTTAAGAGATTGGAAACAACAACGTAGTGTTAGAGTTCAACTAAACACAGACCAAAACTTCTAATGTCGTAAATAAGCAATAACTTTATTATGTTTTCTGATAACTTTAAAGGGATGTTACAAAAACTTTACGTAAGAGAAGAAGCTCATGGCTCTAATAACGTAATCACATAATGTAATTTGCCGCACAGTAGCGCAGTATAATCACTAACATCATTTTGTTGTGAAATGCAGTGACATAATATAGGAACAAAAAGTGTATCACAAACAGAATGAAATGATAAAATAGAAAGAGTGGTAGCGGAACATTTGGGAATTTGAGATTAGACCATTAGAACTATGAGAAGTCTTTAATACAAGATTAAAAGAAGACGAGAGACGTTGAGACGACGTTATAGACGTAGACTCAAAAATATTTAGTGCAAGGAACCAGTTACTGTAAATCGATACTAGTGATGGCAAAGATGATAAAAGATACCTGGTTGTTCATGATACAGCAAGCCCCGGCCATTACTTGAGCTGGATAATGCGCTGTCGGGTATTTCCTGCAAAATGACCAATATGACTCATTCATTTTTGCAAGAAATATCATTTGTTTTCTTTTTTATTAGCACCTACATGACTAGATGTTGACCATGCAGAGAAATTCGATATTGGAAATACTTTGTCAAGGTATCCTAGTACTATTAAAGACGCGAAAGTTTGTGAGGATTGATGAATTGATTGTTATTCTTTTACAACTGATAACTTATGACTTATACAACTTAACTTACGACTTACATACTGATGACTTATACAACTGATTTTAATTAGTCGAAATTGAGCATATTGATTTAGTTTTCATACATATGACTTTTTTCCCTTTGTGTGTTCCAGTGAAATAACTCAAGCCTCTTCAAATTCTGAAGTCTAAACCTTCGAAACTAGCTTATCATTTGTTTAATTCTGGTCTGGCGACTATTGGTCTATTAAATTCCTATAAACATGTTCTTTCTGATAAAATAATTAAATACAATTAGCCCTTGGCTGCGGTCCGACGGTTTGATACGATCGTCTGAACACTGCCCCTTTTCACATGGCACTCAATGTTTCTACTTCAATTGATGGCTTTACACGGCATTACTTTCCTTTTAAAATGTCTACAGACTTGTTCTCTTTGAGGTGAAACATTTTACTTGGTGTATTTATTTGAACTGCTGCTTGATTTTTTACTACTTTAGTTGCGAAGTTCAAGGTGTTATATTAATTTTAATTAATCTTTACAAGTATTGTTTTCGGTAAAGTCTTATACCGCGTTATCTGATATATATGCATTTTTTTATTTCACAGATATTTGAATACAATCCTCTTCTAACAACCTATGAATACGAAAGTGTGTGAGTCATGTATTTTTTCTCATCTCATATTGAGGTTTTGTTCCGAAGCATTATTCATTACTACGGGGAACCGATCTGATATCTGACTAACTGTTGCGTTGAGGTCGAGGCCGTCACGGGAAAAGATTCTCAGTTATGCATCTTAAAATCCCTTTTTCAATGGCAAATCGTTCTCTTAACTGATTTCTACATCTAATTTAAGGAAATTTTAATACAGGTATAATTTACCTGTTTTTCCTGATAGTCGCTCTCGATATAGTCGATAAAATAATAAATACTAATGTTTTGGTTGGCAGCACCATTTTGTGCAAAATGATGAACACATTGAGTGGTGATGAACTATATTGTTTACATATGTGTAAAAGATTTTAAATAGAAAAGTGTCATCCAGGAATAATTTGATTTTATTTACCCACATCAACCACTAAAGCTCTCGGCACATTTTTATTTTACCGAGTAGTAGTACAATATGGTAGTATTTAACGCTAACGACAAATAATTGACACACTTGCGAAAAAAAACTGGAACAGGACGATAAGCAGCTGATACGCTCCCTGTTTTAAAGTATTCGCCGATCACATAGAAAATTGCGTAAATAAAAATATTATAAATTTATTTAAAACTGCCAATGTAATTTTATATTGTATCAACTGCCGGTTGAGTCACGTTTCCGTTCCAGCAAGTTTATCAAGAATGTGGGCCATGTCAGTGATATTCCCACAAGCAACCTCGGCCTGTCGTATTTCTGCATTTGAAATGCGCTAAACGCTGTCAGCTATGCGGCGAAGTAATTGCGCCCGGTTTAAGTACTCTCATTATAAATACAAGTTAGTCCTTCGAAACATAACATAGGCCCACTGCTGCATACTTAACAGGATCATAATTACGGTGTTCAAGTCCAGTGGCGTTAAAAGTGATAAGAAATTATGAATCGTTCGAATTCCCACCTTGAATTTAATTGGGTTGCTCGACGGTGTAAAGGTTGCATATTTTCCTGAATCCTCTTTTTGTAAGGTTTTCACATTTGTTATGTTCTGAAATGGAAATATAATTGTTTATATTTTTGTTAATTTGTGTAGTGATTTCATTTTATTTGTCTTTTTCACCCACATTGACATCAATCGCTGAATAATCTCTAATATGAGAATTAAAATTCGTATTAGAAATTGCATCACATCTCGCTATATCGTAAGTCGCGGTCAAAACAATGATGGACAGGACTTGTTTTTTAGACATGAACCACATATTATCGCACTTAACACAAACACATACACTCAAATACACAAAGAGGCTTATGGAATCACAAATAACTATGACGCTGGACTGGCTAATACGGTAGGCTTTATAAAAAATGGCGACATAGAAGAGGGGGCTGGTTTGGATGACAATTTGATAGGAGAGCGAACAATGGTGCAGTCCAAGACATGGTTACACCCTGTTGACTCGATTGCGAAGTCGTTTCTCCAGCTTTGTTCATAATACATTATAATGATGGTCATGTTTGTTGAATTGTTTCATGGTGGATGAACATTGCCACGAATGCTTTTCAAATTCCATAGGTATATGTGCGTTTTGTTCAAGATGTAATAAAAGATGATAGCGATGAGAAACAAGATAAACTTTCTGAGCACGGTGATGAATAATTGGTGGGAAATTGTGGTGTTAGCAAAACAATGATGTCGGAATGTTAAACAGTTTTTCTTCTGGTAGTGTAGATTGACTAACAATGAATGGTAATAACAAAAGTTGACAAAAGTATACAATTCATTGAATTGATTCTGAAAACTATTAACATCCGTTACTTTCAGTTTAATTTCTCTTACAACAAATGCTTTCATGTTCCTGAATTCTTTACAAATATCTGTTATATAAGTAACACGTGCACCATTCTTAACAAATGGATATTCTGTTCTGAAACATGTCCCATCATCATAAATTATTTATTCTCTACAAATTCCTCTAGGCGACTGCAGTGGGCAACGTAGTAGCAAAAACATGTGTTCGATAGCACGAACGCTTAGAAAGCAATGCGTTTCCGTAATGCATAATGCATTTTCTGTATATGTTATAGTAAATTATCACCCTGATATCTCATAATTAATCTTGAGTCATGGTAATAAGGTTTACTTTAGCTTGATGATCTGGTGGAATGAATTCTGCAGTTGTTAACGTTTGCAGTGTTGTCTCATTGTGAACAATGGTATTGCACTTGCGTAAGATGTAAGTACCTACTAATGCACTTAAGTATAACGAATTGTGTTTTATGTAAACTTGGCTGGAGAAACAATTAGTTAGTCACAATGAAACAGTTTTGTGTTCTTGTTAATATTACTATTATTTCCTGAATGTTTCTCACTACTTTGGCATTATATTTAAACGAAATTATTTTTTTTTCTTTTGCACCCTTTTCTATTTTGTATTCGACTTGACATCAGACTCCGATTTTCACTTCCAGAAACTTTGATACCTACTAACAAAATAACAGAAATTTACTCTAACATTTAAACACCAACTAGCCAATTTAATCAATATAGCATAACATGTGACGACATCTAGATAATGAAGAGGTATAAAAAATCAACTGATCCATCCATGCATTTTGAGTTAAGCAAACATAAATAAATTTGCCGATTTTATTTTCACGATTTCATGTTTGGTCCAAATTTGTTCATAATGATGAGTACAATGATCCCTTTCCAGGTTTCTGGTAAACAAACGCTAAGGTTGTATAAATATTTCATATAATCAGCAGTACTCCTTGTATACTTCCCTGTGATTCCGAATATGTTTCGTGTTTCGAATATAACTAAGACCAACAACATTACAGGGAGAAGGCTCGTTTTTATTAGTTTTAAATTATTTATTTCGCGGCAACAGATTTACGATTGGCACCGCGATATATCAGCCGCCCGCCAATAAAATTCACTCTTACGCTGGATTAAGAAGAACTGGAAATAGCAAGAAGCGGCTTCGAATGATATATTTAATTGAAAAATGATATATGTGTAAAACATGAAAAGGTTTACCGAAAGTTCCTACATTTAAAATGCCTCAACCTCAAACTTAAAACATTTTATT
The DNA here is from genome assembly GCA_947462355.1 of Caradrina kadenii. NCBI lineage: Eukaryota > Metazoa > Arthropoda > Insecta > Lepidoptera > Noctuidae > Caradrina > Caradrina kadenii. The sequence continues at coordinate 5,629,754 of OX381684.1, read as the reverse complement.
AAGTCAATAAATTAATTAATATCTAATGAAAATAGATTTCAATTAACACCAGTCTTTGTAAAAATAAACATTTGACTGCTACTGCAACATATCCATTAAAATTGAAATTTCTAAGAAAAGTCGCTTCCAGTTTTTAGAACTCCATATATTCCTTACATTTTCCAGAGATCACCGGGCAGGTAGCACAAACCCCCTTTTATTTTACGATGTTAAATTCTTCACGAGATACCTACATAGGTGAAAGAGAAGTACCCAATGCTTTTTCAACGGTTCCGTAGTAAAAAGAGATAAAAATTGGAAAGAGGGTAGCTGGTTAATGGTCTGGCCACGATTAATGGGACATGTAATAATTTGCAGTGCATCCAATGAAATTGGACAATGGAATCAGATTTGGGATCATATAAAACGATATGCGATTTTTTCATGCTGTTGTACAAATAAGAAAACCCTGGGTAGCGTCGAGGTACGTACGGAAAACCAAACTATTTCTATTATTGAATCCGATAGATCGTTGGAAAAACAGAATTTTGGCTTTACAAATACGAAGTACTTAAATAGAAAAAGAATTGAAGTATTTTCCTCTGCGATATCGTATTGAAGAATCGTGTTCGCTCGAATCTAATTTCTGAGCTTAGAAAAGCATCGATCAATGTCTGCCGCCTTCAAAGAGCATATCGGAGGCAAAGCAGAAGGTGTCACAGAGAATGGATCGACCCTTAAACGAGTATCAATAGAGCTAAGATTTACGTGATTTGTAATTCTTTTAGCGAGTTACTTTTTTTAAATGATTAAACCTATTTTTGCTTTGGCAGCGTGGCACAATGACTCTCAGATCCAAACACTTATTTCAATAATGTGAAGTTTAGAAAAACACTTCTTGTTCCTATAATTTTTGAGGGTTTCTCTTGATTTTCCTGCGAATCCGTCGTAAGACCTTGACTTGGTGATAATGAGACCACCTCAGAAGTTAAGCCACTCAGATTCATGTGAGTTTGGATATATCAGCTTACTTTATGGATTCTTTTTTAAAACATTAAGCTAAATCATGTCATGACTATGCTTATAATTTCACGTAATAGGCAGTATATTATAATTTTGCCATGTTTAAAAGTGTCAAAGAATATTTTCATCCAGACTTATCAAGCAAAAGTGCGGAGCCATTTGCGAGCGCATTCGCCGATGAGACAGTCCCATTTGGCAATATGAGAGTGACGTCTTATGAAAAATGCGGCAATACCAGTTCAGCCACCGACATTAAACCATCTGAATATGCGAGGGGTTGTAAATGTCACGTGTGATGGGGACTTAAAATAGGAGAGGGGTGACATTTAGGTGATATTACAAAAATATTTCTGGTGGAATTAGTTGTTTGAAGGGAAGAAAGTAATTGACGGTAATGATTCTAGTGATTTTAATACCGTATTCAATATTGTAACAATTATTAGTGAGAGATTTGTGACGGAATTTTCCAGTGTGCTTACATTGCACATAATAGAGTTTGTTTGTAGATACTAAAAGTGTTTCTTGGGTCTGTCTTGGTGTTTGTATCTCATGAGATCCAACTTGTCCTAAGTAACAGCTATAGAAGTGAATACTAAATATTTGCAGAGGGGCCTGCATCTGGTCGCAAAAAAAAAAATAATGCGGTAATGCATTAAAAAACACTGTTATGAAATTAAATATACTATTTAGAGCTTGATTGAGTTTTCCTGAATAAGGCAAACAATTTTTTTTAAACATTTTTGATTTATTGACTTTGGTCCCACACAATTACAGATTGTGTCACAATGTGCTAGAATTGTGTGTTTGTGTGCATTTTTGTCCAATGTCCTACTTTTCCATCCCAGAATCGTAAATAAACCAACACACCACTAGAGTGGTACAAAACAAACTTGAATAATAGATCAATGGCCTACCAGAAGCCACTCGTAAAAAAAATACTTTTTCGCCAAAGAAACGGGGGGCCGAGAAAAATTACACTCGTTACGGTACAAGGAATTGGCGTTAATAAAAAACGCACCGTAATTCGGAAGTACGGGTGTTGACAAACGACGAGACTAGAGCCGGACTAATGAGCCACAGCTGAAGCACCAGACGATGGTAAAATGCCTATTCCAGGAACTTTACTACCTATTTGTTTTACCTTTTTGAAGGGACTCAGTAATTTTTGCATCTTGGTTATTTATTATGCTATTTTAAACATGTGCGCCTAAGTGGGACGGCTGTTGGTATTATGGTATTTTTATATTCCTGTTTCTAGGAGTAGGTCATGCGGTACACCTGTGCCTATACACCTTGCGATTTTACATATGTATATCGAATTATAGCAGCAAGAGAGACAAACTGTCTAAGTGTGTTTTGTAGAACAACTACCAGTTAGATTACTGCCTTTTAGAGTATCTGTTATGATAAATGTTATGTATATTTGATTTTTCAATCACGTGCATTTCGAGCTGTTTGTGTGTGTGAGTTTATGATATATGTATGTATGTATAATAATGTATGTGGAGAAATTTAAATAGAGTTTTATCTTGGGACGATTTTTCTGTGAGGTAATCATAGTTAAATTCCACACCACCTTCTGCCTGCAACTTCATTCGCTTGGAAGTCAAATGTACCATGTAACGTATTATATGACGCTCGACAGTAGTGTAGCATTCTTTTAGTGAAACAATTTTTGTAATAGCACCAGCACCTACTTCCAGAGAAATAAACTTTACCTACCTCATTATAATATTTGTATAGATTTACATACTCAATTGATAATATAGTGTGTATATCCGTTATACAAATACGTGAATCGAAATTACACAAATTCCGAAATTGGGGAGGTGGACCAAATAAATCGGAAACCAAAATGATGCCCTAACAATCCCATAATCCCGTACCTCGGACTATACACGGTTGGATTTGAATTTATGCCGCTAAAATGGTGCATTTTGATTTTACAGTTTAAATAATTATGTGGTAGCTTTGTTATAGATTAGTTTGGATTAGATTCGATTTATTTATTTGCTAACAATGTAGGTACAAAATGTGGTATGTAGGTATATATTTTATAGCTTTTATAAACAGCCCGAAAACTGTTAAACAAGTCTGAATTGACGAGCGAGAGTTATTATGAGGTTTGTGTGTAGGATAGCGGTGCCAACCAAAATAGATTATTTAATTTAAAAAGCAAGAAATAAGGAATTATACTAAAAAGATAAACATAAATTTACTTAGTAACCAAGCACAGCTGTGCGTTTGTTACAATGTACATTAAAACTATTTTAGCTTGATTATGTTCATCCTGTCTTAGATTAAAAACCTGGTTATTCTAAGTGCAAAGATGTCCTTTTAAATGAATTAGTTATGTGTCTTATATTTACTTATTTCTTTTTCTTGGAATACCAAAAGTAATATCTACATAAAAAGATGTTGTTCGTAGTTTTGTGTTTTATAAACTTTTCAGTAAGTCGATGTATTTTTCAATTAATTTCCACGGTACGACAATGACTGCCTCGTTAGCCTAGTGGTCCTGGGCGCGACTGCTACGCTATAGGTCTTGGGTTCGATTCCCAGGTAGAGCAAAAATGTTATTGGGTTTTTCTATGAAATTCTCAGTAGCAGCTCGGAGTTAGGATTTGTGCCCGGTTAATGGCAATAGGCTCGCCTCCTATTACATGGGACCTGAACATACCGGCGAACTGTGGGTGTACATTGGTACACCTCTGCCTAACCCTTCGGGGAATACAGGCGTGATGGTGTTTTTTATTTTTATTTTTTTGATGGTACGACAATTTAGTTACCCCGAAATACAGGTTGTTTAAATTTGAAAGCGTCCGGATCAGGGATCAAAGCGTCTATTATATCCGTTTCGGCACGAACCGTGTTGTACTGAGCCATGGGCAAATACCACACTCGTTATTTTGTAAAGAACCCATCCCGTTAATCCTTGTTCGTGATTCGTTTCATATTATTCGAGGATTGTAGATAATATAGTGGTGGAAAAAAAACTGACAGGTATATGTATTTAGTGTTTGTTTTTAGAGTACCGTAACCAAAGGGTCCAAATAAAATCTTGTTGCTCTCGCTCGTCCTTCCGTTCATTAGTCTGTCCTCCTATCATACAAAACAAGATTGATCAACTGAAGACACTTGAAATTGAAAGTGTGTATTATTATGGCCGCTATAACAACAAATAATACAAGAAATGTGTATTTTTTTGGCATTTTTGCCTGATAATAATATTGCACCGTTATGCGGATCCCTTCAGGTGCGATTACAACGTACACTTGGCCGGTTTTTTTTCTAATATTGACAATTTTATTCTTGTTATTGTCCGGTCTTTATGATTTTAATTATTTCATGAAATACTGAGAATTCTACTTTTTTTATCCTAACAATTTCCTCCGTCAAACCCTAAGATAGATGACGATCCAGCCTATTACAATAAGACCAATACAAATTTCGAGGAAACGAAACACCCATGTTGCCACCTATCATATACACTTATCTCGCAAAAGCTTTCATCCCCTTATGCAAATTGGCAACATTTATGGTGTGACTACGTAACTCACGCACGACCAACGATGTCGACAGCTGGGTATAGTGAGCATAACAGGCCCAGCCTACCCTTTTTGTGAGATGACACCCATTTTTGGCAACCAGGAAATTGCGAACAAGTCCTAACTAGAAAGCCTTGTGTAATTTGTTTGTGGTTTTAGATAAATCGAGGTGTCATAAATTGTGTCTATGGTGTTCTGTTTGACAGTTCAAAATATTGCTGTGTGATTTAGAGGATTTATTCTTCTCAGGTAAGTTGTGATAGTCTGTATTTGACGACATGATTAGCGAAGTGGCTGAGTGATTGGCTGCTGCTCTGCGTGTCGTAAATTTTCTCAAGGAATAAATATTTGTGTAGTCTACAGGTATGTAGTTGTTTCGGGTATGCTTGTTTGTGTGTGTGAATTTTATGTGTTTGTAAGCGCAACCACGATACAAGATATTTTTTTAAAGCGGGACAACGAAACAAAGACTTAGCTGCAATACTTAATTGCTTTATCAGTCCTGTTATGATGAAACTGGGTGCATGTAATACAGTCATCCCGAGCCCAAAATAGCGTAATAACGTCTCATCAATACAAATAAACCCACAATAGGCTGTTGGCGTCATTTCGTAAACATGTTCTGATGTAAACATCGGTTGCCTAGCAACGGCTATACAACCGATATTTACATCAAATCATGGGCTGCTTTGCCCACATTCGAACGCAAATTGCTGCGTCCGAGTTTATGTAGTATGCTCACACTGGGATCATTACGTGTTATGTAGGAAAATACGGGCATACAAAAGTTCATTGTACAATAATATAAAGTTTGAACAGGTACAATTGGATAGGTGACATCGTTAAACAATAATTCCAAGACACAACTTTAAAAAAGAACTGTTTATTTGAGCCCTGAAAACCCGATAAATTTTTGAATAACTATGAAATTCTTAGTTGCTTTTAAATAATAAATAGTTAGTGAATTGAGATGTGAAAACAGTGTTTGACAGCTCATAAAAAGATCAATTGATTAGTGGTGTCATCTACCCAATTCACTTGAATGCTTCATCACATGACCTGAAAATACATTGTTTATTTTATCAGTGGCACTATAAGTACCTATAAAATAAAATATTGCAAATGCTGATTCATAAACGTTTCTAGAAAACAAAGAAACAACTTCCACAGTTTAATTCAATGTAAATGTTACTTTAATTGGTATTTAATTAAATTGAATTTTACAGAATAGTGAGGTTATATATCAATTTTCCAATTTTCAGTAAAATTTCTTATTCTACTGCTATCAGTAAACAAGTCAGAATACAAAGAGTTTGAGTGCGCGATGACCTTTTTGCTTTAGGGGACAGTTGGTCCGAGGGTGCAAACAAATAAAACGAAATGTTTGACGGGGTTCCAACAACTCGAGAATTTTCCCTTGATCTTCGAATTACTTCATTCTTTGGAACACTCTTCAATTATCGACTTTGGCCTGGCATTTGGATTATTTTTACCAATTAAAAAAGTTAGACGGATTAAAAGTTTGGCGAAATTACTCATTGATGGGAGTCTTATTATGTTACGTTCTGCAGTTTTATTAAATGTGATTCATCGTGGGTACTTTGTTGCTTCATAAGAAGGGAAAAAACTTGAATTAGATTTGTTAATTTGAGTAAGATAAATTACATCGGGCGGTCTATTCTAATAAAAATCCTCTTCCTCAAAGAATTTAGGTGAAGTGAGTTTGGGTTGGGCTGTCATCACACCTGTCTAGGGATGTGCATGTGCAACTGACATCAAGCTTACCTCACAAATTTCACTAAGAGATATTTTTACAGAATAGACACGCAGATGTAATGTAAATTAACACAATCATATTTCGATACCTCAAGAGTACGTGATTTCTTTTATTCGTGTCTCGGCTGGCTACTTCAAGTTTTGTTCATTTTAATAATCGATACGTTTAAATTGAAGACAACACAAGAACATGTTTTCCTGTCTGACACGGCATTTAACATGGGTTCTGAATCTATTGATAGCTTTTTAGTCGCTAATCATATAAGCATATCTAGTGACCAATATTGCGTCGCGTCGTACAATACGGTCTCACCAATCTATCTCTTCTTTATCTTTCTTCCTATATACTTATAAATATCCTTTATAAAATGCTCGTGTCACAATGTTAGTTGCCATAGTCCTCCGAAACGGATTGATCGATTTTTATGAAATTGTATATGTATACTTATTCAGTAGCAATCTATTTCTTAGACCGCAAAAAAACCAACGTTGGCCAGGTCAGCTAGTATATAAATAAAAAAAATGTTTGCGTGTTTGTCCTTTGGTGTTTATAAATCATCGATCCGATTGTGATGAAAGTTTAGTGGGTAGTTCTGCGTATGTTTGCAAATGTTCCTAGCCCTAAGAAAAGGAAAAAAAAACACCGGAGACGCGTCGCGGGCACCAACTAGTAATGAATATAATCTCATACCGGGCGTGCTCTCACGTGCGGCCAAAGGATCTTCGTATGTATATTTTATCCTTCATCAATGAGTACATAATGCTTATTCCATTGTCATACTAAATACGTGATAGGTTTTGATGTTATGTTATGGCAAAAACACAGCTTGTATTGTAACTTACATAGGTACCTATTTGCATACTAAGTGTTTCCTATTTTGTTGGATAAGTTTTGTGAACATTGTTATTTGGACGTGGACTATACTTCTATAAGTATTGGTGTAGTTTTTCCTGCTTGTATCGATTTGATGATAGGTACCTATAAAAGTTGGCAAACCAATCGTTGTTTTCTGGTGAAATTCTTTTATTGAGTCGACTGAACTATGTTTTTGAAGTGGAAAATTATACCAGCCTTTTATTGTCCCACTGCGAGGCAAAGATTCTACCCGTAAAGAGAAGGCACAAGCATTGATCATGAATTGGCGATTTCAGACTTATATTAATTATAAGTCTAGGTTTTCTCACTATGTTTTCCTTCACAGATGTCAGTGATGTCTAAAATAAACGTAGAAAGTACAGCACAGCAAGTGAAAAATGAATTCTAATAAAAAATACACTTAAAAGTAATTTGAGCTTGTAATTCCAGTTACAATCGAAGCCAATTCTACGTTAGGTATTAGGTTGTTCTCTTCGTCTCAAATATCACATGAAAACCGACTCCCAGTCATATGATCAGCGTCTCAGATAAGAAGCTTGGTTTCATAGAATTAGTGAGCTGCAAAAGTTATTTGATGAATTGCAAAATCAGCCAAAGAAGATACTAATAAAAAATAAAAGAACACATATCATCACGCCTGTATTCCTCGAAGGGTTAGGCAGATGTGTACCAATGTACACCCACAGTTCGCCGGTATATTTTAGGTCCCATGTAATAGGGGGCGAGCCTATTGCCATTAACCGGGCACAAATCCTATCTCCGAGCTGTTACTGAGAAATTCCTAATGGAAAAACCCAATAACACTTTGCTCGACCTGGTAATCGAACCCAGGACCCCATGCTCATCAGTCGAAAAATAAAAGAAATATACATAGAAACATCCGAATTGATAACTTTCTCCTTCATGAAGTCGGTTAAAAAGGTCGCATTTGTAATTAGCGTCGAAGTGAACTCGACTATCATTTGTAAGATTCTATTCGTATGAAGTCAAATAACTTTCCTGACATTAGTCTTCTTAAAACATACATACCATCACGCCTGTTTCGCCGATGGGTTAGGCAAAGGTGTACCAAAGTACACCCACAGTTCGCCGGTATGTTTTAGGTCTTATGTATTAGGGGGCGAACTATTAACCATTGCCATTGACCGAGCACAAATCCTAACTGAGAGCTGCTAATCCTCAGTCTTCTTAAAATAATTTATTATAGTAGCCGCCACGAGTCGTGAGCACACATGTCATGTTCATTTCGATTGGTCCGTCTGTCGGATTGATCGCGTGCCGCGACGGCGCCCCAAAAATCCCAAAAACTAACCCACAAAATTACTTGACGCTTGTGTTCACGACTCGTAGCGGTTACTATAATTTCATGAGATTGATAGCCGATTTGCTTTGATCAACGAACCCGCGGAAATAAGTTAGTTAGATTTAAAATAAGACTCCGCGTACCAACAGACGTTTCTAATATAGCATTATTTACACACGCTACGTACAAATTCGATTCTACCGCTTCCTACACGTCTTCAATTACACATTCCGGATGCTCGAACGATTTAAATTCGTCGACCGAAATGGCTACCCGATGAAAAGTTTACCCGAAAGTGTTCACATGTTGGATTTGGACAGTACTGAGTTTAAACTAAAATATTTGGCCTTAATTAGTACCAAATTCTCGGTAGGTTTAACTTGATAGACACGGTGTAAGGTTCGGTAATTAGAAATAAAACATATTATCACACCTGTATTCCCCGAAGGGTTAGGCAGAGGTGAACCCACAGTTCGCCGGTATGTAAAGGTCCCTTGTACTTAATAGGGGGCGAGCCTATTGCCTTTAACCTCCCGTCTCCCGTCTACATAATAGTTGTGAAATTGTGTAAGATCAAAAGTTGTAATAATAACCATGAAGTTCGAGTTTTCGATGACAAAAAACGTTTACATGAAAATCTTTTTCTTTTTCTGTCGGGGGTTACTTAAATTTGTTGATTTTGTGTGTCTGTTAAAAAAATCGGGTTTACCTAAGTGCTGGTGCAGCTAAATTTGGAATAGCTATTACCCCTAAAGTATTTTGGGCTTATAATAATGGGGTAAGATTATCCTCTTCAATATTTTAGTAAAACCCTTTCTAAGTTTAGCTTGTTTACTCTGTCGAAGAATTCGGTACAGATGTGGTTGACACGAAGCCGATCGTCGATCACTTTGAAGTGTTAACGTGTGGGGTGTAAGTTAGAGAAAGTATAGTAGGGACAGTGAGAAGGAGATGGTGAATTTTAATTACTTTATTAGGATTTACAAAGCTCTTTATAGATGATCAAAAAAAAAGGATTTAGTGAAAAATGGTTATTGATTTCAGTGATAAATTTATTACTATAAAAAATATCAAATTCTTAAAAACAGTTAGACGTTTGACGTAGTAACTGAGCGACTAGCTGGTGTGCTACGTATCATGGATTCTATTTCTGGATGGAACAAATTTTTGTATGGCCTATAAGTAGTTATTTCAGCTCTACTTGTAAGTTTCATACCGTATGTTTGTAAAAGCACCCATGATAAAGGAGACATTCCTAGTATAGGGCAACGTTTTTATAAAAAACTTGAAAACAGTAAAAGGGAAGTAAATCTAAAGATCATGTGCTAAGACTTTAAAATGTTAACAATACGAACAAACACCATCCACCACCATCTTTCTATTTTACTTCAAAAACAATAGCAATAAGCGACAATATTATAACAGCCAATGAATGACTCACTATAGACCGGTTTACCTAACCCACCGGTACTTGAGAAACTATGTAACACACAGATACAATAGTATCGACCTAGATGTGGAGGTGATTGAGACAGAGTGAATAACAATGGTTCGATGACTAATTACATTTCTGTTACCATGGTTACCAACATAGTTTCCATAGATACAATCAAATAAGGAGTAAAGGCCTTAGTTTGGCCAACAGATTGGAGTGTCACTATATTTTGTTGCTGAAAAGAATGTTGTGTTACAATTGCTTAAGGAATATGTACCGACAATCCGCTCCTTCCTTGAAAAACGCAGTATAGTTATTTGGTTAATAAATAATTAAACTTGGTAAAATTTTTACCCTACTAAAAATATAAGCAGACCTAGAACAAATTAAATTACTTGCCAGAATACTGACTAACTGCAAGCCTAGTTATTACTGCCCTATCCTATCTACATAAGTGATTAAGTTCGATGAAATTTTGTAGATAAGATCGGCCACTAATATCTATGTTTGATGCTTGTGATTAGTCGGTTCTTTAGTCAGTTTTAATGTGTTTCAGGCCTACATATATTTAGTTTAGAGGTTTGTATCGCATTTACGGAGAAGTTCCTAGTGCGGGACCAAGTTTTCTAAAAGGCAAAATCATGTCACCCTTATATACCTTTTGCAATTTTACTCAGTCATCTATGTAATAATTTATTGTATAACGGAGTTATTTGGAAGGTGTATAAATAGCATGCTATTTCTTATTTACGTTCTCCAGAATACACGTTAAGAGGAAAGTTATTAACTAGTTACTTGGCAATTAGACGACCATTCATGCGCTAATTTCCTTTGACGCGAACACGCTATGGTTTTAGAATATTAATACCGCTGTTGCTCAGGAGCTTTGTTACCTACTGCAGTGTCTACCTATAGGTATCTTATTTTCTTAGCTTGCTAGTGACTGCTTGTTTGTATGTACCCCGAGATAGAAAATATTTTTTTTTACAAAAGAAAGCCTTTAAAATCTAAAAAGTGAAAAATAACTTTAACTTTGGAAGTCGGCGGCTTTGGTTCTGTTTGTTGTTTTGTATTGTTACCGACTTCCAAAGCTACAGTTATTTTTCACTTTTTAGTTTTTGAAGGCGGTTGTCTTTTTTGTTAAAAGTTTTTATTTTTCGCTTTTTAGTATCAATTTCCTGTCGACCAAATCCATGAAGGAACAGTAATACTACGTAAATTAACAAGACACCACTTGAAAGTCACAAGCAAGCAGAATACGCTAATTCGTTTACTTGGATGACATATTTATTCCAGTTATTTTAATTTTTTTACTGAACTTCTAAGCCAATTTCGATAATTGGTAAATATGGGGCCACATTTGAATTACGACCTATCAAACAAGAAAAATAATCATCAAAATCGATTTATAACTGGCGGAGGTATCGCGTAACACATTTACAAAAAAAACATACAGTCGAATTGATAACCTCTTTCTTTTTTAACGGACTAAGTTTCATCACAATGGTTTAAGAACGCATAGAGAACAAACAAAGAAACATTAATTTTTATTTATATTGACTAAGGGAAGACTGGGTCTAATCTCTTAATGCTGAACGGATCGACTCTCAACTTCGGCCTCACACAAGGCACGATCCCGTTTCTTATTTGTTTTTATAACCTCCCATGGGAGTTGTCACTCCTCCCATATAACTTCGAGTATCTAACGACGGTCTACCTGTTTTCGACAACTACTTACGTAACATCCCGTGGCTAGAACAGTGTCCATACAATACTATGGAAATGACATTGGTTAAAACATCTAAAAATAACGAGTCCATTGTCTGAACTAACAAGGTTGTCGTACTTTTCAGAGTGGAAAATGTCGAACATTTGCCAACGGTACATCAGACGCCACTGCGAGGAGAAGGCTGGAGGATCCTACATGAAGGTATGTAGAAAGAGCTCATTATTATTTATGGTAGACTACAAATAAGCTAAACTAGGTAAGCCGTGGATTAAAAAGTAGCCTATGTCCTTTTATGCATGGAGTTGCGGGTGCGATACCTGGCCAGTACTATTTTTCAATGCAAATGTATGTATTTTCAAAATTTATCTTGAACTTCACTGACATTCATGACGGAAAATATTGTGAGGAAACTTGACCTTTAATAAAAAGCAAGTGCGCGGTCATCATTGCTCGTGCTTTCTCTGTATGAAAAGAGGCCTTTGCCTTGCAGTTTGACAATAATAAGCTGGTATTATTATTTTAGTTCAACACATACCATCACTCCTGTATTACCCGAAGGGTTAGGCAGAGGTGTACCAATGTACACCCACAGTTCGCCGGTATGTTCAGGTCCAATGTAATAGGGGGCGAGCCTATTGTAGCAGTTCAAGCGGTCTGTATATCAAATAGCTTTGTCGAAAGTACATAACTTGCTCTCAAGTCTGGTGTAACTGATCCATCTGATTTCGATACGCGTTGCGTGTTGGTAGGCCATAACACAAGTCCACTCAAGTTGCTGATGATAAAGTGCCCAGTTACTCGATAGGGTTTTCTTTTCATATATCTTCACATTCGGACATTGATGAATAGGTCCACATGGTACATAAAACCTGTCGCAAGTTGTGATTTGTTCATAACGTGCTAGACTAGTTTTAGGGATTTATGAATAAGAGTGACGTTACATACAGAATTAGGTTCGATAATTGTAAACTCACATATTTACACAAACAACCAGACCCGGAACAAAGACCGACCTACAGGCCCTAAAAAATTTTTTCTGTGCGAGGATCAAACCCGCGACAAGCTGATTAGATGCTAATTACTCAGCCACTTTCTCAACATTGTCGCCAAATTACCATCTTCTTATAATAGCCATTTTTACCGTCATAATATTTTAACTTTGAGAATAAACTATAAAATAACGTTTGAACATCCCTGAACTAGCCAGTGCAATAACTACATACCTAATAGACAAAAACATATAGACGAATTGATAACCTCCTTCATTATGAACTTGGTTAAAAATGACAGAAACTGAAACATTACTAATTTAACGATTAATTATATCCATTATGTACGAGGAAAATATACACGTACCTATACGAAATAATTATATTGTATCGAGCCTAGATTAATTATTTTCACTCAATTCACGTTAATATTCAAGTAAAAATACTCCTCCACAATCAAAATCTATTTGATTCATTTAAGTTTGCCAGCGCTATTAAAACCTTATCAAACAGTCATGATGGTTTATTTTCCTACATGCGGATTTGGACCTAACATATCAACATGGGCAGCATGCAGTGACCACAAAGCAGAATCAATTTGCACGATGGCATTTAATTTTTGGCCTCGGGCTTGTGACATGGAGATGTATTTGACATTTTTCATTTCCCGATTTAAACTTCACAGTGACCACACATGCTTTGATAGGGTAGGCAGTGTTCATATTCCTGTGGATTATCTTTTAGATAGGTATATTAATGAGTCCTTTGTTTTGGATCACGGTTTATTATAACGCGCGGAAATCAAATTCTACTAATATTATAAATGCTAAAGTTTGTGAGGATGGATGAATGGATGTTTGTTACTCTTTCACGCTTAAACGACTGAACGAATCTGGATGAAATTCGGCACTGAGATAGATTGTAGTGTGGAATAACACATAGAATACTTTTTATCCCGGAAAAATGAACAGTTTCCGTGGAATAATATATAAAATTTGACGCGAGTGAAGTCGCGGGCAGAAACTAGTATACCATAAAACATTATCCTAAGACATTCGGCAATAGTGTAGCTTTTAGATTTACGAAAGACTTTTGTAGCCGGGCCAGAACCTCCCTACTTCCAGAAGTTCTCTTACGAACCAAATATTAAAGAATTCAAACAAACTTTATCTCTTTATACCATTTCCGCCTGTTAGTCATTTTTAGAATTCCTGTGTTTTAGAATTCCTCTCCAATGCAACAAAGATACTATCACGCCTGTATTCTCCGAAGGGTTTGGCAGAGGTGTACCAATGTACACCCACAGTTCGCCGGTGTGTTTAGCTCACATGTAATAGGGGACGAGCCTATTGCCATTAACCGGCCACAAATCCTAACGCCGAGCTGCTGCTGAGAATGTATTATACTAAAAAAGTATTATTTGTAGTAGGTAATCAAAGATAACACAAATGACTGTTCACAAATAAAATATTCGAGTTTACGAGTAAGCCGCCGCGTTGCCGCCAGCGCTGGAACGTCGATCGTAAAGAAGTTGTGACGAGCCTACCATTTTTCTCATAGCAAAGATTCTCTTGAGTACGGTTCACTCATGCACTTTTTGTTTTATCGTTGGTTGCTGCGTCGTGTAACCTAGCCATGTTCCGTACAATTTCTGTTGATGACGGGGAGTTTATGCAAATGTTCTAAACTCCTAAAGTAAACTTTATCTGCACCTACAATGTTTCAGCTACGATTCTCACCGCTTTTGTGAGTATTAGTTGGGAGCAAAACTGTTTCTCTAACGATATTCTGTTAAAATCAGTGAGTTTAAGGCGAGCTGTCCAGTTGGATGACATCTCACCTGAAGTTCACTTCATTTAGATTCACCGAGGTTGATGTTTACAGAGCGTCTGGTGTCATCTTTTATTCCTATAAATTTGTACGCATTTGTATTGTTTCACAGAACTACAAATACATTTATTATGTACCTACCTATTATGCATTCATACATTTGTTCATATTGTTCTGTGATATTTTACAATTACAAACTACTCGACAAACTAGTTCTGAGAGACAAAACTATATGTTTTAAATCCTATTCAACTGATTAATCTATTTACACTATAACATAACTAGCTTCTGCCCGCGACATCGTCCGCGTAAATGTATTTATTTATTTATTTATTAAAACTTTATGAAAAAAAACTACATCGTACAAAGGCGAACTTAATACCTACGGCATTTTCTATCAGTCTACCTTACGGTGATGCAGAGACGTTTTGTCTCATAGTAAGTGCAAGGAAGAGGAACAGAAAATGTCCAAGAAGAAAATATATTAATAAATACATATACTTACATACAAACAAAATATACAAAGTAGAGAGAAATAAAAATACATATAAAAAAATAAAAAAAAAAATAAAAATATATATAGGTGGAGGAATATAACAAACTAATTGTGGGACGAGTCTGCCAACTTCTTATGTATGTGCTCGCGAACTTTTACCTTAAAGGTGTACTGACTGGAGGCCATATTATAATTAGATATATTATCCAACGGGAACCGCTCATTTTTCCGGGATAAAAAGTATCTTATGTGTTATTCCGTACTACAATCAGTCTCAGTTCCAAATTTCATCCATATCCTTTCGCCTTTACGCGTGAAAGAGTGAAAAACATCCATGCATCCTCACAAACTTTGGCATTTATAATATTAGTGGGATAGGAAGTAGGAAGTATGAACCAAGAACCAAGTTTTTTTTGTTTGTTTGAATGTGTGTAAGTATGTTTAGTCGCGCTAATCTCTGACACTAAAAGTCCAGTTTATTTGTATATGATAGCCAGATTCATGAGAAATAGTACCGGCTATATAACATCACGCTAAGAAACACGAGTGTAGAGCCGTAACCAAAGAAGTAACGTCGCGGGTAGAATTTAGAATCATGAACTAGTTAATTCCACGTAAGGGTTCTTCTGTAGTAGCGATTTATAAATAAGATGCCTTAATTGCTTTTAATAAAAAATCCTGCCAAACAATAACTCCAAGTAAGCACGCCCAGATGTCCACGCTCATACCTTGACACACCTTATTTCCATTTCACGAACATTTCATAGTTTCATCTGCAACTGCAAAACATGGGAATCCAAACAAAAGGTTCCCGATTAAAGTTGTCGGCTTGCACGCTGGCGTTCAATTTCCGATATCGGCACAAAGCGGCGCCGCTCGTCCGCAGTTTCCTTTGCGGGATGCGTTATCTAGTAGGCATAAACGTGACATAGGCGTAGTTCTATTAAACTTGTAGCTATATGGTAATTTTGTGGTCAGTATAGTGTTTTGGTGACGATTGTACTTGTCTCGAGTTTTGTACTTTTTTGTTATGACATTAGGTTTTTATGGTTGATTTAAAAAAAAATATAATTTAAAATACCTAAAATGTATTTAATTACAATACTTCACTATGAAATTGATTCCGACAAATAAATATAACACTACGATGACAAAAAAATAGAATAAATATCCGGCTAAGTCGGACTTGCACACGATGGGTCTGCACCACCGTATAACATTTAACACTACGTACAGCAAAAACATCAGTTTTTTTTTCGGGAAACTTAAAGTTTTAACTTTAATATAATATCTCTACAATTTGTTATTGTGGCGTAGCGGCAGTAACAAAATAATATACACTCTGCGAATATTTCAAGTAGGTACCTGTTTAAAACGGTTCAAAAGATACGAGTACAGCTTTGGGACAGGCGGACGAGCACACGGATGGATGCTATAGACAGAGATATAGTGAAGTCTTAGGTTCAATGAAACATTCAATTCAAAAAAATATATTTTCAATATAAACATAGCATGTCAAGTAAGCCTAGTAATAGATTCCCGTTTGGCACTCTTTCATTACGGATCCCTAAAAAACAGCTTAATTACAAGTTTTACCGTTGCGAAAGCAAAGGTAAGCAAAACAAAGGGTCCTCAAGAACAATCGAAGCGACGGGGAAAAAACAAACGCCAGAACAAATCAGACGTGAGCATACTTTTGCTTAATAAGAAAAATAAAATCCCTTGTTTTCCGGACTGAAAATTTCCTATCGACGGGATCAATACACAACTTTCTCCATTTACACGGACGGAAAACAATACAACGTGATATAGATGCGACGATACTACACGATACTCGGGAATTATGGAAATATTTGTACCTTAGCACTAGTTAATGTGATAAAATATATTTTATTAATAAGAAACTACACGAAATAACAATATGACTTGATGTAAGACAGGTTGGAAAAGGCTTACGGTAAAATATAGTATGAATAGTAGGCAATTCTAATGTCATAATTGAATAATTAATGTAATTACGTCAATCTCTCAGTGTTTCACATTACTATCCAGTAGCAATGGTAAAATGTTAATCCATAACGTAAGCTTGGAATAGAGATTTAAAATTAATCAGCGTTAAATATTTAATTATTACATCAAAAAGTGGGAGAAATATTGACGTGGGTGTGTTCATTTTGGCAGAAATAAACCGAATTATGCTATTCTTGAAATTGCTTTTCTTGGTAGGTACTACAACAGTGAAATTTTTTGATGCAATCATTTTGTCGAGTGAGTTCATCTATACTTATATTATAAAGCTGAAGAGTTTGTTTGTTTGGTTGAACGCGCTAATCTCAGGAACTACTACTGGTTATAATTGAAAATATAGTTTTGTGTTGGATAGTTCATTTATCGAGGAAGGCTATAGGCTATATAACATCACGCTACGACACACTGGAGAGGAGTAGTAACCAAAAACCTAACTTGATGCCATCGAAAAATCTACGCGAACGACGTCGCTGGGAGCAGCTATTGTGAACAATGTATAGATCAGCTGATTTTATTTTCGGTATTTCAGGGTTGGTCATGTTGCCTGTTCGAGTTTTCATTTAATTAAATAAAACATTGTATAACACAAGTATTCATACAGATTTTGATAGAACTTGCCTTTCCATGTATTTTTGGAATAAAATTAGATTTCAAGTCCATCTTACGCTGACAATTTTTTTTTCCCTTATTTTTGTTTCGCCTCAACAAGCAACGGTAAGTAATTGACTTTTGACAAGTTTTAAATGAGTTTTCCGATGTTGATAGCTTGTCCCTTGGGCACTTTTGCTTTCTTATTTGTAAGTATAGAAACATTTTTCCTTTTTATTTAACCTTACTGGGTTCATAATTACCACTGGTCTTTTACCTACGGAAATTAAAGAAAGAGTTTAAGAAAGTAAACGGTCTAAAATTAAAAGGTTAATGTAGCTTCTGCCTGCGACTTCGTCTGCGTGAATTTTATAATTAAGCAACAGTAATAAATTATCCCACGGAAACACAAAAATGGGATAAAACGTACCGTCATGCAAGATTAATATCTATAAAATATTTTCGTTTATAAAATAAGTAGGATAGTAGCATATGTGTTTCTGAATTTTATACACATGTTTTAGATTTACAAATCTTATGTACAGTTTTTAATACCCCCCGATTGACTGCCCCGTTGGTCTCGTAGTCGCAAGCGCGACTGGTGAGCTCGGGGTCCTGGGTTTGATTTCCCGGGTCGGGCAAAAAAGTGTTATTGGGTTTTTTCATTACGAATTTCTCAGTAGCAGTCCGGAGTTTGGAAGTTGGTGGTGTGACACTCCCGTGTCTCGGAAAGCAGGTAAAAGCTGTTGGTCCCGGCTGTCATTCGTAGATCTTTGACAGTCGTTACGGATAGTCAGAAGCCAGAAAGTCTGACAACTAGTCTAACCAAGAGGTATCGTGTTGCCCAGTAATTGGGATGTGGAGGTCAGATAAGCAGTCGCTCCATGTAAAACACTGGTATTCAGCTGCATCCGGTTAGAAAGCCGACCCCAACATAGTTGGGAAAAGGCTAGGCAGATGTATATTAATGCTGTTAAAAGCAACATGTTAAAATATTAATATTTTAATTCAAGAGAAAAATCAACTTATGCAATTTAACATTACAATAAATCGAAGATATTATCGTCTCATTGTCATCGTGTGTGACCATCTAGAACTAAATGCTTTATATTACTCTGTCATATTTAATTCTACAGCACTGGCAATGAATACAAGTGACCAGTAAACTGTAAGTAAAGGGGTACATACATATTTATTAGAAAACGAACAGACTGGACGTTATGCCATTTCTTATTATTACAACGATCTTTTTATCAGATTTTTTCACTTTCTCTGTATTTTTTTTTTAATATTTTTTATTTTTTTTGTCTGTGAAGTCAGAAAGCCTATTTCCTTAATTAAAAACTAGCCGCAATCAAAAACTTGTTAAGAAAATGTTCATAAATTAGAGATATTTTCGACGGATTGAGACTGAGATTAAAATGCGATCGATCATAAAAATTCGGTGCCTGATGTCAGTTTTATTAATAATGTAGTGTATGGACTCTTTGGTTTTGAGTAGAATAATGTATTTTAACCAAAACGTCTGCCAAGCGTGGTAATAGTAAAAAAAAATCCTATGAACATTATTGTAACCAAACCTTACCTATACTATCATTGATTAATGATTGAATAATGTTATCAAAAATGTACTCTATCGTTATAATAATAGAGTAGTAGTATTATTTATTAATCTTGGCTGTCATTCATAGGTTGTCACATTATTTCCTAAATGCTATTTTTAATAAATTGTATTTGTGAACATGCACTGATGTGATACATGTTTTAGAATTTCAGCACCCCTTTCACTGTTATATTTCAAGACACAATAAAGTAACTCGTTAAGAAATTAGAAGTGTGTTGTATAAAAAATGTCATTTAACGGCGGCAGTAAGGATGTGCCATTATTCATAAACTCGGCAGCGGGGTGTTGAACTGACACCCTTGGGACGTGCGTTTTAATGTCGGCATTTGCATTTCGTAGTAAAGGTTCGTTTTTCAGAAACAATAACGTAAATTGGGAAGATTCTATTACAAGAACGCATTAGAAAACGAAGTATTTTCCAATTTATAATGAATAAAGCAAAAGATATCATAAAAATCAATTTCAGCAAGTGGACAGCCAAAATCTATAAAAATAACTGAAGACATAACGTGACGTTAGTCTTCATAAAAATGTAAATAAGAGATGGTGTTGATCGTTGATGGTTGCATATACCTACTTCCCACCCACCCCAGTGTTCCCTTCCCACACTTACGCCGGGGATCCCGGGAACTGATGCGCCTTCCGCGATCCCCGACTGGTGCCGGTCCGCCACTGCGGGCCTCCTCAGCATATACCTACTTCCCAGTTCTACCTCACATTAAGAAATTATATCTCAATTCCTAGCATATTCTACAATATGAAATATCATCAGTGCTATAACATTAAACGATGGAAAGAAATAAAGAAGTTATAATAAGTCTAGCGGCACCCCTCGCATAACGGGACACTTCCAAACAATTAGAGAGGCTCGTTAGCTTTACGAGATATTTAGCGCGTCCTTCCTACTTCATTGCACTTTATTAGTACACAGTGCGTAATAAGGTTTGTTTTTGCTGACGCGAATTGCGGTATACATTTAAATGTTACTGAAGAGCAACTGAAAAATGGGAAACTGTAAACTTCTTAGAAAAAGAGCAATCAACTATCACCCATAAGGCCTGACAAGCGTGTTGATACTGTAAAATTTTCCTTTGATCATTTTAAATTGCGAGTGACTGTGGTCTGAAATTTTAATTTTTTCAACATGTTTTTAATTTACTTTTTCACATTCACCATAAAAACTGCATATAATTTTTAATTTATATGCAAATAAAGTTGTGATAGCCCAGTGGTTAAGGCGCTCACCTCCACGATCACCAGTCCCATGTATGAAATTACGTGTTCGATACCGGACAAACACATATGTGATATTGTTAATTCATATGTATTTTCTAAATTTACCTTGAGCATCTCTGATCGGTGAAGAAAAACATCATGAGAAAACCTGGTCTAATGTAGGACAGAAATCCCCAATCGGCCTTGAGCAAGTGTGGTGTCAAATGTTTTTGCCTTCTCTGTATGATAAGAGGCCTTTGCCCTGCAATGGGACAATAAGAGGCTGATGTTATGGAAAGCGGTATTTAGTGAATTAGTTTACCTACTAGCTTTATTTCTGCAAAATGTTTTGTTAAAATGGATGACCTATTTTCCTTTCCGTCTCAAAAGACCTACGTGTAAGGTACGTTTTATGTAAATGAAGCGTTAATATAGCAAGTCATAAAATTGATTAAGAAAACGTTAGCAAGACATGAGTTGCAAATTCTATTTACAAGATAGGTATTATCAAGATTGAAGGAAATAAACCTACATACATTTTATTGTGTCCTTTAGAAATATTAGTAAGAAATACTTTTATTAAAGTTTCATTTTGATGTCGTAGTTTTCTTGCAAAGTTCAATTTACTGTGTTGCAGATGTTTCTATATTGGTTTTAAGAACTTTTTGATTGTCTAATAAATTACCTACATTTGTAAATAAGTATCCATTACGGTCATAAAAAAATACCTAATCAATAATACATTACGTTCTAATGATACATATAATGCACCTCTTGACCTGGTTACCAAAATTCCCTTTTGGGACTACAAGACGACAAACTGGAATTTGTAATTTCAACCTTATGTAATTGTTATAAGGTTGAAATGGTTTAGGTTATGGTTGTAAATGTTTGTGTTTCGTTTTATTGCTTAGCAACGGCCTGTGCTTCTATGGAACGGTAGGACGATGACCTCTTGTGGTACTTGATAGACAGGAAAATGATTGGAAAGTCGAGTTTTCATACAATGTTATTTGTGGAGTATTTTGCATGCAATTGTAATTTGTATATTGTTTTATAATGAGCACGACATTGAAGTGGAGTTACTTATCTTTCTCTGCTATGGAGTGAATAAAAAAACGTCTCAAGTTCGATTTTACACAATGTGTACTTTCATGTTTTAGATAGGTATTTTCCCAATTGAACTTGTACTTTTTACTTTTGTTATAAAGTTGAGGAACTATTAAAGTTGTCAGATTAGGGTAACTTGATGTGCTGGCCTCTGTGCTTACTTTGTAGTGCAAATATTTTTTAAATGAATACTTATATTTTTTGTTTGGGTACCCTTGAAAATAACCTAATAATAAGTAGCCCGTATTTCCCCACAATAGGACAAAGGTTATTATCTACTAGAGTTAAAGTCAAAGTCAAAAGTCAAATTCAAAGCATTTATTTCAATTAGACCATTTTCACTTTTGAATTCTCAAGAAGAAGTTACAGAGACTAGTATTATTTTTCCGCCTGAAAATAAATAATTTATAAAAACCTACGAATAAATAATGAACATACCGATTATTAATAATAATATGAATATTATTGCATATGAATATGCAAATATTCATTATACACTTCACGCGGCTACCCCGGGGCATCGGTGTTGCCAGCCGAGATAATTACGACAATTAACGCTTATTACGCCGACGATTTTATTACCGGAGGGAATTTTATAGAACAATTTTAATTGGATTGGATTAAATTTTTTTTTGCTCAGATTTAATTTTGATTTTCCTATTGGAAAATGTTTGTTTATTTTGTAGGAAAATGTAGCAAAAAAATACTAACGCAGAAGATTTTTTGGCAATTAAGTAAGTACCTAAATAAATGACACATTTTCAAGTGCAATAATACGGTTAACTGACAAATTTTGATTAGAAGTCTGCCTAACAGTTGAGAAGAAAGACCAATAATAAATATGAACTTCCATAAGTCCGTAGAATATTCTCTGGCATTTACGTTTGCCAATTTCATGCTCTAGTGAGGTCGGTGCGCGAACTAAAAGCGGCTTACTTTTATGTCAGAGTACCTACCCTCTTCGTCAAAGCACACGCACTCGAGGGCATGCGCCATGACATACGGATGTGACGGTGTTTAAACTGAAGACACTAGAGAACACGGTGTTTTGTAGTGAACGATAATTTTACACTGTATGTTTTATGTGGTTAGTGGTTTAAAATTTTGGAATACAGCTGTTGTGAAGGCAGGGGGTCAAGTTCAGAATGATGGTAAAAGTCAACCGATATTATAAAAATATTATACCGATATTATTATAATATAGTTTTTGTTTCCTAAATCCCATCTAATAGAAAATAATAAAATAATGAAGGAACTTACCTAATCACATCACTCACTCACAAAGGGCTATAAATAATCCATTTTAATTATTCGTGCTAAAAAGTCAATGCTGAAACTTTAGTCTTCAAATTAGATTCATAAAAAATAACGTAATATAAGTACTTGCAAAAAGTCATATTCAGAATGAAACAAACTTTCTCATTCGACAACAACATACCATCACGCCTGTATTCCCCAGAGGATTAGGCAGAGGTGTACTAATGTACACCCACAATTCGCCGGTATGTTTTTAGATCTCATGTAATAGGGGGCGAGCCTATTGCCATTAACCAGGCACAAATCCTAACTCCGAGCTGCTACTGAGAAATTCATAGAAAAACCCAATAACACTTTTTGCTCGACCTGGGAATCGAACCCAAGCCCTCTAGCGTAGCAGTCGCGCTAAGGACCACTAGGCTACCGAGGCAGTCATCAGGCAGTCAGTTTCTCATTCGAGAATACAGTATATTTAAAAATAATAGATAATAATGTAAACAATCTGTAGTAAAAAGACACGGTTGTTAATGGAAAACGTACCGATCTACTAGTGAAATAAAACACCACAGTCAGCATAACACGTGGGGTGCTACGCGTGGATGGCCGCGGCAACGCCAAGAGATTTTTATTTGACAAACTTTTTTCACAGCCACCCCGTCTGCGAACTAAGCAAATAGGTACCTAACTTCGTGACATACAGCGGTTTTGTTCGGATAGTGTGCTGGACATGGGAATAAATATTTTTACATCGACGGCACGGTTGGCGGAGTGGCTGAGCGATCGGCTGCTGCGCTGCGTGTCGCGGGTTCGATTCCTGCACGAAACAAATATTTGCATGACCTACGGATAGTTGTTCTGGGCCTGGTTGTTTGTGTATATGAGTTTATGGGCAACGTTTTAAAAAAAAAAAACTGCAATTATTGTAATTTTTTTTATTTGATTTGTGTTTAAAGTCTATCTACCACATCATGTGCGTGGTAACAGAATTTGTAATTAATATTTGATTTATACTGACGATGAATTGTAATTAATATGACATAATTTTTGATGGTTGTCAGACCGGGTCACATTTGTGGTTCGGGAAAGCACCAATTTCACTTTTTGAATTCATATGTACTACCCAAAGTTTATCATGGACATCACTGACATCGCTGAAGAAAAGCATCGTAAGAAAACCTAGACTTTGTAATTTAAGCCTGAAATCACTAATCCGCCTCGAGGAAGCTTGGTGATCAATGCTCATGCCTTTTCTGTATGAGATTCTCGTGCTGTTCAGTTAGAAAATAATATACTAGTTTTCTTTGTAAATCATTACGTTATTTTTACCTTGATAACTCCCATGGTCTAGTGCTATTAGAGTTTGTATGTGTGCGTTTAAACCTTAGGGTACTTCACAAGGTCGTAACGGAGGCGGAACGAACGCAGGATGGAACGTGTGAATAATAGAGTTAAATTAAAGGAAAAAAAAAGTGATAGTATTGTTTCTTTGAAGATTGAGTGTGTGTAAGTGGCTGGAAAGCGCGAAATTTATTCTATTAGTTTGTAGTTAACAACTGTAGACTACAAGGCATAATAATAAGCTTTTTCTATACTAATATTATAAAGAGCCACAGAGATTATAACTGCCTCGGTAGCCTAGTGGTCCTAAGCGCGACTGCTACACTAGAGGTCTTGGGTCCGATTCCCAGGTCGAGCAAAAAGTGTCATTGGGTTTTTCTATGAAATTCTCAGTAGCAGCTTGGAGTTAGGATTTGTGCCCGGTTGATGGCTATAGGCTCGCCCCCTATTACATGGGACCTAGACATACCGGCGAACTGTGGGTGTACATTGTTACACCTCTGCCTAACCCTTCGGGGAATACAGGCGTGATGGTATGTAATGTGTGTTATTATAAAGAGGTAACTTTTGTTTGTTAGAGGCAATATCTGAAATTACTGGTACAATTACAAAAACTCTTTTACTGATATCAAGCCGTCTTACATAGAATATGTTAAGTGGAATATTTGACTTTCACGTGGACGACGTCAAGGGCAGATCTTAGTCCTTAATAAGTCTTCATATAAATCTTTATATAGATTTTTTTCGTTTTCGTTTTCCATTCCTGCAAATAAAACGATGATCATTTTAATATCGAACTTTTAATGCTCGCTCTTGTTCGTGTCCGTATGTAACATATTAGAGCAAATAATATCTAAACCTAGAGGCCGTGGTGAACGAGGTTTAACTCATTTCCCGTACGTTTCCAATATGTGGGGCCGCATAGAAAATCGAACAAATCAATATGACTGAATAATGGGAATTATGTGGGATTACTGCGAAAATTTTCAATTTACGAGGTGAATTAGGTACATGCTAGTTTAGTTTCTGAGTTTTAGTTTTCATGAGAACATAAAGAAGAGCTATTGTGCGTATTGTGTGAGAGCTTTTCCAATTTACCTCTAACAACACAAAATTAAAAATTTTAAGTAACCCCCGACTGAAAAATAAAAATCTCTACCGCAGATAACAAAAGAGCTGATAACTTTGAAACCGCTGAACCGATTTCCATCAGACATGGCTAAGAACACTCCGGACTAATATACCCTTCAAAAAAAAAAAAATTAGTTCATACGTTCGGGAGCTACGATGCTACAGACACACATACACACACACAGACACGTCAAACTTATAACACCTCGTCGTTTTTGCGTCGGGAGTTAAAAATATGAATCATACATTTACATGAGCATCTATGCTTTAATTATATGAGCTCTAAATCTCTCTAGGCTTTCGATACGAAGAAAGAACAGAAAAAAAACTTCTTTTTTTGTTTCGTTCCTAAGTCGGGAGCGCGGATCATGCGTCAAGCGAAACCGGGCTCCCGACTCATGGTAACAGGAGGAACCCCAAACGGAGGGCATCCATGAGGATTTCCCCACAGAAAAAATAGGGTTCCGTTCCGAAAACGAAAAAACGAAACCTATATTACACATAACCGATTTTACACCTAAATGGACTTTACTTTGGACACAATGAACAAATAGTTGTAACGTTTATTTTATTTTACAGTTGCTGAATACATTGTCGACGGATCTGGAGGAGATGCTAACTGAACTGTACGAGGAAAAAATGATATCCAGGTGAGTGGAGCTTGGTAGTTTAATGTTGAACACATACACATACCATCACGCCTATATTCCCCGAAGGGTTTGGCAGAGGTGTAACAATGTACACCCACAGTTCGCTGGTACGTTTAGGTCTCATGTAATAGGGGGCGAGCCTATTGCCATTAACCGGGCACAAATCCAAACTCCGAGCTGCTATTGAGAATTTCACAGAAAAACCCAATAACACTTTTTGCTCGACCTGGGAATCGAACCCAAGACCTCTAGCGTAGCAGTCGCGCTTAGGACCACTAGGCCAACGAGGCAGTTTAATGTTGAAATAGATTTCAATACATATTTAGATAGTTTAAAAGTACCTACTAGACAGAAAAGATTTTCCAAAAGGATCGCCTTTTGCAAGTAGATATAGATATCGTATTTCTTCTTACATCTAAATGAAATCGATATGGTAGTTGAGCTATTGCAGCTAATCAACCAGACAGACATTATTAAGAGACTTTCATTGGTCTCACGATTTGAGTAATATTATAAAGCTGAAGAGTTTGTTTGTTGTTTGGTTGGTTCATTTATCGAGGAAGGCTATAGACTATATAACATCACGCTACGACAAATAGGTGCGGAGCAATACCCAAATACGTAACTTACTGCAGGTGATAACTACGCGGACGATGTCGTTTTTTAATAAAAACAAAGAAGAAAAATGTTTACTATGTTCCGAGAACCTAATCTGGTAAAATTGTAGATGTATTAAAATTTCTTGGCTGGTCAGAATATCGCAGTAGTAACACTGTAAAGTAGATACACATCAAATTTATAATCTTCAGTCTTACAGAGACATTAATCATCAATTTTTCAGTAATTAAACTTTTAATAACATTTCAAAATCCAATTAATTAATCTATCGTTGAGATAAAAAGAAACGAATTTAGACAAAATTTTTAATTGTTTATTTCTGAATTACCACGCGGTTTTGAACTCTATAACAACGGAATAAGGTTATAAAAAGGTGTTTTGGATCGTAGGTAAGTGTTGTGAAATCGTATTATGAGCACAGTGGCGCGCTTCGGCGGCGGATAAATCGAATTACATGCGGTCCTGACTTCGACTCTTGACTTGAGCGGTTCCTTTGATACTGAAACCCTTTTCAAATGTTTATGAAAACGTCAACATACGTTTTATTTGAACACAAGCAAGCATTATTTGGCTAAAAATACGTGTTCATTTGTTTTTCCAAATAGGTAATGGAAAAGAGGTTGTAACAATTATTATACATTATATATATATTTTTTTTAAATCGCCATTTTTTAATCTCAGAAATAGGTGATTTCATTGAACAGAACGTGTAACTTACTAAATGTACAGGAAAGTAATCTCCTTATTGAAAGAAACACATTATGCTTCTGAAAAAAAAAGAACCACAAACAAAAAAGATAGGTTTTTTTTTTAATAATCGTACAAACCGGCCACGTTTTGCCACAGGATCAAACAGAAACCGCGTCGTTCCAAAATTAAATTAACAGTGAGCTTTCAATTTCACGCACAGTTCAATCTGAAGCTGGATCCACTTTTTATTTTTGTTTTAAACCAGCCAATCCGTTTCGGTCTATTGTTTTACATACACGAATAAACCTTTTACGAGCCTACAAAACTTTTGTAAATGGATACTAATCTCTGTTTTCTGTCAATACAATGGGTGTAAAAGTCACTTAATGCAGTCTATCCTCCCATTATTATACGATATTATTTTTGTTCTGGATAATACTTGGAAACATATATCGGTCTTGTTACGAATATATTGAGGGTTAAAGTTCCAACTTCTTTAACGTTTTTTTACCGGAATATATTGTGTTTAAATACTCCCACTACTTCTTTACTGTTGGATGCACTAATTAGAGAAATATTTTGCGTGCGTTACATTGCGCGCTATCAGTGATATTTTTTGAAACCAAAAATAAATGCTGTTTTCAAGAAAATATTTTTGCTCAATGTGACTTAGTTTGATGGCAATATGTATAGTTAAGCGCTATTTGGTGTGTCGTTTTACATCTCGTATGGACCAGAAAACTGAAATTGTATTAGAAAGAACTGTAAGTCATTCTCTGTGAATTTACATAACGCAAATTTTACTTACCTGTCACTTATGTGACTGGTTGGCCTTCGCTTACCAGTATAATTCAATCAAAAACTATCATTCTCCACATAATGATTGCTCCTACAACCACAATTTTATCCTGAATTTTAAAGCTATTCCTTATTTCATTTATTTTCATTACAAACAAATCCCCCTTTATCCAATGTCATCAAAACCGAACCAACATTGTTTTAAAAGCGAGGCCGAAAACCGAAAATATATGACTGGTATCAGTTTTAAAGCCAATAGCGTGTCTGTAGCAAATAAATCAAATGGGAAACAAGATGAGGATGGTATCGAAAGCCCAACAAATCATCGAGCTGGCGTTGACGTTAACTGAGAGGCTTTGCGAGCAATACGAAAAATAATACCGCGGGGTTTTGGTATGGCCGATTTGTTGGTCGTGGGTGAGCAGAATACACGCAACATGGCACAAAAGTCTCTGAGTAGGGATGTGTAAGTCTACGATGCTTAAGACCGGCGGTCATCATGGTCATAATCATCTGGAGATTAAGTAATATAAAAATTAAGAAAAAAACAGATACCTAGAAAAATATTCGCAAAAACATTGAAATTAATTTAAACACCCCAGAAACGGAGTTACAACTACAGAAACGCAAGCATTTCTTTATATGGAGTCTTTTTAAGATGCATTCACTGCCTAAGAATTTCAGTACCTACACGGATTTCCTTCCAAAACCACATATTTCACGCATTCACACCTCAAGGGATACGCGTAAAATCCGCCCACTACGCAGATTTACCATATAAAAATCCACGATAGTCGTCCCAGCATCATCACATTATGCAACCGGTGTAAGATTATCATAAACGTATAATACACACCGTGTTGTGTAGGTAAAACGAATCGCTTAGTGCTCCCTTGCATTTTATGCCAGAATATATATCACTTCATTCTGAATTCAACAAGCAATGTAAAAGATGTATCTACTAACATATTGAAATTAAAATCGTTGCTGTAAACCAGCCCCTTATTTCGAGATTAAATATCTCTAAGTGTACAAGATAATTCATTAAAATGTTTAAACGTTTATTTAGGTTGGTGCAAATATAGGGCTTTAATATTTGTATTCCAAAGCTTTCAATAACGAGTTCATTTGAACACTCAAATGTGTCTTGTATGTAGAGTCGGATAGATGAAAATATGAACCGTCAAAAACAACAAAACGTGCTCAAACCAGAAGCCCGAAGTTCCGAACAAAGCATTATGAATAATGAAACACCCTCTGTACAAAGGTTCGGTGTAGGCACTACCCATCGGTATAACCGCAGAACTGGAAATTTTGCGGTGGGGTGTCGCTAGGAGAAAAAACGGGAGCGCAAAGTGTTTTTTACGGCTTTAATACGAGTTTATTAAAATATTTAAAGCGGAACTTTAGCGAGAATTTCCCCGAAGACATCTCAAAAAGGTCCCCTGTCGTACCGATATGAAACTTTCAGGCTAGGTGTTGGAATGATAAATTAAAACGAGGCGAAAGAGCGACGACATGTGTTAGTGTAATGAGATTTTTTCGCTCCGCCTCATAAATTATAGAAAAGTGAGAGCTTTTGACAAAGGACAAAAATACTCACTTTATCAATGTGCTTACTCTTTTTTAGTAATCTTTGATAGGTATCATCTTTTTATTGATTGATTGTAAAGTGATAATATCTATAGTTCAGGATTAACAAAGCGATCATCTTTTGACCCTTAATCGTACTAGGTGATGAATATTGAACTCATTTCATGGATCAAATGACTTGCATTCATTTTTACAGACGTTAAATTTAATTTGTGAAATGCTTTCCCAAAAATAGGCACCTATTGAAAAGCACCCCTTTTAAAGAACAATGGAACTCGATTGGAGTTCGCGTGAAATTGTCTAGGACCCCTAAATGGACTATTAGGCACAGACCTCGCCTGATTTTGGTTCGCTTGCAGGGTTGAGCTGTGATTTAAAGTGGGGAACTGAACGAAGGGAGATAGTTGCATAGACAGTTAGAATCCGGGCTTTTGAGGTAGGTAAGTTAGCATTTTTAGGAACATTTGTGTAGTATTCAACACGTTTTGGAAGTGGTATGGTGTGGTCCGTAAATTGATAATAAAAATGATATTTCATTTTAGTTTCCTTTCATGTAAACTTTATTTTAAAATAATATTTCCAACAAAACTTTAGTCCCATTTGGGCGCCATCTTTTAAGTAATGGGACTAAGTTTTTATATTTTGTTTTCTTAACCGAATACGCAACCGACTAGCTTCTGCTCGCGACGTCGTCTGCGTAGTTTTTCACTCGTATTAGGTTACGTCTTTGGTTACTGCTCTGCAACTATTGGTTGTAGCGTGATGTTATATAGTCTATAGCCTTCCTCGATAAATGAACTATCCAACACAAAAAGATTTTTCAATTCCTACCAGTACTTCGTAAGATTAGCGCGTTCAACCAACCAAACAAACAAACTCTTCAGCTTTATAATATAAGTATAGATATATATAAATATACACAACAAATAAATATATTATTTGTTGTATTGTTTTTTTTTAAGTATAATAATCTGTAACCAGAAACCGGTTTTCACGTGAAATATATCATTTACTTCCTCTTAAGTACGACTACAAATACAATACAGCCGAACTTTAAGAATCAGCAAAAATATTAAAAAAATCATTATTTTCTGCACCTACGAGCAGTAAAAAAACATAATCTTCCTACTGTCTGGAAGCTCAGATAATAAGCAATATTATTTCCAGTAATATCTTATTGTACGTTCAAGAGCAACCTGAGTTTCTCATATTCTTCCTTTGTACTGGCTAGCCATTGTAGCGGAGGCCTTTTGTGGTTTTGAACTCGCCTGCACAGCATAGTACTGCGCTTTTAGTTCTTAAAACCACCCCATCCTGTACCACTGTACAGGCTGGCTATAGTGATGTGGTTTGTCGATGTAGGTTTTATTTTCAATAAAATAAATTGTTGAAATTGAGGTATGACTGTGGGTACCATGTATGCGTATTTTATTTGTACATATATCTCGTGCGCAGAAAATTTGTATTTCTGTGTAGAAAAAAGCCTGTAGAACTTAATAAACGTTAATAACATAAGCTACGCGGACGAAACGGTGTTGCTCAGCCCATCAATCAGTGGGTTAAGAAAGCTAGTGAGTGTATGCGAAGAGTATGCTGAGAGACACGGTTTAAAGTACAATGACAAAAAGAGCGTATTTATGGTCTTTGTCGGTTACAATAAAAGCCCCAATAGTGTGCCTCCTATTTATTTAAATGGAGTACTTTTGAACCGTGTGTCCCAGTTTAAGTACCTTGGCCACATTGTGACGGACAAGTTAAAAGATGACCTGGATATTGACCGGGAATGGAGGGCATTGTTAGTACGTGGAAATATGCTAGCTCATAGATTCACTCGTTGTACAACTGAGGTAAAACTGACATTATTTAAAGCTTATTGTCAAAGTTTTTACACGAGTGGACTGTGGGTCAAGTTCACGCAGAACACTTACAATGCCCTCAGAGTCCAATATAATAACATTTTCAGGGCTCTGTTGCGGCTACCCCGGTATTGTAGTGCTTCAGGCATGTTTGCGGACGCCCATATAGATGATTTTTATGCAATCATGCGTAAGTAATCGGCGTCCGTTATGCAGGCTGTACAGGTGAGTAGCAACAGAATACTGAAAATGATAGCGGACAGGTTAGACTCAGCTGTGCTCTGTCGTTTCATCAATCTGCATGTGAGAGGTGCAGGTTAATGAATACATTAGTGTTTAATTTTATTTTTGAGATTACCAACATAGATCATACGTTTTTTCTGTTACTAACATCTTGGACTAAGTGGTCTGAAATAAAACATTTTTATTTTTATTTTTTTTAATAAAAACTTTTTATTTATTCATGTATTGATAACTCAGTGTATGAAACCAAACAGTTACCCCATTGCAAATTATAAAGTTACTTTTGGTATCAATAAAAGTTTAATAGCTACAGCCGAGTTTAGATCTAAACAGAAATAAGAAAAATACTTGTTTCATCCTACATCGATATCGATATTGCATTACACTAAAGCTCAACACTCATCAAAATGGCAGTACTTTTGAGTGATTGCGAGCGAACTCCACAAACAATGCCCACACCGAGTCAATCTCGCAGTGAATGCACTATAGTTATACGGCCTAAGGATGGCGGAGTATTGCAATATTCAGAGACAGTAAAGTTGATGACAAAAATAAACATTACCAACAATGCGAAGGGAAATTACAGAAACATTTACCTACTACTTGGAGAATAGAGAAAACAATAGAGCATCGCAGAATAACAAATGAAATAGGGTTTTACAAGAAAAATGATTGTTGAAAGTTACTCCTAACAGTGAAACAAAAGTAAAGAGTATTTACGAGTATCGTGTAGTCGGTCTAGGGTCGTGCTAGAGAGAGATAGATATAAAATACTAAAAATAAAAACGACGAAGGATCAACGTTTCGTTTACTTTAGAAGAATACACATCTCATGTCAAAAGTCAAAGTCAAATGATTTATATCAATATTAGAAGTCATTTACAAGAAAGAAGGAAATTAATAATATTGAAACTAGTTACATGCCATGTCATTATCATAAATTACTTATCAATATGACCATGATGCGTTCTATATTGATTACTTAAGTACCTATATTTAGTTTGTCATGATTGACTGTGCCAACCCTATTCTATAACTCATATGTATAGTCCAAACCGCTATCAGTTTGTACGGAAGTCTGTGAATCAATAGTTACCGTTTCTGTTTACAGTGTACACGTAACAGTTGTCAATGGTAAACCGTTTTGTTCGTTGTTTATTTTATGTGCACGCAATTTATTAAAAAGGAATTAGGAAGCCTCGTCATTGCAAATAAACGTTTTTGTTAAATGTATGTATTGAGTTTCTTGCTAATTCTTCTTCATGCAAATGTACCCATTGGAATTAGCAACTAGATTCAATGTTATTTTGTTTTGTGTAAATGACGTTCAAAAGTGCCTTTTAATGGTCTATTTGAAATAAATGATTTGATTTTGTCTTTTTATACTTAGTTTAATTTTCAAGTAATTAATAAGTTTTAATTTTTTCTGACTTTGCTCGGTTTGGTTTCGAATTTACTTAATATTTTTCTAGGTAATAATTTAAGTTCAAGGCAACATTATTTTTTTCGTAATATTACAAACGTAACAGCAATACAATTTCTTTCTTAACTCCGAGATTAGGGGAGAGCAAAAATTATTTCCAAATTAACCGTGGCCAACCGCCGGGTGCGCTAAATTAAATCGAACGACAGCCCTCGGATGGACAACCATCGGGCCGTTTACCCTACGTAATGGCGTCATCAAAATCTACGGCAAAAATGTGTTGCAAATGGCGCTCGCTATGAGGTCATCAACCGTTATTTATGTATTTTATTACATATTTATAAATATTAAACTTACAGTTTTCAGACCGATTGTTTTCTCTTTGTAGTAGGTTGGAGTACTTATAGATAATCTATTAGTGTACAATATAGTGTCATTTGGTGTTTGTCTGTGTGTCCGCTGAGTTCCTCTAAACTTTATAATGACTACAAAATTAACATATTACTTATTTGGAATCAATCGTCCAAATCAACGAATTTCCAAATCCTCTATATACATAATTTAATCGGATTCCATAACTAAATCCTCTAAAAAAAAAACAGACCCGACCTTGATTCCCCTATATAATAAGTATATATCCCCGATTTATATCTTACACAAAGCCATCATCCTGTACAAATATTACCCTAGTCTCGTACCCAACTAAGTGTTGCCAGCTATTACTAGCGCCAAAGAAATAATAACTATAACAATAATATCCGTCTAGCTTTACCCTATTTGTTGACTGAAGCCAATTCATGAAAACCAACCCTATTACGCTGTTGTCGAACCAATATTTACACAATTTTGAACCTTATACTTGTGTCATAAGTGTATCGTGTACTGAAAGGAGGTGAAAGTGTTATTTGTAAGAGTTTATTAGTCGGTCTTCAGGCTGAGGTTTTGGAACGCTTGAGTAGATAAAGACGGGCTTGTGAGACATGACTACGTTTATCTTAAACTAGTGAATTGCCCGCGACTTTGTACGCGTGGCTTATTTCACTCGCGTTAAGTGACGGCTTTGGCCACTGCTCCGCTCCCGTGTGCTGTAGCGTGATGTTATATAGCCTATGTTACACAGGAATAAAACTATAGGTGTATATTGGTACACCTCTGCCTAACCCTTTGGGGAATACAGGCGTGATGGTATGATGATGGTACTTAGGAATAATGTAGCTGTCTATTGGTGAAAAAATGGTTACCAGTAAATGGTAATAGTAGTGGTGGCCAGTAATTTCAGAGCCTATTCATTACAAACAAACAAACAATAAAATCTTTTCTCTTAATAATATTAGTATAGATTATGTATAAATATAAAAGATTTCACACAAAGCTACTGAAATTATAAGATGTAAAACCATCCTTCTTATCTTACGTTTTGGCCACGACTTTGCCAACTTAAATCTTGGTACGGATCCCTATTTATTTTCATCATTGAATATAATCTATAACACTCGGATAACGTAGCTTCCTACTACCTCAGGAATTTTTAGAATCGGATCAAAAGGTACGATGATATACATAACAAAAATAAAAAACAAACCTACGAATTATAATATTCATAATTATTTATATTTTCTAATGCATAAATTGACCTTTGAAAACAGACCGGAAAAGATCAGATAAATAACTACAATATTTATAAAACACTCGGCATATTAAAACAAAGCGACATTGCTTACACGAACCAGTTACTTCGTGATATATTTCTCCCACATATAATAAATAAGGAGATGTTTTCCCATAATAATCTCCACTTTATCAGTAAAACAATGCACTGAAAATAATTCTCGAAGATATTTTTACGACTTATAGCAAATCCCTGTGGAATCCGTTGCTTCATCGTGCGTGAAGTATGGTAGATAAGGCCGCATAAAGGTGTAGGCACACGCAACTAAAGATGCCATAAGCGTTGCACCACATTTGTCATGATTATATGAAAAAATCAAGAAAGAGAGGCAGAAATGGTTCATACCGAATAAGTTTGTATTTAATATAACTCGTTTTTACTAAACTATATTATGTATTTTGAATAAAATGCAAGAAAACGTGCCACTGTTCATTTTTCAAAACATATTTAATGTAACAAAATGTACATCGTAATTTGCATCGTATACCTTTGGTTTGGTTATTTAGCATAGGAGTGTATCTGCACCTTAAGATTGTTCATATAAGACGGGGTAGGCAAAAACAGTTTCCCTCCATTGCGAACTAACAGATGTGTTTGAATAATTACTTTTGCATTAAGCCTTGAGTTCTTGTACGAAGGGAGGGAGAAAAAAATCTGTAAGAGAAAGAATCTGAAGAAAATACGATGCGTTCCATTGTATTTTAGATTGCTCTGTATTATAATCGTATATTAGTTTCATATCTATCTGTAACTTATCCATTTCAATTAGGCAGCCAATGAGTCAATAGTATCATTGAATATCGGTTATTCGCTATTGGTTCGATAGAGCTTACAAAATCCAATATGAAGACACAAAAAAAAATATAATAATAATAATTCCTTAGAAGACGATTGTTTTAGTCATTGCACACATATTATAGAGGACATATACATACACAAACACTCACATACACATCACTCGGAGACATACTCTGGATCCCTAACCACTGTCTGCTTGGGTCTTACCGCCTCGCAGAAGACGGAGCACTATTTTAAGACATGGATTTAAAAATTAATATACTCTGTATTGGATTTTTTTAAATTATTCAAAAAAGAATATGAGTAGTCAACTATTATTAAAAAAAAAACGTATTAATACTAAAACATAACCTTTGCGTTTTCCTACCAAAAACGTCATCCCTAATGAAATGGCCGTTCACGCGTCCCAAACCAGAGTTTAACGATTAATTTAATATGATCTAACAGAGATTAATTTCAGTTGCTGAACGCCTCGGGGTCTGCGGTCAGAGACACGACACATGCATCACGCTCTAAACACAATTAACGAGCGAGCTAGGGTTACCATTCATCTACGTTACACTGGTATTTGTCTTCATAACGATCATGAGGAAGTAGTGCGTTGATTGGTGTGAGTAACGTCCGTATTTTATAAGAAGCTGTGTTCTGAACTATTTCTCTTGAAAAAAAAAATGAAGTATTTTTAATTCAAAAATATTATGACCTATTATCCTATTTTCCAGGTCGAGCAAAAAGTGTTATTGGGTTTTTCTATGAAATTCTCAGTAGCAGCCCGGAGTTAAAATTTGTGCCCGGTTAACGGCAATAGGCTCGCCCCCTATTACATGGGACCTAAAAACATACCGGCGAACTGTGGGTGTACATTGTTACACCTCTGCCTAACTCTTCGGGGAATATGGGCGTGATAATATGTCTATTATTTAAAATGACGTAACAAAAAATATCTATGCATATAGACTAATATTTTTAAAAGTTTAAGTTTGTTTGTTTTGTTTTTTTTTTTGTTCATATGAGTTTATTTTTGAAAGTACTGGTGCAGTTACAAAATATTTACAACGGTTAAAAGCTGGAGGCTAAAAAACTATTATACCTTCAATCCGTCCGCAATTTCGTCCACATGGAAGATTATTCATCGTATATATACCATTCGTATATTATCTTAAAACATAGCCGATGACACTCAGCTAAAAGTAGTTAAAAAACATAAAAACAAACTTAATCTCTTTACAATAATAGTATAGTATATATAAATATTTTAGACTAGATTTTAGCACTTCATTTTTAAGAACCTTTTGTGGATTTTAGTAAAGCAGGTAAAATTTTAAAAATCTCTGTTCTCTGTTGGCTTATTCCTTTTTTTAATGCGAAATTTTCATCCTGTTTGTAAATTTTAAAAATCTTTTCCAGTCCGTTCATTCCTCCTTTTTTTATTGCATGGTAATCCTATGCGAAGTACCCGTACCTTTGGACCAGGCTAGCTAATGTAAAAATCTCGTTATGCCTCGAAGGCACAAAAGGATTTGGCCCCGCTAGGTAGGTTATAACTCTATTTGGTTACATTGTATTTAATGGACTACGGAACCGATGTGCGTCAAATTATTTAGGGTTAAAGTGGGTATAACGTATTAAATTTCTTAGTCTTATATGGTTAAATAATGTTAATTTAACGACAATAAATTACAACGTAGTTTCTGACAAGCTTAATAATTTGTTTATAGTGCGTTTTGAATGTCTTGTTTTAATAAATAAGTCTCTTGCATTAGTTAATTGATAAAGAACTAAAGTTTAACAGCAACAGAGTTGAAAATTGTGCAATTGCGTGCAAGAAATATATTCGGCGCGGAGTTATATCATTGTACACAATTTTCAACTTTAGGCGTGATAAATTTTAGTTTATTATTCATTAACGATACATACCTATTGCTGTTTTGTTACAGTTTTTAGTCAGACATAGGTAATATTAGTTAAAGTTTATGGGCAGGGCGGTGTGTTTATAAAAATAAATTATAAATTAGCTAGTAGGTATTATGTAACCGTGAAGGTGATGTTTATTGAATTTTGTAGGCGTATGTTAATATTTTATTTATAATCAATTAGGTGTGTGTGCCGACTATTTTGAAATTAATCTATTCGATACCAATATCCACAAGGGTATTCAATATAAATATTAAATGTGTTTGAAGTAATAATAGCAAACAAACAATGAATGGCGGTATTATTGAACTATTCTAACAATGGCTTGTCAGTTTTGACGCTAGAAAAAATGCAGTGCTTAGTTACATGATAAAAAAACTATAGGTAGGTACTATGTCCGAAGCGCGACTGCTACCTAGAGATCTAGGGTTCGATTCCCAGGTCGAGCAAAAAGTGTTATTGGGCTTTTCTATGAAGTTCTCAGTAGCAGCTCGGAGTTAGTTTTGTGCCCGGTTAATGGCAATAGGCTATCCCTCTATTACATGGGAACTAAACATTCCGGCGAACTGTAGGTGTACAGTAGTACACCTCTGCCTAACCCTTCGGGGAATACAGGCGTGATGAATGTTAAAAAAATGTTGTAAGTAACTAAACTCTAATTACCTGCACGACTGTTGTACTGTTGCATGCAGCCGAAAACACAATGTTTCGCGTGTGAAACATGGCGCGCTACCGTAGACTTTACAGTGATTTTTTATTCCAAAAATAACTGTCGTTTCTCAGCGATATTTTTTGCTCAAATTTACTTAGTTTGATGGTCAGTAATTCAGTATGCGTAGTTAAGGGCTATGTGATATGTCTCTTTGCGCCCCTTATTCAAATTCTTAAGAAATAAGTCTGATAAGTCTGAAATCGCCAATCCGCCTTGAGCAGGCGTGGTGATTCATGCTCGTGACTCCTCTGTATCAAAAGAGGCCTTTGATCTGCAGTGGGACAATAATAGGCTGGTATTATTTTTGCGTTATTAAGACTCCTAATTCGAACCCACAAAAGATAACTCAGTATTTTTATTTCAATTCCAATCTTTTCCGAGTACTATTTCCAATTCCAAAGGAATAACTGTAACATGAGTTGTAGCAATTGCCGACCAGCGTTAAATCGAATACGAGAGTAGCGTAGCTCCGAGCAATATTCCAGCCTAACACATAACATATAAGAGGGATTACACACGTGCCCAGCGGGCAGCCAACAAGGACATGTTTCATGCATAGCCTAGAACATGTTCATGTATTTACTGTGAACATGAAACGGGAAAGATATGTATGTATAGCAAACTTGTTCGGCGATAGTCGCCTTATGAGCACACTTCTTTATTTATAAAGGAAGCGATCACTAGTTTAGAGGCTAATAGTAGGTAGTAAACTTATACAGTCTCATTACAAAACAAGGTTTATCTTTGGACCTGGTTTAAACCATCAAGCCAGTATTTGTATGAACTTTACCATAGTCAATATAAAGTTCAAACTACAAAAACTGTTTGTCGTTTGGAATTTTTAGTTCAACTCAAAATGACTCTTATAACCATCCCTTTCTTTTTATAAGAAACAAAATGAGATAGCCTAAATTATGTTTAGTAATGACAGAATAGATACCGATATTTATTCCTCTTTGAGAGCTTTGTCCGACAGCGGGATATCACGTGAAAAAAACAAACTTCGAAACTTAAATATTTAATTTCTGTTTACCAATAGGTACGCATATTTTTCCACATCTCTCATGAGTATAACATGTTACCGTTTCCCTGAACACAAATATTTCACATCGGAACCTAAAGCCAACCCTTTCAAGCTTCCTTTTAGGAAAGCTATCAGCCTAACCCGTCATACTCCGTACCTACATAATAACTCAGAAACATCATGGGCCGATGCACGAACAAATTTCCCGCTCCAATTTACGAAGTGGTACTTAGATATTTTATGCTAATGCCTTCTTCAGGCGCTATGAAATAATAATACCCACTCTTGGGATGCAAGGTGCTTACCCTAACATCACGTTCCAACGAGTTTTGTACTTATCCGGTAAAACATACGTATAATGTACTTTTTCAACGAAACTGTTTTAGCTTTGGGAAAATACAAGTTGGTTTAATGGTTGCTATAAAACAGTGTATAATGTACGTACACGTGTGTATTTTTTACTAGCTTTTGCCTGGGGCTTCGTCCGCGTTAGTGTCGGCTATCGTGGACACAGACGTACTCGCGGAATAAAACGTAACTTATGTTGTGTCTTAGGGCTTAAACGTGCGATTAAAAAAGAGTTGTGTATGGCCAAACTTTTTTAAATCAGTTCAGTGGTTTAGTCATCATGACACACAGATAGACAGAGCTAATTTCGCGTTTATAATATTAGTATTGATCTACTTGGATTTATAGTACACACACACCATCACAGGGGGTGATGATGATGGGGCGGGGGATGTATTGTATATTTTCATAATTTGTAATTTATGTTAGTTTAAACTTGGTCAAGGTGCTAAGCCAAATTGCTTCAATGTCTTTTGACAGTTGCTATAGTGCAGTAAGAGTAGGACGAGAGAAAAGGGCGCTTTATCTCAGTCAGTCACGAAAACAGATGATGCAGAATTCATAGTTCAGTAGTACTTTTGAGTGACTAGAGCGTATTAAGTTTACTTTTTCTCTGTACTTGTGTAATAATTATTATAGTGACTTATTTCACAATTTAATTAAAGATTTGCTCGTCAGACAAGTTTTGTCTATATGTATAGCGAACTTAAGTCTACCGTCTGATCCGACCAATTTAAACTCGGTAACACTAGTTCAACTGCCTACTATCTCTAAATATCACTTAACCGCAGCCAACAATTCCAGACCATATTAAATTCCTTTACAGATGGAACTTAGTTTTGACATAGAGTATAAATGTATAGAAGCGAAACTATTATTCCCAATATATTCTGAATGCCTACAGCGTCTGGGCGTTAGGAACGTACGAGGCAACGCAAGGGAAGGAACGTTCAGGCGTGTCTATATAGCCTGTTCTGTCTGCCAACCAGCCCTGATTGTTTAGAGACATGCAGTTCATGCCTATTCGGTCTGCTCTTAGGCGTGTCTACACGTCCACGTTGCCGTGTCGACGGCGCATTCGTGTTCCACGAGCGCCTGAAAGAGATGTCAGCAATTGGTAGGGCCGCTCAGCGCCGATGCCTGCCGGGGTTGCGGGTTCAGAAGAGATACCGCGCCCCCGGAACGCAAAGGGCACAAGAAGGAACATGGGTGGGTTTTAGTCAGTAAAAGTCTGACACTCCCTCCCGCCCCGCCCAAGGCGCGGAAAGTTATTTGATGTATTTTCATCCGGAACCAAAAAAATAAGGCCTGCACGTTCGATTGTTTACATTATTAACAACTATAACTTGGCATGCGTGGATGCAATGCAGTTCCTGGTTACATAATAGTCGTCGTAGTAACCGCCGTCACTTGTCAGTGGTCAGCATAGGTGAACTCTGAACTGAGGGAAGGAACTTGATCTGAACTTTGTTCAGATTGTTATGGAATAAATAAAAGTTTTACTGCCAAAGAAAGCGTCTTATAATTATCTGGACTGCCCCGACCCCACAACCCTTTTTAGTTTGGCTTGGGCCAGCGGGTGTTCAGCTGTAAGGCCCGGTTTCCACCAAAGCGAAGAGGAGAAGAGACGTCTCCTTACAACCAATCGGGTTGTGTTATTTTCACATCACACCGGTTAGCTTCCACATATCACAGTATTGTTGAGAGATATCTCCTTTACTCTCTGCTTTGGAGTCCGAGCCTAAGTGGTTCCTCGGCAGCATCATCCAGCGTTCAACGAGTTTCGCTTCTATCCAATTTTACTGTTCTATGGTTTCGGCATTAGATTAGTTGTAGTTGAACGGAGCGTCCCTTCGGGCCTCAGAGAGTGCATATCCTTGTTTGACATGAGACTCCGTAACTTATTCCGACTTGTACAGTACAAAGTTTTAGCTACACCCCTTTTAGACATGAGTTCGTATCAGAAGTGAAAGTAAGGATGTTGAAGAATGCTTTCAATATGTTTGCTTCATTAGTGACTATAAGGGTTAGGCTAGGCTTTATGTTGAGCGGAGTTTTAGGGAAGAGGAGTTAGAAAAAGAGAAATTCACAAATCGAAAAAAAAAAGGAATAAATGTTTATTTTACGCAATCTATGTGGTACAACACATAATAAAAAGGTCCTATATAAAAAAAAAAAACATTATTGTGAAACGCACAGCTGCACCAAACAGTCCCAGTTCAGTAAAAAAGGCAGACCATTAAAGTAGCTGCAAATAATACCTAATATTTGTATTCAATTTAATGGTCTGGTCTAAGTACCTACCTACCTAAATTCAATTTGCATTCACTACGTTTTTTTTTTGAAAATCGCTTGATTAACAAAAAGAAATCGTGTCTACTACAAAACTATTTTCTTTATTATTTTTGCCTAATAAATTGTTGGTATAGATGGCAAATTAAGCAAAGTTTGCCAAGAAACTCGAAACTGTGGAGACGGTGTATATTCCACTTATTACAACTGACATAAATCTGGACTGGTTGCTACTGATTTATAGTTTTAATGAAAAAGAAACTGAAATACTGTCCTAGTTAAAAAGCTTTTCATACGTTGTTTAGAGTAGGTAAGGCTGCTTTCATAGTGACGATGGAGAAATGCAATAAAAAATAATTTTATTTCTTTTGATACATTCTTCCGCTTATAGATCCTTTTGTATTTATGGCAACCTTTATGATATCTTTACCATAAGATGACATTCTCGACAGTTTGATGATGTGAACTTCGACGTCTG
This sequence comes from Caradrina kadenii, assembly GCA_947462355.1. Lineage (NCBI taxonomy): Eukaryota > Metazoa > Arthropoda > Insecta > Lepidoptera > Noctuidae > Caradrina > Caradrina kadenii. Next base: position 5,587,372 of record OX381684.1, on the reverse strand, counting down.
GTTTTGTATTGAAATTAAGTTATTTGACAGAAAACTTAATAAGACTAGATATTAGTACGTATACACAAAATTTCATAGAATTTAGTTCTTTACTGAACAAAATACAGTACAAACAGTTCTCTTAAAAGTAATGGCTTTATTATCATTCTATGCTATATATTTAGCTTGGTCTAACCCTGTACATGCCTAAGGCTTCTCTATAATTATTTAGCATCGCATCTGTGAGCTTTCATCCCCTTTAATTTGTATGTACCTACATTCCACCAGGCAACAATTTCGCGTATAAATTGTAGTTCCTTCGGCACTCAAGCCTTAGGCTTTCAAAAATAAAGCACATTTTCAAGTAACGTCAAAAACTCGAGCCACTCTGATTTTAGCTGAAGGAAAAGTGTTTAATGATGTGGTAACAGGGTTTTTTTTAAATTAACATCTTTTGCTGTGCACCCGCACTATGCCTCGGCCTTATTCGGCTCGAGCCTCGGGCGTCTCCGTAATTATTCAGCAAGCATTCAGACGCATCTGCGCGCTCCCACTGCCGGCGGATATTTTTATTGTATTAATTTTTTTTCTTCAGTAATGAATTGTCATACTTGGGGTTATTTGCTCGGTTGATTGCAATTAAATCGTAAGATTTCTGAGATGGTAGGTTTGGTGAAATTCGTCCCAAAATTTTCCTAGTTTTACAAACCGCAAATGTTAACAATAACATACTGTATTTATTGATTTATTGTCTATAGTTTATCGAACGTACGTAGCTTTTGCCTATTGGCTAAACCCGGTGTACTTAGCTTGCCGGGGCTGCGGGTTGTACGAAAGAGATACCGCGCCCTCGGAACGCAAAGAGCACAAGTAGAAACATGGAAGAGTTTTAGTCAGTAAAAGTCTAACACGTCCTCCCGCCCTGCCCAGAGCGGAGGAAGTCATTTGATGATTTCCCATCCGAAAAAAAGAAAGCTTCCTATTGATTCTAATATTCACTTTTGTAACGATTTAGGAATGTATAAAAAATCTGTTAACATCTACCTTTCTAGGTACCTAGTATCTAGATAATTTATGTGAGTCTGGAGAAAAAAAAAAGCTTTTAAGTATGTGACGTACCTAAAGAGCATGATACTAAGACTGCTACTTTTATCGAGAACAAGATTTTTCCAATTACATTAAATAAAACTTGTAGTGTGTTCTTAATAGTACCTAATGTATTACAAAAGTCCTTGTTGAAATAAAAAATAAATTCAAACACCAACGAGTTTCAAAAATCGTTTCTGCAATAAATCAGCCAGAAAGTGATCATCCGTATGAGCGACGCTTTATAACATTTTCTTTTTAACCCCCGACGCAAAAACGACGGGCTGTTATAAGTTTCACGTGTCTGTGTGTGTGTATGGGTTTGTGTGTGTGTGTGTGTGTGTGTGTCTGTCTGTGACATCGTAGATCCCGAACGCATGAGCCGATTTTTGATTTCGTTTTTTGTGTTTGAAAGGTTAATTAGTCTAGAGTGTTCTTAGCTTAATGGAAATCGGTTCAGCGGTTTCAATGTTGTGTAAAAATGGTCGACAACGCGTCTAACCGGAGAGGATTTAATTAGACAGCGCAACCGCGAATTAATGTACCGTGAGCAGATATAAGGGAGATTTGTAATGACGCATGGGGAATGGCGTACAGCCCTCTTTGCTAATAATGAATATTTTTTTACTTGGATACAGATCAGACTGCACAAAAGGTAACTGGCAGGAATGCACAAAAGATATTATAGTACAGATAGGTTCTGTGGTTTTCTTCCTAAGAATTGGGGGGTTTTTTTTTAAAGAAATACCCCTAAAATTTACGTAAGTTTTAAATAAAGAAAACCAGTTAAACGATTCTGTAAGATAATTTGTTAATACTTTGATAAATCTGAATAAGTTGGAAGATCCTATCTTGTCTCATAGCTTTACCAAAACTTTTTTTAAGCAGCCATTTTAGTAAAGTATCAACATAAAAAAAAAATTGTATGATTTTGAAACAAATTACCGCCTTCCAGCATTAACTTTAGAGAACAGTTTACTGTTTTGTTCAAAACTAGCTTATGAATTTTCCAACTTTGTTGCCCGCATTTGTTATCTACAAGTGGTACTTAAAGTTTCCTGGTTAGTAGTTAATACTCACAGCTATAATAACCTCTAGAAAAACGAAAGAATGACACATAAATGCATAGAAAATATCAGTTAACTGTATTTCATAACACGTTCGTAAAAAAGCCTCGCAATACAGTTATGTTATTGCAAACGGGATGGCCGACGACACTTTTAATAAAACGGTTTACGATACAAACGACTGTTGTCGTCGACTTTTTGTCGCAGAGTCATGCCCGTGTTTAGTTTTTTTTTTTTTGTTAGGTACGTTTCTATGAATAAAACAGAACATGCTAATGATATTCAGCATAACGCTAATATCGTGAAGGTTTGTAGAAATCTCGCATGTTTGCGTGGTCTATGCGTTTTGTGTTATGTCTGATGTTAGCTTTATTTGGAGTTAGGAAAACGATGTTGTGTAATCATGCAGTTTCATGATGTGCGTGCCTTACTCAATGGAGTAAATGAGTATTCTTACTTTCTTTAGAAAATGCCTCGTTAGCCTAGTGGTCCTAACCGCGATTGCTACGCTAGAGGTCTTGGGTTCGATTCCCAGGTCGAGCAAAAAGTGTTTATTGGGTTTTTCTATGAAATTCTCAGTAGCAGCTCCGAGTCGGGATACCTCTGCATAACCTCTCGGGGAATACAGGCGTGATGGTATGTGTGTTTAAAAAATAGCAGTAAATTCATCACAATTTAGTGGATGTCTTTAAAATCAGTTACCAGTTTCCTCGTAAATTTTCCGCGTTTATTGAAGACACGATTGGGGGAGTGGCTGAGCTAGCTGCTGCACTACATGTCGTGGGTTCGATTCCGATGGATAAACGAAACAAATAGTCTGTTTTTTTCTTTCTTTATTTATTACCAATATTACATTTTAAAGTTGGTATTGTACCAGTAAACCAGAAATGGTTTGTGTTCTAACATTCGTTAGATTTACACACTGCATGTTATTAAGTTGTTGGTTGTTGGTCTATGTAAGTTCCTAGTCTGGGGCAATGGGGCAACGTTTTTTTTTAAATAAATAAATGAAGAATTGACTTTAAAGACGGCCTGTCATGGTAAAGATTTTCTTGATTAAATAATTGAGTTTTTATTTTTAAGTTAAATAATGTTGTTAGTAGGTAAGTAAATAGTATTTAGATCGTTGAAAACTACAATATCGCATTAGGTTAAGGCCTGTATTGATATCTGTTAGAAAATAAATAAATAAGATTGTATTTAATACACAAACTAAAAGCCTTGAAAATAGTTAATAAGCGATCACTCTACGAACAAAATAGTTATGACATCATCAGCACCCACAAATGCCACTCAATTCAGTTCACTGTTCTATCAACACAATTTCCTTAATAAAACTTTATAGGCCATTCGATAAAGTTGCAACGAATCGTTTAAAGCGGATCGTTAACATCATGTTCAATCATCGGGTGATTGTGCACTGATTGCTTAATGCGATGAACGTTTACACATTAGCGAGTAAACATGAGTTAACCCGTGATCTGTGGAACGGCGATTAAGGGTAGTGTGGCATCGGCCGTCAGAACAACATGTAAGCTTGTACAGGCTGACGTTCAAATCAGTAGGCATCTTTTAATTTGGGGTATTGTAGATCCAACATATAGGAAATTAAATCATAGTATCTACCACGACTTCATGTTATCCGCTTTCGCCTTTTCAAAACATACAATTTATTTGCTATCTCTTGAATTGTAACACTTTAAGCAAGTTGTATTTTAATAACGATGAATTTAGTTAACGTCCGTACCACAGAACTACAAGCCGGGCCATTAGCGGTCGAGTTAAGAGGAATAATGTTTCTAATATTTCACGTAATGTATTCCTTACCTATTTTGTACTTCAAAATTGCTCTCAGAAGCCTTGTTGGGTGAGTTTTCTAATTTATTATGTCCATAGACCATTGTTTTAAAATTTATAATACACTAGCTTCTGCTCGCGACTTCTTGTGCATGTAGATGTCAAATATACCATAAACCTATGACACTTAGCAGTCTTTTAAAGCTTTTAGTCAATGTTAGAATTTTCGTAATCGGCCTAGTACTTCCAGACATTATTTATTACAAACTAAAAAGCAAACAAATTTAATATTAGTACAGATTGACATAAAATTTCCTGGGACCAATCCAAGGAAAAATCGAGAACCGTATATAAGATGTTTTTGAAAAATCCACTGAATTTCGAAGCGAAGCCGCGGCGCGTTGCTAGTTTGAAATAAATAAGTTCTACCTACTAAAGTAAAATTAAAAATTCTTAAACGTGAACCATGAAAAGACATTTCTCAAATGCAGATCACGTATTTATGCACCTGTACCAATGCCGTGGCTTCTCATTTCAAGCCTCCTTTCCGATAATGAGTAGCGAAGATCCCCCACATAGGTAGGTAGTTAACAATGGTCCGTGATTGCGTGTCGTGCTCTGTTCGATGCGGTTTCGCCCCCCTGCCGCAGACGGGATGCGGCCTGATACACGAATATTTAATATAGCATGTGATTAAATCTGTATTCAGTAAAGATTTATCTCTGAAACTATTCAAATTTCCTGAAAGTTTAAGTTTATTGTGAGTTTTGGTTTTATTTCGTGATTTGATAGAAGGAAGCTTTTCCAGATTATAAGTATACCTAGGCGATTTTATGCAAAATTTATACACATCCATACATACCAATCACGCGTGTATTCCCCGAAGAGTTAGGTAGAGGTGTAACAATGTACACCCACAGTTCGCCGGTATGTTTAGGTCCCATGTAATAGGGGGTGAGCCTACTGCCATTAACCGGGCGCAAATCCTAACTCTAAACTGCTACTGAGAATTTCATAGAAAAACCTAATAACACTTTGCTCGACCTGGGAATCGAACACAAGACCTCTAGGGTAGCAGTCGCGCTTAGGACCACTAGGCTATCGAGGCAGTTATAGGCAAATTTATAAACTATATGTATAAACGATTTTTGTCCAATAGATGCGTACTTATTTACCTAACTAGCTTTTGTCCGCTACTTTGTCTGCATGTACCTACTACAGAATTAACCAACAGGAACACAAAAACGGGATATCAAATTATCCTATGTGTTACCTAGATGAACGGTACTGCCATTTAAGCTTGAAAGAGTAACAAACATCTATCCTCACAAACTTTTGCGTTGAAATAGAAAATAAAATAAAAAGTAAATATGTAAGTACTAATTACACAATAAAAAATATTTATCTAATTAAATGATTTATTTGTTACCATTTTTTATTATTGTTGATAGGTTTGGCGCCTTTAGGCCTTAGTGTAAATGCTGTTTTAGGAACTGCCATGGTTGTTTTAATAACTCACTGAAACTACAGAAGTATATCTTATAATACATGCTTGAGAGAAAATGAGATTGGCTTTAGATCTATCGAATTCCATCGAGGATACCTCAAAAGAAAAGCGCTTTGATTACTCCTGCAATACGAATGTGACGGTCCAAGAAACGACTCAAAGGCTATTTTTATATACGCAGGGATTGCGGAACTCGTAATTCAATTTATTGCGTCTACCCTCCGCCAGGGGGCGTCGGTGATAATGCAATTTGATCGAACCACTTATTGGCCCTTTACCTTTTCATTACCGCGACTAAATTTCAATTGAAAAGAAAGTTCTCTTTTTATTCTGAAAGGGGTGATCCCCACTTCAGTAAACGTATTCGTTGAAAAGTTCTCGAGTGTGAAAATATTTCAACAATGAGTTCTTTCAAGTTTTCACTTTTCCTCTTGACACCTGCTTGGCGTGAGATGAATTGTGGAACAACATAATGTAGCAAAAGTTATACGTTTATGTTTTTGAAGCGAGGACTGAGGACGACGCCCCGCTGTGAATATGCAGCCCTTTTATTTTCAAGGCGATTAAAAAACTTCTATCCCTTTAGAAAAAGCCTTTAATGGTTCCCCTTCACAGAAAGGCAATTTCTCGACGTTTATTTATATTCCTAAGAAAAATATTCCTTTATTTATTCACATTCTCGTCTCGATGTAGTGTTTATTGTCAATCAAAATATTTTTCACTTCGAAATACAATGGGGAGAGCACGTGTGAAGAAAATATTGAATTTAAATACAGTTTCACCCTTGTTGGGGGCTTAACGGAATAGGAAGTCAACTTTTATTATTTTCCTTTTGCGAACACCTGTAACTTTGTAATCCTGACGCTCAGATTGGTTGGTAACCGCACTCGATTCGATTGTATCGATCAGCGTTCGGTCAGCAATGTTGGAACGTATTTGGAAATTAAATTGCATGGTGTTATCTCCGTGCTTCGTGCTGAGTTGTTTATTTCTAGTCAACTTTCAATTATTTTAGCTCAGCCCCGTTGTTACATAACATTGCATTAACCGTTTCTTCATAAACAAAACTCTTCCTAACCGACACGATACGATAATAAAGTTGAACAGGCGTCCAGTTAATCTAAATAAAACAACAATGTTGTAATTATGTAACGAAGTTGGACAGGGGGGTTCTCTGATAAAATATTTATGTACTTACTCCATGTTGCAGCGCGTTCAGAAGGGTTGTCGAAGTTTTCAAGTAAACAAACGCGAGCCGGCTTTATTTTCGTAGTACTACTTCAACTTTGAATTATGCGGTTTTGTGCCAATTATTTCAGCGTATTTTCGGCCGGTTTTCATTAAAATTGCTATGAGTTATTTGAGCGAAGTTAATTTTGGAAATATTACATGATGTTTAGTGAAAATAATTATACTTATCATCCTATTATTTTACTGCTGCAGGGCAAAGCTTCTTTTCATACGAGAAGACACGAGTTTAGATCAGCACGTTTTTTCAGCTCAGATTGGTGGAAGGTTTCCTCATGATGTTTTCATCCACCGGTGTTAGTGATGTCCAAGACATACTTTTGAAAAAATATCTAAAAGTCCATCAAATTCTAAGTGGAAATGAACTTTCACTACCGAATACTACATTGAAACCTGTTAGCACTGAAGGACTGCATAGTATATATGGCGGCAAAATTATATTTAGACAAATAATTAATCTTGGGGGCGGAACTTCCGTCAGCTGTAAAACGATGTCCTGATGAAAGGAACGGAAACCATCATGGATCATATTTAGTTAAAACTTAAAAGGGTACAGCTTGCTAAAGTTAATTTGTTGATCACATATGTAAATCTTAGATCCATATCAGAAGCGAAAGGGAGATGTCAGTTCTCGCCTCGATAACTTACAAGATAACCGTTGACTTTGGAAAAGAAATCTAAGGGACAAATAAATACGAAAGTAAATCCTATCAAATAAAATAGCGTAGTTCTGAAGCAACAGACATAAAAAAAAGTGCGAGTCTGACTCGCCCACCGAGGGTTCGGTACGAAGATCATTATAACACATATACAAAATGAAATCAATAATTTATTGAAATAAAAAAATAGTAAATTAATTTTTTTTTTAATCTTTTTACAGACTTCCTCAGAGGGGAACGGTATTTTTATTTTATTTTTCATAATAAATAAGAAATTATGCATCGGAAAAAAATTGTGAAATATATTTTGCAATGTGCACAACAAGCCCTTTTAAATGATACCCTATTTGTACTAGTAGCTTCAATTTGAAATTTCGACGCCTATAAAAATATAAACACCCTATTTTTTAAGATCTAATTAAAAATGTATAGTTTTGAGACTTTTTCTTGTATTTGTGGTTTTAACGATGCTACTTGTCAAATTTCATATTTCTAGTTCAACGGAAACTACCCTATGAGTTTTGATTCACTTGATAGTGTCGAAATATGTGTTTTTTTGTTGAATAAACGGCCGTATCTTTTTTTTACGTAAACTTAGAAGTTTGATTTTTTCACAACTTCATGGAACCGTCGACTTGAATACACGGTTTAAATTTCGACTTGATACCTCCACGCATTCTCGAAATATAAGGTCTTGACAGACAGACAGACCTACAGGTAGACGGACGGGCAACAAACTGATCTTATAAAGGTTCCGTTTTTTCCTTTTGAGGTACAGAACCCTAAAAACAAATGAGAACCTCCTTCTTCTTTGAAGTTAGTTTAAACATTTAGATGTACTAAGACTCATAGTCGTCTCAAGTTTTCTTTTAATTTATTTCTGTGAAATGTAAAAATATCTACTTAACCGTATTTTGCTACATAGCAAGCGACTCGTACTTCCCGCGATCCAACGTAAACAGATAACATTCAATGAGCTACGTAAAACAAATCTTCTCAAAGATAAAATAAAATTTTCCTCCAAGGAAATATAGAATAAACAGTCTTGGTACTTGGAACTTCAGTCGCCGAGGCTCTGCATATAAACTACTGTCTTTCGGTTTCAGTATAGATTATGAAATCGGTGTAGAAGGGACACTTATGTACTTGCCTTGCTGAATGCGTTTTCTTTCATTACCAATTCTGTTACTACTCTGTTAAACGAGTCAGTGATTCACCAAAGCTTATACACACGATACGATTTCCGTAGTTTTTTTTTGTTTTTTTTTGGGGGGTGGGAAATCATCTAATAAAACCCACCCATGTTCCTTCTTGTGCCCTTTGCGTTCCGGGGGCGCGGTATCTCTTGCGAACAACCCGCAGCCCCGGCAGGCATCGGCCCTCAGTGGCCCCTTCCATATGCTGACATCTCTTTGAGGCGCGCGTGGAACACGAACGCGCCGTCGACACGGCCTGTCATTATGCACGATCTCATGGCGACATGGAGACAGCGACTGTCGCAACCTCGTGCTGGGCTCGCCTTAATAGAGGCGGTAAGTCCCCTCTTTGAGGAGTGGCTAGAGAGGCGCCACGGCGCCCTCACCTACCGCCTGACGCAGGTCCTCACCGGACACGGGTGTTTCGGGAGGTTCCTGCACCTCATCGGGCGGGAGGAAACTTCCGGGTGTCACCATTGTGTGGATCGCCCCGAGGATACGGTGGAGCGCACCGTGGCGGTGTGCCCCGCTTGGGCGGAGCATCGACGATTCCCGCAGTGACTGAGCGATTGGCTGCTGCATTGCATGTTGCCTGTTCGATTCCCGTACGGAACGAATATTTGCATAGCCTCTAGTTGTTTCGGGTTTGATTGTTGGTGTATGTGAGTTCATAATAATATGTTGGTAAACACACAAACGATACAGGAGAAAATCTTACTCGAAATAGTAATGTCGCTTCTACAAATTCTTATTCCATGGTTTAAGGTAGCGCCATGTTAAGGATTTATTGTCCTTCGGAGAATGTTCGCCGCGTAATGCTAAGATCAGTTTTATTAAAACGAAGAGATTATGTCTAGGGCTTCGAGATAGAGCTTGGGTTTGTAAAATATTAGTTGCAAAATGAAATAGGTGTGGTTTTATTTTCAGGGGAAAATAATAGTTATGCCTTAGAAAATGAATACCAAGAATTTTGCGGAAACACAAGTAAATACTTGTACGTGATTGTTTCTTCCTTAGTTTTGTGTTTTTATATTTATTTATTTATTAAAGGTTTATGCACAAATGTAAAAAATAAAATACATCGTACAAAGGCGGACTTAATGCCTTAGGCATTTTCTACTAGTCTATCTTACTGAACTAGTAGGTTCAAGAAAGCTTATATGTCTTCTGTTCGGTACTAACTATCTGTGCTTATGTCAGAATTCTGGAAATAAACTGATTTAATTTAATTTTACTTAGTAATAATTTGGACTTGGAGGTAATGGAGGAGGCCTTTCCTAGCAGTGGGATATTGTAAGCTTGGGAATAATTATTTTTAAATAGGTGCTTGAGTGATAACTTGGCTATAGAAAATTTATGTTAGACCTTTTCTGCTTTCTTTTATTCAAAAATATCTCAGGACTCTTAGTACCCCTTCAATTAAATTAACTCTTTAGCGGTGCCTCTCAAAATATTTTCAAATCACAAAATCCTCAATCCCTTTTAATAACAAAACGAAGCCCTTCAAAAACTGCACAAAGACCCATAATTCTGTGGTTTTCCTTAAAATAAGCGAAAACTGAAGGTAAAGAACCCAAGACACAGCAGGGTTCCGTATAATTGAGTGCATAAATCAAACGCCATCGGAATAAGATGTGATCCTTCATAACTTTGCTGCAAAAGGGTCACCACAAACAGAGCAGCAGCTAGCAGTTTTCATTTATTAATTGATAATGAACTAAAAATACCTCTACTTCTGATAGTAGAGGTGAAAATTGTATGCAAGATCCGCTCGGTATTTATTATTTTCCACTTAATTACGTTATATTCAACTCTTTTTTACCTCGACAATAGGATTTTCTTCTCGATCAAGGGTGCGTTATTATAAACTCACAGACACATGCAACTAGGTTCAACATATTGACTGACTCCTTGACAATTCAATAGTGCCTATTACTTAATGGTTTATTTAAAATAAATGAAGTAATCTGATTTGTTTTGTGCGGGAGTCGAACTCGCGACACCCAGTAAAGCATCCAATCGTTTATGCATTGCACAAACCGTGTCGTCAATAAAGTCTGAGCAATATGCCACATCGTCTGCGGTGACCGAAATTGTCGAGCATATGAAAAAGCGATGGGGGACCATGGGATGGCTTAACCATAGCTTGTCTGATAAAAAGTGTTAAATGTGGGTATGGAGGAGATAAAGTGTTGTTTTTAGTTGTTTGTGGTGCCGTTGCCATGGCGACTGTTGTATGGATAGTGTGGTGTATTGTTGATAGATGTATAGGGGTTCGAGGAAATGAGGTTGTTCCGGTTAGGATTAATTTGATGGTATCACGGTTAGAATGTTTTTTTTTTATGAATGCAGTACTGTAATGTTATTTTAACGTACCTGAGTATCGACTTACTTATTTCAATGATTCATGCAGACAATATTTCTTAAAATAGCAATACCATCATATGATCACGCCTGGTGTACCAATATACCACCACAGTTCACCGGTATATTTAAGTCCCATGTAATAAGGGGTGAGCCTATTGCCATTAACCGGGCACAACTCCTAACTCCGAGCTGCTATTAAGAAATTCGACAGAAAAACCCAATAACACTTTTTGCTCGACCTGGCAATCGAACCCAAGACCTCTAGCGTAGCAGTCGCACTTAAGACAACTAGGCTACCAAGGCAGTTAAAATAGAAATATGAAACTAAAGTCAATATTGTCAATCGGCTTTGTGATTTTAACCCTAATTTTACAAATAAAAAGGTGTCAACGAAGATTAGGCGTAAGATGAATGACTTTTCGTGCTTTCCGAGACCGAGGTCACACCACCAACTTCCAAACTCTGGTCTGCTAGTGAGAATTTTTGTAATGAAAAACCTAACAACACTGCCCGACCTGGAAATCAAACACAGGACCCCAAGCTCAGCAGTCGCGCTTGCGACCAGGAGACCCACGGGGCAGTAATTCTACAACAAGTTATAAATTTACAAAGAAAATTGTAAAATCTTTAAACATTATTTCATTCTAAGAAAACGTGTTTATTTACTAACATGCTTATGCATAAACTGTTTTTAAAAACAGAACGTTTTTCTTTTATTTTTCATCTCAATGTTAAAAGCTCTTTGCACGTTCTCAGTGACAGCCAGGCTCAACTATCAGATAAGTACCTCCTCAAACTGCAGTGTACTGTCAGCTAGTGCAATTCACTGGCAACGAGATCCTTTTGAATATAAAAAGATATTTCATACGATAGGTGGGTAGATAACTTTTCTAGAGTAATTTGAAATTTTACAAGTACTAGTATGACGTCATGATAGTGATCTTTAAGGCTCTGTCTTATTTAAGCATTTGGTGCCAGACTGCTAAGACAGTCCGGGTGTTGGACTACATGCAGACGGTAGTCTTATTTCACTCTAGCTTCTGCTCGCGGCTTTGTTCGCATAGTTATTTCACCCGCATTAGGTTACGTTTTTGGTTCCTGCTCTGTACCTGTTAGTCGTAGCGTGATGTTATATAGCCTACAGCCTTCCTTTATAAATTGGCTAAATAAAAAACAAAAATATTTTTTTTATTCGATCTTGTAGTTCCTGAGATTAGCCAACCAACTAAACAAACAAACAAACTCTTCAGCTTAATAATATTAGTATACATATTTGAAACGTGCTGTTTGTCGTCTTGCCGTCGTGTGTAATATGCGTATTACACGGCGCTCTTGACGTGTTTTTAGCACCAAACGCATAAAATGAAAAAGCCCCTAGATTTTAGAAAATGTAGGGACGAGGATTGCTAAGTTATTAGTATTGAGTAGTTTTGTCAGTTCCTTTATCGCTACTAGTAAAGTACTCTTTTACAAAATAATAAATGACAACCCTGCAAGATAGATAAAGCAACTACTAATTTAATGTTATTACTTTTTATTGCCATGAAAACTGTAAGTTATAATCAATTTCCTTACGATTTTATATCCCCATTTACTCACACAGCCTTCTGAAAACCTTATATATCCTATATCCAGCATACAAAATACATTTTATCGGCCGTTCCACATACGTTGTAAGATCGTAAATATTAAATAAGAGCTTAACAAAAGTGCGCGGCCGGATTTATGCCTCAATATCGCATGACCCTTGGCACCTGCCTGCCCCTTTATATTACACTATTGATTCATATTCGTTAATAGCTTTATATCACGCGATGCAATTATGTTTTATTGTCGTATAAGGATAATTTGGATTTTATCCTAACCAAACTAAGATTTACCGATGAAACGACACTTGGCTAGGTAAATAGATTGGTGGTAGCATGATTTGTAAACTTTTTTCTCTTCTCTTCAGCCAAACATGTAGAAACCTGAAATTCAATAAATTCAACGTTAAGTATTCCAGTATAAAAGAAATTACTTATTTTGTTGTTAGAATGTTAGTAAGTAGATAAGTTTATTTTTTGGGACAATGATGGTGTACATACTTTGCACACATGATAATATTAAATACAGAAATGTTCTATCCCGTTCTACGTATATCATGTCGTACAAATTTTGTAGTAAAAATAATTGTATTTTTATCACCATGCACATAGAATTAATGACAAAATAATACAATTTATAATATAATTTAATCAGTTAATATACAGTAAGTAATAAATAAGTGTCTATCAATCACACAACTTAGGGCCAAGTAACGGAATTCCTTATTCCAATGTTTGGCATAATATTTAAATGTTATGCGCCAAATAGAGGTCGCAATTTATAATATAAACAAGAGTTGGCTTCATAACAAAACAATAGGACGGTGTTAGCAATTGATATGCAGTGCGGTGTCCACGAAGTTGGAGGTCGCAAAGACATTTACTTAATTCTAGGCTGTTCCGAGAGTTGCCAACGCCAGGCTTGTTTGTTTATGAAAACGTGACGTGTTTGGCGACTGATTCAATATTTCTTTGGTGTTTGATTTATGTTGTATATTCAACAAGGTTTTGCCCGCAACTTCGTCCGCTTAAGCCTCATTTAATGTAATCCCGTACCAAATTTCATCAAAATCGGTGCAGTATTTTTGTCGTGAAAGTATAAAAGACAGACAGAGCAAGAACATTCGCATTTTTATATTAAAATATTAAGTACGGATAAGGGTATAATCATACCTAAGACAATCGAAATAATAACATATCCTAATTCTTAACAAAGGCTCTTTTTTTTTTTTTTTTTTTGGTGGGTGGGAAATCATCAAATAACTTCTCCCGCCCTGGGCGGGGCGGGAGGGAGTGTCAGACTTTTACTGACTAAAACCCACCCATGTTCCTTCTTGTGCCCTTTGCGTTCCGGGGGCGCGGTATCTCTTGCGAACAACCCGCAGCCCCGGCAGGTTAACAAAGGCTTGAGATTAGCCTTTTGAAAATTAAACTGCAACAATTGAATAAATACCGTTAATTTTAATTTATTTATTATACTATTACATAATTTCTTGTTATTCTTTTCTTTTTTAATGAGTTAGGTACTTAGAAAAGTTTAGCACGTTGTGTAAAATGACTGACTGCCTCTTTACATTTTGTCAGTTACGTGTCACTCTCAGTGCGTAATTTTTATTATCAGTGTTATATTTATAATTTTCATTTATTTATTTTATATACATATAATTTACATTTTTAAATATTAATATAAAAAATATAAAAACATTTAAAAATATAAAAAATAGTAGCCCACCGGTATCGGGAACAGGGTCCAAGCTACCGGTAGTCAGGGCTCCTGAGAAAGGAATCGCCTAACAATACGCGCCGTGTCTAGGAGTACCGCTTTCTGAATCAAGCCCTTGATCCAACTGCCCAACGAGAGCCTCCTCAGGTGATGGTCGAGGCTCTTGGCTATTACGCCATTAACCGTCACGACTATCGGCACAATGACTGCTGTACTCACATCCCACATATCGACAACCTCGCGAGCCAGGTCAAGATACTTAATTTGTTTATCTTTCTCAGCTTTCACGAGGTTCTCGTCATGTGGGACCGTAATATCAACAATCATTGCGCGACGCTCTAATCGATCTACCACCACTATGTCAGGCTTATTGGCAACAATAGTCCTGTCAGTGATGATAGATCGATCCCAATACAACGTGATATTGCCATTTTCAAGAACTGGGTCGGGCACATACCTATAGTACGGTACTTCTAATTCAACAAGACTGTATTTCAGAGCAAGTTGCTGGTGGATAATCCTGGCTACAAGGTTGTGTCTATGTAAATAGTCTCCGTTAGCCAGACGAGAACACCCAGATATAATGTGACGGATTGATTCCCCCGGACGGTGGCATGCCCGACAGATGTCAACCGTGCCGTCCTTCACAATATACCTCCGGTAATTGTTCGTCATCATAACTTCGTCCATAATAGCACAGACAAAACCTTCGGTTTCCCCAAAGAGGTCACCATAGCGCAGCCAGGATACGGACGCCTTGAAGTCTACATCCGGCCCATGTAGGACCCGATAGTAGCGCCCGTGAAGCTCCTTGCTCTTCCATACCTCCCTGCGATCATTAGTATCTAATACTATAGGTTTGCGCCAGTTCTCATTCGCTAAAGAGAGCGGGGTGAGGCCCTTGTCCACAGAGACCACATCTCGGTGCATCCCCACATCAACTTCCAGGAAGTAGTCCCTGAGACTGCATATCTCACGGTTGTGTAGGGTTTTAGCATTTAAGAAGCCTCGACCTCCACACTTCCGCGGGATATACAGTCTCATTACTGATGACCGTGGGTGATGCATCCGATTTGCGGTCAATAATGAGCGGACCCTCCTATCCAGGGCGTCAAGTTCTGTCTGAGTCCATTTGAGTATGCCGAAAGAGTACATCAAAACCGGCATGACCCAACCGTTGAAGGCGCGCACCTTGTTGCCGCCTGATAAAAGACTATTTAAAACTTTATTAAGGCGGCCAAAGAAGCGTTCCTTCAACAATTGCTTCATGTTGGTAGCATTGATGCCCAACGCTTCCGACATACCCAAATACTTGTAGGTTTCAGTTGAGGAAAGGGACCTAAGGTGTATGGAATCCGAGAGTTGGATTCCCACAGATTCCATAATCTCCCCTCGCTTCACATGCATGACTGCACATTTGTCCACACCAAATTCCATCCTGATGGCACTACTGAAAGTTTTAGTTACCTTCAGTAGCTCTATCAGTTGCAAATTGTTGGGGGCAAAGAGTTTCAGATCATCCATGTAAAGGAGGTGAGATATGACCTGACCACCTCTTCTCAACCGATAGCCCAGCCCCGAACCCTCCAGCAGTGTACTTAGAGGGTTCAAGGCTAAACAAAACCACAGTGGACTCAGACTATCGCCCTGAAATATACCACGCTCGATCCTTATTGGTTCGCTGTTTTCTCGGATCTGCCGACATCCTGGATAGCGTAGGACCGTCCTCCATTGCCCCATACACGACATCAAGAAGGTGCGCAGAGTTGTATCCACTTTATACAATTCCAACACCCTCATGAGCCATGTATGTGGCACCGAGTCATAGGCCTTTTTATAGTCTATCCAACATGCCGATAGATCCCTTCGAGAACGACGAACTTGCTGGTTAATGGCCATATCAATGAGGAGTAGCTCCTTAGTACCACGGGACCCATTCTTACATCCATTTTGAGAGGCAGACATGATGGAATTATTATCAATATGTTCATTGATTTTAACTCTCAAGATAGATGTAAGAACTTTATAGACCGTCGGCAAACAGGTGATCGGTCTATAATTTTTGGGTTCCGTAGTATTACCCGATTTATGGAGCAGGTGGGTTATTCCAGTTGTTAAAAACTGGGGTAACGATCCAGACTCTAAGGCTGACTGGAACTGGGAAGCCAAGCGAACGTGCGATCTTTGTAGCCATTTAATCCAAAAATTGTGCAGTCCGTCCGGTCCTGGAGATTTCCAATTAGGCAACGGACGAACTGCACGAGCTACGTCTTGGGGGCTGATCGTAATTGCCCCCATTTGCGGTATGGGATCACACACTCGCTCAACCTCCCGAGTCCAATCGCCCTCAGTGTGGCTGACAGGCACCGACCAGATGCTGCGCCAAAACGAACACATGGCATCATCATCCGGCAGACGCGCATCAGTCACACCTTGGTCTGGCCGCTCCCAAGCCCTGTAGACCCACCTCTCATCGCTCTGGAATGTGCGGTTCTGGGTGTATCGCTCCATTCGCCGCTTGTACCGACGAATACGGTTTGCCCATGCACATATTTTCTGCTTCAGGAAGTCAATACGTTCTGTGACGCAGGATAAATAATCTCGAGGATCAATATCAGTCCCCGAGAATGCCCGCCTCACAAAACGCATCACTCTAGGGCGAATATTGCCCTCCCTGAAGCAGATTAGCTTGCCGATGAGTGCTCTAGCCCTATCGATACGAAGCTCAATCCTGCACTGCCAAGCTGGTACGACTGGTTTTGGTCGTGCAGCTCCGCCACTGTTGGGAAATTTGACATGAGCTACACGACATGCCGCAACAGCCGCGCAATATAAGATTGAGTGGGTATCGACAAGGTCCTTGCTGCTGTCAAAACAGTTTGACAGCTGCGAATCTAGAGCACACACCAACGCTTTATTTTTGTTGTGCATCGGCAAACGTGGTAGTCGTGGTCTAAGCTCCGGTGGTGTGAAGCGATATTCCCGGAACGCATCCTCCAAAGCACTCCTCAACTGTTCATTGCATTGGGAACTCACGGAAATAGCCACGTCATCATCCACTTCATCAACGCGATCAGGTCGCGGCGACTGCATTGTACTAGATAAACTTTGCGGTTGGACCACAACCGTGTGCTGTGACAAAGCAGGTGTAATATGACTACTCCGTGATTCGAGCCGAAGTCGATCAAGTACAGTGTTATTCAACATATGATTACGTTGTATAGCCCGCACCTGATCCGATAGTCGCTGTGCCGACACGTTGACAGTTGGTTCAAGCACCTGAAACAGAGAGAGCATCCGACCACGGTACGCAGTCAGGTTACTTCCCCCCTCTGTAGCCCCAAAGTATGAGCGCATGACGTTCTCATTAACAGACTGTGTCCATCTCATGCGCTGCACACTTCCACCGGCAGCGGGGACCCTATCAGAAGCCAGTGGGCCTCGGGATCCCAAGCACGTCGGTGGCCGACGTCCTCCCCGTCGTCGAGCAGGTGGTGGCGACGACAGCGGAGAGAAATACTCGTCGCTCGAGCTCGACGCAACTGTCGTGGCCGGTGTGACAGCACTCACAGTGGGGCTGGATTCCGACGGCGGCGAGGCGGAGCTGAGCAACGAGTCCGGGGATGACAATTGTGCATTTTTGCGAGCTCTGGCGCGTGTCAACATTCCTGTTTTTCTTTTACATTTTGACTTGATTTCATGATGACGGTCTTGACAGCCGTCACATTAAAAATTCATAGTTTTCCTACGTTTTTTTCTCATGACGACTGTATTTGCAGTTTGTACTATTACTTCAAAAGTTTTATGGAAATCCTGGTTGATATGGTTTACTGTTAAAATCCAAAAATAGGGCAAAATGGGAAATATAAAAATTTAAATTTTTAGACAGGTCTTGTCGATTCAAGTGTTGCCAGTTTTTTTTTATATTTATATTTATTATTATTTTACATACTTATTACATTATCTCTACAGCAAATAGAGAAATTGTTCTCACAACTCAATCCTCATACTAAATTAATGTTTATGAATGAAACCCATTGTTTTGACAACATGGTAGTCACATCCTCTTTGTAACATGACACGTTTAGTTAGCGCTAACAGACTTCAGATGCGAACTTACTTGTAAATTCATTTAAACTTTTCCCGTTAGCATTGGATGGAACAAAACGCTAACGTCCCTCTAAAAGCCGCGAAATAACAGAAACAACCGTTGAATATGTCGCTGCAATATATTGTGTTGCTTAATTAATTAAAACAACAAAGTTTCAAGTACATTTCCCTTTGACAGAACCCTACGTAATTAGGTTGCACGGTAACTTTGTAAATGACGTTAAGTAACTATGTAGTCGTATCCATTTGTCTTATTATATGGTGTCCTCGTACCTACTTTTAAGTGGCTGTAAAAATAAGTAGGAGTTTTGTGAGTTATAGAGATATTTGTGAAGGAGCTTTCAGGAAATTACTACAACCATATCTATTTCTGCCGCAAAGCAGCGTTGCTGTGTTCCGGTTTAAAGGGTATGAGTGCTAGTGTGAGTACAGGCACGACATTTCAACTATTTCTTAGGTATTGCAGATGTCTATAGGCAGCGGTGACCACTTAACATAAGGTGGGCCGTACTTGTTTGCCACCCAAAGATTTTATACAAAAGATACATTGTAGAGATGTGAACTGAGATAGAGAGTTACATAATGAATAGGTTCTATTTACATACATCTATGTAGTTTTCCATTTCGCCATGTTCCCTAGGGGTGGCGGTTCGGTGACCACAGAACCAGCAGCTGGTGTGCGCAAATGACGGTACTATCAGTCACCGACATGAATAATTTAGACTGGCAGCTATGGTCACAGGATGTTGGTCGCCAGTCAGTTGTGGTTAACATCGTTCGCAAGGACATATGGAATGAAATGAAACGCTTATAGTATAATTTTGGTAATCATTAAATAATGTCTTAGTTAACGGCGCGATAAACGTGGGCACTTATTGCGTCCAAAAAGTATAAGATTATTATCGACTTGAAAGAAAGAAGAAGTTAGCAATTTTTTTTTACTTTAATAATACATTAGTAGTACAATCAACAATGATAAACTTTAAAAACAACAAAAGCCTTTAACAACAAAATAGTAAAAGAAAAAAAACACAGCAAAGTTGTTTAAAAACTGTACCATATCGTAGTTTCAGTCGACCGCAGATACCACGATTTATGTGCGGACACTCGGACAGTCTTCACGAGTCATTGCTCCAAACTTTCCACAGACAGCGATTAAGATTTACAACGGGACTGGTCCTAAATAACTTAAATTGTTGGTAAACCTACTGATCCTTCAGTGTTTCGATAGAAAAGACAATTTATGGACTTGAAGTACTTGAAACTATTTGTTTAGTGACCAAGTTTAGGAGTTGTTAGGTGTTCGTTAGACTGCCCGAAATGCTGGCAATGTTGTAAATGAGATTAAATTGAGTATTTGTCTGCTTGGGTTATAAAAGCTTGAATTATTACCAGCTTCAACTAAGTTTATATTGCTTTCGTTAGTGTCCTATTTACCTTGTATAAATAAATTAGTTTGTAGAGAAATTAATTGCGAAAATTATTAAATTTTTACAAATCTTAAGGTTTTTTAAATAGCTGGTAGAGCGGTGTTTTGAAGGTAAAATGTTTACATATTTTGTGTTACAACCAGTCCAAGCTTTTAGCTTTTTATTGTCACCTCTGGCGCCACTATTCCCATATACCTACATTTCCCTTTACTAATAATTAAAATACTCTAAAGCGAATACATTTATATGAATACGTGTGATGATGTTACATAATCGTAAAGTTAACTATCGCGAATTGGGCGCGCCTTAATAGAGGCGGTAAGTCCCCTCTTTGAGGAGTGGCTGGAGAGGCGCCACGGCGCCCTCACCTACCGCCTGACGCAGGTCCTCACCGGACACGGGTGTTTCGGGAGGTTCCTGCACCTCATCGGGCGGGAGGAAACGTCCGGGTGTCACCATTGTGTGGATTGCCCCGAGGACACGGTGGAGCACACCGTGGCGGTATGCCCCGCTTGGGCGGAGCATCGCCGAGTCCTCGTGGCGGCCATCGGCGGCGGCGAACTCTCGCGTCCGGCCCTGGTGCGAGCCATGGTTCGGAGCGAGAGGGAATGGGATGCAGTCGCCTCCTTCTGCGAGGCAGTAATGCTTGAGAAGGAGGCGGCGGGACGGTTGAGACAGCGGTTCTCCCGTCCCAGCCGCCGCGGTAGACGCTCCGGACGTCGGGAGCCGCGAGACGACTCCCGGCCACCGTAGATACTGGCCTGTGGACGGTGAGCAATGGGTAGCTCACCGTCCTTACGTTGCATAACGACAGGCCGTGTCGACGGCGCGTTCGTGTTCCACGCGCGCCTCAAAGAGATGTCAGCAAAAGGAAGGGGCCACTGAGGGCCGATGCCTGCCGGGGCTGCGGGTTGTTCGCAAGAGATACCGCGCCCCCGGAACGCAAAGGGCACAAGAAGGAACATGGGTGGGTTTTAGTCAGTAAAAGTCTGACACTCCCTCCCGCCCCACCCAGGGCGGGAGAAGTTATTTGATGATTTCCCACCCACCAAAAAAAAAAAAAACTATCGCGAATGGTTCCGTAGTCACTTAGTTTTATAATTATTGTTAAGATAATAGTCTAATTTTACAACCATAATCAAGCTTGGCTTTACCTTTTACGTAGGTAATTTAGTTTATTTATTTAGGTTCTCTAATATACATTAATTGTGAAAGCTCACTTGGATAAAGAGTCTGTTCTTTGACCAGAAGGTTGAGATTTGCAGGTTAAAAGCTGGTACATAAGTGTTAATGGGACATTTCAAATTTAATTCACGTTGTTGTTTTATATTTAAATATGTGTTTTTATGGTTGAAACTTAGTACAAGAGCTATGATAAGTTAGTTGGTAGCTATTTTATGTTTTTCATAGTTTTATATTGTAAATACTTAAGTTAGTTTTGAGAGCCAGCTATCGCATTAGGTAACCTGTGATGATAGTTGTAAGGGAGATTTTAATAAATAAATTAATTTAAGATTTGCTAAGTTAGAAAAGATTGTGAGAAAATGTGAACTAACTATCTGAAATCGAAATTGGAAGCTGATCAACACGACCTACTTTTTATAGCAGGTTTTGAACTAAAGTTGAACACTGGATACGATAACACTTAAATTTGATTACTAATAAGGTTTTCCCCACGACTGAATTCGTGTGAATTTTGTAAGGGATAATGAAATAAAAAGTTTATTTGTTTTTTTTTTTTAAGTTATTGAACTTTATGATGCTAATAGAAACCACTAAGTAAAATCTAGTGCATAACACATAACGTAGTACCCTATTAGCAAAATATTTTTTTATAATTGGATCAGTAGTTGAAACAATCTAACCTTTCAGCTTTATTATATAAAATATAGGTATTGAAAGACAATTTTTTTTTTCCCATAAAAAATCTGTAATCATCAGTCCCGGCACGCATCGGCCCTGAGTGGCCCCTTCAAAAATTGCTGACATCTCTTTGAGGCGCGCGTGGAACACGAACGCGCCCGCCGTCGACACGGCCTGTCGTTATGCAACGTACGGACGGTGAGCTACCCATTGCTCACCGTCCACAGGCCCGCGTCTGCGGTGACCGGGAGTCCTCTCGCGGCTCCGCGCGAGCGTCTACCGCGGCGACTGAGACGGGAGACTCTCTGCTTCAACCGTCCTATCGCCTCCTTCTCTAGCATAACTGCTTCGCAGAAGGAGGCGACATTGATAGACACCTGGATCGGTACCTCTTACGTAACGTAATTTATTTATACGAGATATCAAATTTAGATGTAAAACCACGATTGGTAAGTAAAGTTTAACAATTTAATATTATCGCAAACATTATTTCAGTATTCGTAAGATAACAAAGTAATGACGATTTATCTTGATTCCTCCCACGATTGAATAAGATATGGTAAACATTTGAGATTTATTCCGCTAAATATTTGTTCAATTCCTTTTATGGTAGGTATGATAGATTGCTTGTTGATACTGCTGTGGAATCTTTATAATTTAAAGCTAGTTTTATCGAGTGGAAGAGACGACGTTACGAAATCTGTTATCACGAATACAGCAGAAACATTTTTCATCGCTTGTTAAAATAAATATAGCTGTTCGGCACATTTTGATTATGTCGCTGTGCTATTAGCATATTTTTTAAATAACCAATTTTTATATTAAATAGCCAATTTTTTTAAATAACATAAATAACATCATATAACATAACATCACGCCTGTATTCCACGAAGGGTTAGGCAGAGGTGTAACAATATACACCCATAGTTGACCGGTATGTTTTTAGGTTCCATATAATAGAGAGGGCGAGCTTCGGCCACAAATCCTACCTCCGAGCTGCTACTAAGCATTTCATAGAAAAACCCAATAACACTTTTTGCTTGACCTGGGAATCGAACCCAAAACCTCGAGCGTAGCAGTCGCGCTTAGGACCACTAGACTAATAAGGCAGTTTTTTAAATAACCGACGCAAAAATTAGTCTCATTGGGTGTAATCATGTGGTAAAACTATAGAAAAGAAGAAACCGGACAAGTGCGAGTCGCACTCGCCCACCAAGGGTTCCGTACGTAGGATTATTATAAATTACAAAATTAAATGAATAGTAAACTATATAAATAAGTAGTATATTTATTTACCTACGAAAATTTACTTAGATATCTAGGTAGTAGGTAATTGTAATTATTTTAATTTTTTCGTTTCATCGACTTTGGAAACAAAGAGGGAAACGGTTTTTTTATATTTTTTATTATAAATAAGGAATAATGCGTCGGAAAAATAAATTAAATATATTTTGCAATGTGCACATCAAGCCCTTTTATATGATACCCCATTTGAACTCGTTGCTTATATTTGAAATTTCGACCCTCTTTATAAATATAGACGCCTAGACTTAATTACAAATGTACAGTTTTTTAGATTTATTCTTGTATTTGTGGTCTATAACGATGTTACTCGCCAAATTTCATAGTTCTAGGTCAACGGGAAGTACCATATGAGTTTTGATTTCCTTGAGAGTGTCTCAATATGCGTTTTGTGTTGAATAAACGGCCGTATCTTTTTTTTTACGTATACTTAGCAGTTTAATATTTTCACAACTTTATGGGACCGTAGACCTAAGTATACAGTTTAATTTTCAACTTGATACCTTCACGCATTCCCGAAATAAACGGCCTTGGCAGACAGACAACAAAGTGGTTTTATAAGGGTTCGATTTTTTGCCTTTCGAGGTATGGAACCGATTACGATATCCACCATGTACGATCTTGGGTCTTCATAACTCCTGCAGTAAAATACACCTCAATTTACCTCTTCATAAAAACGAGCATGATATTGTGTTACAATATTACATACAAGCACAAAAACTTATCTTATTAATTAATTTATGACCACGAAGTTGCAAACTCTAACTTACTATACCGTTCCCCTTAGTTAGGCTAACTTCTGAAGCGCGACCGTATGCAAAAACTCACTGTGTTGCAAGCTTTACTAGCAGTAGACGCTAATGATGTCGACCTTTTTCTTTTGTTAGTAACCTAACATGGAATGACGTCACAGAGGTAGGAAATGTACGAAGAAATATTCGCACATTAATAGGCATGGCGTAAGTCGTAAGCCGAGTCTCTTCTGCAAACAACAATGAAATGGATTAACTTCCCTCGTTCTGTCAGGCTGTGGTCATTAGGAAAAGAAGTTCAGAAGGTTCTAATGTTTTTTTTTTTTTTGGTGGGTGGGAAATCATCAAATAACTTCTCCCGCCCTGGGCGGGACGGGAGGGAGTGTCAGACTTTTACTGACTAAAACCCACCCATGTTCCTTCTTGTGCCCTTTGCGTTCCGGGGGCGCGGTATCTCTTGCGAACAACCCGAAGCCCCGGCAGGCATCGGCCCTCAGTGGCCCCTTCCTTTTGCTGACATCTCTTTGAGGCGCGCGTGGAACACGAACGCGCCGTCGACACGGCCTGTCGTTATGCAACGTAAGGACGGTGAGCTACCCATTGCTCACCGTCCACAGGCCCGAAGGTTCTAATGTTGGTGTTATTTTTGCAAATTTATCTAAAATTATTTGCGAAGCTAGTCAACTTAGCATAATTTAAAACTGGTATTCTATTGGTAGCTTGTTATTACAATCTTTTTATACATGACTAGCGAACAGCCCGGCTTATTTTACCCGCGTTAAGTTACGTATTTGGTTACAACGCCACTCCCGTGGGTCGTAGCATGATGTTATATATCCTATATTACTCAGAAATAATGTAGCTAGATATTGGTGTAAAAATGGTTAAAATCGGTCCAGAGCCTATTCGATATAAACAAACAAAATCTTCTCTCTCTATAATATTAGTATAGAATATAGACGTTGGCATCAGAACGTTGGCTTCCAGCGCCATCTACAGTGTCCAACAATTCAATGACTCACTTAAATACACACAAAAAAAACATTAAAATTAGTCCAGTCACTTACGAGAAGTTAAGCGACATATACAGTCAACACTGTTCTAAAGATTAGCCTTTCTGAACTTATCTGTTCCGTGGCGTTATTCTACAATGAGTAGGTTTTCAATTACACACGAGCTAGTACGAGAAAAGGGTGGGACGTATTCAATACGTCTGAGAAACATGGGAGTCTAAATGAGTGTGTGGATTGGGATTGGATTATATTTGATGCTAGTGTCAGCAAGTTGTGTTATAATAATTGGTTTCTATATGTATGGAAAAATTAGTGATAAACAAATAAAAATCAGACTCTCTAATCTGTAAAAATGAACGCTCGTTTGATCGAAGCTCGGGTGAACGGGTTTAGATTTACTTTAAGTTTGAGGTGACCTGTCAATCTAATAATGTAATGGGATGGCTCACTTCGAAGTCACATCACCTAAATTCCACTAGAGAGATTATGACAGAATAGTACTACTGATACTAGAATTTGCGAGGTAATTCAAACTCACTTCACGGGAGGGGGAGATTTTTATAAAATAGAACTGCTATTGAATGGAGTTGATCAAATATTTGAGCTCATAATATGAGCTTAAATATTTAGAGCATATATGTATATTTATATTATTAACTTGTTACTATACTCCGCAAGGGAAATCAAGTACGTCTATTAATTCACTATAATTAATTACCGTTAATTACCGATGATTGGCGTCCATACATTCATGTTGCGTTAGTACCTACTACCGCCTGACATGCAGCATTGCACTTGATCAATATTTACACACAATTTAATTTATTACCTTCCTTCACTGGTGTATTTCTTCACATAGTAGGTAGGTTTTAAAAAAATAACTATATTATTCTCTTTGGTCTTATTGATTTACTAGCTTCTGCCAGCGACTTCGTTCGCGTAGTTTTTCTCTCCCAGATTATGTTACGTTTTTGGTTACTGCTCAGCACTTATTGGTCGTAGCGTGATGTTATATAGCTTATAGCCTTCCTCGATAAATGAGTTATTCAACACAAAAAGATTTTTTCAATTCTAACCAGTCTTCCTGAGATTAGCGCGTTCTACCAAACAAACTCTTCAGCTTTATAATATGCCGATTGACTAAGTTTTGGTCAAAGAAAAATAAAAAGATAATATTAATATGTCATAGTACGAAAGAGTATGAATGACTTTACTAGAGCTAGCAAACACGCTGACGTGCATGACGATACGTCATATTTTTTTTCAACGTATTTGTATTATCAAGATATAATATGGTCACACACATTAATAATGTACCAAAATTACCAACATTAACGCGAATCTAGGATACAGTTGAATATCTATTCAAATCATCTGAAGGACAATTCTATGAATTAAAATCATTTAGATTCAAGTCGCAATCTCATCCCAGCGACAACGAATGTCAAAAAAGAAATTTGAACTAGAGACATTTTTGACAGATTGATATAGTAGCCGCCACGAGTCGATTCGACTGACGGACCAATCGCGTATAGCGTCGGCGCTCCAAAAATCACTAAAAAGAACCCAAAACCCGAAAAATTAACTTGACATTTGTGCTCACGACTCGTGGCGACTAATATACTGAGATTACATTGCGATCGTTACTAAAAGTTAGTAGAATAATGCTCCGTAAATACGGTAATGAAATTTTGACGTGTGTTGAGGGAAAAATTTCCCTCTACAGACGTCAGAATTTCATTATACAAAACCTAATTATCATTACACTAGTAGCGATCTCGTACATAGTTTCCCTGTGGTCCCAAGCTGCTGTCTATTTGCTATACATTGTACCTCGCGCCCGTACAGACTAGCCTTTATGCCTTATTCATATACTGACTCTTCTCGGGGGTGTCACTAAAGAATTAATGACGTAATAAACGATAACTATGTGAGTTTTAATGGTCTCTAAAAACAAGTTTAAATATTTAAATAGAGCGGTTGTTTTCTATGTGTATGTTAACTTTGCTAATGGAAATTGTTATTTTATATTTTTATTGTTTATAAGGAGTAGGTATGCGAATTTTTTGTATAACATGTCTAGGTATAGACTTTAATTAAGTATTCTGTGTATAACTAGCCTTAAAAACTATGTTTTGTTTATTAAATGAGTTACTGATCTTTTAATTGAAAGAAAAATCTTAAAAAAACTCTTGAAACTAAATTCTTTTTAACTGATTTAAAAAAAAGGAGCGTTATGTTTGTTTTCTTTGCAATAATGTACATCGATTACTACGACATTTCTTTGCTGATCTGCTAATTTTTTTTTTGTTATTAACCGGTATTTTTATTTTATATTGCATGGCCAGTATTTCCACTGTCTGGCAGCCCTAAGCCAAACCAAAGTGATGTCCATCATGTGTCTACGTTGATTGTCGAGGAAATTAATCACAACAGTGGAGTAGCAGGGCGCACCGTGCCTTTGTTTGCTTTTTTATTTTATCTGTTCTTTGAACTTACAATATTCATTGTTTGTACACGGACCTTACAAATTATTTGTTCTGTTATGTTGGTGAGGGATGTAAAAAAGTTAATAGTGTTCGTTTTTAATTGTAGAACACTTTCGCGTCGTTTCCTGTTACTGCTTTATGTAGGAGAGGTACGTGTTTACCGTTTTATTTGTGTAAATTGAAGGAATGTTTGAATTGAAAACAATACAATTTAAAACTAACAAGAGTCTTCCTAATATGGCATACCATTAAAAAAGCATAAAAAATAATACCAGCCTATTATTGTCCAACAGAGAAAAGAGCTCTAGTCATACAGAGAAGGCATGAGCATAGATCACAACACTTGCTCACTACGGATTGATTTCAGACTTACACTAATTAGTTCAGGTTTTCCTACGATGTGCTTTACCGATGTCAGTGTTGTCTAAGATAAAATTGGAAAATACATAATAATATGAATTGAAATAGGTTACATTGTTATTAGGGGTATCACGACGTATACAATATTACAGTGTGCAATTTAAAAACTAAATTACAAAAATATTATAACACTTAGCATTCAAATTTCGATAACTAACTTTTACTAGACCACACACTCTGCATAATAATAACCTGACGCCATTAGCGTACCAAGTAATATCGTAATTGAATATTACCTCACAATTTTTCTAAATAGGTACAGTCAGCATTAAAGGAATAATGTCAGAGCTCATCGATTCGATTGAGCTGTTGACGTTTATTGCTAAATAAAAATGAAGTGTTTTTTTTTGTTATTGAATAGCAAATGGTTTTTTTTTATTGAATTGAAATAGTGTTTTTTTTTTAATTAAATTTTCTGCTCGATCAAAAAATATAAATTATACGATTTACGGGAACTTTTGAATTGTCAAGGAGCTGGTCAGTCAGAAACATGATGCTAGTTGCTTGCTCCCAACATATTATGCTGATTATTGAAGAACATAATTTAGGACTTTGGCATAATTATGAAGTCGTGGCCAGAAGGTATTCGTGTATGAATCTGCACCTGTTGAAATATTTCGATCACTATTCCAGATACAACACAAAAATATATTTGCACCACAAAACCATCGACTAACTGTCCGAAACTTATTCGCAGTATCGAAGAAACTTAAGCATTGTTATCGCGAAAACTTTCGTTATTTGTTCTGTTAACGATAATGTTGCGCGATATTAGTTCGAATAAGTAATAATTAATTGCGTTTATATGTTGTTTATCTCTGGTACAAGTTCGATATTATCCGCGTGGTTAGATGGTTAGGTCTTGTGTTGGAAGTGTGATATTTAACTAGGTTTTGGAGCAAATTACACGATATTATTCTATTCATATTTAGTTATCTTTCAGTTATAGATATCTCTTTTTTTTAATGGGAAATGATCAAATGACTTCTTCTGCCCTGGGCGAGGCGGCAGTGACCGTCAGACTCTTACTGACTAGAACCTATCCGTGTACCTCCTAATACCCTTTGCATTTCAGCGTCGCGGTAACTCTTTCAAACAAATTCCGCAACCCTTTCAGGTACTGACCCAAGCGGGCCGCGTCGACGGTGGCCGGGAATCGCTTTGCGACTCCCGACGCCAGAGAAGTCTTCTTCGGTTGCGGCGGCTAGGGCATGAGGTTTGCTTCTCCCTCACGAGGGTCCGCCTCCTCCTTCGCTAGGATTACTGCTTCGCAGAAGGATGTAACTGATTCCCATTGCCCCTCGCTCCGGGCCATGGATTGAAATAGGGACGGACGCCAGAGGTCGTAAACAACCATTATTATTAGGGTTCAAGCTAATTGTCATCTACCGGCTACAAACAGACTCCGGGCTGCTAATAAAAAATCTGTAGTCTAGTAATCCAAGACACCTTCCCTGATCTGGAATTTAGATCCACGTATGGCATTTGAATGGGTTTGGAAAGAGAGAAAATTGGCAACAGTAGGACACGATTAACAAGAACCTCCTCTTTTCTTGAAGTCGATTAAAAACTTCGAAACATTAGTATATTTTGGTCTAGTTGCTTATTTATACCACTATAGGCTGTCCGCCCACGATCGATTTTTGACAGATTTCTTTGTCGGCGAGAAGAAATCTGTCAAAAATCGGTCGTGGGCGGAGACGCTTTAGGATGTTTTTTAAGGTTCACCTGAAATAGAAAAACGTAAGGTATACATATTTTTTTGTATCTACCGTTTTATTCAACTTGTACATCAGTTTATAAACATGTATTATGAATCATGTATTTACGAGTGATGTGATTATAAAACAGATTGCAATGATTTACATAACTGGTACATATGCATCAATCACATTCTTTTCCCTTACAAGGCAGACAGTACGTAGGTAGTGTCTCGACATGGTTTCCATTTTTTATGTCTGAGAAGGTTTACTTATACAATGTGTTAGTTTAAACAAGGAACATAAATAAATAAATAAAAACACATGTTGTCGAGTTATGCAAACATAAATGTATGGAGCAGTTAATTTTTTTAGATTTTACGGTCCTCCTATAGTAAAAGTTTTACATTTTCAAGAGTGTTGCACTCCCTAAAAGAAAGTACCTTGTTTACCCTAACAACCTGTATAACAATAATTAAATAAAAAATAATGCTAAAGAAAAAATACAAGGCGTTTTGAATCCAGTCGGTAAGTTAGAACTAACAGAAACACTATAGGGAAAATATTATAATATAAAACTGAAGGGTCACTAATTGACTCATTGACGCAATCTCGAAAAGTGACCTAATATTTATGAACCTGATGAAGCTATGAGCCGGATTTTTATAGGTAGGACAACTTAGCTAAGAACATATAATGCTATAGGGCTGAATAAAAGGGGTCTTTGTATTTCACGCGAACGAAGATATAGGTATAAATCTGATAAGTATCAAATCCATGACAAGTTAATTCATGGCACGCTGTTCCATAAAGTCGAGAATATGCATAAATGTTAAACAGCTTAATAGGCCCACAATGTTAAAACAACTTTATGTGAATTAAAGCTGGATCGTATGAAACTAATTATTCCGGTTTTATGGAAAAAGCGTGCTTCAACTAGAGCAGTGTATCATTCGACAATTCAATTAATCAAGATATCGCTAACAATAATTTAATTTCTTTGTCAGAATTCGCATTAGTGTGCCTTATTAGCAATTTTCTCTGAACAATGATTTACAAAATTATTTACTCGTTGAAAGCAAATGGTTTGGAGACATGCGATAGCTGAAGAAAGTGCTATAATATATAGAGACATTATTTTGAGTTATCATTTCAGTATACAGTTATGATTCATATTATAGTATTGTACAGTTTAAAAACAAAGATTGTGTTTTGGTTTGGTTGAACGCGATAATCTCCAGAACTACTGTTCCAATTCTGAAAATATTTTTCGTAAATAGGAAACTATGGTATCCCATATACTATTCATACTAATATTATAAATGCAAAGGTAACTCTGTCTATCTGTCTGTTATGCTTTCGTGACTAAATCACTGAACCGATATTTTATGAAATTTGGTACGGGGTGAGTTTGAACCCCCAGAAAGAACAAAACCGACATTTACGCGTACGAAGTCGCGGGCAAAAGCTAGTAGGCTATATTTTAGACGGATCAACTGGCTCAATATGCGGCTGCACCTTAATACTGGCCTAAAACAGGGAACGTCACTTGTAAATGTGTACAAACAAAAACACAAAATTAAAAATTTTAAATAACCCCCGACAGAAGAATAAAAATCCCTACCGCTGCTAACAAAAGAGCTGATAGCTTTGAAACCGCTAAACAGATTTCCATCAAACATAGCTAAGAACACTCCTGACTAATTCACTTTTCAAACAAAAAAAAAGAAATCGAAATCGGTTCATGCGTTCAGGAGCTACGATGCCACAGACAGACACACACACACAGACACGTCAAACTTATAACACCCCGTCGTTTTTGCGTGTGGGGTTCAAAATAAGAACATCGAAACAAAATTTCGCATAATTATATACAATTATTAGTAAGGGCTAAAGAGATGTCATTATAGTGTAAACTCTAATCAGTCAACGCGTCAATCAATTATGCGTCTCCCCTCTGTTCAATGTAGTGAGTGTTCCATTGTTATTATACTATTTGCATGTACACATAATATCTATAATACATTATAATTATGTTTATGACACATGTGACATGAGCTTTAAACTTCGGGTATGATGGTACGAGTTGATTAATTAAATTTGAATTTAGACAAAACAAAAATTAAGGTAAACTTACACAAATGTATTTAAATATGTTTATTTATTGTCAAAATGACCTTATT
Organism: Caradrina kadenii; assembly: GCA_947462355.1. Lineage (NCBI taxonomy): Eukaryota > Metazoa > Arthropoda > Insecta > Lepidoptera > Noctuidae > Caradrina > Caradrina kadenii. Next base: position 5,555,895 of record OX381684.1, on the reverse strand, counting down.
TTGACTATAAATAAACATACTTAAATACATTTTTTGTATATTTCTTCACATAGGTACCTAAAAAAACTATCATCATCTACTTAGCCTTTTCCCAACTATGTTTGGGTCGGCTTCCAGTCTAACCGGATGCAGCTGAATACCAGTGTTTTACATGGAGCGACTGCCTATGTGACCTCCACAACCCAGTAACTGGGCAACACGATACCTCTTGGTCAGACTGGGTGTCAGACTTTCTGGCTTCTGACTACCCGTGACGACTGTCAAAGATCTACGAATGACAGCCGGGACCAACGGCTTTACGTGCTTTTCGAGACACGGGAGTGTCACACCACCAACTTCCAAACTTTGGGCCGCTTCTGAGCAAACCCTAATGGAAAAACCCAATTTCACTTTTGGTCCGACCTGGGAAGCGAACCCGGGACCCCACGCTCATCAGTCGCGCTTGCGACCACGAGACCAACGGGGCAGTCAAATATACCAAAACTATAAGTTTACTATTTATGAAAAAAAAAACAATCCTGATTGACTGCTGATTAATAATGAGTTTTTTTGTTTGTTTCAGGTAAGAGTTGATGTTGTTCGATTTAAGTGGAAATTATTTGCAAAGTTAAGTACAAAGCTACAAGCAAAACATTCATGCGATCAACGTTCCTGTAGAAAAGGTAAGTAACAGTATAATTTTAGTGTTGTAATTACACGTGACGTTTGTCGTCCTGCCGTCGTGTGTGGGCGGTAAGAGTATCGCACCGCGCTTTCGACGTGTCAACTTAATGCAAAAAGACAACCGTTCGTGTGCAGTCCAACGCCCGTACTGCTCCAGTGCTGCAACAGCCAAACGTATAAATAAATTTACGATTATCGATTTTATTCTTCTGAAGAAAAAGTACATATTATTTTATTTGTATTTTTTTCTTTACTTGCGCCTTCAGAGATTTATCAAATAGTCAATATAGCGCAGTCACCATTAGCAAATACATAACTGCAGAGCTATTCTGTAAAAAAAAACCCTTGGTGAATTTAGGTGACATCCCTCAATGTGAGCGATAAATCTCTAGTATCACACAGAAAGCTCATCTCAAGCCCACATCAACTTAATTCACCGAAGGATATTTTTTACGGAATCGACCGTTAGCTCATGCATACGGCTATATAAAAATCCAATTTGGCGTAAAAAAATAAATTAAGAAGAACTGCCTCGTTAGCCTAGTAGTCCCAAGCGCGACTGCTACGCTAGAGGTCTTGGGTTCGATTCCCAGGTCGAGCAAAAAATGTTATTGGGTTTTTCTATAAAATTCTTAGTAGTAGCTCGGAGTTAGGATTTGTGCCCGGTTAATGGCAATAGGCTCGCCCCCTATTACATGGGACCTAAACATACCGGTGAACTGTTGGTGTACATTATTACCTCTGCCTAACCCTTCGGCGAATACAGGCGTGATGGTATGTTATGTAAAAAAATTAAGATCCAGAACACAGTCGTGATTGTATTTTATTTAGACAATAAACAATAAATATTTCCAATAGTAGGTTTCAATATTTATCGTTTTACTATTTAATTGCCGTAACATGTCTACAACCAAAATAGTAATAGGAAATACTATAATCTTCAGAACAAGGTCTTCATCTTCGTATTTAGTCACCGTGTGGGTGTCTGTTGTAGTAAAATACTCATCACGAGACGCTTTTATATTCAAGTTATAGTTATCTGATTTTATTTACACGTTCTACACGTCTTTAAATGTAACTTCTTGACAATTCAAAAGTGCCTGTAAACGGTCTACTTGAAATAAATGTTTTGACTTTGACTTTGACTTTTGACTTTAAAGTATTGTGAGCTTTCCGGGTGGTAATCCACGAAAAGAAGGCAGTAGGTTGCCTAACTAGGCGGCTAACTGTGGCGCGTGCTTTGGATCGTTCGGCTCCCTTTAAAATGGTTGAGCTAAATGGTGCTGATCCTCGCGTCATGTTTGTGAACGGGCGCTGTCAGTTGGGATCACACATCTTTAGTACTTTTTTATTCAACTTCATTGATTTTCACATATAGAAGCAACGAGAATATTGTAACCAAGATTTTGTAAAAACCAAATTGGAAGAAAAGAGTGTCCCTGGAGTTTCTTGCTCGTTCTTCTCCATAGAGACCTACGCTTTGGAACGAGCAAATAGCTTCAACTTTTAAATGTAACTTCTTGACAATTCAAAAGTGCCCGTAAATGGTCTAATCGAAATAAATGCTTTGACTTTGACTTAGGTTGCGGAATTTGTTCTAAAGAGTCACCGCGGCCGCCGTCGAACGCAAAGGGCATTAAGAGGAACACGGATGGGTTTTAGTTAGTAAAGGTCTGACACTCTTTTCCGCTTCGCCCAGCGTGGAATAAGTCATTTGATGATATCCCATTCTTAAAAAAAATAGGATGCCTAACTAATATCTAGCAGAATAAAAAAGACGTTGATCCTTACTAGGAATTTTTCCTGTACCCTGAGTGCGTTTACAAAGATCTAAACTCACATACCCAAACAAGGAATGATTTGTTTGTCATACAAATTATTTGAAACGAATCGAACCCGTAACACGCAGCGTCAATCGCTAATCCACTGCGCCAACGGTGTCGTCAAAATGTTGTACAATGTATGTTGAGTTGTCCTTCTTTTACCCTACATTCATCTTTTATTTTTCTGCATAGAAATAGTTCCTGACCCAGTGTACTTAATAATATGCTTATGTCTGAAAAAAACTTCCAGTTAGGAGACAAGCCGCAGGTAAAAACTAGTTGCTTATACTATACATACCTTCACACCTGTTTTCCCCGAAGGGTTAGGCAGAGGTGTACCAATGTACACCCACAGTTCGTCGGTATGTTTGGGTGCCATGTAATAGGGGGCGAGCCTATCGCCATTAACCGGGCATAAATCCTAACTCCGAGCCGCTACTGAGAATTTCATAAAAAAACCCCATAACACTTTGTTCGACCAAACCAATTGAACCCAAAACCTACTAGAAGCACTAATTATACAGAAATTTTATTTAGAACTTATGACCAGGTTTCCTACCGGTAGGTAACGTACAAAAGGTATGGGACCTGCAGATCAGGTGCTCTATTGTGTGGTGTGCATTCTACCGGAGATCCCGGAGTCCGCCCTACATAATTATAAGTTCAGGACTGGCGACGTATGGTTTTAATCCTTGACTGTCTGCCTTTACCTTACCGTGACGGTATAAGTTATTTCTTTATGCATAGGGTAGGGTTTAGTTCAGCCAAAATGAACCAAACCACGTCAAACACATTTGGCATATTAATTGGACACAGTTGGACGTAGTTAATTAAATTTTTAAAGATCGGGTTGGGTTGGCTGGTTTTGGCAGAATTAAACTTAATTGACAGAAAAAAAATGGTGTAAAATATTGTCATGGGTTTGAAATCGACCAATGTGACTTATCAATTTCTTTCCTGGACATTACCGTCATCGTTAAAGCAAAATATCTTGAGGAATCCTGGACATTATATAGATATACATAAGTCTGAAATCGCATTGTATGCCTTCTGTATTGAGAAGAGGCTTTTGCAATGCAGTAGGACAATAATAGGCTGGTATTATTATAATTTATTTAATTACAATACAAATATTTAAATTTCATTTTTTAAAATATTCATATTTAAAAATAGTAGCCCACCGGCATCGGGAACAGGGTCTAATAGGCTGGTATTATTATAATTATATAAGGTACAATACAAACAGACCTACATATTTTGAATGATCCAATTGTTATTAATAGGAACTCGGCAGTGCTCGTGCCCATAAAAGTGTTGAAAAAACGTTGTGTTGAATCATCTTGTGAAGGCCATAGACAATAATAATATTTACTGGGGTCATAATAAATCTAAAGAAGAATTCTGTTCCTTTAAAAAATATATGCAGATGAGCTCAGTAAAAATGAAATTATTAATAAAAAAAGTTATAAACTTTTAATTAAAAAAAAAAGCTTGTAATAAGTTGCCTTCACCACTGTTGATTGACAATTGACGATTGTGTTTTGTTTTTTTTTCTTAATACCTGGCTAGTTGACTGCCGCTGCCCAGTCTCATATAGTAACGTATGTGACGGTATGATTTACTTGCACAAGTCAGCGATTTTTGCCTATAAATGGCTGAGATACTTGCACTAGTTCATCCCACACACGGTAATGCGTACTTGCGGAATTTACTATTCTTTATCTATTTAGCACTAAGTATAGCAGTTAAAAGTTCTATTACAAACATCGGCGAATCGAGATAAAATAGTCTCCATTTAATCTTTATAACGGAGTAGTCTTCTAAGACCACCCATGTAGCAGATTATAGATGCGCCGGTAACTGTGATAGTGAACATTTAACTACGTCCTAATTTATAGCATTCGTATGCGTATGCGCACATGAATCAAAGCTTAATAAGCTCTTCATGGATTCAGTATTCATTTATTCCATAGTAATAGTTCCTCTTTTGATTTATGAATGGGATCTTTAAGGTAGAATAAAATTATTGGTAAAATTTGCGCTTATTTTAAGTTTTGTTCCTGTTCTGCAAAAATTTTAAAATAGAACGTTGGACTATATTGTTGAAAAATGTCAAAACATTGTTCCAGTTACCCATGCTAAAAATCGAAAATTAGCCGGCAAAAAAAACATGTGTTGATTTTATTTGGGCGTTGTTCTACAAACAATTCAGTATAAAAATATAAACGAATAGGTATATGCCAAAACATCCGTGAACATTCATAATAGTGTCAATACAGGCGCACGATGACCGCGTCTGAGTCACGCGCATCCTTGACATACCTTACCGGTCAATTTCTCGACGTTTAACGTATAAACTAATTAAATGCGTCCATCATGTACACAAATATTATTATTATGCTGCAGGCATTATTGATCATGTATGTTTATTTCTCCTTTGTTGCTTGCTGCAACTGTTGAGAGTAATAGCTCAAAATAACTTAGGAATATGGCCCCCAACAAAGTTCAATCATTTATTAATTTCTTACATCTTTCTTCTTACAAGATTTTTCAGAAGCCAAGAAATTTTGAATTAATAAGCCAGAGACGTTGAAAAGCACATTGGGTTGATGATCACGTCAGAATTAATATAGAAAGTTTGACAGAAAGGAAGGAAGGCCTATATATAACAGTGGGTGATTCAGAACTGAAATGACGATTATTGATATTTATTCTGAAAACTTATAGTTTTGGTATATTTGACTGCCCCGTTGGTCTCGTGGATGCAAGCGCGACTGATGAGCGTGGGGTCCCGGGTTCGATTCCCAGGTCGGGCAAAAAGTGTTATTGGGTTTTGCCATTAGGATTTGCTCAGTAGCAGCCCGGAGTTTGGAAGTTGGTGGTATGACACCCCCGTGCCTCGGAAAGCACGAAAAGCCGTTGGTCCCGGCTGTCATTCGTAGATCTTTGACAGTCGTTACGGATAGTCTGAAGCCAGGAAGTCTGACAACCAGTCTAACCAAGAGGTATCGTGTAGCCCAGTAACTGGGTTGTGGAGGTCAGATAGGCAATCGCTCCATGTTAAACATTGATACTCAGCTGCATCCGGTTAGACTGGAAGCCGACCCCAACATAGTTGGGAAAAGGCTAAGAAGATGATGATGATTCTAAGTATAAATAGGTAAAAAAAACAGTCGAAACGTCTTTTTTAAACTTAATAACAATGGTGATGAGGATGATTATTATTAAATGATTTGATAATTTATATTATTGTCTTTACTGTACTAATTATGATATGGGAAATTGTTATCTTGCAATTTTCAAACAATTTTCCGTTTACATAATTCATTGTAAGTATATATACGTTTTTGGAACTTGGAAAACGCATGTCTAACTATGATACGAGAGACTAGCTAGTTTGTTCATTAGTAGCCTAGCAGCATTATGAGATCTGGCATTATTTTATATTATTTTTATATTTATTTCATTGTTCTCTACGAAGCATGAGCTAAGTGAATATAAAGCGTCGCGATGTTTTGATAAAATCTACCTTTGTGCCTTTGAAAGTCTCCTTCAGATCTTTCATCAGATTACGAATGAATTTTATCTCTTAAAGATGTTTCTTATCCTTTCTCTCCTTGTCTTATTATTCATAAAGGAATGAAAAATTATTTTATTTTAAATAACTCTTTCGATATTAACATGCAATTTGAATACTCTGAGTTTGGGCACTAGACTCATGATGTGGCCCACATTTACATATCCAATGTTTATTTATATAGCATCAATTGCACCAGTTCTACTTACCTTCCCACGTGTTGATGTCATATCGTTGGAGCTTCGTAGTAATCTATGTTGATACATTCAGTCAGCACTATATATTTATGTTTAGACTGGCTGTAGAACGCATCGACGTTTTGGTATGAACCTCCTTGGCCTGTTTTGTTTAAAGGAATAATACAGGGTGGAAGGGATATCGTAACCCACAGCGCTAACATTTTTCGTCAGTTATTTAAAAAGAAACCAGTGTTTCCATACATTTTGACCATGTAGGTGTTTCACTTTTGTGTGGAACAGCTGATATATTATTTTAATTCCCATACCATACCATCACGCTTCTATTCTCCGAAAGGTTACGCAGAGGTATACCGATGTACACCCACAGTTCGCCGGTATGTTTAGGTCCCATGCAATAGCAGGCGAGCCTTTTGCCATGAATCGGGCACAAAACCTAACTTCGAGCTGCTACTGAGAATTTAACAGAAAAACCCAATAGTACTTTGCTCGACCTGGGAATCGAACCCAAGATCTCAAGCGTAGCAGTCGCGTTTAGGATTATTAGGCTAACGAGGCAGTTTAAAAAATAATCTACGGAAATTCCATCCTGGCGGTATCGTAAACTGAATTAATGGTAAGTTTTCGTTAGGATATATTCCATCGTGTATTTTGATTGCACTTTTGTCTGGATCAGCTAAATAACCAAAGTAAAATATACCACACATATTATTATTATTATTGGTATTTTATTATTGGTATTTCTCCACTTACGTATTTTTATTTTTCTCTCCTCTGTATATTTTGTTTGTATGTATGTATATATGTATTTAGTATTATATTTTATTCCTGGAAACTTTCTATTCTTTGCACCTACTATGTTTTAACTCTGCATCACCTAAGGTAGACTGGTAGAAAATATCTAAGGTATTAAGTCCGTCTTTGTACATTTTTTACATTATGTGCAAAAAGTTTTAATAAATAAATAAAGTTCCGTCACTGGGGGTCTAAAATCTTTGAACTGAATCCACGTTATAGTTTTATTACTGATCTCTAATGTATTTAGTACGTACTTAATAAGCAAACGCTTGACACTATACGGTTCCTAACTTGTGTCTGGTCAGTCACGAAATTTTTTGTTAGTAAAAATGTAGGAAGGTTATATTTGCTTATTTTTTGTATGAAATGTATAAATTATATCAAAGTTTGTTTTGTTAGCTGCCTGTTTGCTTCTATATAAAAAAGTGTTAGTAGTACGTGTGTTTGTTAGAATTATTTTGCCAGTTGAATAAATATTATTTTATCATAGTAATCGAGGTAATGTTATTGAACCTTTAAACTGGGTTTTCGGCGAATCCATGTAAATAAATTCTAACACTCAGACATTTCTTTTGATTTCGATTAGTTAGGATTTTGAGCAGATTCCAGCAAATTGTTATTTTATCATAACGTTCTTACGACGTTCTAACGTTCTTTCAATGGATACAGTACCTGGAATCCATTGAAAGTCCACTGTACTGTAAGACCTACATAAGTTTCTACAAAAAATTTAAAACTCAATGTAGGCAGGTCCTTAAAGCTCTCTACTTGACGCGTCATTTGTGATCCAATGAATTTTTTTCTTTTTTCATTGGATGGCAAACAAGCCGACGGCCCATCTGATGTGAAGTAGTCCCCGCCGTGTGTAGTTGCGTAGTAAAGACAAAGCTAACATATCTCATATGCCTGTAATTCCACCGGCACCCATACCCTTTAAACCGGAACACAGCAACGCTGCTTTGCGTCAGAAATAGGAATGGTGGTAGTACTTCCCCGGATAAGCTTCTTCACAAAGAGCTTTACTACCACCACTAAAAAATCTTTATATTATTATTAATATACGTTTATTTATACATAAAACCTTAAAGATCATAAGTACAAGACTGTTAATGTTTTGTTGCCAAATAACAGCGTACGAATATTCAAAATTAAATGAGAAAATTTAATAACATTATGACCCTCTATTATATCCTTTAGCCCTAAGAAAACGGTTTTAGAAATCTTTTTATAAAACCGGTAACGCACTTCACAAGTAGCATTGAACGCCCCTTTAAAATCGTTTCGCTCCATCACAGCCAATTACGTGTCTCTAGCAGTTTCACGGCTAAATTAATTAGGAACGGTGTAAAATTGAGGATTTTATTAGATCATAAAATGGGCGTCTTTTGGAGAAAATTTGCATTTTGCAACTGCATTAAGCTTTTTTGGGAAATAATTTTATTTATCGAAGCATAGATTTTTATTTACAACAAGCTGTAAAGTTGTTCATGACTAATAAATAATACCTACCTAAATATAATTAAAAATGGTAAAAAATAATATATTACAAAATATTTACCTAAGAAAATAATTATATTAATTTTTCTAGGTACTTATATATTTTCAGTTTTCATTTCTTTTCGTTCCGAAATTGGCTAACACACTACCGCGTATCTAGATGTAGCTACCTGTAATTAATAGACTCCTATGAGTTTGTATTGAATGTTGTTATTAAATATTTACTGCCTCTTTTTTTTTTTTTTTTTTTTTTAAGTTAGATTTAAAAAACCCTTAATAATATCAAAAAAGAAACTAAAACTAAATGGCATAAAAAAAACTCCTACGCATCGCCGTCAGCCGGAAAAGTGCCCAAAAGAGACGCAAAGCATTGTCATCCAACGTGGCGGCATTGCCACGTTGGATGGCAATGCTTAACCACAAACGACCGCTGTAACACACTCCTTACAGGTGTAAGGAGTCTAAAAATGCGCACTGAGGCAAATTATTGAGATCTTGGGTCGTGATGGATGTGGCGTTCTATAAACTATATATTATTTACTTTGCACTTTGTATTAATTAAAACCACTGTGCAACCATATAACATTATATTACTTTTCACAAGACAAAGGATAAAAATATAGATCGAAGAACGCCACATCCATCACGTCCCAAGATCTCAATAATTTGCCTCAGTGCGCATCTTAAGGGGCAGTGTCGTAATTAATTATGCACCGTGTACTACCATTCGCACTGTTTTAATGCATCAATATGTATTCATAGCCCAGCTTCATTAACTTGTGCGTCTCAACGGCACGCTTTTAAACGCACAACTGATATAAATTTCATAAAATCGCCGTCCAGAGATATGAATGAAACAAATTGTTTTTTCCTTTTCATTATTCGCTACTGTTTTTATATTTTACGGGAAAACTATTTTAATATTTTCAGCGTACATGTTTGTTACGTGATTGTAGACTTTTTTCAATAGTAATATGTTATGGATTCAAAGTTTTTACACACACATACCATCACGCCTATATTCCCCGAAGGGTTAGGCAGAGGTGTAACAATGTACACCCACAGTTCGCCGGTATATTAAGGTCCCATATAATAGGGGGCGAGCCTATTGCCATTAACCGGGCACAAATCCTAACTCCGAGCGGTTACTGAGAATTTCATAGAAAAACCTAATAACACTTTTTGCACGACCTGGGAATCGAACCCAAGACCTCTAGTGTAGCAGTTGCGCTTAAGACCACTAAGCTACCGAGGCAGTCAAAGTTTTTACAACTTCCAATATATTGGCATTATTTGGAGCTACTCGTTTGGCTTTATTCCACAAACGTATCTCAATACATCCTTTTATTAAATACTAGCTTCTGCTCGCGACTTCGTCCGCGTAGATTGTTCACTCGCTTTAGGTTACACCTTTGGTTACTGCTCTCCACCTATTGGTCGTAGGGTGATGTTATATAGCCTCTCTCGATAAATGAACTATCCAACACAAAAAGATTTTTTTTTTTTTCAATTCATACCAGTAGTTCCTGAGATTAGCGCGGTCAACCAAACAAACAAACAAACTCTTCAGCTTTATAATATTAGCATTGATAACTTTGACATAATTATTTTATTTGTAAGTGGGATATCCAATATCAAACGTAAATACCTTCTCAGTGAACAAAGAAGTAGTTCTACCAGCCTGTTTATGTCTCACTGCAGGACATAGGCCTCTTCTCATGCAGGCTGCCTTCGAAAGTCACGCTAAATGTAATAGCCACATTTGGAATAGGAATAAATATTTCGTCTGGTCGTAAATAAATTTTACTTTCATACGAACGTTAGCGAGCCATTCTATGTAATGACCAACTCGTTTCAACTGACCTTTTTTGCTATACGACTCACGATTGCGTCCCATAAAAGGCTATGTCCAGATAACTTTATTCCACATAATGCGTCCCCATCCCTTTGAAAAGGAAAGTTGTATAACATTTTTTTGAGATCGCTTCCCTTTTAAGGCTCTGGCAGTACTTTTTATTGCAGAAATGGATGCGAAAAGGAATGTTCTTCGACAATATCAAAGGGTTTGCCGACGTTGTGGTGGTATATTTTTATTTAAAACTCGGCGACGCGACGTTCCAATAAATTGTTTAAATGTCTTCTACTTAATAGAATGAAATATGTTCGATAGATTGAATGGGTATTCAAGTTAAGAGGAAAATCGATTAATAATTGGATGAGAAAAACGGTAGCAAAACAGTGGCTGTTTTGGTAAAAGGGCATGCACCTTTCGTGTGGTATTCCAAGTAATTAACAGCCGTCGCCTCGGTGACCGAAGCCCAATAAAAACACGTCCAAAATTGCATCCCGCATGTAGGGTTCCAAGTTCAAATTAAACTCGTCGGCCGGTCGGTAGTCCTGCAAGGCGTGCGCGCTCGCTGTTATTCGAGGCAGGCAGTGCGCCGGCGCCGATGTTTCCGATCGGACGATTGGATAGCGACGTAGACGCGTGCGCACTGCGAAAATACCGCAAATATATTACCGTCGCGATTGTGAAAAGTGCTCACCCATCTCTTTGCACAGTGTCCTTTTAACCGATTAAAAACCCTGAGTGATTTTAATTTAGAGTGCATTTTGTGTCAACCGTGCAAATTTCGTGATTTTGTGCTATTACTGTGACCAGTTTAGAACTCAATTGCTTTATGTGTCTAGGTATACAGGCGCTATCTTGCTTAATTAAAGTTCGCTGACCTTTCGGAAACAAGTAACAACTGTGCCACCATCATATTTCGTCACACCAACTGCTACAGTAATATCATCATAGGTACAACACTGAATCACAATAGTGGAAACATGTTTCGAACTGAACTAAGCGATGTTAATAAATCGAATGACCTAATCGACACCTACTGACTGATTATTAATACGAGTCCTAATAATTTGTCTGGGAGGTTTAAATTCGTCGTGGAATTAATGCCTCCTACCATTCTGTTAAGTAGGTATAAAAGTTTCAAATGTCTGCCTACAGTCACATCTCCAAGAATTACGAGATGCAACGGACGTATGTTTCCAGGAAGTTATTACCTTCTTACGACAATGACTTTATTTCATCAGAGAGGTCTTGTGCTGTTTAGAACTAACCCTCATAATAAACTATAACTGTTTATTTATTGGCTTTCGACTTTATGTCGAACATTTTATACTTATCTAATATGATAATGTGTTATTTTGTAGTCATTGTTCTTAGTAGTGTTATTGTTTATACTCGCATACCTACGAGGAACCTGATTACGGTCACTGTCGTCAGCACTTGCATCGTATTGCTATAGTCAACGTTTTTATAATAAGCCTACTTTTAGGTATCTATTGTCTTATTTTTTTTATCGTACGATTCATACGCTTTTAGCCACTGAAGTTCAAGGGTTTGTTATAATATTGAACAGCCTACGCGTGCAATTAAGTTTTTAATAGCTTTACGACAAACTCCTCCCAATCCATTCGTGTTAGATATAAATTCAATATTGATTAGCCTATAATCTCTCTTGTTTTGTGCTCATTGTCAGCTTTCAGAGAAAGCCTATACTTTCTTCAGTTCTTAAACAAAACCTAAGCTTTAGAGAACGTTTAAACAAAGCCTATACTTTCTTTGCAAATTGATGCTAAGCTTTTTGTCTGTCTGGGATTTAGAAAGAAAACGAATCAAATTTCTATAACATAAATTTCTATTACACTCTTTTCCTTCTATGTATGGGAACAATTTCATTACCTACTTAAATTGCTAGAGACTTCATGTACCATTTGATCGTTTCCATAAACTCTGCAATCAATTAAGCTAAATTTCCAATTTAACTTATATTTGATGCAATTCGTTGTCACCCCTGTATCTTGATATGTGACACAATCATAAACTTTGAAAATAAAAATTATTAGAAACGATTTAATTGATATTGCTGCTGACACATTACACTATAAGTACTAGACATGTAGTTAAAGTTGATTGCAGTAACAATTACTCTGCTCCAGATTATGAAATCGTCGTCTTAATTGAAATTCATAATGATAGAACAATAAAGACGGACTCAAGCTTTATTGTCTTGTAGACAACGAAGATTTGGCACACACAGAGGCAGAGATTATTTCATGATTCTTTTTAAGTTGAAATTGTTTGACAAGAGGTAATAAGTATAAACGTTTATTATAAAAAGATTAATTTATAATACTTCTTACAGGCATCTTAGAATTTTATCAAAGACTAGCTTTTACCCACGCCTTCGTTCGTGTGGAAGTCAAAGACACTTAATTCACTCTTGTCGCAAAATCCATTTTTGCCAGACCTGACAAACAGCTTCATCGGTGAAGAAGTTTACGAGACTTTGTATTTAGTCAGTGAGAGGATGAGTGCATCCTCTCACCTTTCGCTTTTATTAGGGATGTGAATACAATCCTGCAAGCGTTTCCGTACATCAAAATAGATTGCAACTGCCATGAAATTCCTTTGACTCTGCAAACATGAATGTCAACATCAAAAGTGATACACTCAACAGATAGGTACGTAGTTATTGCTATCCAGTTACTATAGCCATATATGGGCTATCCGGCATTCAGTAGTATCCTCGAACTTGTAGCTTAGCCAATTACAGTCCGAGAATTCGATAATTACGGAATTTCGACTAACAGTGGAACCGAAACTGTTTCAGTATGTGTAAGTATTTCAATTTGAGCGTGGGCGGCGAAGTATGTGAATCGTTATTATTTCAAGTGAATTTATCGTTTTTCATATTGAATACTTAACCTAAATATTAACGCATGCTTTTGTTGTTTTCAGTAAAAGTATGTTTCTTAAGGATGTGTTTTTGTAGTCGAATTTTACACCGACATTATTATTTAATTGCAAAATTGATGAGCCAAGACCCAATAAGACTCTTAACTTTGACTTTATTAAATCCCTTTACTGACCTTTGGATGTCCTTTAATGTCGAAAGTATCAAACGTCAACATAAAAGGTACAGATAAGCACTCTGATCCCTGATAAGTTTTCTTTAAGCAGTAATACGAGCGAGTGGGCTATTGCAATTATCTTCAGCTGATCTTGGAGATAAGTCGGTACCAACAACGGTCCCGTCGGTAAGGCTAACGCACCATGAAAGATATTTATGGCAGTCATTACCTTTGTGAAATGCAGTTTCTAAGATAGAAGTTGGACGTATAATTAGCTTATATCTCTCGGAGGTCATAGTCAAGCGGTGCAGTGATAATGAGTTAAGTAATGTTATCGCCGTTTTTATTATAATGGCTCCGACTATTCGCGTAGAATCACTACTGTAAAGTTTACGCTAAAACTTGGGAAACAATTATTTACTACAATGATCTCACGAGTAATAGCAAAAATTTAACTTACTGGATATTTTGTTTGTCTTATCACGAATCTAACGTTCAGAAGTAAAACAGTTCGTTTCATTTCAAACGTACCCAATATTTCCATCGGCAATCTGTATTCCAATCAACTGAATAAATGTTTTCTATAAACACATCCGTTGATAACTAATCCTTGAGCCAAATACGTTCTAACTAACATAGTAAACACTGTTTCTATATCTTTCTATACAAAGTTTATTTGTGGAGTTTCATCGAATACTGGTTCAATGACACCGTCAGTTGTGTCCTTAGTAATTGCCGCATCCCTTTCAACAATTGGCGGTAGTCTTAGTACTGCGTCGTTTGTTGTTCTTGCGTTTATTTTGCTTCCTGCTGTAGACATAATGAGCAATAACTTATCATTATGTGTTAATATAAGTCTGTCATTATTTTACCTTGGTGTATGTTGGTTAGATTTTAGAATTACCTGTCTTATGCTAATTTCAATCTAGATACAGGCTAGAGTAAAATTCATGTTAATGAAATAAAGAAGTTCTTCAGTAATAGTATGGAAGGTAATACTAGTTTCACGGAGAATAATTAAATTAAGCGATACAATATCATACCTTTTTTACTCTGACAGCTGATAGAGTCAACTCATAAATGACTATAAATATTCATTTACGTTTATGGCTTCCTCATTTGCTCAATTATCAGTCGCGTTGAGTACTCATTTCAATGTATATTAATGCAAAATGGACTCGTTTAATTTGCAGATACTGATCTTGTGTAGGCTTGAGTAAACAATTTAGGTACCTTCATCAGGTTGAGTAAAGTGAAAAGGTACATTTATGTCAATGACAGACGACAGTTGTTATTCAAATTGGTCGATTATTCTTTTTGTAAGGTTAGTTTAAGCTATTTTCATAAGTTTTTGCACAGTATTAATTATCGATTAATCATCTTTATCTTGCATAGTTCTGCTCGGACATCCGTCTAGTCTTGCAGCATCTGGAAAATGTGAAATGCTAGTGTTTATAATGACTTGTAATTATTAGAAAATGGCTCCAATACTCCTAACTATGCCATGTTATACGGACGTATAAAGTGAGATAATTCTTCTGTGGGTAGAGATGACTAATGCCCAATAACTAAGCGGAGTACAGGTTCGTGTATCTTGAAATTCCTAAGTTTTAATATGGGTACAATTATTGTATTTTTGTTCTAATAGGTTACAGCAGCGAAATCTTATTTCAGACCATGGATATTATTGAGATGATTAAACAATACATCATCAAGAAAAAATTACTTGCCAACTTCAAGGCTTTGTGATAGGTAAAACCTTCAGATGGATATATAGGTAGCAATTATTAGTGTCTTTTAGTTTGTCAATTCTTTGTAATTCCACGGCCTCATAATGGATAATTCTGTTTCCTTTGAAACTCGTTCTTATTACCGACTTTTACGCGTGGGTGTCACGCATAATTCACAATATCCCGTTGTTTAGTCGGAGGGATAATAACGTGTGATGGTTGGTGGTCACTCCACCGTGACGGTGCGGATGTCGGCACAGTCAGTTCACTTGTTGCTTTCCGATGTTACACAAATAATAGAGAAATTGAAATTGCAGAATTTTATAATTCAAATACACGCGATAAATAAATAAATAAGTGACATATAGCCTGAATATATCATAAAATTGCGATTCTCTAGCATCCTGCATCAAAATCACAGTTAACTCGAAAGTGTTGAATAAAATGAACACAGTATCTTAGTCACAAGTGAATATCAAGCAACAGTGGCACACGATGTTAATAACGAAGTACACAGCGATCCTGTTGGAAAGCGCAAGGAGCACGGAGGCGAGGAACACAGCGCTGTCGCGATCTGATGCCTGGTCCTCTTCACTGGGGAGCTCGCCTAGTACACGCAGGCCCGTTCGGCGACGACATTTTGTATACAGGTTTGTAGCTGGGCTATTCATATTCAGTAATAAAATTATTGTGGTATTATTCCACTAGCTATTTATAACTTTATTGAGAAAGTGCTCAACCTAGTGTACTGCAATGACGGGCTTAATTAGTAAAATCAGGTATCTACTTGATTCGGTAAAGTATTACGTGTTCCTGTGAATATATTTTCTAACAAAGCTAAGTTTTGAAGCTTCTATGGTCCAGTAACAGCTCAACTAATAATTGCTCATGCAACATGCATGACGGAGCTCCAAAAAACAAATGACAAAGTTCAAGGTCATACAACAATAACACCTTTGTTTTACCAAGTACACTTGCTTTTATTGTACCTACGCAGTGCAAGCCAGACAAAATGAAGTTTGCACAAAACGACCACCAATCACAAAGGGAATTAGGTATTCATCGTATGCATCGGCGCAGCAGCATTAAAGGTAGTAAATAGAGACAGAACGTATTACGAGAATTGAATTTTTATTAGGCTCAATTGCATTTGGTTGTAGCCGGTCTTGCCGGCGAGACGATGCGACGCTTGCTATAAACTTTTAAGGCTTATTATGCTGTTGGACGACTGGTAAGTGGACGGAAGCTTTAGACGTTACTCATTCGAATCAATTGCCACTACTTTTCGGGACCTCTCTGGCACAAACGCAAGCCACGTGTGTTCTTCTAATCTACGCTAATAGCAACTAAGAACTTTTATTTAAGATACATTATTAGATCTTTTTAGTGACGGTCTACTCGTAAGGTGCTTATTAACTTCGTTTTACAAATAAAATATCTTTTTAGCTTTTAACGGATTTAAAACTTAGAACATACTTTTTTTGCATTTCACAATTACTTTATGTGTATAGTAGCCGCCAGGAGTCGTAAGCACAAACGTCAAGTTCATTTTTAGGTTTTTGGGTCCCTTTCTGGGTTTTTTAGGGTGCCAACGCTGCACGTTTGTGCTCACGACTCGTGGCGGCTACTATACATGATTTTGATTCATCACGCTTTAATATCAGAAATTAGAAATAAGCACGTTTTTAATTACAATGTTTTACTTTATTTAACTCTACAAATAACTTGACTGTAATGTCTATGAATGTTAAATAAAACCTTGTGTTACCATTATTGAAATGATTACTATTGACATTTATGATGATTACTTTTTTTTATTCTTTTATTATTATTTTGACATTTATTTAATTCAGTAATACAATTTTAATGGGATTATCTGCTTAATGTCTGCATGATTGTGATATATAATTAATTTAAATTAATAAGAAATGTGTATCTTTAGCTTATATTTGCACGCCGAAATTAAAGGCAGAATAAGAGAACAATTTCATGTATTTCACCATCTTTCTGAACCTTATTTACGCAAATAAATGATTTTTGATTTTTTGATTTTTTTTTTTTTTTTTGTAATTAAGTCGTTGTAATTATTTTCTGCAGCTACCAACTTGTTTAAAAGTCGACTGTTTATTCCAGACGAGTTTTCTTCAAGGAGCACTTTTTGGTCTGCGGTTTTTTAATGTTTTGTGTTCTGACTTCGTTAAACCAATATGGAAAGTAAGGATTGGATTTGGCAACAGTACTAACTAAAACCCTTTTTTTTCTGAACCAAGGATAAACATTTCTCATACCTCGGTAATCTTCTTCTTTTTAGCGTATCGACAGAAAATTATAATATTAAATAACATAGTGTTGTCACTGGACTATTTGGCCTTGAAGAGGGCCGATTAGAGCTTTTTGTCAACGTGGTGAAAGGTATGTCTATATTATTAGGTAACATCTTAGTAATAATGTTACATAATGAAAAACAAATCTCGACAAAAAGTCATGCAACTTTTAAAGAAAAAAAAATCAGTATGACACTTTGAAAGTATCCGCAAGCTTTTCAGATTGGTTATTATCCTGCTTCGTCCAACTTCTTCGGTAAAATAAACAGCTTATTTATAAGAACTAACAGTAGTTCTGTAATTTACACATCTTCGTAGAGAATAAAGAAAAGAATAAAGGGCTGGCCACGTCCTACAAATGATAAATTGGTTACATCCGTGATCGTTTACCATTGTCCATTAGTTTAAATCTACTTCGGCTTCATTGACAGCTTGTGTTATTGGCAATTATTTCTAGCGTATAACTGCCTATCGACCATCTTATAGAATGTATAAGGACTACATATTTATTTAAGGAATACAATACAGAATATTTAAGTTCAGGTCGAGACTGTATTTCTAAATATGTGACTATTTTAAAAATAGTAAACAAGATTAAGAAAAGTTAATAATAGAAACAAATTTATGTGCGTACCCATTTTAACTAAACTAAATACATGCATACCTATTTACGGAAGAGTTTGTATACAACATTACTTCTTTTCTACACGATTATAATTAGCTTAATATTATAAAGAGGTAAAGTTTGTGAGTGTGTGAGGTTGTATGGGGTAATCTCTGGATCTACTAAACGGATTTTGAAAATTCTTTTACAAATAAAAGCCACGTTATTTGTAAGTGTCAGAGGCTATATAACATCACGTTACGACACACGGAGTGGAGCAGTAACCAAAGACGTTACGAGACAAGGGTGAAAATATTCACGCGGGCGAAGTCGCGGGCATAAGCTAGTATTTTATAATTTCCACATAATTTTCCTAATTCTATGTTTAAGTTTAAGCAAACCACTATAGATGACATTAAATTCTTCCCTTTTTTATGGCAGTAGCTCGACATAGAGGCGACACACTGTAAGTACTAGATTATAGTAAGATATATATATTTTTTATTATGTGTATGTTTGGATTCATTTTAATTTGTTGATTGTTGTTTTTTTTCAATTTTTTGCTACGGAGAATTATATCTATTATTACATGGCCGATCTTCTCTAGCTTCTAAATCTTTGGCCGTAATATGTACATTACAGTACGTGACTTCACTTGCATCAAGATTGACCTTAATAAGACTATTGACACAGTGATTGGAGTGGCAGTCTATTGGGCAAAACATCGACGTGATAAAAAGATTTGAAATATCTTCAGCATTCATTCCATTCAATATGTATTAGTCGTATTATTCAATGTTTCTAAACGTGCATCGTGATTGCATGATTGATTCGTATCTCTCTTTACGGTTGGTTGGTGGTGTATGTTTTTATACCGTTTTAGTAATTGAGAGTTAATATGTCTTTCATACGATGTATCTTCAGTTATGTAGTGCATAACTGCATAAGTTATGGGGATCCGGTTGCATGGCTAGAATTTATTTAAATTCGTTTAAACATACAATTATTTGCAAACAAGTCTACCGCCTGTATAACAAAGAAAATTGTGTGGCGGTGCATGTAAGGAGCTTCCCCGAGAGACGTACTCTCCTACCTCTGTTACGTCCAGCGTACCCTGGGCAATCGCCTCCTGTCGATTGGCTAATCCTTTTACCACAATGGCTAAAAGCTCTAATCGGCCTACCTCAGGGCCAAACAGTCCACTAACAAAATAATATTATGAATCTATATTTGCCATCGATTTGCTAAGAAGAAGAGGGAAAATAATTATTTTAGGCATTAAAGGAACGTACGTAAGGAACGTAATCGTACATAACATATTTGCTTTACTACAATTATTTCTATTCTGCTCATAGGCTTTGAGTTCGAGCTTTATACGCTTTCTTCATTTATATTTTTTGGGTGTATTTCCTTTAAAAGTTTGTTCTTGTTACATTAAGATTGATGTAACTTATAGATATACATGTCGGAGAGCCTGCAATGACATTGTTTGTCTTATATAAAAAATTACTACAGTACACTGTGCTGATATAATATACTTGACTGCCAGATGTACCAATCACCCTTCAAATTGTGCAAAAAATCAACGCACACTTGCAACAAGACACGTCCATAATAATTGCCAACGATATTCTGAAAGCAAAAAAGTTAATAACGAAATATAAATTACGTTCCACGGATCGAGTAGCTTGTCCTGCAATTAAAGGATGCAACATGTAATGAAAGGGGGACGCTCTATTATTTACTGGCCTGCAATCACGACACTCCTTGCCAAGTAACGAGAGCTGTACTTATCTATGCTAACATAAACCTGAAGAGATTTTTGTTTGTTTGTGTGTTTGTTTAAACGAGCTAATCTTTGAAACTTACAATCATATGCGAAAAAAAATCTTTGTATATGATAGTCAGGTTCATAAGCAATCGTTTAAGTCATTTATCAGCACGCTACGATACAAAGGAGCGGGGCAGTAACCAAAGACGTAAATGAATGCGGATGAAAAAACCAAGTGAACGAAGTCGCGGGCAGACGCTAGTCATGAATAATGTACTCGAGTTTGAAAATAAAGTACATGTTGTAGTTTTTGCAGCGAATACTGAGAACGTAGACTTGGCAGCATTTATTTATAGAACGTATGCACTTGATATGGATGTACGACTAGTTAAAGGGAAAGAAGGTGTCATGGCAATTAACGCCAGCAACAGGCACCTTATTTTGTTTTTTTTTTTCTTAAAGGGATCGATGAAACAAAACGTCTTATAGGATTGCTTTGAAGTTATATCTCACATGCCTACTTATAATTTATGAAGATCTTTTCCAGAATCGGATTAATTAATGTAGTATTAATGCTAATATCGAACATTATTTTGTTAACTAGCAATACCCCGCGGTTTCACCCGAGTTAAGGTACGTCGTTGATTACATTCTTCTCTCCTTAATAAAAGGGCTATATGTACGAAAGATTTTTTTTTAATTGGACCAACTGTTTCTGATTTCTGCGCGTTCAAAACTCTTTAGTTGTATGATATAAATATAGATATGGGCTGGGGCAAGGCTTGGGGCTGTCTTCATCATACAAATGATCTTTTGGGGAGTGTTAATAATGCTAATATTAAAAATAATTGTGTGAATATGATATGGGGCGGGTAAGAAGGATTCTTCAGAGAAGGTTTAAATATTTAGAATCATAAACGTTAAAACCTTCTACGAAAAACAAACCGCTATATTACGGAGGGCGGAGATATAATTTGGTCACTTAATTATATAGTCCCTCTATAGGTTCTACCTGCGAATTCGTCTGCGTCCTCAGAATTAAGCCAAAGTCTTACATAATGCTTCGGGAACACAAAAACGGTAAAAAAGTAACCTATGTGTTATTTCTGACTGTAATCTGTTTAATCATTCTGGAGTGGTTGAGAGTTACAAACATCCATCCATCAAAACTTTCGCATTTATGATAGTAGTAAGATGATGTACCTACCCATCTCTCAAGGATAAAAAAAAAATCTATAAATTCATTGAACTTGCTTGAATTATGAATTATAGTTTAAGAAAACATTGTTTCATAATCTTATCCTGAATCGCGAAGCGCACTATAAAGATAAGGCCGTAATATAATGCATCGAACAATGCACTCGGTTGCATAATGCGGTACGCCTACATTTGGCAAATTGCTTGAATATTTTCTTTTGTAAGGAATTTCTTGAAGCCGTGCTGCTACCGTATTGTGTGAGGTCAGTGAACTTCAAGAGCCAATTAGTATGAGCTTGGGATGTTGTGATGTGAGACTGAAGCAATTGAGAAATACGAGAATTCATTATTTTAGTTTTCGTTACTAAAGGTGATAAGTTCGTATCAAACATGTTGTACGTATCTATTCATTGTTTCGGCATAACCTACAAGAAAAGTTTTTAAATGTGTAGATTTTTTTTTTGGGTAGGTCAGTATCAGTAAAAGATCACATTTTCAATAATTGTTCAATACCTTTTTATTTATTCCATTTTGAAACTGAAATTACAACTGTATAGATCGCAGCTGATGAAATTAACGATCAGTAAACCGTGTCGGCGCAGGGATCGAGCTACCGCGCCACTGTCTTTCACAAGCAGCGGCGAATGCCCATAAAATAAGTTTCAAAGTTTATGACATCTTTCGTAAACAATAAATTTATTTTTTATTATCAACCATATCAAAATATTCATATTTTGATATGGTTCATAATAAAAAATAAATTTAACATGTATTTATTAGAATTCCTATAAGTTTATTTAGTCAAAAACGTATTGATAATAATCTTTTCCTGTATGTGTGTGTCATTGTTCATTCCGTAATGTTTAGGTAAAAGCTCAGTTTTCTCAGAATCTTATATTTAGGAAACTCATGCGCATTATCGTATGCTACTGAATCATGTTTTATTCTAGTAATGAGTTCTATTGATAATAACATACAATGTCATAAAATGATTCATTGCGTCAGTTAAAATTGTGTGCAACGATCAACAGACAACTATTGAAAACTGGGTTCTGCCCCGTCCGCGTAGCTTTCCAAATTATGCAAGAGTCTCAAATTATCCAACAGGCACACAAAAACGGGATAAAAATTACCTAATGTGTTAAGCTAGATCAATTTCTAAATGCGTGCCTGTTTTCAGCTTATTCCATTCAGCTGCTTATGCGTGATAGAGTAACAAACATCCATCCATACATCCATCCTCACAAACTTTCGTATTAATAATATTAAGTAGGAAGTAGGATAGGTTATTACTTCTACCACAAGAATAGTTCATTACAAAAATCCCATTTTTATCAGCTGTTATGGCTAGCACAACCAAGTTAGTAGCTCTACACACCGATTACGATACTGCAACACGATAAGTCACTAATAAACGTGATTTCTGCACGTCTAACACTAGATATCTTATCGCGCGTTTGCAAGGTTCAGGGTGCGTTTCCAATGAAACAGTGTAAGTGGAGCAGAGTGGACCTTCAAATAAAGTATATGAACACGCGGCCCCAAGTGGGACAGAACGGAGTCGAGCATGCTGTGGTGGCGAACGGAGACCACGAAATGGAGGGTCAAGTGGACGCTGGTGTGCTCAGCTTAGCTCAGCTTCACTCACACTGTGTAGCACACATCCCCCTCCGCTTCGATGGAAACACTTTTCCACTTTTCACAGCTCATCTCCGCTCCACACTGCCCAGCTTCGCGTCAGTGGAAACACACCCATAATCCTGATTTAAGTGCGTTGACAGTGATTGTTATTTTTAGTAATTCCGCGCTCCATTGGTCGAGGAACGTTCCGAGTTCCTTACGTATGATGTAACATGATTTTGCATACTGTAACTGGATTCGCTTTTGCATTGATATGTGTAGGTATATTATGTAAATTTTGACCTACTTGCATATTGTGTATCGGATGTTCAATGTTGGTATTATCTGTCATAGGTATTGCTAGGACTTAGGACGATACATCATTATTTTAGCTAAATGTTGTTGTATCGATTTCTTTTAGTAATGTCCCCACCACGCCTGTATTCCCCGAAGGGTTAGGCAGAGGTGTACCAATGTACACCCACAGTTCGCCGGTATGTTTAGGTCCCATGTAATAGGGGGCGAGCCTATTGCCATTAATCGGGCACAAATCCTAACTCCGAGCTGCTACTGAGATTTAAATAGAAAAACCCAACAGCAGTTTTTGCTCGACCTGGAAATCGAACCCAAGACCTCTAGCGTAGCAGTCGCGCTTAGAGCCACTAGGCTAACGAGGCAGTCATGTCGTCATTCGTATTCTATTGTTTTTTTAATGTTCTATATTTTATGATCGTCTTTTTTTTTCTCCAATATTATTAATCCGACGTATCTTTAAGCTCTTCGGCTAAAACTGGAAAAACATGGCCATCATCTTGCTTAACTCCTAGTTATATCTATCTTTATACACAATATAGTTAGGTAAGTACTTAACACGCTAAGCTCCTCTTATATGATGTACTGACTTGCACCGTCGCACCATTTTAAATTATGCAAATATTATTCATTGATGGGGAAATATTTCAAGTTTCCATCAGAAAATCTATCCACTAGGCATTTTTACTTCCATCTTTGTGAAAAAATTAAAAGGGTTATTCACTACGTTGCCATTCCAGATACAAAGTAGAAATGTCTTATGTGCCTTAAATTACACCGTTACCCTTACTTTCCAAACTGGAATACTGCAACTCTGCTTTGCGGCAAAAATAGGTGTGCAGGTAGTATTTCCCCGGACGAGCTCCTTCACAAAGAACTAGTTCTCTCTCTCCTACTTTAAATCTTCAAAGAAAAATAAACGTGCATTAGAAAATAAAATAGTTTTAAGTTTAACATCACCTACGCTGAAAAAAGGTTAAAGGCTGATTGGTCGTCAAGTCGCAACCGAAATGATTTGCCATTAAACGCGGGCCGAGGTCTATTGCTTGCCATAGCCTGGCCTAAGTAAATTGCCCAGGACTCCATTAAAAGTTTCCCCGGTTGGACTGAGACGGTTCTTAGGGTTCCGTATGCAGAGGGTGGAAACAGGATTACAAAGCCTTCGCTGCCGTCTCTCTGTTCATCAGTCGGGCTGTCCGATTGTCCCTTTGTATTTTGTTTGTATTTATCGAACCGTCTTCTGAAATGCTCCCAAAATACGGTGTTACTGTGCCTTTACCATTGCAAATCATAAAAGAATACACTGTAAAAGTTTCGGTGATACGGAACCGAAATGCGGATCCGATTCGTATTCGGTCGGTTCTTACTCAAGTTCGTTTCGTCGTAACTTTAAATATGTGTTGAGAGGAACGAGTGGAGTAAATTATTATTTCAGAGATATCATTTTTTATTTTCTTTAGTCTTGCCGTTGAAGATGACGGTTTTATTTTTGAAGAGTTGTATGTTCTTATTTCTGGTGTTTTTTGTCAAGGGAATTAATGGAGATTGTGTTTATGCATTTTTTTACTTTTCCTTCTCATTTTTCAGTAGAAATATTGGGTACACTTTTCCGCCCACGGCATTGTCTGCGTACTTTATTTCACCCGCGTTAAGTTACTTCTGCTCCGCTCCTGTGAAGTACAGTTATATATAGGTACAGGTATATATAGATATAGCCTATGTTATTCAGGAATAATGAAGCTGGTGAAAAAAAAAATTAAAATCGGTCCAGTAGTATCGAAGCTTATTCCGTACAAACAAACAAAAAATATTTACTCTTTATAATATTAGTGATAAAAGTCGTATATTTGTTAATCATCGAATTAAGACATCAATTTAATCTACACAGTACGTTGCACATACAAGTTCTAAAGTAATATTATTTACTAACTGAAGACGTAGTGATTTGTAAGGGGCGGGTCCGGGACTGCGGGATAAAGCAAAACTTTTGCCTCACGTCCTGTGGTAATCCCGGTGAATCGCCAAACTTGCGGTAAGCGCATGAGTCACGCTACTGCAGTTATGAGATAACTTTCTTTGATAACACGCATAAAAATTAAGACTTGAATTTCGCGTTTGGTTTATTTTATGGGATTTGGCTACTTGAAAAATAAACTGTTATGTTCTACATAGAAGATGAAATTGTTCGAATGTTAGGTACAGAGATCAGCGGCGAATGACGAGGAAGACCTTAATGAAACTTGCAAACAGTTGGCTCATTCTACTAACTTTTAGGACAGATTGTACTCTAAGCTCAGTCTAAATCTGTCAAAAATGCCTTACATACACAATGCAATCCATTTTTTTGTCATTGATTGTCGCTGAGATAAAATTGTATTGATAAAGAGACAGTTTATTGCAAAAATCAACTGCTAGATACAAAACTATCACTTTTAAACGAAACAATAAGTTTTTTTTTAATATTTTTTACTTTCAAAAGAGTTTTTCTGTCCCAAAAGACCAATGACAAAGGACCAAGAAATCATGGCCAATAACAAAGTTCAAATCCATGGTAATACTAAGGTGCTTACAACACTTTTATATCCATGTTTTCTGATACGCGTACTCCTAAAAGCTCTCAACAATATATTATGTTGACATGCTAACAACACGAATTGAAAAAGTTTGTATAGCGAAGAAACACGCGAGATAAATTGACACGGATCGCAAAGCTTTATTGAAAAGCACGTTATTGGTGATATTGGTGCCAGAACAGGTTCCATTTAACTTCGAAATTTACTTTGGGCTTATTTTCCAGAAGTATATTTCACAGTCATGTAAAATCAATATCCACTGATACGGTTTCATCTGCTACTTTTGCGTGGTTTAAATTTACTTTACGATAATGTTTTTTAAATGTTGTACGAAATTCTGGTCTTTTAGTCCACGCTTAATTTTTTTTATATATGCTTTGAAAGCCGATCTTGGCGAAAACTTTTACCAGTTAATGATTCAAGACCCCTCAGAGTAGAAATTTTTCGACGGTTATTAAAAAAAAACAAATTTTTCATACATTTTGATTATGTAGGTATTGCAGTTTTGTATGACCAGCTGTTATTTTTTATAACCGACGTAAAATGTCTACCTTTTATGTAAACGATTGCAGTTTCAAAAAGACTTATTATTATTTATTGGCTATGTTTTTGATAATTTTAATTATCTAATATAGGTGCCGTTACGCATATTATTATAGGACACCCATGGAAAGAAAATTATGGCTGGTGCTTCGTCGTTGGGTAAACACGCGTCACGCAACCACGCAATGTTAAATATAGCATGCGAATAGTTAGCGGAATTTTTAATCATAAATTATTGATTGCAGGATAAATTAATATGCATATCTCTCTATAATTGAGTATGCATGCAGTGGTTGTTTATCTTTGATAATCTTATAATAATATCCGTTCCAGTTTATTTCTACGCCTACCCTTTGAAGGAGATTAATAACTCTGTGCAATAAGGCATCTCGTTTCTGAGTAAAAAAGCAATCTATATCTAATACTTACCCACATGGAATATCTGAGGTGAGTAGGTAGCAAGAGCATTTTATATACGGCGTGTAAACAGGTATATCGAAGAGTCGATAACTAAGATGCCTGTCAAACGAAGCAAAATTCAGCAAAAAAAAATGCTGTACATATAATTTTTTGAAGTGAAACATCTATAGCCGAACGTTAAACCAATAGCTGGCGTGGCGACGTATGCCGTGGCGACGCGTCGCCACACTGTATTATGGTATGTACATATACAGTCTATGATGTTTTTATAATACAGACTGTGACCAATAAAAAAAAATTCTTTAATTCATTTCAATTTTCCCAACTTTCTAATAAACTCACTAAGTACATCTTTCTTTCCTTCTTTATTATGATAAGTGCACTGTCTTCTGACGACATTTTCCACAATTGATGCGACCGTCTAGCCGAAGCTGAGACCCCACGGCGGCCGTCGATTTACGATCTTTAAATCTAATATGTCATTGCCGAGACCTTTGAAGAGCTTCGGTTTAGTATCGACCACCTCACTGTATAACGGAGAATGTTAAGATAAGTATGTGTGAAAAGCTTTTGTATAGTGTTGTAATGACCTGTGACAGTCGCCTCTTTTGTTGGTACGTAAGTAGCTTGCCATGTTATCTCTTTGCCACCTTCAATTGACTGGTAAAGAGGGCCAAAGGCACCTTAGTACCTTTTGGTCCTTCAAGTTTTAGTATTTGGCGGATTTGCGACTTTTATGTTTTTGCTTATGAGATTTGGAGGTTATCGAAAACAACAAAGCACATGAGAGATCTAGTCATTTTCACTTTATAAAATACTTGCTTCTGCTGGCGACTTTGTCCGCACGGAAGACAGATTTTTTTTTGTTTGTGATGCCTTTGCTCTTCACATTAGTCTAGGTCAGAAATAACAAAGACAAAGTAGACTTTTTTTTCCTATGGGAAATCACCAAAGACTTCCCCCACCCTGGGCGGGGCAGGAGGGAGTGTCAGACTTTTACTAACTAAAACCTATCCATGTTCCTTCTTGTGCCCTTTGCGTTCCGGGGGCGCGGTATCTCTTACGAACAACCCGCAGCCCCGACGACGGAGTGAGCTTACCTAGCTACATTTTATTATAAAACATGGCTTATGACACTTAGCAATAAAGTGGCTTTTGATCAGTCATTTTTTTTTATTTTAGACTTCCATAGCTTATGAGAATTATAAGTCTAGGTTTCGTTGCAATGTTTTCCTTCACCGATGGTATTCCAGAGTTTTTTTTATAGTACATGTCCGGTGTCGATCCTACAACCTAATACGTGAGAATCAAGAGCCTTAACCACTGGCTCATTGCGGCACTTTTAACAAAAGATGATACGTTACCTAACAAATATGCCAATAAAATAAATTTACAATTTATACCACAGAATTGTATACACATCCATTATCCATAACTCAGCACAAGGGAACGCGAACAATTTGCCTAGATAAACAGGTATAGACAGTACATCGCATAGTTTTCACTTGCATTACAGTGGCGACCATGTAATATGAGGTCGTATGCATCTCAGGCTGGTATGCAACTGCCAAGCAGGAATTTATATTGAACGGGAAGCAAATAGGTAGGCTTGCATCGTAATTTATGATATTGGTTATATAGGGGCATCTGATATGTGGAGCCGGCTACAATGTCTCGAATGACGACTGTGGGCGCAGTGACAGAGTGATTGGCTGCTTCATTGCATGTTACGGGTTCGAGTCCCGCATGAAACAAATAGGTGTATGGTCTATAGATAGTTGGTCTAGATGTTTAGACGAGGCCTGCTAATAGGGCCAGTGCCTGCCAAGGTTGTGAAGTTTGTTCGAAAAAATTACCGCGACACTGGAACGCAATGGACATTAGGAGGAAAATGGATGGGTTTTCGTCAGTAAGCGTCTGACGCTCCCTTCCGCTCTGCCCAGGGCGAAAGAATTTATCAGAATGATTCATTCTTAATAACACCCCGTCGTTTTTGCGTCGGGGGTTAAAAATAAAATAGGACGAAATCTCAAAGCTCTATAATTATTTCTCAATTTATCTCAATACTAATGAACAGCATAAGTCAGATGGTGACCATAGTGCAGTGACAATCATAACACGGTATTTGCGTACTGAATATTTAAACGGCGCGGGTGCAGAAGTGGCGTAAGCTTCGCCCACGATGTAGTACAAAGTGTGATTGTAAAGAAGGTTAATAAATTAATAATACTAAGCGATATAGGGCTAATATTTATCAATGCCAGATAGGCAGCAGATATTTTGAAAGCGAAGAATCTACAAACCATAGTGCTGGCAGGTGACACTATAGCCGTTGACAATCACGAGGGAGCTATTGCCACGACTTGCCCTATTCTCGTAGTAGTTCGTGTCGAATTAAAACACAAAATTAAAATTTTTAAGTTAACCCCGACAGAAGAATAGAAATCCCTTCCGCAGCTAACAAAAGAGCTGATAACTTTGAAACCGCTGAACCGATTTCCATCATACATAGCTAAGAACACTCCCGAATAATTCACCTTTCGAACAAAATCAAAATCGGTTCATGCGTTCGGGAGCTACGATGCCACAGACAGACAGACACACACACAGACACGTCAAACTTATAACACCCCGTCGTTTTTGCGTCGGGGGTTAAAAACCTGGTAAGAAGGACTTTGATATTAATTAACTAGGATTTAGAGTCACTTATCATCAGAAACCTATTTTTAGAGAGCCTCATTGATTAGTGATTGTTTCTAATATAAGTAATAAATTATTATTAGCTGAATAGTTTTTTAAATTATAAATGGAAGAAATTTAAAGAGAAGAAAAAGAAATCTATTTATTTTCACCGAAATATATGCACATAAAAATACAACTAATATGTGACAGAAAATCTACACTTTGTAACTGTGACAAACAGGTTTCCACTAAGCATCGTGCTGTGCTATGGTCTCCCACCACGGTGGTGGTTTTTAGTGGTCACCTAAAAACCAAACCTAATCCTGATTAGTTAACGTTTAGTTTCGTTTGATAAAATATGTTTTGTTGGAGTAGGCCTTTTCCATATTATCTATATCTTTGCTTTGTTGCTGTAAAGTGTTAGTACACATTTCGTAATACGCCTTGTATAAGTAAAATCGATGTCCTACTTAAGTAAATACATTTTTATTACCAAATAAAACTGAAATTCATTCATCAAAGTGAAATGTTGGTTGTAAAATTATGTAAGATACATTTTGAGTGAAGAAACCATTCCTTGGCTGTGGCTTAATCAAGTTTCAAACGCTGTAGACTTTACCTAGTTGGTACTACTTATAAGTGGTCCGTAAATTTACAGAGGGATTATAGTAGTCGTCTACTTATAAATAGACTATGAATACCCACACTTAACAAATATTGAAAAATTGCAATAAAGATTTGTATCTTTTGGGTTTTTTTTTTTTGGGGGGTTGGAAATCATCAAATAACTTCTCCCGCCTTGGGCGGGGCGGGAGGGAGTGTCAGACTTTTACTGACCAAAACCCACCCATGTTCCTTCTTGTGGCCTTTGTGTTCCGGGGGCGCGGTATCTCTTACGAACAACCCGCAGCCCTCAGTGGCCCCTTCCCTTTGCTGACATCTCTTTGAGGCGCGCGTGGAACATGAACGCGCCGTCGACACGGCCTGTCGTTATGCAACGTAAGGACGGTGAGCTACCCATTGCTCACTGTCCACAGGCCCGTATCTACGGTGGCCGGGAGTCATCTCGCGGCTCCCGACGTCCGGAGCGTCTACCGCGGCGGCTGGGACGTGAAAACCGCTGTCTCAACCGTCCCGCCGCCTCCTTCTCTAGCATTACTGCCTCACAGAAGGGTATCTTTTGGGTGCGCTCTTTGTGAAGGAGCTCGTTCGGGGAAGTACGACCACCATACCTATTTCTGCAGCTAAGCAGTGTTGATGTGTTCCAGTTTGAAGGGTATGGGTGCCGATGAAATTACAAGTACATGAGATATTTCAACTTTGTCTCTAGGATGGCAACTCATTTGAAAGGCCTCTGGTATTGCAGATGTCTATAGGTAGCGGTGATCACTTAATATCAGGTGGGCCCTCGGCTTGTTTGTCATCCAATGACATAAAAAAAAACTAGTTTCCGATAAATTATAAATTTAGACACTAGCTTATGCCCGCGTGAACGTCGGTTATTGATGGTGTCATTTATGTGCGCGGAACCCTATTTATTAAAAAAAGGAACATAAAAAAAGTAAAAGTTATACCTACCTTATATCATCAGCTATCTGCCGGTGAAAGTTCCGTCAAAATTGGTATAGCCGCTTGGGAGATGGGCCAAAACAAACATAAGAAATAGGTACTGCAATTTTATTTATTTGTATGAATAAAACGGCGAGATCAATGTCGAGAGGGGTTCAATTATCTAACTTATTCCCAAACTATTCTGTTAAATTAAAAACTTTATTCAAACTCCTTGGTTTAACTTCATGCCTTGAGGTTCAACATCTTTCTCAGTTTCCATGAGGCTAATTAATTGTGTTTTAAACAGTAAATCTCTTCTGTCTAGTAACTTATTTAGTTTACCGCAACTACTTGTGAGTAAATTAAGTCTTACCAAGTTAAACCTCCTTGAAAAACAGTATTTTAATTAAATCCGTGTGTTCATTCTTGCTTTTAGTGGATTTCAATGATTAAAGTTACTTTTGTGTTTCTTTCCTGCAAAAATAAAAAGACCAACTTTGTTACGCATGTTTGGTTTGTATAGACTACTCTGAGACTTCATCTTCGTAGAAATGAAAACAACTAATAAAACATATTATCCATTTATTTATTTTATATACATATAATTTACATTTTTAAATATTAATATAAAAAATATAAAAACATTTAAAAATATAAAAAATAGTAGCCCACCGGTATCGGGAACAGGGTCCAAGCTACCGGTAGTCAGGGCTCCTGAGAAAGGAATCGCCTAACAATACGCGCCGTGTCTAGGAGTACCGCTTTCTGAATCAAGCCCTTGATCCAACTGCCCAACGAGAGCCTCCTCAGGTGATGGTCGAGGCTCTTGGCTATTACGCCATTAACCGTCACGACTATCGGCACAATGATTGCTGTACTCACATCCCACATATCGACAACCTCGCGAGCCAGGTCAAGATACTTAATTAAAAACATATTATTATTATTATGTTATGACACTTAGCAATAATGTAGCTTTCCATCAGTAAAAGAATTTGCAGAGATTAATTTGTTTCAGAGAACTAAATTGATTATTTTCTTCGTGTCAGGACGCAAAATTGCAAATAACAGCTATCTCTCTTTATGACAATGTACTAAGTAGGCTTTTTAAAATGTACTTCTATTGTAAAAAAAAAACCCATAAAGAACCAACTTGTAGGTTTGAAATGACAATGAATGGAAATATTTCATATTCCAAACGACGTTAAGCGTCATACTTCAATATAAATTAGCTCATTTATCAGCGCATGCTTATACTTGCTTCATTTCTGTGTAGTGGTTATTATTCTTTCTTTCCAGGGTTCCTTAGCTAACAAGGAAAGGGGAACCCGTATTGTTTCTCTCTAACGTCTGTTTCTTTCCCATTTCTTCCTTTTTATTTGTTTTATCGTTATGCTATTTTATGCCCCACTCCAAGCAAAAATATCATATTTGAAACACTTCTTTTTATGTACACTCGTATACATATACACATTTGTATTTAATATACAAACGTCGTCATATTGTCGTAAGAAAATCAAATGGATACCCTTACGTAGCTACACAACCCAAAATTTAGTTCTTAACATACCTATTCAGTGAAAGACTACCGAACAAATGAAGTTAATTCAAGGCCTGCAGTAAAATAATTTAATGGAGAGGTTTCAAAACGACTTCCAGTCCAGACATGTTAAGGGACACGTCTAACAATTTGCACACCTGTCTCTGGTTAGTGACGCTGTTAATTGTCTAAATAATGGCGTCGTTGGACCGGAGCTAGCGTGTGTAAGTACAGGGACACTTGGCCAAAGTTTAGACTGTGAGAGCTTGCAGATACTTCACTGGTCTAGCGTTTGTTTGTGGCTATAGTCGAATCTATCTTTAACTTGAATAGGTACAGGAATGCGTGATCAATACATGGACATGTGCTTTTAAAACATTTCTCCGAATCCACCCATTTTGTTGGAATTGGATTGGACATGTTTTGCCAATTAGATTTTTTATAGTAATGCAAGTATACTTAATTTTGGAAAGTGAAAGCTTCTTATTCGCGTTGAGCAATTTTCAGCAGAAGAAAAATTTATGGGTTTTCATTACCGACATGCTAATGTGACGTTAAGTTTTCTGTTCTCTGGGTCCACACGATACCCTATTTTTTTTTTCTATAAAAAAATCTCGTAATTTCTCCCACAAATAAATAAAAGGACTAATAAAATTATCAATTGTTAATAAAAAAGACTAAAGAACTTAAAATTATAATAAGCACTAAGTTTTACTGTCCAGCTTCTATAATTAAATCGAGAAACTCATCTCAATAAAGTGAATGTTACGAAATAACAGTACGAGAGATAATAAAACCATTATTCCTGGAGGCGTGTTTCTGCAAGCTTACCGTTCGTAAGTTTTATTGCAACGCTTGACTGTAGTTGCATTAACGAATAAACAGTTTACCAGTTATATAGCTTCAGCTGGAGCTATTTCCTTTATTTTTTCTTTTAAGATGATTTGAGTGTGGAATGAAAAACCAGCCGTAAATTAAAGAAGATACATATCAATCTTCGCTAAATAAAATCATGTCACCGTTTGAATTTTGGAATGGTTGATTGATATTTGGATGGCTCAAAACATCTAATAGTATACCTTATTATATATATGTATAAGGTATCAATTATTATGTATGTTAATATTTTAAATCTTTAAGTCGATAAATGATAATAGATCTTATTCAACGTACTTGCCTGAACATTTATAGAAAGTCCTTTTCATGAATTGTAACTTCTGACTACCTAAATGACTGGCTCTTTGACAATTTAAAAATGTCTGTAAATGAAACCAACGCTTTATCTTTGATATTGCTACCAAGGAAATGATATAACTGTCTAAGCTTGCCTATTCAAAACTAACATTTACAATCCCTTACAAACCAAGTAACATTCAACGCAAAATCAGCCACAGCAAACAGAATTATACCAGAGGCTAATACAAGTAATACAACCACTCACCGAGTTATAGATGGCAACAGTTTTGTCAAGGCCCCGCAATAACGTCGTGGAACAAGCCACAAATTATTTAGCTTTATATCTACCACTTTATCTTAATAGATATGTGTTGCAATATACAGTTGAAATCTCTGCACGAATTGGGGTACATCAATTGACTTTATAGATGCTCTTAGGTAATATGTATCAACCTTATTGATGTCTTGAGATTTTTATTAAATGCACTCGTCTATGAATTAATTAAGTAGATTTTATTTCATCAGTTTTGTAATTTATTTCAAATTAACGAATTGCCCGCGATTTCGTCCGCGTGGCTTATTTTGCCCGTGATAAGTTACGTCTTTAGTTACTGCTCCGCTCCCGTGGATCTAAGCGCGATGATATATAACCTATATTTTTCAGGAATAATGTAGCTATTTATTGCTGAAAAAATGGTTGAAATCGGTCTAGTAGTTTCGGAGCCTATTCGGTACAAACGAACCAAAAACTTTTCTTTAAATAATATTAGTGTATTTTAAATGGCACGTCAACAAGTGAACACGAGCAAGGATCTTAACATTTTAGTAGACTAAGGCTGGGTAAGGTGGGCCGTGATCGATTACAGACGTACAAAATTTGCTAATAGTTATCTGTGTTTAAAAAAATATCACTAATAAAATGATAATGATGTTGAGAGGATGAGTGAAAGGCGACTAACAAAAGGGATTTATATGGCAGATGTGAGTGGCAACGCCGGGAGAGGACGCCCTAGAAAGACCTACC
Organism: Caradrina kadenii; assembly: GCA_947462355.1. Classification (NCBI taxonomy): domain Eukaryota; kingdom Metazoa; phylum Arthropoda; class Insecta; order Lepidoptera; family Noctuidae; genus Caradrina; species Caradrina kadenii. The sequence continues at coordinate 5,521,356 of OX381684.1, read as the reverse complement.
ATGACCTAATTGGTGAAGTTCTTCAGAAAGGTCGGGTGCGCAGTAGTCGTAACCGGCGTGCTTGTATGAACAGATGTATGAACGTGGACGAGGCGAAAGAAGTATGTAAGGATCGTAGCAGGTGGCGTTCTGTGGTTTCTGGCTACCCCCATGGGAAGAAGGCGTGAGTTTATGTATGAGTTTAAGTATACACTAATAAAATGCTTGCAATAAAATAATAAATCAGAAATTATTAAAATAGGAAAAAATATTATAATGTTAAAGCCAATAGAACAAATTAAAAAATAAATGTAAATATAAATGTAAATATAAATGGACTTAAATTGTAAAGAACAATCTTATGGCATTCATTACTACATACACATAAACACATAAAAATACCATCACGCCTGTATTCCCCGGAGGGTTAGGCAGAGATGTACCAATGTACACCCACAGTTCGCCGGTATGTTTTAGGTCCCATGTAATAGGGGGCGAGCTTATTGCCATTAACCGGGCACAAAACCTAACTCCGAGCTGCTACTGAGAATTTCATAGAAAAACCCAATAACACTTTCTGCTCGACTTGGGATTCGAACCGAAGACCTTTAGCGTAGCAGTCGCACCTAGCACCACTAGGCTACCGAGGCAGTTATTAAGTTGCATTCATTACTAGTTAAGGGAAATGATTTTAATAATACTTAGTTAATGCTATTACATTTATGCTATCGAAGCATGTCTTCATTTTACTAATTCCATAATATGGTATTCATGGCTGGTTTACACGTAGGTATTCAAAACATCATTTCTATGATCTAATATGTTCTATTGAATATGCAATTTCGCTTTTACTTACAATATTTGCTACAAAACCTCAAAGTTCGTCAGTAAAGCTTCCCAGAATTTTAAGTCAATTAAGCAAATGGTTCGTTTCCTCCTCCAATGCCGCGGTTTGCTTCTTCCATAATAAAAAAAAAATACTCCTAAACAAACTTTGAAACTTCCATGTCTCACATTTCGCCGCCTCAAAGGGAGCTACAAGTTACAGATTTACTAATAGTTCTACAAGGTCTTTCCACGCATTACTTAGTTACTATGGTAACTATGATTACCTACATCTGTCGCTACAGCTTCAACTCTAAAGTACTCGCACTTACCAGCATTAGTGGCCACTTGCGACTTGAACTTTCTTAATGAACTCCGTGTCAAATAATTGAGCACACTTGAACGAAAGTTTGGAAGGAGTTCTAAAGCGTTTTAAACTTCACATACTTTTAAACATTCTTAAAGACGTGACTACGTTGTTTTGTAGCTATATATCGGTTTAGATATTTATGCTTATCTAAAACGATAGCAAAGTTGATTAGAGTCAATGCTGAATCGATTGAACTTATTGGCTCGGCTATTTTCAATACAATTGTCAAGGTAATGAATGAGATGCAGTTTTACAAACTGTCTGTCATAATAAAATAATCACACCAGTTATTGTCCTACTGAAGGGCGAAGGCCACTTCTAACACAGAGATAATTCAGGCATTGGTCGCCACGATTGCTCAAGGTGGATTAGCGATTTCAGGTTTATGTTCATTAAAAATCCAGGTTTCCTCATGATGTTTTCCTTTATCTATGTCAGTGATATCCAAGAAAAACTTAGGAAGTACATGAATGAAAAATGTCACGTTGGTACTTGCTGGTATTGAACTCACAAGCTCAAGCATGAGAGGCAGGCGAATCAACCATTGGGTGATAATGATAATGTGAAATATTCTAACGAGTATAAAAACATTAACTGAAAGCTTCAACTGATTTTTTTTATTACCAGATGAAAGTTAAGCAAGATGGTACCTAATGTTATTTCATTATTGATTTAAACGCTCTTATAAATAATTATTGACTCAAGGCTCCTAATCTTAACCAATTTGTGTTAAAAATTGGGTCACGTAGGTAACGTTCACTGAATATCAGAAAGCAGATTCACTGAGATTGATTGGAAATGAAAGCGCTTTTATATTCAATACCGATGGATAGGAATGTCCAAAATTATTCACGTTCATCGATACATAGAAAAAAACAAAATTCTCAAAAAAAAAATCTGGGAAAATTGCCTTGAAGTGAGTGATTATGACCACGTCATATTGCTGTGCCTTTTTTTGGAAGAATATTTTTCAATACGAATAAATTGACAAGTTATAGCATAATGTCTGTTTCCCAATGATAAAAATTCTCGTGATCAAGATTTCTATTTAATATCGTAATATTTTGTCCTGTATTTTTAAATTGATTGTTAACCAGGGCAGAATAAAATTTTTCCTAGTAGCCTTACTAGGTTTTCGACCAAACATAATATCGATACCTAAATAACCAAGTTTATCGATATCAAACAAGCTCGTACTCCCACGAGTCATCCCTTGAGTTTCCTCGTAACATTTCTCCTCAAATATTTGTTTCAATTAGACGTCTCAGAGGTCCCTCTTAGGGTACACGTCAAACAAATGATGATCGGTATATCAAGAGTGACGCACGCGAATTGATATTACGAAGACTTTTACTTGGAGGGACCAATTCTACCAAAGTAATGGCTGTTTTGGGTATTATAAGATGGCGTATTTATTGGAACCGATGTAAGAAAAGTATTAATTAAATCTTGCTACTATTATAAATACGAAAGTTTAGATGAATTAATGTTTGTTATATAAGACGCCAAGAGTCGTGAGCACAAATGTCAAGTTAATTTTTGGGTGTTTGGGTTTCTTTCGGGCTTTTTGAGGCGCCGACGCTGCGCGCGATCGGTCCGACTGACAGACCAATCGCGTGTAGCGACGGCGGCCCAAAAAGCCTAGAAAGGAACCAAAAAACCCAAAAATCAATTTTAAATTTGTGCTCACGACTCGTGGCGACTACTATACTCAATTACGTGAGAACGCCTGGACGGATGAAATGCACAGAGATAGACATTATAGTTCGGAATAGCACACACCTAAGATACTTTTTATGTTCAAGTGAGATACTTTAGAACATTTGCATAATTCTAGAGTATACGCAGACGAAGTGGCGGACAGACGCGAGTATTTAATAAGTAGCAAATTATATTACTGTAAATTCCCTTGATACATTTTGTCGTTAACCTTAGCTATAAATATAAGATTATTAGATTTAAAAGTACCTACCTAGCTGTATCTACCTACAGCGGTATATACCTGTATCAAATTAAAAATGTTTAACACAGCAATCTTTTGCAAAAATGAGAAAAAGTAATTAAGAAGATCAAAAATAAAAACTCACTGAAAACTAAATAAGAAACGTGCAAACACCAGCTCTAACTAAACAACATGGTCGTCACAACGAAATGCAAAAGAAAGTAATAAAAAAACCTTCGCAAGTTTTGAACTACCAGTCATTATTATTTTTCTGATGTCTGCGAGTGTCGCCCCTTAAGTAGAAGTCGCCGACGACTTTAATTAAGCGCGTCTTAAGACTTTAATGACTTTGAAGATAATTTTTTTGAGCTAAGTAACGCGCCTACCTTTTTAAATGAGTAACTGGATTAAAAATGGTCTGCGAAGTTTTGTACTTACAAATGTGATGAGAATAATTTGTTACGCGTATTCTTGGTTCAAGTTTTAATGGTAATTTTAAAGACTAGTGTAATCTATACTAGTAGTATTATAAACAGGAAAGTTTTGTTTGTTTGTAACTTATAGGTTCCGAAACTACTGGTCTGATTTTAACAATTTTTTCACCAATAGATGGCTACATTATTCCTGAGTAACTTATGCTATATAACATCACGCTGCGACCGATGGGAGTAGAGCAGTAACGGAAGACGTAACTTAACAGGCTGAAATAAGCTAAGCGGACGAAGTCGCGGACAGACGCTAGTAAAATATACATTACAGTAAAATATGCATTTATCTCCTCTACTTTTCTCTATTTTTATAGATCATGTTACAACCGTGCTTCAGTGTGCGTATCATCTTTATGCTGATGACTTGCAGCTCTACAGTCAGGCTGGTGTCGACAACTTATCCGATGCGATTGAGGAGCTAAACCGGAATTTAGCAGTAGTGAAGGATTGGTCTGATCGTTTCGGGGTAGCGGTTAACCCAACCAAGTGTCAGGCAATCATTATAGGGAGTACTCACAGCCTGCGCAAGCTTGATGGTTTAGCGGTGCCGCCGCTTACCTTTAATGGCACAGTCATTCCGTTTAGCTCTGACGTCAAGGATCTGGGTTTGTACGTTGACTCTTGCTTGGACTGGCGTAAGCAGGTCGCGATTGTGAGCAAAAAAGTCACGGGGACGTTGCGGTCGCTTTACCGATTTAAAAATATTCTCCCGTCACACATAAAGGCAATGCTGGTTCAGTCCCTTATCCTCCCCATAATTGATTATGGCGATGTGTGTTACTATGACCTGAATGCAGATCTTCTCAATAAACTTGACCGACTTCTTAATAACTGCATTCGATTCGTATTTAATCTCCGTAAATATGACCATGTGTCCGCACATCGGTCTCTCTTAAAATGGTTGCCCATCAGACAGCGCAGGGCGTTAAGGGCCTTGACTACTTTGTTCTCTCTTCTAGACAAACCTAGTTCTCCTTCCTATCTGACTTCTCACTTCCAATACTTGTGCTCTGCGCACAGTAAGCATCTTCGCTCCTCCAATAATCGTCTTCTACGATGTCCTTTTCACCGCACTGGTTTTCTTAAATCTTCTTTTCTTGTCCAGGCGGTTTTCCTTTGGAATGCGCTTCCTCAGAATATCAGGATGGCTACCAGTCGTTTCATATTCAAAGTAAAAGCTCGTGAACACTTGCTTATGAAGTTGGCAGACTCGTCTCACAATTAGTTTCTTATATTTCTTCTACCTATGTATTTTTTTTTTTTGGCTTTCTCTACTCTGTATATTTTGTTTGTATGTATGTATATATGTATTTATTTTATTTTATTCCTGGAAACTTTCTGTTTCTTGCACCTACTATGTTTTGTCTCTGCATCACCCTAAGGTTGACTGGTAGAAAATGCCAAAGGCATTAAGTCCGCCTTTGTACAATGTATTATTTACATTATGTGCAAAAAGTTTTAATAAATAATAAATAAATAAATAAAATATACGACACAAACTGAGCACTATCGGAAACTTTAATTTATAAATCTACATAGAACAAGTCATCATCATCACAATATTTAGCCGTAAGACGTCTTCTGATAGACATTTTAATAAAAACTATCCTATTTTAAAAATAATATTACGTGACATATCGTTTCTTCCTCCTATCTACCTTCTAGTGTACAATGGACAGATAGAAACGCGTGCGCGCCTGACGTAAAGTCGGAATGCGCCGCTGCAACATAATAGCTTGCTGTAACTAAACCGTCAGGCGCTTGAAGTAAGATGCGGGGTCAAAGGAAATCGAATGGGTTGTCAGTTTTGTTAAACATTTTGTTATTGTTATGTTACAATTTTTTTTTATACAAGCTGTGTAATTTATTACAACTTGGGTATTTATTTAATCAAATAATTTCTTATTGTTTCAGGTAATTTCTTCATCATAGCTAGGTGCATTGCTTAGGTATGAACCTGAGAATTGGGATAATTATATTATATTTATGTGAGTTCCTTTATACATGATGTGCAAATATTGCAAGCAAGATATAAAAAATAACAGAAATGTTCTTCTTTCACTCGCATATTGTGAAAATTGCAAAAAAACTGTGCAAATTGGTAGCAAGATATGATAAAATTTCTCACACACAACAGGTCTTAACAGAACTTTCCCCTAAAACAACCCTAAGAAATACTTAGCAAGTAACCCTCATCAATCCTAGACTTTAACGATGCCAATCGCCATAATAATAGACGTAAGACATTAAAGCGAACGATACGTGTCTTAAATATACCCTTGTATTATACAATTATACATTATACAGCATGTAGGTAATATATTCTCCTTTCAAGAGGTAACAAAAGCCCCGTTCAGAGGAACCGTTCGCTAAGTGAATATCGCGAAGGGGCACCCACTATAATTTACATGGAGATAAAGATTATATCTTCGTAGGAAGTGGCTTGGAAATGCTGTTGTTTGAATTACGTTGGTAAATGATTAGGATAAGTAGGTATGGTAAAGTGATTTTTGAAATAATGGTTAGCTGCTGTTGGGTGTTTGGTAACTTTAAGTATCTGCCAATTGGAAATACTTAACATTTTACGTGTGATTTTTTCCAGAGTCTGTAATATGTAATTGAGATAATAATATGTTTTACAAAACAAACCAAACCTTGTCTTAATTTCTCCCATTTTTGAAATACTTGTAATGATTTTAGATTTTAAACGCTGATTAAATTTAAATCAATTAGTACGTTACTGGATACTTATTATGTATGTATGGTGGGGTAGGCAAAAAGCACAGAACACAACAATTGTAACGATCTTTAAATAAGCCTTTCGCAATTCCTTTGAAAAAAAAAATATGAAAAATAACTAACCGGACCATCCAGATATTGTGGATTAGCTCGTTTTGGCAGAATCTTGCTCATTTTTTATTAAAATATGAATATATATGGATATCTTGAATCAGGTATCATTAAATCACAAATAATTTTCAGGTAACTTTTGTAAAAAGAAACCTTTAAAAAGAGCAAAGACACCGCTTTGTCATTAACATCTGTAGCTAAGAATGTCAAGCACGTCTGTCCTCAACTCTATTCTCAGAAACTTAGAAAGACATTTCTAGTTAACAATTTGCATCCTCAGCCGGCTGTTAACACAATTTATACTAGCGTCTAGTTGGCACAATCAGGACTCTTCGCATTGCTAATTGTACCTCTTCTTTGTACAACTTGCCCAACTAACAAGGATAATCCAACTAAAATTAGTGCTGAAGTCTCCGGCCAGACCAAATGAAAGTAAAAAGAGGAACGTGAAAAAAAACGAAATTTTTAATTAAAGAATATAGTTCTTAGCTGCCGTGAAAAAGATTTGAAAGACCAATTAATTATTCAAGTTAAATTCTTTCAGGTTTTACATCTGAGATATTTGTATTGAATAAAATACCTATCTAAGATAAATGTATATCTTACGTTTACCCATCTTATTTAGGATATCCATTTTTATTAAAAACTCTATCTATTATTGACATTATTATAACTATAACACCTTCATCAACTGTATCAATTTATGGTTTCAAATAGGAAAATAAGATTATTAAAAATTTTAATCTAATTTTATAATGATTACAACCAATGATTCGTAACTGCCTCCTTGGCCTAGTGGTCCTAAGCGCGACTGCTACGCTAGAGGTCTTGGGTATCATTCCCAGGTCGAGCAAAAACTGTTATTGGGCTTTTCTATGACATTCTCAGTAGCAGCTTTTTTTTTTGGTGGGCGGGAAATTATCAAATAACTTCTCCCGCCCCGGGCGGGGCGGTAGGGAGTGTCAGGCTTTTACTTACTAAAACCCACCCATGTTCCTTCTTGTGCCCTTTGCGTTCCGGGGGCGCGGTATCTCTTACGAACAACCCGTAGAGTAGCAGCTTGAATATTGGATTTGTGCCTGGTTAATGGCATTAGGCTCACCCCCTATGACATGGTACCTAAACATACCGGCGAACTGTGGGTGTACATTGTTACACCTCTGCCTAACCCTTCGGGGAATACAGGCGTGATGGTGTGTGTCTAGTGCCTTATAATAGTCTGATTGCAATAAATGATGTGATTTTAACATATCCGGCTAAATATCAAGTCACTATTCTTCTATTTTAAAACAGTGTTTATCTCATAATCCAATTTATCAAGATTATACTATTCGAAAATCAGGTTGAACCGGCCAGTCTCTCTAGCAGGTTTATTATATTGGGTACAGCGTCGGGCACAATCCCGGTAGCGATTAAAATCAATTAAATAAGCCAGAGGGCCGGCCCGCCACTTAAAAAATAATTCATGGCATCCCCTTCATTACATTAGGTACCCTCTAAAGGAAATATTTCACGAATTGTTTTAATTATGCCAAAGTTTCTTCAAAAATTCTTTGACTATTGATTTTATGAAATCCTAAGATAATTAATTGGGAGTAAGAAGTGTTTTTTCTTTGTTAGTAAGGTTGAGTAAAATTGGTTTTAATAATACATACCATCACGCTTGTATTCCTCGAAGGGTTAGGTAGAGGTGTACCAGTGTACACCCACAGTTCGCTGGTATGTTTAGGTCCCATGTAATAGAGGGCAAGCCTATTGCCATTAACCGGGCACAAATCCTAACTCCGAGCTGCTACTGAGAATTTTATAGAAAAACTAATAACACTTTTTGCTCGACCCAATGGCACTCAATGACGAACATCGGAATCTTAGTAGTAGGATTCCGTGTGACACCCTTTGGGTATACGGAAATATAAATTGAAACCGATATGATTGCATGAAGACGTTAAACGTGAACAGAGAAAGTAAGGAAAGCCGGGGATGTAACTGCTGCGGTTAAATTTTCTCTTTATTTACACTTTGCTCTTCAAATGAGTTCTAGAAAGTTAGTCCAAGGTTCTATCTTACTAAGATGCAAATAAGATCATTATTTGTTTGGTTAGTTTTTCTTATGTATCTATTGGAATTCGTAACCATAATTCCAACTATCTCAGTAAACTGTCACAGTTAGCTACTTATGTACTGCTGTCAGTTTGTTTGTATAGATTAGATTTTTATTTTTATTTTTAAGATTTTTTTTATTTTTAAATTGATTTTATAGTTCTGCCAACACTAATCAACCTAAAAACACACACACTTCCTCACATTCTTCTTTTAACTCAAGATTTGTAGGAAAACTACCACTTCTAATAGTGCTAAGTATAATTAATTAATTATTATCAATAATCTTCCACTTTGTCACAAGAAGCATATTGGCATGTATTTCCATACACAGATAATCATGCACGTCCCCGTTAATCACAATATGCTTTAGTCGACGATTAATTATGTCGTATTAATTAATCCGGGCTGTATCTCGTGGGTAAAGCACCTAAATGCGATTATAATTGCGTTTCATAATTTAATATTCACGGTATCAATTTCCTTAATGAATAGTTAATGATATTGCTTTTATTGGTTATTTATATTTTCAGAAAATGATATGATAATTGTTTGGCTTTTGAGTAGATATATTGAGGTTTTTATGATTGTTTTGTTGTGTGTCAATGTGTTTCAGTCATCTTAAATGCGATTTAGTATACTTTTGCTTTATCGTGGAGAAGGAAAGTAGCGTTTTCGTTTTGATTTTAGTTTTATTTACCCGCTTCTTTTTTTAACCCTCGACGCAAAAACGACGAGGTGTCATAAGTTTGACGTGTCTGTGTGTGTGTGTCTGTTTGTGACATCGGAGCTCCCAAACGCATGAACCGATTTTGATTTTGTTTATTTTGTTTGAAAGGCGAATTAGTCGGGATTATTCTTAGCTATGTTTGATGGAATCGGTTCAGCAGTTGCAAAGTTATCAGCTCTTTTGTTGGCTGCGGTAGGGATTTCTATTTTTCTGTCGGAGGTTACATAAAATTTTTAATTTTATGTTTTTATTTGTAAACCATTGTAAGCCATAGAATATGTTTGGGCGACAAACAAACTCAGCCGATTATAGAGATTTATTTGTGCCTGTTTAAATGGTACATAGATAGAAAAATATGTTAAGCCTAGTTTAAAATTTAATTTCGGCTTCCTTGTCTATATACATTGTACAATACTACTAATACCTACCTACCTACTAGTGTTTCTTATATAGAATAGAAAGTTTCTTTCCCGATTCGATACCCGTAGATAATACGAACTAAATTATCACCATCATCATCACGTCCCATCCGAAGGATTAGGCACAGCCGTACCAAGCGACTTACACCCACAGTTCGCCGGTATTATTAGGTCCCATATAATAGGGGGCGAGTATATCCTAAATACCTAAACATCCTACACAACACAATTTTCTGAACTAAATTATCCTTTCTAAATGAAGATCACATATTTCGTTTATTGACAATACCAAAATTTCTACTCATACATAAAACTCTCAGTTACAGTAAAGCCGTTGAATTTCCACGTTTCGTGACAAACGCACTTCACAGATGAAATATGAATAGAATAGGGAGACGGGCTGAAATTTTATGAGCCTACAGAAAAATATATCACCGCGCTTGTAATATACTTTGGTATAAACAAATAAAATATGTGGCAGATGTACATTCGCAGATAATCATATAGTTTTGCTAACACTTGTGTATTTTCTGTGTTAGTAGTCGGAACTGCAGAAGTTTTTTATTATTATTTCTGAAGAGTCTTATACGTTAGACCGAATGTCGGCTTTCCGAATGAACGATGACCGTGAGCCTGAATGAATACTGTCACAAATATTAATCCCGAATGCACGCTATCCCGAATAGCGTGAGCCAGAATAAACGCTAATAGCTAAATGCAATAATAGCTGCTAATAGCAATCCTAATGAATATTATTCAAAGTCAAAGTCAAAGCATTTATTTCAATTAGACCATTTACAGGCACTTTTGAATTGTCAAGAATTGAATAGAAGAATATTGAATCCCAAATGAACGGTATACTAAACTAGCTTTTGCTAGCGCCTTCATTCGCGTGGCTTTTGTCACTCACGTTAAATTACGTCTTTGGTTACTGCTCCTCTCCCGTGTGTCGTAGCGGGATGTTATGAAGCCTAACGCCTTCCACGATAAATGAAATTGGATATTTCATACAAAAATATTTTTTCAATTCAAACCACCAGTTCTTGAGATTTGCGCTTTCAACCAAACAAACAAACAAACTGTTAAGCTTTATAATATTAGTATACATGTACGCTAACAGCTAAATTAATAGAGTTCCAGTGAACACAATGTTAATGGTAAACAAGTTTAAATGCGTTATTTTGATTTAAAAACTAAGCCACTAAACCGATTTTGATAAAATTTCTATTTCACCTATCTGAAAGTATATCCTTTCAAATAGTAATTTTCCAAATTAATTGAGTTAACATAACAATTAAAAAAATGCAACTGAATTGATAACCTCTTCCTATTTTTGAACTTGGTTAAAAAGGAGTTTTAGTCTTCATTTGGCCGACTCGCGAATTTTGTATGATAAGCTGAGGTAAGGCCCCGAAATTTTTATTTATAGCACAATTTACTAGATCACAACTTATTACTTTTATAAGTATCATAAAACTTTACAGGCCTATACATAAATCGTTATTATAAAAAAAAAAAATGCCCATTCTTCAGGGTTCTGTCGCCAACAGTAGTGCAAAGTGCAAAGTGGGCCAATTCAACACAATTTATGGTATGGCTGGCTGCCTCCGTTTATGGTTTTACAGCATATTTATCGTTTTATGACATAATGGGAGCGGTTTATGATAATTCCCGAGTCCTTCCGAAATATGCGAGATGTAATGTCCTTCCGTATAACTGTTGGTGTTAAAATTATGAGTACTTTTTGGAAGCCACGGTTTGTGACTATGAAAACTTTTTCGGGTGCGTTAAGAAATATATAAACCCACATACAGAAATATCCAAAATCGGAACAACTATTAATAGGCCATACAAATATTTTTCCCGTGCGGGAATCTAACCCGCAGCACGCAGCGCAGCAGCCGATCACCCAGCAACTAAGCCGACCATGTCTTCTCCTATGGATCTTTTATCATATGCATAATTCCACCGAATGAGGTAGTTTTAATTGCGTCTACTTAGGGAAACACAGACACAATAATTTTGCATTATTCCAACCACTAATTACAATATATTGGTTTATAAAAGCCATTGTACGGCGATACAGCTTCATATTTATTCGAAATAAACACTCGTGTTTATGCACGGCTTAACTTAATACCGAAATCATTAGAATTTAACTAAAGTGGAGTTTGTTTCAAGTATCCCCCGTTATCAGGGCATTGCATTTATTTGTATGAACCTAACTTCAACTCTAATAATTAGAGTTACATAGCATCCACTACTCGCCAACAAGCGTCAACCGAAATATCATCCCTTACAGAAACAGCAATGCATATCTAAATAAATATTGCTTCAAAAATATCAACGATGCTTTCAGTACAATGGTAGGGTTGCTGAGTTGTAATAACGTTTCCGCTCTTTACCCCGATGTTTGCCGAGCCAATGCAAACACGAGAGATTGTATAGGGACCTTTATGTTTATGTAATTTTCGGGTTTCGTGTATATTTTTGATGTCGGCGTAGGCCTACGGATGATGGATTGAAGTTTTATATTGTGTACTTAACCTATTCTTTCAACAATAGTATTGGCTAAAACATTCTTTATTTAGGTAAGTTAACATAAAGTTCATTGAATTCGCTTTTAATTTATAATTAGCAATTCCAATGCTGAATGCATTGAAATTGCTAAAATTAAGACAAGACTATTCACGTCAATTATTAAGATGGTGCCACATAAACTAAAAGCTTATCTTCGCATTTACGCTTGAGTGCAGTCTGTCATAAAATTAATTTAACTTTATATTCTCTATCTAATTTTGAACTCTGGAGAGTGTATCATTACGTTCAATTTAGAAGACTAGACTAAGACTCGTTTTTGGAAAAACAAGATTCTGCATAGCTTGAATTGAACATGTTTGTTCAATTTTAGTAATAGGGGTACCCATTAGGTCAGGTTTATAATTGGAATATTGCATGTACTTATTTATTTACATATCAATAACCATTTTTTTTAAGAAAATCGACCTAACACGCAACAAGGAACTTCAGGTGGGCATTTTTGGAAACCTAACAGGAACGGTCACATTGTACTCTTAGTCTGATCTGTCAAAAGTGCCTCGATTGGAGCTTCATTTTTGACAAGACTTTGACATCGATTGTCACTGAAATGAGATTGCGCCTAGATTTTGGACGTTTTTTACGAGAATTAGCCTTTTGATGTTCTATGTAAATTCCTTGGCTTGCATGCTACAATCTACCGGCTGTTTTGCCTTGGAAATGTCTTTAAGTAAAATATAAATTATATAGGTACTTACCAAACAAATGTTTTCTAGTAGGTTCCCTATACTTATCTCTTAACGCTGAATGCCTTCAGGCGGAACGCAACCTGTTTGATATATTTGCAGAACTCGACAATGTTTGTTTGTTGCTCCCGCGCAAACTGAAATAAATGAGTTTGTCTTGTAACACTATACCTACATTTGTTCAAAGCGGAACATCTTTATTCATCCGATTGGTTTCGATCAAATGTTCCAGATCAAATGATTTAGTGCGCTAGCAGCTGGATTTCGAACGGGAATAGATTTCCTGTAATTGATTCTGTTAAACTGATATGGGAGGAATGAACCTGACACTGTGTCTTTCCTAGATTCTAAAATAGCCTGCATTTTGAACAAGATGACGCGAAACATAAGAAGTACATTTTTTATTATATTGAGACCTATTTTTAAGTACGTTTATTATTTTTTTAATTTTTTTAAAAAAAATTTTCTTTAAACTTTTCATTCGAATTTAAAATTTTCGAATCTGAGCTGGTACCGATTTGCCTTTTTAAATTTATATTCTTAAGTTTATCTTGGGCATCACTGACATCGGTGAAAGAAAACATCGTGTGGTAACCTGGACTTATCTATACAAATAAATAAAATTAAAGGTAATTAAAGGTTTGTAATTTCAAATTAAAAGCTTGTTATGAAAGTATATACGGTACTAACATCAAAAATCAATTTTTAAACGTCAACGAATCCCATTCCAATATAACAATCTCTCTGCTCGTACATAAGTTATGATACATTCCCAATAATTCACTCTCTTCCCCTATTTCACTGAGAACAAAATGAGGTCACGATATATCGATGCCTTTTTTTTTTTTTTTTTTTTTTGGTGGGTGGGAAATCATCAAATAACTTCTCCCGCCCTGGGCGGGGCGGGAGGGAGTGTCAGACTTTTACTGACTAAAACCCACCCATGTTCCTTCTTGTGCCCTTTGCGTTCCGGGGGCGCGGTATCTCTTGCGAACAACCCGCAGCCCCGGCAGGCATCGGCCCTCAGTGGCCCCTTCCTTTTGCTGACATCTCTTTGAGGCGCGCGTGGAACACGAACGCGCCGTCGACACGGCCTGTCGTTATGCAACGTAAGGACGGTGAGCTACCCATTGCTCACCGTCCACAGGCCAGTATCTACGGTGGCCGGGAGTCGTCTCGCGGCTCCCGACGTCCGGAGCGTCTACCGCGGCGGCTGGGACGGGAGAACCGCTGTCTCAACCGTCCCGCCGCCTCCTTCTCAAGCATTACTGCCTCGCAGAAGGAGGCGACTGCATCCCATTCCCTCTCGCTCCGGACCATGGCTTGCACCAGGGCCGGACGCGAGAGTTCGCCGCCGCCGATGGCCGCCACGAGGACTCGGCGATGCTCCGCCCAAGCGGGGCATACCGCCACGGTATGCTCCACCGTGTCCTCGGGGCGATCCACACAATGGTGACACCCGGACGTTTCCTCCCGCCCGATGAGGTGCAGGAACCTCCCGAAACACCCGTGTCCGGTGAGGACCTGCGTCAGGCGGTAGGTGAGGGCGCCGTGGCGCCTCTCCAGCCACTCCTCAAAGAGGGGACTTACCGCCTCTATTAAGGCGTGCCCATATATCGATGCCTGTACCTGACATTTGACCTTATTCCCTGTGTCTAGACTATACCAATGTCTCGCGTGCGATTCTATAATGAAAAGGCACGACATAGGCGAGAATCGTAATTTCACACCGTCACGATGGGTGAAAATCCATGGGAAATTGTTTCATTTTAGATATCATTGTTTGTGACATACATTTCACTTAGTTTGTTCTTGATATTTATGTGTGTATTTATAGGGATTGTTTGTAACAGAAAGCTTTGATTTCTAGTCAAAGATGTACCTACCGTTGTAATCAGACAATTATGAATGATACCTTTGTTTGAAGAAGGATGTAAGTACATACAACAAATTGTTTGTTACACTGCAAACAACCTTTCTATACTGCAAATGTTTAATGAAAAACAAACGAATATTAAGGAACATTAACATTTGCAATTGAGAATAGCAAGACATGTTCCGTTTAACATTTTTATAAGCCTTCATTTCTACTCAAAGAAATTGAGTATGCATTGGATATCAAAAAGGTAAACGAGATAAAAGATGTAAGACTAATAAACTTTAGACAATGGCTAACTAGACATAATTACTTGTGGGTGATTTGGACATACTCCAGATTCTACATCAAATTGCTGGTACAGTCAGTGTCCTATATTATCTGACCCCTTTTACAATGAAAATGAGGCGAATATGGGTCAGGTGATTCAGGGAACTGACCGTACTAGCATATCTTGAACATAATACTGTACGTACCTTTACTCAACCAAGTTCAGTACAAGTAAGAATCCTAATGAGATTAAACGCAATCAAATCCCGTATTTTGTTGATGCTAATCAAAATCCAAAACTTGAACAAACGGCACCTCTAACCGTAAACTTGAACAACAATGTTGAAGTTAACTAAGTGTTAGGTAAGACACATTAACATAAGACTATGTGAGCAGGTGGTTCAATGTCAGTAGAACATTCAACATGCACTTTCAAAGTAGCGTTACTTGTTCGCGTGTCCATTGAGCGGTCAGTATTCATTTGGTAAATATTTACTTTGTTTCAAGTATCATAATTTGGTGGAAAATCGCGTGAGAATATCGATTTGTAATTACGTCTGCTACTTCTCATGAATGTGGTTATCTCTTACAAATTTTTTTTTTCGATCCGATGCAAATCTCTGGCACTCCCAAGTGCCAGAGATTTGCAAGTCTCAACGAATAAACAAATGAAACTCTTTACGTTTCTTATGTGTGTATCAAAATGAAATGTGAGACAATTAGTGATTAGTGGTTGATTCCCAGGTCGAGAAAAAATGTTATTGGGTTTTTTTATGAAATTCTCAGTAGCTGCTCGGAGTTAATGGCAATAGACTCGCCCCCTATTACATGGGACCTGGATAAACATACCGCCGAACTGTGGGTGTACATTGTTACACCATTGCCTAACCCTTCGGGGAATACAGGCGTGATGGTATGTTTATCCACCCACTGACATTAGATGAATTGGATTGCATTACAAATTATAATATTTACTGCATTGCAATTACAAGGATGCTCTTTATTTATCGTCCTTCTTCCAATATTAGGAATAAACTATTAGGTTTGCACAACACACACATATAAGTCTTGGGAGTAATGGACTTAACAATGTTGGTTATCTGCAAGTAAGTAATAGAAAAATAACCTATTTGCTTGTAACGTTGACATACAATGTTGCAACTTATCGCTGTAACATAATTACCTGTAATAAAGGTAAATTCAAAGATAAAGTTTATTACCCTGCTGAGGTTATCAAACAAGTTATCAAACATGACCTCTTTGGGTTTATTTTTATATTGCTGTTCCTCTGCATTTATATTGCATAAACATTTATCTCTTAACATGCGTCAATTGCGAAAATTAACAAATGCGCATTCAAGGTCTTGATGAGAGCTCGCATTTAGCGTTCATGATCGATTATGATGAGTAAGCGCCATGAATGCATTTGGCAAACAAATTAATGAACGCTTATCGTGAAGTGGTGTTATTTGTTATTTACACAACCGATGTCGATGATATGGGAATAGAACTCACGTGAGTGTTATGAAGTAATTTACTTATTGACATATTGATACTGAAAGTTATTGGATTTGACGTCTAAGTCTAACCTTTTGAAGTGTTTTATTTTCTAGGATGAAACAGTGATCGGGCGGTCCTGGATTCAAAGGTTAGTTAATAACTTTTTTTATAGTTTAAGGATTGAGACTTGCAAGTAACTGAGACACCTTCAAATCGTGCCTCCGAAAATAGAGCGATAAATACTGATAAAAGCTAAATAAAAAAAAGACATGAATGTCATCAGTGACAGTTAGAAGTATGAGAAACATTAATTAATGAAAACATTGTTATTAATAAAAAATGAGAGGGATAATACAAACATCTTCACAAATTTGTCTTAAACGCAACGATGTTCTTGAAATAGAAATAATTACAAAGTTAACATAACATTGTCTACATACTTCTTTGAATTACACGTAAGTATACACGAAATAGTTCTGAGAGCTCCAAAGCTATTGTGTATTGTGACAATGTACACTTTCATTCAGCCCATATTGTGTCACCGTAGTGAAAGTGAGGAATATTGAGATATGAAAGTATTATTCAGTCATGGTGCTGTCATTATGCGTTCCTGTTACGTGGTAATATGCTTTGCCATAGAAGCTGCAGTGAAGATATAGATCGTTGAATAAGTAAGCTCTATACTCGTTGATGAAGATAGATAAATGGTTGATGATACTACAACAATAATGATACATTTTCAAAGATTATATAAGCCTTTAAAAATAAAAGATCTATTATTACAAGGCCATGCTACGTGTTTTCACTATGTCATCATCTTTATTGCAACTATAAAAGGTAGAGATGCAGAACGATTACTCAGCAAAAACTTTACTGCAGCTTTTTATGCTACAAAAACTGTTGCAAATAAACTTAAATTGCTTAAATAAGAATAAAGAGTGTCGTATTGTTACAAGTAGGTAGATACGTTCGTGAGGTTCAACTTAAAATTGACTACAGACAATTTAACATTTCCAACAATATCGTCAATCAAATACATAACAAGAAGAACATAAAGATGGACGAAATTAATTTCTCTTTCCGAGATTAAAAATCAGACAGTATTTATGGGCTCAGAGCAATTTTAAATCTCCTTATCTTTACCGGCCAGGTGTAAAACCCGAACTGTTAGCTTTTGCTACAGGCGATGTTGCAACACAATCACGATCGACCTTGTCTCTATATTTATTGCCGTCTTTTTCTAACTTAACAGTCGTTTATGTACAACTATCAACTTTTCCTTCGTTGGTGTGACTAAAACTATTGTTATTATGTGGCATATAAGCGGGATATACTGTGTGGATTTTAAAAAGGGTATGTACGTAGGAATTATGAAGGGATGTAGTTCCGGACATGCGTACTGGAGTGGGACGGCGACAGCCGGGCATTGAGTCAACGTCAGTTGTTGGCCGGTCGTCGCGGCGCGCGTTGTGTTCCCCGCGCCCATCCAACCGTTTCGATACAGTACACATATCAAATTTCACGCGAAAATTTGATATCGTCGTCGTTTGTGTGAAGTGTTTTGAAAAAGTTCGCGCGTTTGCCGGTAAATGTTTCAAGTTTATCCGACCTTAGAAGTTCATTAGAGTTTGTGCTTGGAATTATTTTATTTGCGCTTCTGTGTTTTTTGTTGCCCAGTGATTATGTTTGCAACCGTTTTGTTTTTGTAGTACGTATTATTTTTATTATAGTAAACTAGTTGTTGTTGTACTTTTCTATTATTATTTTTTTCCTTTTCATTATTGTTTCTAAATGATATCACCAACAGAGTTGCTTTATCGCTACTGATAAGTCTTATCAACAACTTACGTTGTTCTTTGCATTAACAAGAATTGCACATTTAGGACGCACACGTATCTACTCATGGACATTGTTGTACTTACAAATACAATAGGTTTAATTAAGTAGGAACCTTATTCTAGATTGGTAAGTTCGATTTAGGAATAACAAAGTCTTTAAGCCTTTGAATGAAAGTTCATCGAACCAGTAAAGTTGTAAAGTACACATAACAATAGTAATATGTTTTGTCTACGCATCATTTCATTCACATAATCAGTCAATCAGTCTACCATACATAGTACCATTAAAATGTGATGTTGTTTTGTTTTGAATGTTGCCTAATAAATTCAAAGTTATCGACCGTTGGGACAAGTAGACACGCGTTTGAGATGACTGTCTTTATTGTGAATCACCGACTGTATGAAATGCGAAAGACAAAGAAGGGATTTGAATATAAGGCGAGGGGGGCCTTGAAATTGATCGTCTGGTACACCCCAGCCTCTGGTTAACCGAACCCTTGGATGTAGCGTAGGCACACTTAATGCGGTACAAATTTGATTTTGTACCTCGGGTTTCCGAAACAGTTAGAACAGACCCAGCTTGGGCAAACTTGTTGAATTAACTTGCGAATATAGGTATTTTAATTAAATTTACAACCTAAGCTCACAAAGCGATGCTGTAGCATTCTAACGTATTATAATCAATAATTGTTTACGCAAATTTTAATTAAGCTCCAAGCTTTAATTGCAAGACTAAAGGATTAAACATGGGCATTTATTTGAAATAAGAAGCGGTTCTTCTCAGCTGTCGAATTTATTTTAAGCTGTTACACAATGTGGTAAAAATTTACTACAAACAAACGAATAGAAACATTTGTTCAAGGATTACCTACTAAATTCTCACATAATACATTTCTAAACGGGTTTGACAGGATTTTGAGGCGTTAGGCGCGTGCCACGTTATTTCTACAATATCAGCAGTATTCGGTTGCCCATTGAAGCGGTAATTGCGCCCCATAATGGTGCAAGACCCTTTTTTCGGATCTGTCTCATTGTTGTCCATAGGGTGTATGTAGGTCGTTGACATTGGCCTTCCCCTTTATATTTCGGATTTGCAACGATATTTTTCATCGCATGTCGGATTAACAATATTTCATTTCTAATCGCTTTTTCGATTATTGCTTCAGAGTCTATATCATTGTGAATGGTCATCGTAATCTCCCGTATTTGGCATTTTTCACGTTTCTCGTTGGCCATTAATTTATTCATATTGTTCTTATTCATAAATAGCTTATTGGAATTAAAACCATTTATAATGGATGAATGTCAAATGCAATTGGTATTCAGTAACAATATTGATTAAATAACAACACAAAAGTATCACGATTAAGGGTATTTTACATACTACTTAGAAAGAGTACTAAAAAGTTACATACTTTTATAAAAGTTCCGTTTTTGTGAAGTTCTGTAACGGTCTTGTGAATTCCGGTCCCGCTGTTTCATTAAAAAAGAAATAGCAATTGCAGACTCCGGCATCATGTTCGTTTCGTTTAATAATTACCTTCATTCTGCTGGGAAAATGAAAAAACTAAGCCTTTTGATCTATTGTCGCAGCGCCTGTCTGTTTTCTGTATGGGTAAAACATGTGTTGTACATTTATGTTCACCTTGAGATACAATCGTGAGAATTGCTTCATAACCACGAATGTTGAATTTAGAATGCATTTATGTATTATGCAAAATACGCAACAAAGTTGATATAGTAATACTTACGCACGATTGGCCACTCACGCGGTCAGCGAACTATAATAAGACGTTATAGAACTAGCACTGATGACGTGAGCGTCACGCCCCGGGCGTAAAACTAACGTCTAATGAGAGCCGCATTCTTTTGACTACAATAATGGCAATTGATCAAAACAATGCGAACGGAGCGGTCCAGAACACCGTTAGAGAGCTGCGCAAGAGTTCAGATATTCGTTGCATTAGTGAGGGCAACAATCTTTGATAACTCACCGACAATTGCGCAAGCGGCCTCCTTTTTGCACGTGTTCCTCGACAGTTCTGCAACGTTTTCCGGCTTTAAGGTGCAATAAGTCTCTCTGTCTGCATAAGCATAAAATTACAAAAGGTTTACACAAATAATTATAATTTAAATCAACAACTTCAGATCTTGAATACAAAATTTAAGTTCATGATTAGCCCTAGTTTTTGCAGTTTCGTCATTGTAACCGAATACATGCTATAGATCACACCTCACAGAACTACAATATTGACGTTGTATCTGCATTACTATAATCTATACTAATATATAAAGCTGAAGAGTTTGATTGTTTGTTTGGTTGATCTCAGGATCTTCTGGTTTGAATTGAAAAATTCTTTTCGTGTTGGATGGTTCATTTATCGAGGACGGCTATAGACTATGTAACATCACGCTACGACCAATAGGTAAGGAGCAGTAACCAAAGACGTAACCTGATGCGAGTGAAAAACCTACACGAACGAAGTCGCTGGTAGAAGCTAGTGTATTATAAATAAAGACTCGGTTCAATTACTTACATTATAATACCGATCCAACTAAAAACATTGAAGGTAAGACAAATCATGTGCATTACCTTGTTTAACACCTTCACCTATTTACAAGTTCCCACACTTTAATTTCATCTATTTGATCTGCTGCCCACTAGTTCGACTGTGCTCCTAAAACATTAGTGTAGAAGGTAGTGTAGGTGTAGTAGCAACTAGCAGGTATGTTTATCTACAGTATACGTGCTAGCATCATCAGTAACCGTCGCAGGTCTATCCCGTAGGGGCGTTGCACCGGCGCCGCGATGGAATGTGCCCGATCGTGGTTACGAAATGCCGTGACTCCACAATCGTGCCTCTCCACTGGAATACGCAATTATATTATATTTATCGAAATATTTGTCTTCACTAAACATCTTTTTCAACTAAAGAGTCCATGTAGGTAGCGTTTCCGTTTGAAAGACTAGAATTTCAACCATTTTATGGCACCACTAATTGGGTTTCTTGCTCGGCCACCGACCGCTACTGCTCTTCATAGCTTTTTAATTACCCTTTTGTATAGTAGAACATTCGCTAATGTATACGCTTAAGGTCGTTCCGGAAAACACAACGAAGCCCATTGTTTAGTGCAGCTCCTTATATTGCAAGTAGCTGTCCGACTTCATAGCCTCCGGTCTCCATGTGCCATGTGCCTAAAATTCTTAGAATGTCTGCTGAATAAATGTATTCAGCCTTCTACGGACCTGTTTAATATTAATTGAGTCCATTTCTTTTTTTAGTGTTATCATTTTTCCTTTTACGTTTTATTATGAGTTTAATGGCGTCTGATAAAATACTTTGCACTTTTCCTTGTTTAATAACTTGTAAAATGCATTTATCAAAAATGCTCGAATGCTAGAGTGGCTAAGTGTAAGTCTTATCTCGTCTCCCCCACTTGCAGCAACGTTAAAGAGTGATGGAAGCGATTCGTCATGTTCCCTGCTTAGTGACCCACTTACAAGAGGGCTTCTACTCGAAAGATTTTTTACCAATCATCTGCGAGTACTATTAGGCAAGGCAGGGCCACCCCTATGGAGGAATCAATCGGTTTCACGCTGTGTCACACATTTATTGTTTTATCCTCTTTGATCCGTTCGACATTAGTGTCTTATTTCTCCCCTGCAAACATCTTTTAACGGTATCTGAGTAAGAATTATGTTAAAAGTACTTAAGCAAATTCGTTTAACTAAAAACAAATAAGCAAAAAAACCTTTTCAGTTTAACAAGGACAATGAATATTGATAGGCAGGGCGTGCTCGTGCCTTCAACGGATAATAAAAGATTTTTTGCGCCTTCCTTCTTTTTTTTAAACTCCTTCCGCGTCAACGTTTTTGTACATTGATTAATGACCGGCCCTATTTAGAGATGATTCAAGTGAAGAGGAACAAAAGCTTGGCACTCCATTGATTGAATTTTCCACGGCCCTAAGATTAATATTAATAAATCATCGTTGTTTATTGATTTTGATTACGGTTCTAGTATCGCAGTTGCATGTTTTATAACACCTTTCGATTTCGTTTGCACGATGTTAATATAAGTAGGTATAATATTTGTTGATTACATAGTCTGTAATTAGTTTTGATGTAAAGACAAGTTATGGGTGAAACTTGTTATTGCCTACTCTGTCTAGATCCGTTAGTAGATTGATTGTTTTCAATTATGCAGATATTCATGTTCGTTGGCAAAGTTTATATACTGATTAGTCCAAATTATACTTTCGACGATATTACAACGGAGTTAGAAATAGCAATTTGCTATAGAACTTGTGTTCTATAATTTCAATGGAATGTTTTTATGATTATCTGCGTGATTAGCAAAAATAAGTTTATATCGCCGCTTAGACATAATTATGTAATTACGAGAATGGTCGTTTTTAGTGTCAAAATAACGTTACAAATAAGCCAGGAGGCCGTCGCTGTTGGATTTTTTGTCATTGAAGAAAGCAAAAGCATCCGTTGCAGAAACAAACAGCATAGTGTGATTTGATGCCGTGTCATCGTTTCAGCCGAGTGACGTCTACTGCTACAGCCGAGTGACGTCTACTGCTGCAGGCCTCCCCTATAAATAGCCACAATGACCGGTCCTGAGCTGCCCCTGCATCCAGCGGTTTCCCTTCACCAGGCCAACGGTCCACCTCGTGGGAGGATTGCTTGATTTTTTCATTTTCTTAGTAGAGTTTTCTTATAAACCTGTTACGCTAAATTGATTACATAAACACATTTGCACCTACTTCACAATTCTCCATATCCTGGCAAACAGTTTAATTGACGGAGTCCGTTAATAGGTATATATCTGTTTCCTGCTCGTACGGTGATTAACGATTTCCTCCAAATATCTTATGCAAATCTCCTAGTTCCCCACATGTAACAAGATTTGCTCCTACATCAGTATTCATGTCATCTTCATCAAGGTACCCGTGACATGCCCGCATCGTTTGCTTGTGTCAACTCGTTGTGTTTGTGTGACCGACCTGAGGTGCATCGCAACGACCTTACACAGTTAAACCGACCTTTGCGTGTCCTGTTCTAGAAACCTCTAGCTATACAGGTTCGGGTAGTTTTGATGCATATGGAAAAAAAAAATTTATGACGATGGTGGTACAGATGGTGATTTCCTTATTGATAAAACTGCTTGTTATTTTTCTACTGAATTATTTACAAAAAGTTAGTCTCTTACCATTTTCTTGAGCGAGACACTAAGTATACGGAATTTTACAGATCTCATCAAATAAACATTTTAACATTTTACTGCTGCCACTAGTTTTGAATACGATGCAGTGATTAGATAAACACATGTTTATAAACCACAACGTCCATCGCGCACAGTGAGTAAGATGATACGATATTCATGCAACCGCGGTGTTCCAAAAACACCAGCAAAAAATTAGATCTCTGATAGCGATAACTAACAAAAACCCGACCTCGAAGTTTTTGCGCGAAAATCGTTCTTGCGATCAAGCTTCGAGTACGCAATTTATACTTCCAAGTACGTAGTTGTATTCCATTTAAATCGATACCACTCTACAAACACTGCGAAGCGCTCACTCGAAAGATTAATCACAGCTCGGGGAAAAAAGTGCGACAAATTGTTCATGTAACTTTACTCATTTGGTATCTACTGGGTAACGGATAGGTTTCTCTCGGTGTTCAGAATTTTAATGGAAGGAAAACTTCAGATCTCACATGCAACTTTCTTTGGATTCTAATATACGGCGTTTAGGGCTGATCCATTATCAATAATAGAAATATTGAGCAAGAGTCGGAAGTTTCAAGACACATTGTGGCTTTTGCCTTCCTGTGCGGAGCGTGGTCTGAATACAGATCGCGTGGTTATGATCCCCGCACATTCTGAAACCCTTCACTTAGATAAAGTGTTGTTTTTTGTTCAACACTTGGAATAGTTGTCACGTGTAGACCCTTCTCTGCGGGGTTCTTCGCTAAATGTTGTTCTGTTTTTTTAAGCGTTTTATCTTCTATAAATTATGTAACAGGATCTATTATAGGTTTATGTATTAGAATTTAATCACTATCCCTTACTCGCGTATCTTCAGTGTTTACAAATTGCTTTCATCATAGTTAATCTTTATATTATTGGTTTCTTTCTTTGAATTGAAAATTTATGATAGCTACCAGTTGTACATTTATTAAAATGGTTTTTCTATCGACACGTGACTCCTAGTTAAGTAATACGACTCTTCGATATAGACTTGCAAGCTATGTCACGTACACTCGTAAAAGGTCTGTGCCTATCTCTAGAAGCATGTCTAGGCCAAGGTTACATCTAGTTATATGACAGGTTGTTGTACTGTAACCTAATTTGATTCAATCACTGCTAAAGGCGAGATGCGAACATCCAATTGAATAATAGCTTGAGTTTGCAATTCGCCTACATGCGTTGTACAACTTCCTACGTTTAAATTGCAAGGTCTTTTTAGCAAAGTATACTGCAATTAGTGAGCATTATAAGTTCTTAGACTAGTAATTCTTAAGTACCAAGTTTGCATATTCGATTAAATCTTATATGGTAGGATTAATAATCAATTCATCGCTATATTCGGTTTCGTGTGCTACCTTCGCACTGTCTTTAATAGTCTTGTTAACCTTCCAGAGAAAACACTGCATCAATTTAGAACAATTGCATTTAATTTGGCTTCTTCGGTGATTTTTGATTTCGGATTACCTTACTTGGACCCCACCTTTTGCAGGTACTTTGATATTGTATATTGCGAAATATTAGAGCTAGTTGTAGCAAATATATTTCCGAACGATGTATCAAAGTGCGTAACAGCTTCAGCTAATGTTCCAGTCAATTACCAAATTATTAATGAGTACAATATATCCGATAAAAGCGTTGAAACCGAGCCAACTACTGGTTATCAATTTATTGAGCTGCAGCCTATAGATACGACCGCACGTGCGTTTGTTTATGATCTATATTCCACGCTGCCGCATTCCGTCGTCGGCCGGGTGAATCATTTGTCTGTTGACTTGATATGTTAAGACTATGAATTGTGACATAATTATTATTGGGTTCAACTTTACATGTATATACATTAATTTTGTAGATATTATTATCTTTAAAAGTAGGTACTCATATTCCAGACATTGTACTTTAAACTTTATTGTAATTTAATATTCATTATTATTATATCTGGTTAAGATCAGTTCAAAAGTTCTTTCCTTTGTTTTCATAGTTCTATGATCTCAATTGTGGCTTAGTAACGATGTGTGTTCTAGCCCTAGTCTTTACGACTTTTGGTACGGATTTTACCGAGAATTTGTTAACATTTATTTCACTTTGAGAGCTCAGTGCTGTGCACCAAATTGGGTTATTTCATGAGGACAAGCTTCTGCTTGCGACATCATCCGCGTCAATGTTGAAAGATTCTTCCACGGGAAGCGCAATTTTTCTGGGACAAAAAATAACCTGCTATTCCAGACTAATCTATCTCTGTGCGAAATTTCATCTAGATTCGTTCAGCTATTCTAGCGTGATTGAGTAACAAACATTTAAATATCCAAATTTTTACATTTATAATAATAGAGTTAGATAAATCTTACTACTATTATATATGTAAAAATAGCGGGCAAAGGTAAACCTTTGTCCGTTTCCTCTTCTTATTCACTAATAAACGTCATCATTTATTTAATGCCATTCAATATGGCTTTCGTGGTTAACCGGTAAAAGTTCATTGTTTTACACCTGTCTTGCGCATTTCTGACATTTGATCGGTTTTTACTCGCGTATGGTCGTTTCTAGTAATTGCTCGGATACTGAGTATTACGTTTTTTCATTCATAGTTCGTTTTATAACGGTCATAGAAGGGGCGAATATAGTTATAATTATTAAATATAATCTCTTAAATGTTAATGAAGTACTTACTAGACAATGTTTTCTCTTATAACAACGTACCCTAGTGTAGCTTATAATAAAGTGAGTTTTAAAAGTTACCACAAAATTCAGTTCGACATTCAATTTTATGACGGGCTGGCTGACTTCTCAAAAATTCACAAGTGCCCGTAAATGGTATATTTGAAATAAATGGTTCCAGTAAGAAATTTAGAATATCATCAAGACAGTATTTTATTGCCTGCCATGTAGGATGACAAATAAATCTATCAGTTCTAGTAATGTATTTTGGAATCTGTCTACCTATGTTACACAAATAATAAATGATTTGATTTGATAAGTGGGATTGCATTTTTTAAATTAATTTTTATTTTTTAAGATAACAAAGTAGGTGACTGTCGTACCATTCATGGTCGTGTAACACAATAATCTGGTTTCGATTTAAGAATTTAATGAATATTTTAAATCGGTAACACGATATGCACAAATTAACAGACTATCATTATTCATTACGTAATGTATTTTACAAGGAGCTCCGAATAAGCTTAAATTTTTCGCAAACGTAGTTCTTTTATTCTGGTTTCAACCAAGTTAGGAAACAGTAAGCAAGTGATTAATAAGTAACCTTTTAAAACTTATAAGTAAGGTTTTATTTTCAAAATCCACTACGCGTTGAATTGAATCCAAGGAATCTAATGATAAAACAGTAATGACGGTGCCTCTTTGAAGCCTAACAAAAACTTTTATTAATTCTTCCTTTTGCGTAATATGAAAAAACTGTCTAGGGCTTCCTGATGATGATAATTGCTGCTGTCCTTATTACCAATGTTTTTTTTCCTAAATATATTTATTCTTTCGTAATCCAAATATACAAATAAATTAAATTAAAGTATAAGTTGCAAGAACTGTTTCGTATGACTAATGCATCAAATGAACTATTTAGTTCATCAATTTTGATGACGTTTAATTATATAAACTATTGTACGGTTTCAAGTTTCTTTACATTGTCGTTTATTTGAGAATATTTACTACTTGGTTCTGTTTTTGGTCGAACTCCAACTTTCTTGTCCATAAAATATTTCTGATAGTCTAAAGTTGGCAAGTTGAGACTGATTAGAATTGGTCGAGACGAAATCAAATTTTCTAAGATGCTGAATACAATTTCGTCTAATAGTATTATTTTAAATATTAAATTAAAGCGTAATTTGTTATTAAAATAATTATATGAAATCGCCAATCCGCCTTAAGAAAGCGTTGTGATCAATGCTCGTGTCTTCTTTGTTTAAGAATATGGTTTTGCCCTGTAGTAGTAATGTACAGGTATTATTTATTATTTCATTGAAGACGAAGCAAAAATCAAACTTATGAATGTGTGCTAATGTTTGTGTGCTCATAGTTTACAAAAGTTAAAACTATACAACAGCATTGTACAGTAGACACTTGCATATTAAAACATCCGAAGCAATAATTAGACCAGCACCTTTTGTTATGTTACCGATATGCATACAAAATAGTCAAACATCGCTACACTTGTAACAACCAATAACCTACATATTAAAATGAGTGCTTACCTACTTTTATTTGTATTGTCTAATCTAAAAATAGAAAAATCAAGGTATTTGAGGATATGTTAGATAAAAGCCATTTAGCTACTAGTGATGTAACTCTTCGAAACAATCTTACTTCACGTCTTTCACGTGAAGACACGAACGATGAGCAAACCGTAATAGCTGTTACAGAACTTACACCAAGTAACGAACGCATAATAATGGTAACAGTTGAATAACGTTTGCATGATTTCAAAAGAATAGGAAAAAAAATGAATAAGAATTAGAAACTTCCCGCTCTATTCAATCACTCATGACCGATACAATAATATTCAAGAATTGGATACTGCTAATGTTTACATTGCACAAGATGGAAGCGTTGGCCGATAAAATCAGTGTTGCTTACCATTTTTAATTGCTTTTTGTTTACACTTCTGGCTATTCATAAAAGCATCTCCAGTTTCGTCTTGCGTAAAGTGACCAGGCTTTTTAAGAAAGTTGAAAATAGAATCAAAGATCTATTTTATAGAGAAAACTAAAGCAAAGCAGTCATTTGATTATATTTTACGAGACAGCACATCTAAGAGCGGAACACGAGACTCGTAAGTACAGTTCTCAATTTCCATAATATAAATTAATCAGACTAGACAGACAGAGCTATATGTTCAAAAGAAGTAATATGAAAGTAGATCTGAGCCAAAGCTATAATTTTGCACTCAGGCTCTGTAGATGATATTCGGATAAAGCTGCTCACCGATCAATTAGGCCGAAGCGCAGGCGTTGCGAATCTGAGGTGGCTAGTTGAACAACTCAGTCACCGCTTGCCTTACGCAATGGTTATATAACTGAACGGAGATGGCGACGAGCGACCGTCGCAAATTACCAGTGTCCGCACCTTACTAGGTCAAATATATCCGACGATTGACGTGACATTTATTTTCGACACAAATTGATGTCCTTTTTTGAAAGCAACTCCTTTTTATAATAGGTAGTTGATGTGCACCAGGTGTCAGATAAATTACAGATGTCGGATAAATGCTAGCGTAAATTTTTTAACAGTTTGGAAAAGGATTAAACGTAAATTGCTAGCTCAGTTAAGAATTACGACATATTGGTTTTACAACCGTGAAATCATGTTATCAGTGTTCCATAAGCAGATGTTTAAATTGATAATCTTGAAAATGTATTACACAAAAGGAGGCACATTAAATATCCAAAAACAACAAAATAATTCGAGGTGCCATAATGATGATACGTCAAAACCACGAACTTGCTAACCTCGCACTCCACATTTACGTCAAAATGATACTCTACTGTGTTTAATTTATCATAGAATGGTAGTTTATGGTAGTGTTAAAGAGTACTATAATGTAAGCGTGCAAGTGGGTCAAGGTGGTAAAACTAATGGAGAGTTTCCACCTTTTAATGTGAATAAATAAAGTACAATGGACAACGGGACTCGCCTAGTCGCTGCATACAATGATATACAAGGTCAATTGTTGCTATGCAGACAAGCGAACGCAGGACGATTGACAAGAACCAGTCGATTTGTTTGAGATAAATCAAATGGAAAAAGTAGTCTAATCATCAAAACCTAAGGTTAAAAAAATATAAGGAAAAAAATTTTGGTTAAAAATGACACTAAGAGTTGCAAGTGTTGTCGTTAACCAATTTTTTTAAATATTTAGTTGCGAAAAGGCAAATTACATCGAAATGTCACCTTAGGATTGGGAAAATGTTCTAGTGAATCATTAAAATTTTTATCGGTTTAACTTGGCAAATTGTATAGTTTAGGGCACTGGAGATCAAAAAACAATTCGGCAGCGTTTTTGTCGCAAGTCTGCAACAATGCGTAATAGCTATGTCCGGTAGTTATTACCAAATAGCGTCCTTCACTCGAATTTCTACTGCGTTGTCGGTACACTAATTTGATGGATTTTAAACTGTCATAAAAACTACAATTAAATAAAAATTCTATTACACTATAGTGCCTTTGTCATTGCGAAATAGTTTTACAAATGTAGGTACTGCAAGTGCTTTCGTTAGCGTATCAGTTTAGTGTAGAACATTGCGGAACTCAAATGCCCATTAACCTAAATTGAACTCTATTGTTCGATGCCCTCTTCATTATATCTAAGCTGGCATGTCACTTAGCAACGAGCTCGTTGACAGAGCTTCAATGGTTCGATATTGATTGCCATGCAATAACTGCCCTAAATTCAGCACGCTTAAACTCTGTTGGTGGTGTTACGATTTCGACTAACGTCTTTGTAATACACCCCTAATGTAGACAATTCTTTCCTTTGCAGACAAAAATGTAGATAGATCAAACGTAGGTTGCACCTACATTTATTAAAGTACGATGTCCATTGACCAGGCGTCACCACTGGTGCCGATCAAGCCTCAAGTGGCTCTGCAGAACGGTGCATTCATAAAGAACAGTCATAATCGAAGCAGTTTTTGTGGGGTGGCACCATCGTCGAACGGTAATGGAACGTTCAAAACTTTCGCCGTCAATCGCAAGAGTTGGAGTGGAAACGTGACTCTTCCACTTCAGCAGTTCACGCCCGACGTGGAACAAGCTCCGCAGTTGGCAACTTTTCGCTCAGGAACTGGAACATTCCCGAGGAACAGGGAACGGAACAATAATACTACGAACGGAATATTAACACCTAACGGGAACTCTGTTCAGACGTTTAAAGGAAATGAAGTGAGGAGGTGCGGAAGCTCGAACGGCCGACGTTACGCTGAGATCGGAAACTGGAATAAAAGGTGAGTTATATTGTTTAAGCGTGCGTCACATGAAAACACAAGGAAGGTTCAGAACCCGCTCAGCCTTCCTCCTGACCCGCATTCAACCATCTTTCGTACATCCTAATAAGAAAACAGTTTTAAACATTGATTTATTAAACCCTATTTCTACTAAATTAGTAAACAGCTCCTTACAGCCAAATGAAAAAAACAGAACATGTTCCGGGCGTACTTCCATAAATACAATCAGCTACTACCCAACTTTTGAATGCAAATATTTGCTTGCACTTACACAAAAAATGCCCGGAGTTTGAATATAACCTATCTACAGATCAAGCACGATCCCCCAGGTAAATAAAAACATTCAAGCGTACCGTGTTTCACTAACTTTTACTAAAGCTTTATTTTCTCCTTTTTCATCTCGAGTAATTCTGTAACAAGTTTTCCAATTTCATTCTCTCGTCGCTTTCATTTCCTCCCGTACGTAGCTTCTCGTTCCTTTAATATTACTTTTATTAGCTCAAAACGTTTAACAAACATTGGTTTGAGAATCTAATAACGATTAAGTTACGTCTGCACAAAGGGATGGTCGAAACTTGATTATTTTCTCTTGATTCATTCTCTATATTAAATATTTTTGTTTTAAATTGATATGAATCATTTTTGTCTTTGGTTTACTAAATGTTTAAAAATAATGCTTACAATTAATACCAGGAAAGGTCCTATTCCAACGATTTCAACATTTTTATTTCCCTAAATATTTTATATTAACATCATCCATTCCCACGTATCGTCACTATTATAAACGTTTATAGACATTAGTCCGATACTTATCCAAATGTTTACCGCATTTATCTAATCGAAATCTTCATTATCTTTTATTTCTTGCCAGTAGAAAGTTCTTCCATAATTCTCGCTCACTCAATTTGGGGCGGCCTAAGTCACTTGATAAGAGACGTCCAATAATCTGGCCAGTACTTCGTCTTTTTATTAGGGGTTAACTTTATCGCACCATGATTCCTCGTCACTGGCGATGCTATCAAGTTCGCTATTTAGCGGTTCTCCCTTCAACGACTATTTATGACCAGTGTTTACTTCGGTCTCGCCGATTAATCTAAGTATACGCTTGGAAAGAATATCGCTCGTCATTCTGTTTGCTGTACATTTGTTGCTTGACGTATAAACACTTCTGCTTCTCTTATGTTTCTTAAGAATGTATTTTTTTGTCTATCAATAGTTTTAGTAGAATCAGAGATGTTGAATAACAGACACATTTTGATAGCTATCGTTTACATAAACCAAACATTTGAAACTCCACTGTCACTTGTGCGTGGGATTATACACAGCAATAATAGGCTTAATATCTTTAAATGTTACGTAACATAAAAATAAACTTTTGCTTTCTTCTTAAGTATTTTTGTTGTGGTCCGTTTATACGGCTTGTTGATTTGTTTCTGTATTCTTATATTGTATTCGTAATTTGCATGAACAGTCAAGGTTGCTTGGAATGTTTCTCATTAATTCTCTTGATTTTCATGGCCAACTTGGAACAAAGAATTTCAAGTGACATAGATATTTGAGCGTCCAAAACTTTATATTCCATTTCACCATTTTTATAATTATATCAGACTTCTCGACATAAGTAGCTAAATATAATATATTATGTTCTTTAAATATGTAGCAGGTCCGTATTTATAAGACAAAGAGTTTTAATCCAGAAATGTGCTTGTATTTTTTGCAGCACGGTATGGTAGAAAACCGGCTTCTCTGGTTTCTAATTGTGTATGTTTACTTGTACCAGTTACAGAGATAAAAACTATTGTAGCAACTAAAACAATACTAGCATTTTTGTCTGAGCGGAAGCTCTTAGCTAGCTCTTGATAATACGCTTATTATTTTGTTATTTAAGAGGAAAACATTATTACTCTGTCCGTGGTACTTTTTTCTTGTTTATTATAATATGATATCTTATATCTTTATCTAAATTGATATTGGATGCTTTAATTTGTTCAATTGTTAGTTAATACTGCCTCGTTGGCCTAGTGGTCCTAAGCGCGACTGCTACGCCAGAGGTCTTAGGTTCGATTCTCAGGTCGAGCAAAAAGTTATATTGGGTTTTTCTATGAAATTCTCAGTAGCTGCTCGGAGTTAGGATTTGTGCCCGGTTAATGGCAATAGGCTAGCCCCCTGTTACATGGGACATAAACATATCAGTGAACTGTGGGTGTACATTGGTACACCTCTGCCTAACCCTTCGGGGAATACAGGCGTGATGGTATGTCGTGTGTAAATTAATACTTTATTATATAGGACAGTCAAAACAGTAGCACTCTGTTTTACTTATGTTTGTTTTTATTATCATAATTTTTTACTGCTCCACTCTCAACGCATCGTAAAACTATAATTTCATCATCACATACGTTTTTATTTGTGTTTCTACTAAAGTTAATGTTGTTACTCATGCCTTGAACATTAAAGAAACCCAAACTCCGTAGAACGTTTAAAGAAGCTAGTTTCTAATACAAAAAGTGTCTGTTGGTCCCGCAATTATCCCAAGGGTCCCTCGAAGACGGTAATTTAGTCCAATTACGTCTACCACGACTTTCACTCGTGGATCACTGTTTGTAACCCGTACTAAATCTCCCTTAACAAATTGAAAAAAACTAAGTCGGATTCTGTCGGATACCGTTTCTCTGCCTTCCTCGGCCACATGTACTGGCACGGTTAATGACTGCGTTTGTGAACTTTTCCAATTATGGTGCGCTGTTCTAGATCCAGTTTTGTGTTATAATGACGGGTAATTGCGACATTACAGGTTAATTTTTATCGTTCCTAACGTTTGTAGCTTCATGTTTGACTGTTTTAAATATTTTATGGATAGGTTTTATCGTGCGTTTTGAATATTTAATATACATTGATTTTTCAAAGAATCCTCGTCCTCTCGTTACCTATCGTCTAAACTAATATTATAAAGAAGTAAAATTTGTTTGTAAGAGGATTACCTTTCTCCAGAGGTTACTCTGAAAGTGCTGATCCGATTACAAAAAAATATTTTACTCAGTGCTTTAAAGAATATAATTTTATGATAAACATTGTTCGATTCGACTTCCACACGAACAAAGTCGCGGCCAGAAGCTAGTATTCTGCATTTACATTTACGTCAACTATTACTACCTATAACTTTTACTCAGACACATCAAATTGAACATCGCGTTACCACAGATTGGCGCATATTGATTACCACTTCAAATAGAGATGGTTCCACGCGTCATTTCGTAATTGCCGCCGCATGACTGATAGTCGTCTGTGCTGCGACAGAAAACTGACAACTGAACTGATGGACTGACGGTTAGCAGTGAAAGTGAAGTTGTTGTTGTGCATAATGATGTCATTGGTGCACAAAGTAATTATGGTACATATACCCTTTGGCTTTTAATGCAGGATAGTCGCCTTCTTGAGCTGACAATAGTATCAAGCAAGCTTTGGATTGAATTAATTCACGGGTGGAAGGAAAGTCCTAACGAT
Source organism: Caradrina kadenii (assembly GCA_947462355.1). Taxonomy (NCBI): domain Eukaryota; kingdom Metazoa; phylum Arthropoda; class Insecta; order Lepidoptera; family Noctuidae; genus Caradrina; species Caradrina kadenii. The sequence continues at coordinate 5,487,170 of OX381684.1, read as the reverse complement.
AAATTTTATTATGGACTAGCTTCTACCCGCGACTTCGTCCGTGTCAAATTTGATATATTATCCCACGGGAACCGTACATTTTTCGGGATAAAAATTACCCTATGTATTAATTCACACTACAATCTAATTCAGTGCCAAATTTCATCTAGATCCGTTCAGCCGTTTATGCGTGAAAGAGTAATAAACATCCATCCTCACAAATTTTCGCATTTATAATATTAAGTAGGATTAGTAGGAAGTAGGGATAGGAAGTAAGATTCAGTACATGATTCTAGACGCGCCCAGAGATAAAATTACTCGTCGATTATGTTATTTAAAAAACAACCGGTTATTTCATACTGCTGTTTGACCGTGCAGGTGTTGCACTTATGTATGGAACAGCTGTTTTTTAATCCATAGTAAAAGTTGCCGTTACCTAATTCCTTTCATCCCATATAACTATCCTGTTTAGGAAGACGCTGGATGCAGGCCGCTTCCAACCGGTCCTTTTGGAAATCTATGAGGGAGACCTATGTCCAGCAGTAGACCTCCAGTTGCTAATATGATGATGATGATTCTTACCTGTGAAAACTTGTAATTGGCCTTTTTAATGGTATCTAAACCCGAACTATTGTATATAATTAGCTGTAAGTTTTCTTAAAATTATTAAAATAAAATAAAATAAATAATATGATGAAAAACTGACAGCTCTTCCACTTTTTTTAAACTAATGCTCTCGATTTGTAAGTTGTGGTCACTGGTCACCCTTCCGATACTTAGCCATTGCCAGAATTGATTAAAAATCGTTGTTGCTAAGGTGATTGAGCACCAATCAACAGTGAAAGCGAAGTAATTAACGCAGTCGTGCTGGGCGTAGTGATGTCACTGGTACTCTTAGTCGTGTATTTAGTATGCTAATAATGTGCATGTAATCGCTAGGAAGGGTCATTTGATATTGTAACAGCATTCGATTTAGAGTCGATTAAATGAGGAGAGAGGGGGAACTTTCACGAAAGGGATATTATAATCGAATGTGAAAATGGTTAAAACTTTGGAAGGTAGGTACTACAACACCTAGTATTTTTAACAGACTTCAAAAAGAAGGAGAATAGCAATTCGTCTGTATGTATTTTTTTTTGGGTGTTACGCGTATCTCCGCCAATAATAATTATGAATCGATTTTGATGATTATTTTTGTGTTTGATAGGTAAAACTTCAAAGGTTTAGTAAAAAAATTACTGAAAAAAATATGTCATCCAAGTAAACCAATTATCGTGTTCTGCTTTCTTGTGGCTTTTAAGTGGTGGATGTCAATTTACGTCGTATAACTGTTCCCTTATAGATTTGAATGTCAGGAAATTGATACTAAAAAGCGATTTTTTTTTATCTATATTGATTTTTTAAATTTATGGTATAAAAATAATGCCAGCCTGTTATTGTCCCACTGCAGGGCAAAGACCTTTTCTCATACAGAGAAGCCACGAGTAACTGGCGGATTGGCGATTTCAGACTTATATTAACGATTTCAGCGGTGTCCAAGTTAAACTTAGGAAGAACATAAATATGAATTGAGAAAGTCACATTGGTATTTACCCGGTTTAAAACCCACATTCTCATATATGAGAAGCGGGCGCCATAACCGCTGAGCCATCATTTGTATTGCGTAACAAACAAAATTTATAAAAAAGAAACTAGCCGCCGGTTAAAAATATGTACCGAAAACAGTCTCGCCAATGTTGTGTATGACTATAGTTATTGCCTGTGTATCGACCATAAAATGGAATCACTCATGCAAGACGGCGGACTGTAGTTACATCACTATCACAGAGCGACGTTTATTCACTTTATTGATATTGATTCCATAAAATACATATTACGGACCGATTATGTAAAGTAATTTATTTTTAAAGTTGTTGCAACTCTTTAATTGTTAATTTCGCTGACAATGCAGTTTAATTGGGTTTTTATGTCACGATAAGATCTTGAGATTAATTTGTAGGAAAAGTTTTATTGACAGATTGTTTTTACGAAAATGTTGGTGGGTAATTACGCCACCCTAGTGGGTAAAAAATATAAGGAATTTGACTGTGTTAATCGATGGAAGATTAATGAGCTTCATCAGCTGTTGGTCTTCATGCAAGAATATATTTGTATTAAATAGTAGTTACAATTATGAACGAAAAATATGAATAAAATTCGAAACGACAATGTTAATGATATATGTGGAATTGATTGTTGATCAATCCTCCATAATTATGTCATTATATTACAAATGATAATGAACGTATTAATTACGATAGAGAAGTAATTAAAATAATATAGCTGACTTTTACTGTTTATTTATGTCCAAGAATTTGGAATAATACCCGTCAATTTTCAAGAAAATTTATATGATAGCTTGTCTTTTATCTTCTTTCGGTATGGTATTTCCTCCCGCGGTGTAGTTCGTCTTTGGTTACTACTCCGCTCCTGTGAGTCGTAGCGTGATGTAATATTGCCTATAGTATTCCTCGTGAATCTAGCTGTAATATACAAACAGGTTTTTTCCGACCCAACTGGGAGCTTCGGAGATAAGCTCGTTTTAAAATATACAAAAAAATAAAAAAATCTTCAGCTTTATTATAATGAGTATAGATTATATACCAATGTTGTTCTAACTTGATGAGTACGTAAAATATAAGAATAACAGTTATAATCAAAACTTTACACTTGGTTGCACATACAAAAGAAAGTATAAATGGTCACGCTTCAAAAGCAATATTATTTGATTTCGTCTATGGTGAAAGCAACCAAAAACTAACATCAGAAATCGACAATATTTTTTTCAACAACAAAAGACTTAAATACTTTCAGAGAAAGCCTCGATTATTATTTCCCAGACGCCATGTTCTCGGGTGAGGACAAAAGCTGAAGGGAAAATAATTTTCTTCCGTTGAGACAGGTCATCTCACACTATTGTGAAAGGATATGAAAGACCCTTTTCACAGTTTCCCGACGCTATTAGGCATTTTTCTAGGAGTTGGACGGCGCAGAATTGGTTTTTGAAATACTTTCAATTGGCCATTCGGGTTAGCCTTCCGAAAAAGGAAGACATGAAATTATTTTAATTTGTGGAAGTATTCCTAAGCCTTCTTTATTATTTTATAAGTTTATTATTAAAAAGTTTGGACATGGAATGGCTCAAAGATAAATAGTTGAATGTGCTCTCAAAAAAAGTAAAAAACAGACAACACAAAACCGGCCAAGTGCGAGTCAAACTCGCGCAGGAACGATTCTGTCCCACTGTATAATTCTTAACCCTACTTAGAAAAAATAATATGTTTCTTGTATGGCATTTTATTTTTATAAAATATTTTTTTTTTATTATAACGTCAATAGAAATACACACTGTGAAAAATCTCTACCTATTTCGGTTCATGTGATACAGCCCGCTGAGAGACAGTCACTCGAACAGCAAAGGCTTAGTAATAAAGTCCTGTTGGCACCCTAAAAAAGGTAGGTATTTGGCCAACCGTCAAATAAAATTTCAAATCATAGCAAATATATATTTGCGTCAATTTACTTACATATTCGCAAACGAAAAACCTCTGTAAATACAAAGATCCAAAATCAACACCTGTCAACATGTTTGCATAGTAAATGATGTTGCAAATATCCCAATTCGAGACCCTGTCCCTATATTGAATATTCGAGTATCTAAGACTCATTGCGTATTCGGGACGCGTGGTGGGGCATAAATATCCCTTGTCGTTCTCATTACAATAACTTGGTGCGTAGGTCCCTTGGTTGCAACGGATGCCGCATCTCTTGGGATGTCACTCACATAATGGAATTCTAGGCCGATTTCTCTAGTAATTATTTAATGGGATGGCCTCGGTTGAGGTCGCTGTTTGTTGTATAACAGGAAAGTTAATTATTTTGATTTGTTTATCTTGTTTTTTGTTTACTCATATTATATAAAGGCAAAGCTTGTGTGTTTTGATATTGGTAATCTATAGAAATACTATTCTGTTTACAAACATTATATCACTGATGAAAAGTTATATTATGTTACCAGCTTCTGCTCGCGACTTCGTCCGCGTAGTTTTATCACCCGTATTAAGTTACGTCTTTGGTTACTGCTCCGCTCCTATTGGTCGTAGCGTGATGTTATATAGCCTATAGCCTTCCTCGATAAAGGAATTGACTATTTAATACAAAAATATTTTTTCAATTCCAAACAGTATTTCCTAATATTAGCGCGTTCAAACAAACAAACAATCTCTTCAGTTTTATAATATTAGTGCAGATTTAATAATAATTAACTAAATTATTGTAGTTACATCGTTTTCCAAATTGAATTCATACTTTCATAGCAAGTTAAAATCAACAGTCAATAGACAAAGGCTACTTGATACTTTACTTCTCAAATATTCGTGCAACTATTTCTAAAGCGTAAGCTCTGCATTATGCCAATTCCATACATGTAAGTTTGGAGCTTAAATTCGATGTATGTATTGGAAAGTCGATGTGGCTGAAAGGCACGGTCTGGCGAGCACGACTGTTCCGACCATCCCGTTTGGACGTGTGGCCGATACCAAGCACCCTGCCGCGCTGTACCGTACCGCACAGCGCAGTCGGACCAGTGAAACTGCCCGTGCGTACATCGCCCGTTTGTTATGCTAATTGAAGCTGCTGATTTGCACAATAAAACAACTCACATGGACCACTCCACAGCTCTAACGAGCCTCAACGCCTCTATGATACATTTTCGCGTCGAATTCTATTCATTGCTCTCTTTTGTTTAAAATTGTATTTATCATAGTAGTGAAAAATACGTATTCGGAATCAATTCCGTGTTGTTTAGCAATGCACCTTGTTACTAAGGTGATAATGTAGTGTAATCGTTCGGTTGTATTGGACGTAAATTGGGCCGAAGATAGTACCTTGTAGAAACTTAACGAACGTAAGTTTGTTTACACGATTGTTCACGTGTTTCAGTAAAATTGTTTGCTTCAATTATGTGTTCGTGATACTTTCTACATAAAACATTTACAAGCGTTGTTAGAACGTTTTGAATTCCGTTAAGTATTGAGAATCTATTGTGAATATTGGAGTAGTAGGAATGCTAATAACTCGATCGTGCTTGATTAAACATTCTCAAGTTGATAATTATTGTGGAAAAGTATCTACCATACATCAGCTTGGCTTGAATGAAATTACACTATCCATGAATATAAATTGAGAATTTACCAAATGTTTTTAATTTAGGTATATTGCGATGCTGCCTCAAAATACTAAACAAACCAGTTTTATACATCTCATTTTAATTAATTTTCTGCCTACAGAATTCCAGTCATACCTTGGCCCATTAAAAGGCAATGTTCCAATTGAGTAAAGGACAGTTGCGTGACATTAGCGAATACATGTGCCGCTGTGTGCATTGCCTCGTCGATTGGCGCCTTTACTAATTGTGCCAAAGTGGCCATTTAACACTACTTATGAATGGGTACTCTACGAATTTAATGTTACATGCCGTTCTATTTCATAAGCCCTATTAACGTTCTCAGCTTCACTGACTTCGTGTTTACAGCTGACGTTGTTTAGTTTACTCATAAACTTAGCAAAATTTCTGTTTGATGTTGTAATATAGGAATTGTTTGGTGAATTGCCAAATATATTTGTAAGCAGTGATGTTTGAATATTGTGGCGACTAGCAAAATATGCAGGACATGTTACAGTGCACTCCCGCCTCCACCACTCTTATAGTCTTACAGTCCGATGGGACGGCAATCCGACACTGCCGTCGAGAGATCAGGTGCAAGACCAACGACCGACAACGTTATGACTATGTCGGTTAGTGTAAGCATATGGTCTTCTATAGGAATCTGTATTCTTTCTGTATACGTGTCACGTTTAACATGATTTAAGAATATTAGGTAAAGAGTCAACAGCACTGAAGTAAGTATTGATAAATTATTTGATCACAGATTACCGTTTGACAGTCTTTATCTCATACTAGCTTCTGCTCGCGGCTTCGTCCGCATGAAAGATACACGTAACAGAAAACATAGCTAAGTGCAATTATGTAGCTTTTTAGCAGTAAAAATATTTTTGTCATCTTCACTTATTCTTCGGCTTATTTCACCCGCGTTTAGTGACGTCTTTGGTTACTGCTCGGATCCCGTAGGTCGAAGCGTGATGTTATATAGCCTATGTTACTCAGGATTTTTTTTTTTGGGGGGGTGGGAAATCATCAAATAACTTGTCCCGCCCTTAGTGTCAGACTTTTACTGACTAAAACCCACCCATGTTCCTTCTTGTACCCTTTGAGTTCCGGGGGCGCGGTATCTCTTACGAACAACCAGCCCCGGCAGGCATCGGCCCTCAGTGGCCCCTTCCCTTTGCTGACATCTCTTTGAGGCGTGCGTGGAACACGAACGCGCCGTCGACACGGCCTGTCGTTATGCAACGTAAGGACGGTGAGCTACCCATTGCTCACCGTCCACAGGCCCGTAATGATACTCGGGATTAATATAGCTAATATAGCTATCTATTGGTGAAAAAATTTGTCAAAATCGGTCCAGTAGTTTCGAAGCCTATTTATCACAAAAAAACGAAAAATCTTTCCTCTTTATAATATTACTATACATTAGTACCTACCGACAGATTAAATAAAGCTAATTTTCGACGTTATGAAGTATCTACTAGTTAAAAAAAATCAATAAATACATCTATTAAAAAAAAACTTATAAATAGTTACATGACTTTCAAGGTCTTGCCTAATTTGCCAAATGATTAAGGTCCTCCCACATCGAAGCTCAGAAAGTACGAAATCCATCGGCTCCTCTGACTCACTCATCAAGTCTTATGCATTCATACGGATTCCTTGGCATTGTCTGTCTGAATAGGTCGTGTTACTCATCATAACAAGCTATTTTATAGTCGCATTTTATTATGGATTTTATGGATTTAGTTGTAGAGGTCAGATAGGCAGTCATGTAAACCACTGATATTTAGCTGCATCCGGTTAGACTGGAAGCCGACACCAACATAGTTGGGATAAGGCTTTTTTTTGGGGGGGGGGGGTGGTAAATCTTCAAATAACCCACCCATGTTCCTTCTTGTGCCCTTTGCGTTCCGGGGGCGCGGTATCTCTTACGAACAACCCGCAGCCCCGGCAGGCATCGGCCCTCAGTGTGGGATAAGGCTAAGTAGATAATGATGATCATTTTATTATGGATTTATCTAACATGTAACACTTTCTCGTAATTGTGACCAGTATTTGTGTTTGATTATATGAATTAGTGTGGGGCAACGTTGTTTTTAAATAAAAAAAAAAAAATCAGCACGGGTTAAGTTACTTCTTTGATTACTGCTCTGCTCTCGTTGGTCCTAGCGTAATGTTGTATACCTTATAACCTTTCTTCATAAACGACAATTACTTCAGATTTATAATGTCCCCTATTACATGGGACCTAAACATACCGGCGAACTGTGGGTGTACATTGTTACACCTCTGCCTAACCCTTCGGGGAATATAGGCGTGATGGTATGTTGTGTTATTTATAATATTAATATAGAATTACATACATAACCTATGGTTTTCTAGAAAAACGCTTTCCACATAAAACGTGTAGGTACTGGAGGAAGCCATTATGAGATTATGTCAGTGCCTTAAGAATTTTTATCCACATGTTTGCCGATGATGTAATCGTTAGATGGTATCAGTTCCATAGGTTAGCAATTCTAGGTAGCTTTCCTTGACCAATCAGCAAGCACTATAGTGATACAATCGTAAGCAATAAACAGAAACTTTTCTTTACAGTATTAAGCATGAAAATCCCTACCGCAGCTAACAAAAGAGCTGATAACTTTGAAACCACTGAACCGACTTCTATCAAACATGGCTTAGAACACTCTTGACTAATTCACCTTTTAAACAAAAAAAAATAACATCAAAATCGGTTCATGCGTTCGGGAGCTACGATGCCACAGACACGTCAAACTTATAACACTCCGTCGTTTTGCGTCGGGGGTTAAAAATATCTCTACATAGTATAAAACTAAGTCGCTTCCCGCCTGTACGCTTTGACCTTTAAAATACGCAACGGATTTTAATACGGGTTTCATCAATAGATATAGTAATTCAAAAGGAAGGTGTATCCGTATAGAACATCACGCTACGACCAACGGGAGCGGAGCAGTAACCAAAGACGGAACAGAACGCGGATGGCACAGCGGGGTATTAAACTAGTACAAACTAAAAATTAATTGCTTATCATTCAACTAGAGATATGAACGTCTTATGAGGGAAACGGGTTGTTCCGGTGTTCGTGTGACTTGTTCAACAGGAACTTGTGACTATTTATGTATTTGTCGTAAATTCTAACTCTTATTACTATAAATTTATGTAATCTTGACTTGGGTCAATGAACTAGGGCTTGGATTACATGACGTTTTGGTTTGAACTCTATTTACAATAAGATTTTACTAAATGGGTTACTTCCAGCCTTAAAGTCAAAGTCAAATCATTACACACTTTTGAACGTCATATACGAGAAAAAAAAACGTTGCCCATTTCAAAAGCTATGGAGAAGAATGAAAGAGAAACTCCATACATACTCTTTTAAAATGTCTTATAATATTTGCATACAGAATCATAAAGAATTACACGGTAATGCAATGTACCTTGCGCACGTACCTAGTGAAGTAATGAGACAAGTGAACAGACAACAAACATTAACATTGATATCAAAGCTTTCATCATTATCAACAAGCAATTTCCATCACAAAACATTATCGAACATAGATTACACAGACATACAGATAGGTCTATAATATCATGACCAACAGTGCAGGTCAATCAAAAGATAAAGGCCTGTGGCGTGAATGCTGCGGGCATTAATTAAGACCGATATAAGCGGATTGACGGTGAGCAGATTATGCAACGGTGTCTATTCTATGTACGTATAAGTACATAGGTATCTATAGGTGTATGATGTATGCATCATGATTCTATTGCATCTGTGATCCCCGTCTGTCATGTTTTTAACTCCCGACGCAAAAACGACGTGGTGTTATAAGTTTGACGTGTCTGGGTGTATGTGTGTGGGTCTGTCTCTGGCACCGTAGCTCCCGAACGCATGAACCGATTTTGATTTTGTTTTTTGTGTTTAAAAGGGTAATTAGACGGGAGTGTTTTTGTTTAATGGAAATCGGTTCAGCGGTTTCAAAGTTTTCAGGTCTTTTGCTGGCTACGGTAGTGATTTTAAGGTACCGTGGAAATGGAAATGAGTATGAATGTCATTCTGGTTAAGGATTGAAACGAGTTTGATTCGAGTAAGTGTCCAATTTCACAACAATTTCATTTCGTGATATTTCCAAATTGACACTAATGTATTTACATTAGTGTCAATTTGGGAATATCACGAATCAAATTCAATTTGTTCAGAAGATGTCTGGTAGAGGTAGAACTCTGGGATGCAGTTAATTATCTCTTAATAATATATTTTTTTTAAATTTTTAAATGTTTTTATTTTTTATATTAATATTTAAAAATGTTATTTATATGTATATAATAAATGAAATAGTACCTCCCCACTTTTACTTATTTATTATTTTCTCATAGCCATGCTTGCTTAGCTTAGAACGTACTTTACAGCGTATTTCTAATACCTTTCTGTTGATAATTTTTTTCTACAAAATGACTCAGGTTTTTGATCGTACTTGTAAATGAGTAAGATGACTATGAATATTCCTACGTTCATCATTGATATCAGCTTGTTAAAGCCTTCTGTTGCATAACGCGGTAACTGCGCAAGATTAACTTGTATCGTTAACATTTATCAAAACCGTCCATTTCCTGGATTAATGGTAAAGCCATTTTGCAAGCATTAGTCATTTTGTAAAGATACAGTGCAGAGATTTTATGTAGGTATAGTAATCTTGATGTTACACCTTTAACCTGAGTTCCTATGGTTTTGAAACGATAGTAAGTCTGTGTGCCAGATTTACACATCTTCTCTTTTAATTAATCCCATTCTTTTAACTTTCTTTACAAACAAATAATTTGATTCATAATTGAATACACAACATGGGATTTTCTACTGAAGGTGTTTTTTACTACGAATTTCTCCTAAATCGTGTTTGCGTTTGCAAACAAACACGAACAACCTTTAAACAAATGAATCGCCTAACATTTCTATCAGCTTCCACGTAACCACAATACATGTTCCAAATAATCAATCAAGTCTCCCGCTGAGCCTGTTAGCCTGGTACATCAAATTCCGCAGTTATTGAATCAGTCCTTGTTTGCATGCACTTCAATTTATCGTCAATTTTGCCAGAGGATTGGCAACGGCGCATACTCTCGTTTGCTGTGAAACTATCCCGTTCCTCGTCCAGGAATTTTGCATGCCAAAGAAAGTCTTTATTTACTGCTGAACTTCATTACCGCCTGCAAAGCGAGCGTTCATTAAAACTCCGTTGATATAAAATCAATAAGTACCGGTAATAAGTATGTTATAATTATTTCTGGATACCGGTATATATAATGTTTCAAGTGATTTAGAAAAGGATTTTATTTTCATCGTTACATCATGATAATGAATAATTCATTTTGAAATAAGAAGGAATTAAATGTAGTACACAATTTTTTTGCGAAGTCAACTGCAACTCTGCAGGGATACGAAGTCAATTACCTATGCCTTCTTTTTTTTTTTAGGGATGGGAAGTCATCTAATGACTTCCTCCGCCCTGGGCGGGGCGGGAGGGAGTGTCAGACTTTTACTGACTAAAACCCATCCATGTTTCTTTTTCTGCCCCTTGCGTTCCGGAGGCATGGAGTCTCTTACGAACAACCCGCAGCCCCGGCAAACCTTATAATCTAATAGGATAATAATGTACATAATTAATGGCATTATGTCGGAAATAATGAATGACATCTAAATGGTAAAGGGCCAGGCAGCTTTAAAACAAGCATAAAATGTAGCATGAAAAATACATAGATATAATATAGGTAGGTAGCCCCGTGCTTATGGGTTCTCTTCCAGATTTCCAAAAAGAAACAATATAAAATTGATCAATAAAATCTCCAGGCAATAGATGCAGAAGCATCAAGATATTTGTAAAATACATAGTATAGATAAACATCTTAAATCAATATTTCCGTTCACACTGACTTAATTGAATCGAATGACTAACACTGCCAGCAATTTCATGAATGAAACGCTAGATAACCCTTAGAATACCGAGCAGTACAGCAAATTAATTGTAAGTAGAATTATAGACTTCCATTTATAGATAGTGTTAATGTCTGTATTGAAAGTAGCAGTGTTGCAATTATCTGAGCTTCCAGTCCACTGAGCCATAACTTTATCGGGGACCTGTCTACATGCATGCTTATTACCTACCTAAACGTAATGAAGAGACGTCACAGTAATTCAATTTTCGATGCAGCTAAATAATTAAACTATTATATAAAGTGAGTGGAATTTTAGTATCATGATTTTTATTTTGGATTTTCCTGTGTCTCGTTGTATCCAATATATAAATCTTGGTACTTAAAATATTTGGACTTTGTCTAACATACCTCAATATTATAATATTATTCAGTCAAAAGTAAAGTGATTTTTAAAATGTTGCCCTCGTAGAGTTAAATTAATATTATTTCGTTACTGGTTCCTCATTTCACAAAGTTAAAAACAAATCAGAACTTTAAACGACTTTTGTCTTAATAATTAATTAGTTCAACAATTGATTTTCTCCTGTAATAATAACTGGTTTTTGTTACCCGTCGGGAACAAAAACTTTCCTTTATCCAATCTCCTCGTCCGCTCGAAGGGCTAATTTTGTAAGACGATCGAATTACCGACGAGTCTTTCAACTTCAATTTAGACTGTAATTTGTTTAAAAATCTACTTATCTTTTTATGTTAGGTAACGAATTTATTAGGCTACCGTTTTTATTTCAAATATTTTTTTGGTCACGTAAAAAATGATTGTAAAATGTTTTTAATATTCTGCCCAGACGCGTTTCATTTGTTTAAATATTATAATTATATAATTAAATATTAAACTGGCCATTAGATGAACCATAAAATATTTCCTATGATATCAAGGAATAGTGTAACTTTATATCAAAGAAGATATTTTTGTAATCTGACCAGTACTTATTTATTGTTATTTATTACCTCTTACAAACTTTACCCTTTATAATATTAGTATATAAGTAAAGATTGTCTGCAAATAACATTAATTTATTAATCCAACCTACTTTATTAAGCTTTTTTCCATTACCGTACTCCCACATTCTGTTGCCATTGATAAAAGTCTCTCAACAACACGAATAGGTACATGAAAATCGATGAAACTAAAAGCAGAATGGCAAATAACAGATACCGGAGCATTCGCAATAAAAGCATTGCATTGCCCGTGCCTGGGGCAAAGCCGATCAGCCCCAACTCCATAGTCCATTCAGTCTAAACACCCACAACTTAAAGTCTAGTTTATTGCAGAATAGCTCTCCCTAGTTTCACAATCTGTATTAGGTTACAGAACGCCCTCGGCTCCGCTACTGTGAAGCTTTATATTTTGTATGTTTTTTGTTGTCTGAAATTTAATCGGAGACCCATTTCGTAGTTCTATTTGAATAACTGTTGCAATTATTTTGTCTGGAATAATTTTTTGGAGCATGATCAATTATGGGCATTCGTGAATTTGTTTTGTATTAACAGTAGTTTTTGCTACTACTGTATTTGCTACAACTGTATTCACTTCATAGATCTATGTATACTAATATATTAAAACTAAATAGTTTTTTGTTTGTGTATTGAAACGCATGTTTTGTGTAATCTCTACAATTTTTAGTCGGATTGGAATAATTTGCTATCCAGATTCATGAGGCTATATAAAATCACGTTATGATGCACGGGGGTGGAGCAGTAAGTAAAGTTAAAGTCGCAGGTAGGAGCTAGTATTCATTATAAATTCAGTGGTCATTAATCAAAGTCTATGTTGAATTAACCTTCGATTAATTAAAACTCCCAAAACAACATTGCGACATGGTCGGCATTCGGTTCATTTGACCGGAGCCGACCGTTGGGACTAGAATGTCACGCTGAACGCGTAACTTTCCCGCGCCCCGTTCACCCGCATAGATTGACAGATAAAACCCGTTCTATATTTAAAAGATCGCTTCTTTTGATTCTGGAACCGAAATTGACATAAGTAGGTCTAAACGGTTAAAATCCTCCTTGGTGAACTGAGATAGAGAGAGCTGTCCTTCAATTCGATACTAGGGATTGACAGCTGCTCACCAAAATTCGCAATAAAATCACAGAAAACAAATTTTACAGAACAGTACAGCAGTTAACCTATTTCCGAATATTTATGAAGATCACCCGCTAATAATATCTTAATACGTATCTAATTAAAACAGATCGCATTTATTACAAAACTTCCGTCCGTTAACCCACATCGGTTGTAATTAGAATCTCTGGTCTGTTTGATATTTTGCTGACTGAATCAATAGAGGGGCTTAGACAAGGTGATTAACAGTAACTACCTATAAAGGTTGCCTCCCCACGTCCGGTTACTATACTATCACATAAACATACTCGAGTACTGTACTGATTGACAGCTTTATTCCCTCGACAACCCTAATTGTCTGGCCACCCTCGTATTACGGAGAATTTAATAAACACAGCCCTGCTATGCACACACTTTAACAACGCTGTTTGGATTATGCACATTGAATATCGAATAGTGATTGAAATTGCGATACGGATTGAACATACCTGCGCTACATAAAATACTAATAGCCAGTTCAGAGTATTACCGCTTATATGAAACTCCCACTTTGTATTACACACAACGGAGATATAAATGATCAGGATGTGGCTGCCCGTACCAAATACAACATTTGCGATTTGCATATGCAGGTAGAGAGACAGGTGGGAAAAAACGCCAGGTGTTCCGATTTTGGCAAGCTTAAAATACACAGTTGCCACCTGATACAAGATCGGACGGAAAATGATTAAGAACCATCTTTTATTGTTTCAAAACGTGAACCAGAGCCGGAGGCTAAACGTTGTGTACTAAAAAAGAAACGTGATTATCATGCATAGTCAATTTGCGCCGTGTTTGCAGAAGCAGTTTGATTTTTATTTTTTGTTTTGCATTTTGGTGTTATAAGGCACATCAATTTTAAACTTTAATGGATAGTATAAAAATCGATTTAATTGTAAATTTAAAAAAAGGGTGAAATAAGCAAAATGTGTCACTTTTCCAAAGACTAGGCAGCAGTACCATCCGTATTTTGAAAAATATTGCATTACGTATATAAAGGCCCACGAGATCAGAATCATTACGAAAAAAATAAGCAACTTTTACAAACACTGGTTTTGTCTTTGGACAAAACCAGTGTTTACCATTTATTTTGATAAATGTTTAATACCAAAGTGATATCATCAATATCCCTCACTCAAAGAAATTTAGATAGATTTGCTAAAGAACCACCAACAGTAGATAAAATGTAAAAGAAACTTAGGTATAGATAAATATAGAAGAGAGAGCACACATAATTATGACTTGCAGCATGAATCATTAAATTATAATTCTACCTAATGAATCAGACAACAAAGAGCACCTATTAAAACCATGTGAGTGCCGTTGAAATAATCCTCCAAATATCAGCGTTCATATCACAATGGACAATAGCGGAAAGTTGATTCGGTTAGTGGTTCTACCCCACGAGTATTCAGAAATACGCTTCGTTGAGATCCAATATTCTGTTTCCCAATAATGAAATTGCACTTCGAGTGCTGCAGTGATTTTCATTATTAAATCAGAGTTCATATGAAAATTGATATTGGATTTTAAGCCCCTTTATTTGATGCCAATTTTGTTTTGTTCCGCGTTTTCTTTGAAATCTTTGTTTTTGGTTCGTTCGTTTGCGCTTTGATCATTGCAATTTGATTCATTTGTGTCTACTGCCTAAGTAATTGAATCTGATTGGATTATCATTTGGGTTTTTGGTTATCAATTTTTCTGCTCCTGCATACACGTGTTTGTAATATTTCATTTAAATTACATAATCTTTATGAATTCCTCATCTTAGCAAAGTTTATTGGAAACAATCTGAACTTTCTAGAACAATTCAACAGATACAAAACTTGGTCTTGTTGAATTATTAACTCGAGTATTAAACCCGGAACACACATCTTGTGGGCGGGTCCCGTTGCTCATTTTACACGTACACCCACCTAAACCATAATTAGGGGCCGTTGAGTCGAGGTCATTCTTGTACTTTATATCATTTTTAAACCAGCTGCCTTCACTTCACAGCTGTTGGTTGCTTTATATTTCGTTAAGACTTCGTTATATTGATCATCGTTTTTTTTATTTTCATTAATTAAGTGTAACGATGTGCAGTTTATGTCTTAAAACGCAAATGTAGATCGGGCTTTCTTTAGTTGACTGAACACTGGTGCCCACTTGATTACGTTCAAAATACGTCATCACTTTTAAGTTCATAAAATATTAGATTATGAATGCGAATGCGAATCCACCGATAGACTAATTACGTCAAATTAATTAAATATGTCGAATGTGCTACATTACTATCTAGCAATAACATTTCGATGTACATCATCATCTACTTAGTCTTTTCCCAACTATGTTGGGGTCGGCTTCCAGTCTAACCGGATGCAGCTGAATACCAGTGTTTTACATAGAGCGACTGCCTATCCGACCTCCATAACCCAGCTACTGGGGAACACAATACCTCTTGGTAAGACTGGTTGTCAGACTTTCTGACTTCTGACTATCCGTAACGACTGTCAAAGATCTACGAATGACAGCCGCGGACCAACGGCTTTACGTGTTTTCCGAGGCACGGGGGTGTTACACCACCAACTTCCTAACTCCGGGCTACGACTGAGAAATTCGTAATGGAAAAACCCAATAACACTTTTTGCCCAACCAAGGAATCGAACCCAGGACCCCATGCTCATCAGTCGCGCTTGCGACCACGAGACCAACGGGGTAATCACATTTCGATATAAATCCAAAATTTATATTCAGAATAGATTTAAAATTCGTGGACTTTAAATGTCGAAAATCATTACAATTACTTGGAAATATTATGTCAGAGATTCTTAGTTTGTTTTGGTAAAAGTTAAACTTATTATCCTTATCTATCTCAGGGCAATCTCGGGTAGGTTTACATTCCCACGTGTCTTGTTCAAAGACAAACAAAGCTTACGTTAGAGGAAAAAACAAGAACATTTCTTATTTTAACAATGTTATTATAAGGTTTACAACCTCCACGTGTATGACGCATACGCCCTCAAAGGCCAAAGACACACTTTCTTTTACTACTCATGCAAACATGGATAAGTACGTAGTATGTCTGGTCATAATAGATGTTGTAGTACGCATATTAATAAGTCAGGCACACGTTTTATGACCGCGAGTGTCTGTACCAATCACGGAGCTAAGTAATTGATAGGATGCTTATTGTGGAATTAAACAGGAAGATGCAGAAGGTGAAATGCTTCTTGTAAAACTTATGTAA
Organism: Caradrina kadenii; assembly: GCA_947462355.1. Lineage (NCBI taxonomy): Eukaryota > Metazoa > Arthropoda > Insecta > Lepidoptera > Noctuidae > Caradrina > Caradrina kadenii. The sequence goes on along the minus strand of OX381684.1, from coordinate 5,470,634 downwards.
GTAATTGCGGAATGATGAATTATGGCATTTTTTCTAAAAAGCCTTAATAAGGTTGTGAAAAACTATGTATAACCACTAAGCAGCATTGATGATCCAGATCTATCTCTCGAAATAAATTTAGTGGAGCAATAGAATCAAATGCCAACTCGAGAGACTCTCCTTGATCAACATCCCTTGTCAATTTCAATTTCTAATTTTCTGTGTCCGCTGGGTCCCTTTTACAGTGCTCAAAGTGTCCCTGCACATTATATAGCATATATATATATTGCATATATAGCATATATAGCATATATTGATGCTGCAATAAACGTAAGACTGGCCACCTATTGGGTTTAAGTACTCTAACAATTAAAGAAAGGATTTACTTAAATTATCGATTCGAAAAAAAGGTTCCATTTTCAAATTCAGTGTCGTGTTTTTTTTTGTCTTTTCGTTCTACATCTTTTGTTTTCAATCGAGCCTGTACGTACTAGGTCTTCTGACCATCATTGCCAGCTAGAGGTGAGTAGATCGCTGTTACATGACATTACGTCTTGTCAATAATGTATGGTACAAGCATCGCGCTAAATGTATGTTCTGCAATCGCACTGCGAGTATCGTCAATCACGTCTAATTGTTACCAAATGGGATGTTTCAAGTGCTGTATTTGGTGCATTTCCTGTGTTAATGTTTCTTTAATAAATTAGTATGTACAGGTCGTTCAATTAAATACGATTTATGATTTGAATTTAGCTATTTACGAAACAATGTTTTCACTTTCAGGTAACTAAAAAACAAGTTGGAAACCTATATTCTGTAGTCTCACGTAGTTCTGTTATATATTTACATTATATATATATGTATCTCTATTGCTTTTATTATGTCATTTTTATCTCAAAAGCTAAAAATAATTTTGAAGCATTGTTACACAATTTTTTTTCTATACTTTTTCAATATGCACTTGCCATGTTATCTCTTCCCCACCCTTGGGGTTAACTGGTATAAAATGTCTAAGGTATTAAGTCCTCAAATGTATCTTCGAACTTAAATAAATAAATGTCTCATGCAATAAAATAATTCTTATTCATTTCCTATCTACAACTCGATCTTATTTATAGCCTCATTTTCAAACCTTCCAACTCTCTCTATAATTAGATCGAACGGGCAATGATCACAAAATTTATCGAAATTATATTCAAAGTGGCAATGAGATGCCTTCCGGCGCAGTTAATATCCTTAATTCGTAGTATTCGTACCCCCATGTAGCCGGAAGTCACCATTCTAAATCAAACATGGCTGAAACTCTGCGAATCCGAATGGGGGACGCGCATATTTTAATATCCATAATGGTGATTTGGAATCGAAGGGATTTATGTTCGGTGAAGGAATGGCGTCGGGATTGGCCGTAAGCGTCGCTTTATTAAGCTATATTATGCTACAATGCTTTATGTGTCTCCACTTGGTCTCTCTCTGCATTAGTTCGAATGTTAGGCCCTACCTAAATTATTGGGTATGACTGCGAACAAATTTTAAAAAAAGTTGACCAACATTTGTAACTTATTATGTTTCGTGGGACAGTTTACAGCCATTATAAACTCACATACACAGACATCCATACAATATTGTACTAATCATACAAACTGTTTCATTTATATAAACAACAGTTTTCCCAACAGTGCCCTCTTTACTATAATAATCTTATCATATTTTGGTCATTATAATAAAATTAAACTCGATAATATTTTGTACATAGGATAAGAAAATCAACAAAAAATCTATTAGAAAAGTCCTTCTTACATGGAATACCTGGATTTTGAGCTTGACACATTCAAGGGATAATGGTCGTTACTTACAAATAAAATAGACTCTGCACAATAACAAGAGTACAATATGAATGATACGTATAACTATGCTGAACGTATAATAAAAAACACGGAAATGGTGCAAATCGTTACCCCTTGTTATTTGGTCGCCTAGGAGCACCATAGTAACCTCTCTAATGAACCCTCGCAGTACCGGGTTAGCAAGAAAATTGATCAGGAAAGAGATAGCTACCCTATTTGTTAGGATATTTCATTCCATATTATTACTTCACAACCTGATAAAGAAACATTTTCCACTCGGAGGGAGTGCCTAAGAAAAAAATCCTGATCCGATTTCTTCCAGTTTTATCCCGCTTTATGATCTTAATACCATAAAAGGGATCGAAGCGGAATAACTTATGATGATCAGATTTTGCGTACAAAATCCCTACAATGTCCTATGGTATTTTATAAGGAATTTCATCTGCATCGAGTAACATTGTATACTATACTAGATGTGCCCGGGACTTCGTTTACGTAGACTTACGAGTACCTAACATAACAATATCATGAATAGAATACTATGTCATGTTAATCCTCCAAGTTAACCTTAGTTGATCAAATTCTTTTTAAAGAAATCTCGTGGCAAACTATGGAAGAAAATAGATACAATACAACATTACATATCAAGCATATAACAACCAGACCAGTAGAGAATATTCATCAATTTTTTTAATATAATCTATCCGGTAGTAATAATAATTGTTTGATGCTTCAACATACATTATTTTGTTACAAATTTATTATTTTTTAACTAAACCCCCGTTTCACCCGTGTTTATTTACATCTTTGGTTACTGCTCCGCTTCTGTGCGTCGTAGCGTAATGTTATACGGCTTTTTCTGTTCCTCATGAACCTGGATCCAAAAGACTAAAAAAGAACATTCCGACTGCTACTTCCACTTCCAAACGAACGAACAAACATCTATTTTACTACATTAGTATAGAATGTATAAGTCGAAATGTTTACAATTCCTGCCAATCTGTTCCATTAAATCGACAGTTAGGTCTTGTATACGCTCATTGTTTACGATATCTGCCTGCAAGTCTGGCTGCAATTAACGCCTGTGACATTAGAAACCGATTCGTGCTGCCAGATCGTTAAAATAAGCTGTGTAGATTAATTGTAAGCGAACGGTACATTTTACCTTTGATTATAATCACTACAATAAAATTATGAAGTGAAACCGGCGTTGTAAACGCGTGATTTAGATGATCTTGAGTTATAGACACACATACCATCACGCCTGTATTCCCCGAAGGGTTAGGCAGAGGTGTAACAATGTATACCCACAGTTCGCCGGTATGTTTTAAGTCCCATGTAATAGGGGGCGAGCCTATTGCCATTATCCGGGCACAAATCCTAACTCCGAGCTGCTACTGAGAATTTCATAGAAAAACCCAATAACACTTTTTGCTCGACCTGGGAATCGAACCCAAGACCTCTAGTTAGTTGAGTTATAGAATAGGTGTATAAAGCGTCGCTGTTATCGCGAAGTATGATTGTCTCAGTTTCTCCCCTGTGGAGTTCAACTCTTGGTAGTGAACACATTCATTCATATAATACTATGTTCTCAAAGAAAGTGTATATGATTCAATGAGATGTTCTAAGAATATTTCACTCAAGTGGGTAAGATTAAAAGATAATTAAAATGTTGAAGAGCAGAAGGCCAATACTTGTGAATATAAACGTTCAGAATCTAGTCGCAATTTCATCTCAGCGATAGCCAATGTCAAAAACGTGTCAAAACTTTACGTAAAATAGCATTTTTGACAGTTCAAAACTGAGGTTAGAATGGGGTCGTTTCTAAAAGTTATTAGAATTGGCCCCCGATAAGGAAAGTAAATAAGGGCGAGTATTGTAAATGCAGATTCATGATGCAATACAACAAGTCATGAGATCCTACTGATATACTTACTTAAAATCTTTATATGTCCCTACAAACCGCAAAAGGAACGATAGTTATAATTCTTCGTACATAAGGACCAAAATGAAAGCTACAAGGATTTGAATGAGCAATTGGGTCCAGACGCCACGTAACTTTCGACCGCTACAACTTAATGTATACTTAGGACCATATGTGGGAGTGCAGTTTGCATCCGCATTATAAGTATGTATGTACATAACGTATGAGTAAAATTTCCGGTCCTTATTACGTTTCCCGTTTTCATAGAGGTTGTTGATCCTAAATTAATATTTGTTCTTATTGTGAGCTCGATTTGATGAGAGAAGCAAGTAAAGAGTCGGATCAAACGGTCTGGCTTTCTGAATAATAATACCATTCTATTATTTTCTACAGCAGGGCATAATCCTCTTTTCATAGTTCAAGGAGGATTGGCGATTACAGACATATCATGATTACAAATGCCAAAAGTCACTTACTAACTAAACACAAAATCTCGAATATTATTTGACCTACAAAGGTGTAATTCGGCAAGTATTAGATAGGAGCCGTCAGCAAAGAGCGGATTTGACTTTTACATCGACAAAGTCGCGGGCATTAACTAGGTTATTATTATAAGTCCAAGATTCGTCACAATGTATTCCTTCACCGATTTTGTTTTAGGATATCTATTTTTTTAATGTAAATCCTTAGCATAGACCAATTAAACGATGGTTATTTTTATTTATAATTAGATACAAAAACTTTAGATACCAGTAAAGGAACCCAATACAGCCATGCCGCGCATTCCTCCCCTCATCTGGTCTGCTTCTGTTAACAAAATCTGCATAACCTTTTATTAATTACCAAATTTATTTAAACAAAATACGAAACAATTGAGTAAGCAATTTGTTTTAGTCGCCCATTTTACTAACTTCGTCGCACAATGGTTTGCGACAAATGAATAAATCATTTCAAACGGCAGACAGCGATGAATAGATGTGAATATTGAGTGCGATATGCGTGTGCGTTCCATATTAAACAAATGGTGTATGGTTTTTATGATTACCTACTTACTTGTCTATACTAAGTATTGTCATTTGATGATTGAAGTTAAAGTTAAATTACTTATTTCAATTACACCATTAAATTGCAGTTTTGAACGTCATATACAAGAAAAATAAATTGAACAAATAAATTGAACCTAGTTGCCTTATCCAAAAGGTAGTTTCGAATGGCAAAAAACTCTCAACTCTTTTAAAATAAAACTAATTACCTATATCTACATATTATACAGTGAATAAATAATTATACGTGAATACGATGTAAAGTGAAAAACAAAATGTGCTACAAATTATGCAATGAAAGCTAAATTAACTATGTTTATGTTTAGTTGTGAGTCAGTAACTGATTTATTTAAATGTGATTTATTTTACGTTTTTGACATTGACACTTTGTTTTCTCTACTAGCTTTGGGAGATAGAGATACATAAGACCTATTCCAACTTACACTATATTGCACGTGGACGAGGCGAAGGAAGTATGTAAGGATCGTAGCAGGTGGCGTTCTGTGGTTTCTGCATACCCCCATGGGAAAAAGGCGTGAGTTTATGTATGTATGTACTATATTGCAGTCAACCCCACCTTTTTCATAGATATTCATTTTATATCAGGTAATATAATCTAACCCAATTTCAATCCGTTTAAATATCTCCATCTTAACAAACGGAAAATTCACAGGGAAGTAACAAATTGCTACAATAAAATATAAATCCAGGTAGGCAAAGTACAACGAACATTAAGTATTATTGGAATACATTTGCATTTGGAAACCAGTCCTAAACCTGCAACACGGCCAAAATAAATTGAACATCAGGTGTATTTAAATTGCAGTAGGCAGGCGTAAATATTTAAATCGGACGCGTAATACCACGTTAGGGTGGGTGCCTACTCGTACTATCATCTGATGCACGCTCAGTCCATTTCCATAAAAGCCTCTTCAATCTCGCAAAACGTTTCGGGAATTTCAATTCGCGCTTAGCGATTTTTTCCTTCCCTTTTTGCGTGAATTTTTCGTTGGAAATATTTAGCTATGTTTAATTGTATTTCTACTTACCGAATCTGTAAAATTTAGTGTTATTGTAACTAAAAGTTTAATGTAGACTTGAAAACTATTTCGTTTAGCTAAATCCTTTTTATCTCGATCCCCTCTATAATTTTCTGGAAGCTTAGGAAAATGTACTTACGTTATTATGTATTTTCCTTCAAAGATATTGGAGTGCCCCACGAACATTTTAACGAAGTTAAACCTAAGAACACATATTACATCATTCATCCTTTGATGATATTACATCCTGCAAAATACTCAAAGACTTACTTAATGAAAGGCGTGGGTGCTCTATTAATCGTCTTAAGATCGTTATCGAGAAAATATAACCGAGTCAAGAATACATTTTCAACGAATAAAACATCGATAACGATTTGACTCGAAACTGGTTCCATTCCAAAGATAGGCAATTCCACACTATTACATAAAAACTCAATAAAAATGTCATTGTTGTTAAGCGTGGTGCACACATGATTGTTAACGATCGATTTATCGAGTTGAGCCATTGATTGTCAATACACCGTTCGATTCTTCGTGGATTTCTGGAACGATACGATACTATTTGTCAATTTATTGTTTTTTTTTATTTGTAGGAAGTAAGCATCTGTTAACTAACACATGAAAATTACGTAATGTTTAAAATATAACAGAACACTTAATTGATTTTATTTCAAAGTGTTCATTGACTGGGATTTTTTTCGCTTCAATGGCTAAATGAATTGAACGACGGAAATATTAAATGGATATAAATCATATTATTAGTAATCATAAAAGAACAATAGTGTCATGCTTTATGGAAATAGAAATGTAAATGTCAATTTTATGCTACCATTCATTCATAAACAATAACATCAATAGAGACTTTTCCTATATTAGACTTCAATGGACCAGACTTTTTTCAATCGCGAATATAAAACAGCTTGCTGTTTTGATCAAGTTAATATTGTCACGAGAATACATACAATACGTATATATTATTGTTATTTAATGCACCTGCCATAATAAATATTATTCTAATCTAGAAAACTGTGTGCCCTTTGAATGAAAATCGACCTCTTCACAATCCATTCAATTGTTTCAAGATCAATTTGATACATAGCCAGACGAGAACGGTCATATTGTTTTGTAATATTAATATGCACTGATAACAGACAAAATGTTTATTTTTTTCTATTCACATATTCTTTAGGTACCTTAACACCGCGCTTCTCGGAGCATATCGAATCATCATCGATGTTTAAGATCGAGTGCCAGTGTGTTCACGGTACGCGAGAGGTCACTAACCCCGCGCGATGCGGGCTCCAAATTCGGTAGTGAATGCTGTCGGGGACATTAATCGGACACTGCTTGGATAACTTGGGAATGAAGATGAGGCAAAAACCAAATGTTTTACATCCAGTTATTAAATCAAAATTAACGGACACTTACCTATTTTGACGGTTACAACTTCGTCGTTAAGTTTATTGACAATTGGTGGCGAGTCTCTGTGAAATGAATACGAAAATCTTCAAAGATTTCGGTCAAACATGTCGGTCAGGTTCGTCTTTGTTCGTGTATGGAATTTTTCAAACAAAACTCAACTTTATTACCTTTAGAGTCTTGTATAAATTGCTCATAATATACTTGTAGGCAATAGTTATCACAAATATTCGCACCATGAATAAGATTAACACTCATTATATTCTAAGAATTATTTACTTCACTATTAACAACTGAGCCAGGAGAATAAACAACCAATTCATGTGTCAAATTAGCAACGCTCAAAGTGACATAATTGATTGGTCATGTCTTATCATTTAACTTGAATCGATTACACGACCGAGTGCTGGTAAGATCGAGTTATGCCCTTCAAGAAGTTCTGTTCTTTGAGTAAATCTTAGAGAGGTTATATTTTACGCATGGGCGCAGCTCTCCGTTACGCCCTATTGCCTTTTATTTCGACATTCAATTATGTACCGGATAAAATCGCTAAGAAACTTTTCGCTATTACTGTCATTTATGCAAACACTTCAAGTTATTTCCAAATAAAAGCTGGTGGAAGTAACAATGGCAGCTTAGGTGGTACAATTTGTTTGAAGGATTCTTTTAACATTGCAGAAGAATTTCCTAAATATTTTGACATCTTTATCGAGGACACTACAGATAGATCAACTGCAATGTTAAACAAAAATGCTTTTAATCTTATACGCGTTTTAAAAGTTACGTAACGTAAATAAATCTACACCGAATTAATGCCTCGAATCCATCATTAACATAAACAACATAAATTTTAAATTACAACATTCTACATCAGAATGTGGATTCCTATAGAAAGGGAAACCAAGAAATTAGATTACAGCTTCCCTCAGCGAATGAGAAATTAATGTACAAGTCGGTATTACTGACGAAATTGCTTTGACCGCATTAATTCTACGGCTATAAAGTTACCTGTTGAGAGTCTCTAGGGACCCTTCAAAGGGATCTAGGGCGGGACTAAATTGTCTTACTTAAGTAGCACAAAGTATCTACATCAAAGAACGGGAGACGAAACGATTTCCTCTGTTTATGTACTTGGAGTTTCATCTAATACTTTATTGCATGCTTTAGTTTGTTTACGAAGCTATTCGAAATTTTACGAGTTTATAGCAGTTGGGTCGGCATTTGATGACTTCTCTTGATTATTGCTTGTGACGTCATTTTGTCATGTGTTTACTTCGCTCTATTTACGAGCGGTTACCTGTGCAAATGTTTGAAATGTTACATGGATAAATTGTCTTCGTTTCTTCTGTTTTAATGATAAATTGATACATTCTCGTACTAAAATATCATATTATTGAATAGTTTTTGGCAAATGATCAAAGAACTATGATGAATATGTATAGCCAGTTTGAAAAGGACGAGTCTTCATAAATAGATAATAGCACTACAAATACTCAAGAATGTTTAGAATCGGAAACAAATGTAGATTTAAATCCACTTAAAAGTATTACTGTTGACAAAATATATTATATTTTATCAAATAATGAATCATTTTGCTATCGTACAGCTATTATGATAAAGAAGTAGAGCGCTCGATACAACTGATGACATACTTTTGTTAACACAACTTTATTTTTCATTTCCAGGTAAATAAGAACATTTGTAATCATGTGCTGAGAATCGTAGACACACAACTGTAAGTTATAATAATAAGAAGTACAGTTCTATTAAAAGTTTCTCAATTTCCATTTCAAACTAGTTGAGATTCGACAGCTCCAAAAATTTCATTAATTAAAATTCGCAGTGTTAGAAGTAAACATCATTATAAGCTAAAACTTCTATTTGCATCTGCTTCACCCTGCTCTTAAAGCAATAACAATAAAGTTATCAACTGCAGGCTTGTTTGCAAAAGCGTCGCCGCTAATATTTTCTCTACGGCCAGACTCAATGCATTTTTCTCGACAGGACAAATTCGACCTTAAACAAATACGGAAAGTGCTTATTTTTAAATAAATTCGAATATATTTTGACAATTTGAACCTTAATTGAACAGATATAGGGTTGAAATTTAATTAGTCACAGCACAAGTCACGCTGTCTGAGTCGAAAGTGTCGCAACCCGCCCTATCGAATGTCACAGACATGGCTATGTTCACATAAAGTAGCTAAAATAAGTCTTCTGATGTCGCTGCTCTATGTAGGAAGTGCATCTATTTTATAGGGTCGTAATATCCAGGACGGACAATCTACTTATCATTTTATTATATCGTGCATCAGTTTCATCTGTTAATAAACATTAACTGCAGCATTTCGATTCTGATGATCTTTAGAATGATCTAATTCTTGGTATGAATATTTGAATGGTTAGGTTTCCCTGGACTGTTTCTGTTGACGAATTAGTGCCTAAAGGGCCATATAATATTAAGTCCAGAATGTAGTTTGCACAAAAACTAGTCAAATTATTCTTTGATTCTCGTAATAAGTATGGAGCTCGTTCCACTTGGGAGCATCTTTTTTTACTAAAGCTATTTGTTCTTGTTTTATTGGGATTCGTTACAGATGCAATATGTTTTGGCTGGAAAAATTATGCATTTGATAGTTTGTTAGTTTACGTTGGGACTTCATTAAGCTAGTAGTTGGGATATCTAATAATTTTTGGTCCAAAACTGCCTTTGTTAAAATTTCAATGTTCGAATCTCTATTTACTAAAAGCATTATGAAGCGGAAATGGTGTCCAAGTATTATATTAAGATCATGGTATGGAACAGATAGACACAAAGTCTCCAAGGCTTAGAGAGCCTCAGGCAAGACACGACTCGTGAGAATGTATGTAATTGCTGCAGACCACACCTCCTCGGTTACCAGTAAATCAAGAAAGTGAATCGTCCCATTACCCTGACCGACTATAAAGCAACATTGATGGTGCTTAGAAAAGTAAGAAACTCAACCTAATAAAAATGTTCTAGGATTAGAAGATAAAGTTTGCACATGTAACATAAACCCGTTTGATTTACGAAAGCAATTCCTTTGACATGATTTACAATTTAATTGAAGCAATTAAAGCAGTAACAGCCTGATTAACTTAATCTGCATCCTGATCTTTTTGCACTAATTGAATCAGAAATTCTCTATTCATGATGATGAACTGGTACTTCAATTAACATTCGTAGTTCTCAGACCGTCTGTTATGAAATAGCTTTAATAAAAAGAGGTCAAAAGTCCTTCTCATTATTATGTAAAATCTCATTGTGTCCCAAATCCCAAAGGATGGCTCACTGGCCGAGTTTAAAAGGAAGTTTTATTTTCCTATCCTATCCCGTCAGCCGGACAGTTGACATATTGAGAGACGAACTCCAACCTTCGTTCAATATTTACTCAGTGGGGTAACATTCTTTTCCGTAAAAAGTGTGTATGTCCATGTTAGTTTCGGAAAATATTTTTCATTGTTACATCTGACGGGCGAAACATATTTCAGTCATACAGTGAACGAATTTGTAAATTGAATTTTTGATACCGTCGAGTTTTCTCTTTTGTCTCTGTTATTGGAAAACCATTTCTCTTTTAATTGTATAATATAATCATTTTTTTACTGTACGTTACGTTTTATGGCAGCATGCATATGATCGAATAGATTTATATCAATGAATGAAAACTTTGCAAATTATTATGTAAAGTTTTATCAACATGATACAGGACTGTTATTATTTCAATGATTTACGTCTTTACATTTAAATTACTATCAATATCTAACTTATCAATACTTTTCAATTGAAATAAGCTTTGTATATCAGCAAATGGAAACTCGCAAAACTTTCGATCAACTACATTATTTACCAAGCAAACTAAATCACATATTCTCATAGCATCAAAAGATTCTGCATTAGTTTCGGGTTGTCGATTCTCGTCAAATTTCTTTGTACCATCCCCTATAGCCCGAAGGTTTGTAACCCTTGTATCCATTTGACGAGAGCCTCTGTACACATCGTGCCTTTACAATCTATTTGTAAGAAGATGAGTATATAATTCTCCCCCAGTAAGAAGCGATGCTGCGTTTTTCATTCCCTCCAGGGCACCCCTAGATGGATTACAGTGTGTGTTACTTCCAAATGAGAACTGTTTATTTGAATTCCTTAATTAATAAAAGAAGCGGGAATTTCTTTTAAGTATTTCTTGTAGACATAATTAGTTTATGTCCTTACGTTACTGTACAAAACTATATCAGTATTCAAAATAATATCAGTTGAAATAACTTAACTAACACTTCTATGATACTTTGTAAGAGATTGTGTTAAATAACAATAATCTGTACCATAAGTATAATAAAGAGGTAAATTGTTTGTTTGCTTGTAATAGGTAATATCAGGAATACGTCACAGGATTTTATGATAAATTTCACTTCTAACAAAAAAAATAACAATACAAACCAGCTTTACCTCTTTATATTATAAGTTAAAGTTAAAAATAAGTAGCTGAGAAAATAAAATTATAACTTATTACTCTCAACCAACTGAGCCTGTTAAATTTCGTAATCCGAAAATGCTGCGACAATTTATAAACTTATATTTAATGGGAAATCTGTGAAACGTAACAATACCCCATGCCACATAAGCACATATGTACCTGCATACTTTAGTAATAACAGTCCTTACTATTGTTACATTCAAGCATGCAAAGTGGGTCAAGTTATTTTCGCGAACGACTTGAGCAAAAAAAAGTCCACGGAAACTCATTCAGTAGATCGTTAACGAGACAACTGAGTGAAACAATGTTTATACTTACGGTCGTTCACCATTGTACGGTGTTGTAATGTGGGTCGATGGTACATACGAGTACGTCGTTGATGCATATGTGCTGCATGTCAGCGTCGCGTGCGCATAGCGTGATCGGGCCTTTTTTTTTTGTAGGAGTTGAATTACATTTAAACATGACTTATTTAAAAAAGGTTGTAACGGTTGTAGTCTTAATAAGACTTTTGAAAGAAAGAAGAAATAAAATTGCGTTTATTGGTACGAAAATACACACTTTACGCATGTTGTTTGTTCGTTCGTACCTTTGCTGGTTTATTCCGAACCTGACCCGAAAATTGTAACCCGGTCGCGGGTTAGGATTTTTGGGTCAGGATCGGAATAAAACCCTATATGCTCCTCAGTACTTGAAATACATTTACAGTTTAATAGTATAGTCTTCCATTTCAATATATTTTTTGTCTTCAACATATCTATCTATACTATTATTAACGCTGGAGAGTTTTATATTAGTTTGTTTAAACACAGAACTACCTGTCGGATTGGAAAAAAAATGTTGCCTCGTTAGCCTAGTGGTCCTAAGCGCGAGTTCGATTCCCAAGTCGAGCAAAGTGTTTTTAGGTTTTTCTATGAAATGCTCAGTAGCAGCTCGGAGTTGGGATTTGTGCCCGGTTAATGGCAATATGTTCGCCCTCCTATTACATGGGACCTAAATATACCGGCGACTGTGAGTGTACATTGGTACACCTCTGCCTAACCCATCGGGGAATACAGGCGAATGTGTTGTATATGATATCCAGATTAACGAATAGCTTCTTTTTATTTGTTCCCAGTTAATAGCATTAGGGTTAACTCCCATAGATAATACGTTTTGTTTTCTCTAGCCTGAACTGTCCTACTGATAGACAAAGGTGTATTGTTAATATTCCATGATATAAACTTATTAAGAAGTTTATCGTATAAAAGGATTTACAAAAAAACAGAATGCAAATCAGCTGTTTATTGTCTTGTATAGTTCGTTAAAGTTAAATAGGTGATCGGTTTTATTTTTAATTTATTGGTTGACTAGTTTAAAATAAAACGGTTCAGTGGACCAGGTTACCTAATAGTTGCATTATAAACATTAAAATGTTCGTTTTACATTGATTAACTAGTAAAACAAATGGTTTTGTTTGCAGTTTTACACAATGCGAAGGAAGTTTACGTAAATACGCAAGGGAAACAAGAAAACATTGTCCCAATCGCTTAATACGCGCCTCATACAATCTACTCTGTTTATTTATTCCGCCACCCTTCTTAGTAATAAAACTGTCATACTGGCTGACTTACGACTGTTTTCTTAACACTCTTCCGTATTATAGGAATTATAAAAACATACTTTATATTGTTAGATAATACATAAATCACTTGGATAGCTATAAAAGTTTACATCCAACAAATTATAATGTTTATGTTATTTAATACGTCGCTAAATGAGGAACGGATATAAAATAAACACCCCATATACGTTTAAAAGTTAGTAGATCGATTTATTCTCTTTATTACACCAATAATGTTCTTGTTGCACAATTAACGGGTTCGCATTCGTGTATTAAATCTCGTTTTATGTATTTTACTGGGTGTGGCAAAAACGTATTATGTGTAGATAATTTTTATCGTCTCGAGCGTTTTTTTAATCTATGATGAGTACCTAATTGTGGTGTTTTGATGTAGGTTATTCACCTTTGTGTACTATGATTTACTGCGAATTTGTCCGTGGATGGTTTTGGCAACGTAATGATTTGGTGACACTATTAGGCAATTTAATTCTAAGAATAATTGTAAAGCAGAAATGTCAAGTTAGATACAAAAAGTATTTTTTCTTCATCTATACTATTGTTATAAAGAGGAAAGATTTGTTTGTTTGTTTGTAACGAATAGGCCCGACCGAATAATGCGACCGGCGAATGGACCGAATTTAACCATTTTTACAACACTAGATAGCTACATTGTTCCTGAATAACATAGGCTATATACCATCACGCTACGCTCTACGGGAGCGGAGCAGTAACGAAAGACGTAACTTAGCACGGGTGAAATAAGCCACGCAGACGCAGCCGCGGACAGGTCGTCTAGTTACAAATAAAAATGTAAAACGATAAAATACTTAACAAGCAACTTACATTACAAGAATCACTTTGTTCTTGAAACGATTATGGTTTAGGAATAGAAACCTAAAGTCTCTTACATACAATCCAGTTTTCATTGCAAACAAAAAGTTTTAAGATCTTTATATTTTCCAATAGTTTTTTGGCATTTTGAAATCAACTTATCTCAGATAATCTTAAAGCTTATAATTGTATGTCCTACTATAAACATAGCTTAGCAGACACTTTATTGTATGTTTTGTCATTACATCGAAACTAAAGTATACTTGAACATACATACCTGACCTACTCAGGTGTTTAAATTATACATTTTTTGTTGAAATGTTGTCAACAGTTATTTTAAAACTTAAAACTTTTAAATTAAAACAGGTTTGACAGATAAAAATGCATGTCAACCTTGGTTTACGTTGTGATAATATTTTTTGTAAGTCGGGCTTTTAGGATAACTGTAAAATGTGTATTTAATTATTTATTTTTAGACTTGCTGTCAAGACTTGTTGTCTGTTTTTAGACTTGTTGTGTTTTTTTTTTATTTAGCCTTCAAAGGCTAAATAAAAAAAAACGATGCCATAGTTATTACTAACTTCAATGTAGGTACCGTTTTCTTTCACTGAAAGTACCAAGTTTTTAATTTATTATAGTGCATACATACATACATACCATCACGCCTGTATTCCCCGAAGGGTTAGGCAGATGTGTAACAATTTACATCCACAGTTTGCCGGTATGTTTAGATCCCATGTAATAGAGGGTGAGTCTATTGCCATTAACCGGGGACAAATCCTAACTCCGAGCCGCTATTGAGAATTTCATAGAAAAACCCAGTAACACTTTTTTCTCGACTTGGGAATCGAACCTCAGACTTCTGGCGTAGCAGTTGCGCTGCGTTATTATAGTGCACTCCTAAACCCATAATGCTACTGTTTTCTGCCTTAAAGTATTTAAATATATTTAAATATGTAGGTACTAACTAAACCCAGCCCAATTCGCTGTACCTACCTCAATCTGTTAAAAAATTATATAAAAAACACTCTTCTGTTAAATTGCAATATTGTATAAACCAATTAAGTCGATCTATTGACCCCAGTATGGCGGGCGCGTCATACAAAAGCTGCAGTTTTATATATAAAACGAAATATAAACTTTTAATTGCTCCCACACAATACACATGTCGATTATGCCAGGAATTTTCATTTTCACATTTTTCCGTAAGTAACATCCATCGAAAAAACAAGCGCGGAACTAAAAATAACATGAATAACTTTTCCCTATTTCCCGGGCAATAATTTTTGACATGCACAGTTTGGAATATTTGCATTTCATATCAAAGTTGTACCGTTATATTACAGTGGGGAGTTAAAAGTTAGTTATTCCATGGTTTAGTTATTCCTTTGGTTACCGAGTTTGCAGACTCTCCACTATGTACGTAGGGTCGTAGTTATGTAAATATTGTGTTACTTAGAGGATTCAATGTTTTATGGCTAAGTAATATTAATGGCTTTTTAGATTTTAGTAATGTTTCTGGGCTAAGTTTTTTAGTAGTATATAATAAAATAATTATGACTGCACCGTAGGTCTCGTATCCGCAAGCGCGACTGATGAGCACGGGGTCCTGGGTTCGATTCCCGGGTCGGGCGAAAAGTGTTATTGGGTTTTTCCATTACGAATTTCTCAGTAGCAGCCCGGAGTTTGGAAGTTGATAGTGTGACACCCCCTTGCCTCGGTAAGCACGTAAAGCCGTTGGTCCCGGCTGTCATTCGTAGATCTTTGACAGTCATTACGGATAGTCAAAAGCCAGAAAGTCTGACAACCAGTCCTTACCAAGAGGTATCGTGTTGCCCAGTAATTGGGTTGTGGAGGTCAGATAGGCAGTCGCTCCATGTAAAACACTGATATTCAGCTGCATCCGGTTAGACTGGAAGCCGATCCCAAAATAGTTGGGAAAAGACTAAGTAAATGATGATGATAATGAATAATATAATTATTAAAAGTTTGTGAGGATGGATGTATGCTTGGTTGTTTGTTACTCTTACACGTTTGTACAGTATTAGCTGAAATCAAGCAAACATAGATATAATAATCTAGCTTACCGCATCGGATAATTTTTATATTATTTTTATGATCCAATAGGTTGATTTTGCACTTTGGCTTAATTTTAAAGTTTACGCTAACGAAATCGTGGGCAGTGGCTAATTATTCTATTAAAGAAATAGTATCTACCTACTACTCAATATTTTAGAATTCGCATTGGTTTGTCTTCAGCATCCTTATAAGCGTCTATATAAAAAAAAAAAGTACAACAAATTCTACATAACACAAAGCTTTGCATACCAAATTTCAGTCGCACCATTGCACACTAAACGCACCTGCATGAAATTGAACTGCAACGTTCAATTGCAACCCACTGCCCAGTTATCTACGCCCTATCGCCTGAATCGTCAACATATTCCCTTTCATTTTACTATCTATACCTAGGTATTACACCGGCTATGCAGACATCCTTTGTGGCCGCAGCTGTCGCCTCGAGCCTGAAATTCTGCTGACAGCTAGCTGCCTTTATATTGAGTACCTACCTCTATCTACTATCAACGATACAATTTCCGACATTGCAGGTATTTGTCAGGCTTTGTATCGGTGAAAAGGTTTAAAGCGCTCCTTGGATAGTCTTATTTAAAGGGGGTTATATTTATAGTTAGCTTTGTCTATGAGGATTTGAAAATTCTTTCTTTTTATTTTTCTTTTATTCTGAAAATAGCTCTAAGACTACATCAATCTCTTTATTCTTAAATAAACACTAGATTTATTCAATTTTGATTTTACTACGCTTATTCTAATATGAGCTG
Source organism: Caradrina kadenii (assembly GCA_947462355.1). Taxonomy (NCBI): domain Eukaryota; kingdom Metazoa; phylum Arthropoda; class Insecta; order Lepidoptera; family Noctuidae; genus Caradrina; species Caradrina kadenii. The sequence continues at coordinate 5,453,612 of OX381684.1, read as the reverse complement.
AAGAGTTTATTTGCCTTTTTAGTTTGAACGCGCTAATCTCAGGAATTAGTGGTCCTATTCTGAAAATTAATATCACGTCAAATACCATCACGCCTGTATTCCCTGAAGGGTTAGGCAGAGGTGTACCAATGTACACCCACAGTTCGCCGGTATGTTTAAGTCCCATGTAATAGGGGGCGAGCCTATTGCCAAAATTGAAAATTCATTCGCTAATATAGGAAGCTACGTTTATCCTGAGTGCTATAGACTATATGTCATTATTAAAATCAATATTAATTATTAAAAGTAGAGATTCGTAAGAAAATTCACGCGGCCGAAGTAACTGGCAAGAGCTGGTTTTATTTTAGAATTACTTTATTTCTTGGAACTTAAATCAGATATAATAAAAAAGGACTTGAATAAACTACATTATGTACCTATATTTAATTATGTATGCTCATTACAATTCTGCTAAATGGACGGGAATCAAGTAAGTAAATGTAAGTTAAGTAACTTTGATTAAATGTCAATGTTGCTGCAATTGGACACAAAACCTTTTAATTGAAATGCAATACTTTCCTTGAATTCAGTTCAAGTTGAACAAGAATAATTGTTTGAATAGGGTAAAGTTGACGAAATAATAAAATGTTGTCTGCTTTTCGAAATAATCAAAGTATGTAAGATAGAGGAGAGGATAGAGCATTTTCAGATATCAGTTACATACAATATTTTACCCACATACATTCAAGTGTTAGATAATTATTTCGTCATCATCATCTTCTTGCCCTTATCTCATGTTATGGGTCTCTCATGGTATCTCATGTTCGTAACTTTCTTACGAACAACCCGCAGAAGTACCATTTATATTACCTCGCCCCCGGAATGCAAAAGGCACAGTAAGGAACATGAATGGGTTTTAGTCATTAAAAGTCTCACACTCCCTCCCGCCCCACCCAGGGGAAGGAAGGAAGGAATGTAGGAAGTCATTTGATGATTTCCAATCGGTAAAAAAAATCCCGGGTCGGCGCAATACGTTTTCTTTTTCCATTCCTTCATCCTTCATGCGGTCCTGCCAATCGTCATGCTATCACTGACTCCCTTCTCTTTCATATCATTCTTTATACAATTCATCCATCTTTTCTATGGCCTCCCTCTTCCTCTCCGTCCATCCACATTTAAATTTAGAACTATTTTGGTCACAGGCGTCTCGTCCCTCCACTTCACATGCCCATTACCAAGGTATTAATAGGTTTGGCAATTATTTAATAAGTAAAGAATAAATAACGTTGGTTCTTCCACAAGCTAGACAAATTCCTTTCGATATCGATAACAACAACTTTACTGAATTATAATAATAATGAATCCGCAGGTCAGCTTGAGGCGAGCTAGGCAGTTAGGCAGTAGCGACCTCACGGACCTGATCTCCTGAGAGAAGTCTTGTTCCTCAATTCTGGCTTACCTTTATTAGCCGGCCAGAGTGAACACTGACAAGGAACAGACCTCTCTTGCTTTCATTGGCCGGTTTGAGTGGAGATTCGCAAGAGCAAACGTGCTCGGGGGAAGGAGTATTCCAGTAAAGTGCTGGTAGGGATCTTGACCGTGCTTCCGGGATTGTCCTGATAGCCGTGAAATACCTCTCCACTCCTCAAGCACCTCAGTATATGTCGCCCCGCTAGCGACTGTTTTCGGGCACCCATTCATTGAGTGTGCTGGTCACCCCCGCCATTTTATCGTGTCACATAAAAATTGTCAGGCAGAGGCCATAGGCTTCATCCAAACCCATGTGCCTTTTTTATTTCCATACCCTGCAACAGTCCTGCGCCAATAGGGACATTTACAGTGCATACAGGGATAATTGTCGGTTGGTATTCCATTGCATCCTAAAGCTGTCTAATGGGCCTCTGGGAGTTGGTTTCGGCTCTTCGTACGCCTTTCAAAGGTCCGGTGCCCTAGGGTCCCGATTTGATATAGTAAAAAGGTAATAAATTTATATTGGTAATATTATTTATATTGTACAAATAAGTGCAAAATAAAACAAAGAGTTATTGGGTTTTTCTATGAATTCTCATTAGCAGCTCGGAGTTAGGATTTGTGCCCGGTTAATGGCAATAGGCTCGCCCCCTATTACATGGGACCTAAACATACTGGCGAACTGTGGGTGTACATTGTTACATCTCTGCCTAACCCTTCGGGGAATATAGGCGTGATGGTATGTTATTTTATGTTAAATAAGTAATATTAAGTCGCGTTACAACACATGGTTAAATAAATGTTAAAATTCCATTTCTTTAAACTATGTAGATAGGGGGAATCAAACATAAAAATTCTATTGGTGCGCTTAAAATCACTATTTGACTGGAAATAGTTTTTAATAAAAACCATAAAACTAATAAAAGAGTGTAATACCCCACGTCGGAGTGTGGTTTCGAATACATTTCATATGGTAAAGTTATTCACCAGACGTGATAAAGGTCGATTCGTACATTAGGTACTCACCAGATTCTTCAAGTAAAAGTTTTGAGTGCTTTTATTTCTTTTTAAGTAGGTTCTTAAAAAATCTGTTTCTGTTCTTTCTATGTCACAATGAAAATGTTGATTGGCAAGTTTGTATTCTATTCTTGATTCATTAGATTACATTCTTATTTGTCACCAAAAGGTCTTTTTTCATAAAACTTCTTTTTTTGTTACAAATTAGACTTAATTGGCACTACTAACAGTATAAAATGGATTGTGCAATAACTACAGTAGCAAACTACACATGTACACTAACATAATTAGTCATTTGACACACAGATAGTTACACACACATTACACATTACAGATAGATATTATCATAGATTAGATTAGCAGCTATAATAGAAAACTATTTTAGTTATATAAAATTATAAACTCGATTTGACTAGCTAAAAATTAAAACTACTTTTAAATTGTAGATGGACTTTATTCATAATTTAGTCAATCAAAAAAACTGTCAGTTTCGATTTGACAACATCGTTTCAATTTTTAAATCGATTGAAAATCGAATAGTTCTTCATTAACTTATCGAGTATCAGCATACACATATGACAGGCGGCCTCGCTGGCTATTGCCAAACATGATGTTTGCGGTCGCGTCGCTCTACTAATTTTCAAGGTGATTGGCTATGAAACTAGCGCACTTGTTGCATCGATAATTAAGACTCATTCATAAAGATAACAGCACGTAATCGTTCATTATGTTTAAGTACGTTCGTGCGGTACCTTGTGAATTGGTACTGACTGCTTCAGAGGAGATAGATAACAATGTTTGATTTTACATAGTTTACATACTTTAGCAATAAGTATTTAAGAGAGATTTTTATTTGAATGATGACATTATAGTGTCCTGATAATGTTTGAGTGTAATAAAAAGATAGGAATGTGTGTGTGTGTGTGTGGAGCTGGGTGATTCAGCTTTGAATTTGAATTGCAATAACAACGGCGATTCACTCGCTTGAAGTACTTACCTAACATTCCAACGCCAGCTTCTTAAGTTTAAATATTTTTTTTTAAATATTTCAAATTCCGTTCTCACTAACGTAGTTTCTAAGAAGTACAACAGCAGCGATTATAAACCTAGATTTTGTAGCGCAAACAAAAATGTTAACAATTAGATGACCTAAAAAACAATCGAGCACTAACAGCTCTATAAATCTAGATTCCAACTTCACAGTAACATGGCCTGCTACAGTTTTTGACACAAACATTTGTTTTACGAGATTCCGAGAAGAGTCGGCTCGTATTATACTGCCGCGTTTACTTTAAAAATGATATATGTGTATCATCTGTAAGTATGTGCGTCCATTTTATAAATCTGAGAAGTCGTCGCGGTATTTTCACTTTATCTTCAGACACAGGCTGTCGTAAAACATTCAGGCGAGATGAGTCTGCCTCCAGCGAGACAGCTAGACAGTTCCTAGATTTATTTATCTGTCTTAATTTTTTAATTTATTATAAGACCGTCAGATGTTAATTATTAATATTTCATGGTTGGTATTTTATAATATGCCTCTTTAATTAGTGGTATTAAAATTATTTGGTCTTTTTATTTTTTTTTATTTCTTTTTTCCATGTTTACTATGGCAATATTGTTACTAAATTTTGTTGTGCCGGTTATTTAAAAGATTGTCATAATAAATATTTTTAAATTATACTCCTTAAACGGTACTCAAGATCAACTTTCTTAGATTGCTAATGATTTTATTAGAATTTTATAGGATATACAATATTAATGTAATGAAAGAAATTGTAAAAGCATTCTAACAATGAATTTTTTTGACGAAACTTCAGAGAATCGTAGTGACAAATGTACAGAAATACTCCATAGTCGACATAAATCAAAGGTACGTTCGAATAAATTGAAATAACGTCACAAGTAATTTAATATAACAAAGTGAAACCTTACCGCATTGTTTCATTCACAAAATTTTTTTTCTCATGTTCCGCTACAATAATACGCTCTAGTACAATGACCTCTCCACGTATTCTGTAATATTATTTGCAAATGCTACTGTATAGTTACATACTTAATTTCTTCATACTTTATTGTCGCCATTTTAATTCACATAGGTAAGATTATTTTTTTTGTATAGTGTGTTTAAGTAAATGCGCAGTCACCATAATGGTATACCATTATGGTCATAATAACATAATTATTACCTGTACACTGTAATCGAGTTTCGAATTTTCGATACAAATAATATAAATAGTAATACCATATTTGTACGCATTTACTGCGAAATCAGATACTTCAATTACAAGCACTATAGGTTCTCATTACGAAATCGATACCCCAACCTCACTAATATTAGATATTCATGCGAATTCGACTATGTGAGCTGATTGATGTTGGCTGAACTGATATCAAAGGTACCTATAATATAAATTGTAGTTATATCTACGCCATGGGTGTTGGTAGTCTTTTAGAAAACACGTTTGTAAATGATATATGCAGCAATAAAACGATGGCATAGTAATAAACGTTTACTTAATTCAACTACTTGAATATCTTCATCATGATCCTCCTACTCATAATATTTGTAGTCAACATCTCTAGAACGTCGATGTCCATAATAATCCAGTGGAAATGGAATTCCTTTGAATCTATTCGCAGCCGTTCAGTTATTTAGCTACCGGAGGAAATATTTGTCGGATAATTCCTTCGTCGGACGTATTGAGAATCTAATTTATTATGTCGAGAATTTCTGGCTTTTTATAGGTTTTCATCGCTAGTTGTGTTCTTGTAGACAGCTTGTATGTTAGTTGGGAGAATATAGGCACGTAATAACTCTTCATTTGGTCTCACTTTCCTTTGTCTTTCTATAGTAAGCCACCAGTCAGCCACCCTCTGAAGATCGCTACAACTAACTTGAAGGTGTTTGACTTTACGTTGCTTGCCGGTTCACGGTCTCCACTCGAGAAGACGTCTAGCCCAACGGTCATCGGTTCCACGGCTAACATGGACGGCCTATCGCCACTTCACCTTCAGCAGATAGCTACGTCGACTACGTTCTCTGCTGGATCACGTCGTTGTTTTCTTCCATTCTTTGATCCACCTCTGTACCTATTTTCCTAGTCTTTATTTCTTGACGAGCCTCATATACGTTCTGATTCACCAAATAAAACCTATACCGTTCTTTAAATTACAGTCAATTCTAATATATAATATCATTCTGTAATCCGTCACCGTTAACCGCAAGTAACGCGATATAACATACGTTTCCCAATATTTGAAAGCCATAGCGGTGGCGTCACGGTTGGCTACTCCGGACAATACGCGAAGGGTGCCACCTGGCTTCAACGGTGCGTGCCCACGACTGGTGGTATATTACCATAGGCACGGGAAGTTGGTGATCGATCGCTGTTTTAATCGTAAACGTGCTGTTAGTACAGTATGTCTTTCTTTCCATATTGTTCCGGGACTTCCGTTTCTCTTTGATATTATATTTTCTCAGTCCACAATTAGATGAAAAGCAACATCATATAAGCCAGCAACAAAACATTTTAATCTTTATAAGCTTTGAAACGATGTTCTTTTTTGGGTAATGTTGCCGGTGTATTTACAGGCACGAGAAACATTTCAACTTTGTCTCTGGGATGTTAACGCATTTGCGATGCCTCTGGTATTGCAGATGTCTATAGGCAGCGGTGACCACTTAACATCAAGTTGGCTGTCGGATAGTTTCATTGTCCGTTCAATGTCATTAAAAATATATAACACTATCATAACATACCATCACGCCTGTATTCCCGAAGGGTTAGGCAGAGGTGTACCAGTGTACACCCATAGTTCGCCGGTATGTTAAGGTCCCATGTAATAGTGGGCGAGCCTATTGCTATTAACCGGGCACAAATTATAACTCCGAGCTGCTCCTGAGAATTTCATAGAAAAACCCAATAACAGTATTTGCTCGACCTGGGAATCGAACCCAAGACCTCTAGCGTAGCAGTCGCGCTTAGGACCCCTAGGCTAACGAGGCAGTTAAAAAAATATATCTTTGAAATTACCTTCTCCAATAATTAATTCAATATTGTTGTTACGAGCTTATTATTTCAATGACGGCTTCCAGTATACACTGTAATAAACACATTAAAGATGCCATCATCATTGACAGCCATAAAAAATCGATCTAGTCGCAACTTAAATTAAATTGATGCATCGTTTTGATGACTCATAGTAGTTTTATCGTGTCAGTACAGTAGACAGTTTAATGAAATCATCCATTCTTATCCATGTGCGTTGTAAATTAGTAGCTACATCTGTGAAGTGACACACATCAAGTAATAATATAATTACTTTGACTGTGTCTCATTTGACCCAGTTATCGTTATTATTAATAGTCTAGGTATAACTATCGATCATTGCCACCCGGGCATTGGCATTAAGCCGTAACTGACTACATGTATTTTCAAATTCATCAGTTAGTACATCAGTAGACATTGCGTGAGTGCGTCTCGGTAGTCGCACGGTCTTATTTTTACCTGGAAAATAAAACGTGATTCGAGTATAAACATCTTTATTGCGTTGTGATAACGTCTATTGTGAGTGCAGAGTTACGTTGGTTGCCAGTCTCGCCTAATTACTCGACGGTGACGAATGGAAGCGACGTAGCGTGTGAAATTCCTATGAAATCTTCAATGCTCACTGTTTCAGTCCATAGTCGAGTGTAACGCTTTCAACTTGTTGTACCTGTCCTGCCGAGAAAACTTCTGTTGTGTGCTAATTTCGTGGTTCATTCTCTTTAGTGCATGTTGCGATATTGGATTTTGAGTTACGACTCTCTTCAATTACCTCAGGTTGGTCGACTCCATGTATTGATTGTGTAACAACTAAATATACAAATAACTTTGTTTTATTGACATAAACTACTGTTGATAGTAATAGTTGATTTTGTAAAAAACTTTTAAACTTGTATGTAAATGTTAGCATTGGAGATACATCTTGTAATACTAAGTTTACTCTCTTTGCACGTGCTATCTGTGGCTTTGTTAAGGGGCTGTCCGAACACAGGACACCGTAAAACACATATTTTTTGTCGCATAGTCTGGCGTATTGGTACGTAATACAAATCTGAAAGAAATTGAGTGTATCGTCAAGGGTTCAAAGAAAAGAGTTACCTATAATTATTTTATTTAAGTATAATAGTATCATGGTAAAAAAATCGTAAAGGGGAGCATATTTTTTTTTTTGTCGCATTGATCTTAGAATTTTCGGCGTAAACTATATAATTTGATGTAATGACATTATAGGGAATTTTATGAACTAAAGACATACCTATAAATTATTCCAGTTAGCTGTGTATTTTTTCACAATTTAAAGAAAACTTCAAAATTACTGTTATTTTTGTGGTTATCCGATTTAACTAACATCAATCGTATAGCTATTTTGAACCTTATTTGTTGCCGCGATGCGTTATTGTCAATTACCTAAACATTTGCCTTCGACAGGGCCTTAAAGGATTTTATAACAAATACAATATCTGAGATTGTTAATTCTTGGTACTAGTCCACGTGGTTCAAGACACGTGTTAGTAGTTCGTCAGCTGTTTTGTTGTGTCTACAAGGAAACACTAATTTGTATTTTGTCTACAATCGAAAGAGTCAAGTCCGGTCATAGACCGCGTAATTAGATTCGATGTTTTTTTCTTTCTTGTAAATGACGTTCAAAAGAGACTTTTGATGGTCTAGTTGAAATAAATGATTTAACTTTGACTTCGACATATTTTTACTAACCTCGACTGAATGTAACCACACATAGATCCTGTATCTAAAAAGAAAATAGTATTAATTGGGGAGTCAGCTATGAATTTTAAACAAAATTGCCCATCATCATCTATCATCAGCGAGCTATCAAACAAGTTTACGAGTTACCTAAACGTTACTACCTCATAACTCAGCTCCACACTATCCAATAACCTATCGGCCACGTATTTACGAAACCATTGCACCTTATGAAGGCCATTAGTGTCCTTTATCACGTTATTGCAAGTGTCATTACGGGCACTCGTTAGTCATAATATGCCAGTGACATCGACCGGCTGGCGGGCGACGGCCAGCTTTGAGGGGCCTAATAGATTGCCTTGCGCAGCCTTGTCTTGTGTGATCATCTCTTGTCGTATATAGAGATTGTAGCCACGATGTGTGGGGTTCAGCCTTTGAAGCAATTTTTAAAGAGCATGTATTTTCATTATCATCGGTTTATATTTTTTTTGTATTCAAATATATTGTTCTTAACTGCCTCGTTAGCCTAGTGGTCCTAAGCGCGACTGCTACACTAGAGGTCTTAGGTTCGGTTCCCAGGTCGAGCAAAAAGTGCAATTGGGTTTTTCTATGACATTTTCAGTAGCAGCTCGCAGTTAGGATTTGTGCCCGGTTAATGGCAATAGGCTCGCCCCTATTACATGGGACCTAAACATACCAACAAACTGTTGGTGTACTAATGTACACCTCTGCCTTACCCTTCGGGAAATACAGGCGTGATAGTATGTTATGTTATAAATTGTTCTTTTATTGCAATTGCATGCAATTTGGAGTTTACTGTCATATTTCCATAATCAATACTAATAATGTTGTTTGACGCGTGTTTGTGACTTTGTTTATGTATTATTGTTCGTTGAATATCTATACTGTTAATAAACGGGGATAATCATCTTTATTGCGTTGTGATAACGTCTAATGTGAGGGCAGAGTTAAGTTGGTTGCCAGTCTCGCCTAATTACTCGACGGTGACGAATGGAAGCGACGTAGCGTGGTTTAATGATAAGGTATAGGGATACTTTATCATTAAACCTTGCAAATTATAATAGAGCGATTACTAAAAAGCTTGTTCCTCTACTAGAAATGTAGGTTTTCTACTAAGCTGGTAAACATATAGCCTTTAGAGAAAATAAACAGCCCATGTAAATACAAGGATCTTGGTCTAATCTCTAAGCGGAAGCCGTATCAATGCAATACCAATTTAAATGTTCCGACGTTAGATTCAATTTCGCGTATCTTCATAAGATAAGATACGATTTTGCTATCATTTAATACACTTACCTATAAATACTTCACAAGGTCATCGATTTGTTTATTTTATTCAACAGCTGTTATGGCTTAGTGCGAGTTTTAATCAATTGGAAAAATCCTCAATTAGGCACAAGTATCTATCTACAACTAAGGTACCTGATAATGCAATATTGCCTTGACAAATTACTTACTTAAAAACACAAAATTAAAAATTTTAAGTAGCCCCCGACAGAAGAAAAAAACTAACTACCTTAGCTAACAAAAGAGCTGATAACTTTGAAAGCGCTGAACCGATTTCAATAAAACAAAACTAAGAACACTCCCGACTAATTAACCTTTCAAACACACAAACAAAATCAAAATCGGTTTATGCATTCGGGAGCTACGAAGCCACATCAGGCACACCCACACACACACAGACACATCATACTTATAACACCCCATCCTTTTTGCGTCGGGGGTTAAAAACAGTGCCGAAATAACTTTTTAAATATTAATTAACTCTTGGACTAACTGAATTTCTTTTTCTTCCAGGTAAATCTCAACTTTATGTAAATCAGCAAGACGTCCCTTTTTCTGTAAGTTTTCTCTAATACCAGCTAACCGGTCGGAAGAAAAGCTGCTTGATTTGAATATTGATTGCAACTGCATAACTTATGTAGATTTTCTTAATAGATGCCCATGTTTCTATTAGCATGGTTCTACGATAAAATTATGTTAGTGTGAATAGTGTTTGCTGTCTGTGTATTTATTGCCATGTTATCTCTTCACCACCTAGTGAGTAGGTAGGGAGTAGGTTGTCAGAGAATGCCTAAGACGGTAAGTCTGCCTTTGTACTTTTGGGTGCACAAAGTTTGAATAAGCACTAGCAAGTAGGTACCAATATGACTTTTTCTATTTCATATGTACTTTCTTAGTTTACCTTGGGCATTACTGAGATCGGTAAAATAAAACATCGTCGTGAGGAAACCTGGGATACTCATTGCTCTTGCCTTGTATGTATGGAAAGAAGCCTTTGACCTGCGGTGGGATAATAATATTATGCTTAAATATTATTATTATTGTTTGAAGTTTGAGTTGTACGAAAAAGAGCACGTGTTTAAAAAAAAACAAGGAAGCGATGTTATCATGCACGTGTTCAAAGATAATTCAGCACTTTTATAATCAAAATATCGAATGCTTTTTTTTGTAAATCGCACGGCGATTTGTGACTACACCCTATTATTTTATATTATAATTGTTTACTAACGGCAAAGCATCCCAAAAAAATTAAAATACAACCATTTAATGTAAAACAAACGCAGTGTTACATTAACATAATAAATTATTCGATTTCGAGTATTGCGCAAGACGTTTTCCAACAATATATCATACTTTGCAATATCCTAGAAAGGCATTCGCCGCCTCCAGACTCGTTTAACATAAATATTTGCAATTAAAATTAAGCTTCACCACCCTATCTGCGCTATTATTCAAATTGCACGCCACAGGAGACCTCAGAAAGTTTCAAATTAATTAAGAGGGCCATAAGACGGCCCGTTAAGGAAATAACAATGAAGGTAGCCCCTTAACTTAGGCATTATTTATTGCAGGCCTGAAGACTACAACACTTGTCCCCTGTCATCATCTTGCGGCTTTTAAGTCTACCCCATGGGCTACCCCATAGGCTACCCCTTCCAGTTCCGCATATTTCCGTAAACTGCAATCCTCTGGTGCATATTCATTTGTCAGTTGTAAATGGTTGTCTCCGTGATGGTGATAATTTCCCGGGGGGAGATGGTGGTTCGTTGAGGGCGGTGTTTAAAGTAATTGTTATTGGCCTGGTTTCTTTGATAGCGTTTTGTTATTTATTTAAAGAGATCTACTAAGGAAAACGTGTAATATTAACACAAACAACTTCATTCTGCCAAAACGATATATCCAATTAATTACGTCAAATTAATTGAATATGCCAAATGTGTTACGTCACTATTCAGTAATAACAGTAATGCGAGTAATGAGCGTTCCAAAATAATACTTTGAATGAATTTAGAATTAATTCATGTAATCAACTGTCTATATTTTTAATTTTCCAAGTAGCTAAGTTTATAAAACAAACATTTTTATTTTTAAATAATACCCAAGCAGACACATTTACACTAGTTCCCGTAAATACTAGATACGTCGCTATACCAGGAACTTGCGTACAGAGAATTCCAATCAATAAATTTCAAGTGTACGATATTTTCAATAGTGTGACACGTAACAAATCAGCGCTCACAATAGGAATTCTTGCTGAATCTATTGTGCACAATGCACATTTTCACACCGACACACGGGGTCCTATTCTGATACACAAGGTTACTCGATAAGGTCGTAAAGAAAATGGTGGTTCGGTAGTTACCTTTGTCAGTTTCGTAAGTTATGTCACGTTTTATTTTCAATGGATTGTAGAAGTCAATTCTGTTTTGTTACTCTTTTACAAGATGTTAAACTTTTGTTTGAGCTATTGGATTGAGTTTATTAAAACAAAGCGTAAGATTTCTGTGTTTTGTATTTAATTAATTGTGTAAACGAGAATTTACCGCATGACACAATATTCTACGGACCGATTTCGGTCACGGCGGCTTATCTCAATGAAGAAGAACCAAGTCGCATAGTCCAATGGGACAGCAATTGGGTAGTTGACACCACTATCAATATACATACTTTTTATGAACTGTCAAAACGCGATTCTCCCATAGACTTTGTGACTTTTTGTGTGCAATATCGAACTGTGACGTCACTTATCGGCCTACTCAATTGACTAACAATTTATTAATTTCGAAGCAAGTATAAATCTAATTTACAACAAATTTAAAATTAATCGGTTTTTCAGGCATAAAAAGAGAGCTTGTTTAGAGAGTCTTGGAATTATTGGATAGTGGTGTCAACTACCCAATTCGACACAACTGGGAGAGATCGGGCGCTTGGGCGCAGGACTATAATGGCTTTACGTGCTTTCAGAGGCACGTCGGTGCTACACAACTACTTGCAAACTGGGGACTGCTACTGAAAAATGTTTGCCCGATCTGGGAATCGAACTCAAAAGTCAAGCAGTCAACACACATATTTATGAAGACGGTAACAATAAGAACACAATAAAAACACCAGTGGTGTTACAAGTCAAGCTATAAAAACGAGCACCTTATTATGGGACTGGAATAATGACCAATAATATTAATTTTCCATCTTTTCTCCTAGTACAACATAAATATTGTAAGCCTCATCTCATTATGCACATTATGTATTCACTTCGCAGCTCTTGAAGAGCAATATGCATAATTCCGCATAGGGATGCTGACGTATCGCTTGCACTTTTTCTTTGTCGATGCGAAGCCTCCGGCGAGGTGCACGCTACAAAATGCATTCTTCCTACGGTTTCTACCGTCTGGTAACTTTCATACATGTAATTTCAGAGAAAATTGCCTTTGAAGCCTTTACTTTAAGCGCTCATTGTCTGCAACTCTCAACTTCCCCCTAAGTTCCTTTTATTCAAGTATGGCATTATCGTATTTCGAAAACAATAACCGCATTGTTACTGTTTTGTTTTGTTGTTTTTATGTTGAATACTTGGCTATTACACTGAGTTTAATGCCATATGATCGAATCCAAAATATCTCAATAATTAAATTAATAATGTCCAACTAATTTAATATAATCTAGCTAAAACTATCCAATGTACATCCCAATTTACAATTGTTCTTAAAATTAATCACTGTTCAATATCCAAAATCATTACAATTATCTACTTCGAAAAAGGTAAATAGATTGACATTTTTGGTTGTCCAATTGTCTTAATAAATGAGATTTCACATGTTGATGATATCGTTTTCTTACCGAAAACAGTGAATGAAATGAAGTAAAAAGGAACGGAAAGAACGGAATGTCTCTATACATCTTTGCTCTTATAATTTTGTGAGTAAACTTTGCCAAAGGAAATGATACCAAGAACAGTTAACCGAATTGCTTTTATTACATTTATTTGTCTTGTTTTTCCTTCTCATTTGCGGGAAGTCGGAGACTGAAACGTTTTCTTGGATAATTTAAATGTGCCAGCCAATTCTAGTCCGTTTGATGACTTATCTTCATTTTATTGCGGACTTCAATGGTTTGGCACTATACGGATATTGGAGAAAACGATTACAAACACGTTTTTATTATTTTTTTAATAATTATGAACAAGTGGGCACGTTTCTTGGTTGTTCTATTGTGCTATATTTTATTAACTATTTAGCAAATATTTAGGAACGATCTTAGATAATACATGTATAAGTTTTTATAGAGAATTTGTTCGATGTCAATATTCTTATATAGTCAATAACTTGACAAATATTGTCGTAATATTTGTAAAGCTTAGTATATCTTGTTGAACTTGTAAGTCGACGACTCTTACGATATGGGCAAACTAAATGATACACAGGTCGTGTGTTGGGTTGTAATTCACTTTCTTTTTACGCATCATTTTTTTGTTGTTGTTGAAATTTGTACTCAAACCTAATAAAAACAACGATCAACAGCCAGTTGATACTATTGTCAATAGATCTTTAAATGTGAGTTGGATTGCCTTTATGTAATAAAACAATAAACCAGCCTCATATTATCTCACTCCAGGGCAAACTGTTCTCATACAGTGAAGGCACGACCATTGATCAAGACGCTTGCTCAAGACGGATTGGCGATTTCAGACTAAATATTTGTACGTCCTGTAGGTGTTCCGGGTCTGGATGTATGTGTATGTGAGTTTAGATCTTTGCAAACGCATTCACGATATTGGAGACATTCTTAGTAAGGGGTTCTACAAGCAAAAAAAAAACCGAAATGCATTGGGCATAGTGGACAGCCCTGCGTGTGCAACCCATTTATCTGTCCTTTGAAGGTCTGGCGATTGTGTACACTTGCCAGCAAAACGTTTGAAGTTGGATCAGCGTCGTCTTGTACTTCACACTTGGTTGCACTTAACATAACATGGAAGTTGCGTGTACAATAGAAAATAATTATTTTCTTTTCATAATTGTTCGTGTTTTTTGTTTAATTGTTTGCTGTCACCTTTCGTGTTTTAACTAATTAGTTTTGTAAATAATTACTGGTTTACACCAATTGAAGTTTTTCTGAACACTAATAAATTGACATGAAATAAATATTTTCTTTTGGGTTGTAACTCTTTTTCTACTGTTGCCAATTCTCAGTAATATTTAGGCTACAAAGTCACTTTACAAATGCATTGCAATGTCATCTCTAAATACTTTAATCAACCGATTATGTAAGCTGTAATAAGCAACTGCACTAAAACAATAAAATACTTTTATGAAGATGTAGGTCACATCCGTAGGGGTCCTTAATTTTTTTGATAATATATTAAAGGCACTCAGGGAAAACGTAGCTTCGCATTAATAGCGAAAGAACACTCAGAATCGGACCAGCAGTTCCGGAGTATAGCGCGATCAAACAAACAAAAAAAAAACAAACATAATCTTCATCTTTATTTATTATGTTATTCTAGAGGTACACGCCTTCGATTGTCTAGAACTTCACCTACTTAGCTACTATCATCCATTCAACCCACGTCGGTGTCACTAATTGCCCTTCCGTTTCTCAAAACAAAAATATTTACATCTTTGCCACCGTCTATTATAAACATGCGTTAAAAATATACGCAGCAAGGTCGCTTCGCGGTGCCTGTGACATTCTATGCTGTTGTGGTTACAAGATGTGATTGATATGTAGCGCTCGTTTTTACTGAACTTTGGACTCAAGAGTCATTTTTCTGTTTTTTTTTTTCATTCTTTGGGCTTAATAATCTTTATTTACCGTCACACGAACCAAAAATGGCGGACTGACAAACGAGCTTATCATGCCGTTTCAATCGCACAATATAGCTAGTGAGTGAGGGGACATGATAAGCGTCGCAGTTTACAAATCGTTTCTATAATGGCACGCCTTTTAAGGTGCTTAGAAAAAAATATTATGTTATATAATTATGTCATTTAAAAATGTTAATTATTTATTTATCAGCCAGCCAGTCAGCCAGGGTGAAGTTCTGTTCTATTGTTGTGTGTTATTATTGTGTTATCCAATTTCTCGACATGCTGGTTGGCCTGTTATTGGCGACTGTATAAGACCAATACTGATAATTTGTCATACTTAAGATCAAAATCTTCATAAACAAATAAATAAAAAAAAGACAAACTGTAAGGCACACAGGAAGGCTTAATACAAGAGTAACAATGAATACATACACACATAACATACATAAACTCACGCCTTTTTCCCATGGGGATAGGCAGAAACCACAGAAAGCCACGTGCTACGATCCTTACATACTTCTTTTGCCTCGTCCACGTTCATACATCTGAACATACAAGAATGAATTTAAATTGAAAATTTTCTGTTTATTATCAAGCGTGGAGTATGATATAAAGAATTTGGTAAACTATTTGAGGTTATAATAATGCTTTAAGTATTATAATTAAAATATTATATTAGTTTTACATTTCCCAAATACTACCAATAATACTATATACTTCGTAAATGAAACGCTTGTGTCAGTACATAATAATATTTCATTAAAAATATAACAGCCTAAGGAAACCATAAAAGAAAATTCAATTTTCCACACAGCAACACCGCACTATCGCGGGTTCATTCACTTGCGAAGTCGCGTGCGTTCCAAGGCATAATCCGCGGATCTAAGAGATTACAGAATGGCTTCCACACTGAATTACTGCAAATAGTTTTATGTATAAGTGTGCATTACCTTACTTGTCCTATTGTGTAAATAAATTATGTGTAATATTGATCCACCTCTGCCTGACTCTTCGGGGAGTACAAGCGTGAATGTATGTTGTCTGTTAAGTTTAGATATTTAAGAAATGCGGGTACATAAAGTATTTCAGTTAAATGATTAATTAGACAACACGTCATATGACAAGACAGATAATATCCTAAGCTGTGTAGCTTGCCCATAAAAATGTAAAGCGACTCTTCGAGATGTCGTAGAAATTGTTCTACGAATATAATATACTTTTTTGTTTATTTATTTATGTAATCTCAATATTCTTCCTGCAATAAGAATAATATCGCATTTGTGTAGAAAGGTCTTAATTCCATATGTTTAATACAGTTTGTATACAAAGACCAAGATCTAAAATAAAATGGATGATTTCATTCGTATCGTGTTTACCAAATTAGACATACTATGTAGGTACATGTATGTCCGTATAAAAACACTAGAGTGTACCTTTATACAGGTGGTGTAGTAGCAGCCACGAGTCGTGGACACAAACGCCAAGTTCATTTTTAGGTCCTTTCTGGGTTTTTAGGTCGCCAACGGTGCACGCGATTAGTTCTTCAGTCGGACCGATCGCGTGCAGTGTCAGCGTCCCAAAAAAAACAGAAACGAAATTGTGCTCACGACTCGTGGCCGCTACTACAACGCATTTTATCTTTGAAATTCAAGACGATGAAATTTACGTCCAGTTGGATGTTTTGTTCAGTAAGTTAATTTATTGTCCTTGTTTGTAATAGAGTTGTTTATTCTGTTGCTAAAGAGTTGGAGCGTTTTGTGTCGTAATTTATCACTCTTTGTAAGATTTTGTAGCATCGTTTTAGTGTGAGTAATTGGTATATTATATTGTTCTAACATTGAGGACACAGTCTCTGTAATATCTAGCGGATTTGAGAGTTAGCTAATAGATATTATCGACTACTAAATAAAATATTACCAGCCTATTATTGTGCAAAGGCCTCTTCTTATACAGAGGAGGCACGAGCATTGATCGAAACGCTAGCTCAAGGCGGTTTGGCGATTTCAAACTTATATTAATTATAAGTTTGTGTCTTCACGATGTTTTTCTTCATCAACGTCTGTGATGTCCAAGATAAACTTAGAATTAACATACATACATACATACATACATACGTTAGGCAGAGGTGTAACATTGTACACCCACAGTTCGCCAGTATGTTTTTCGGTCCCACGTAATAGGCGTCGAGCCTATTGCCATAATCCGGGCGCAAATCCTAACTCCGAGCTGCTACTGAGCATTTCATAGAAAAAGCCAATAACACTGCTCGACTTGGGAATCGAACCCAAGACCTCTAGCGTAGCAGTCGCACTTAGGACCACTAAGCCAACAAGGCAGTTAACATAATGAATTATTATATGCAGAAGTCACATTAGTACTTGCCCGGTAACGAACTGGCAACCTCATGCATAAGACGCGGGCGACTTAATCACTGGGACATCACGCTACTTACATAGTACCGATCTGACCTTAATTCTATTGAATTGTATTAAGTTACAAAGTTTAACCAACAATCGACCATTATATGTTTACTTGCGTTATTTGATGACAAAAGCTTTCCTAAAAAAAGTCTCCTAAAATCATGTTTTTACTGTTATGGTAACTACACAAGTATTACGGAACGCTTGATAATCTAACTTTAAAATTACTTAATGATAGAGTAATTTGCGAGTGTAGTACCAAAGTCATTGTTCTTGGAATCTATTACAGTTGTATCACACGCAATGTTCACGAAGTAACCCTGATACACTGGAAGTTTTTTTAACGTCATTAGCATTATTGTTGTTCATTCAGTTTTCTTGTTTTTCTATAAAAAATACAATTAGTCCCAATACAATTGTCTGTAGGTTATAGAAATATTTGTTCCGTGCGGAAATTGAACCCGTGATACGCAGCGCAGTAGCCCATAGCTCAACCACTACGCCATCTGTGTCGTTAATGATGATTGATTTTAAATATAGAACTTTGTGAATGTCAAACGATTTTTGGTTTGATTTTATCAATTACAAAGTGATGCAGTTATCATCACATCCAGGAAAACATTTTGAAATTACAACAACATAACATCTCGCCTGTATTCCCCGAAGGCTTAGGCAGGGGTGTACCGATGTACACCCATAGTTCGCAAGTATGTTTTTCGGTCCCACGTAATAGGCGACGAGCCTATTGCCATAATCCGGACACAAATCCTAACTCCGAGCTGCTACTGAGAATTTCATAGAAAAACCCAATAACACTGCTCGACTTGCAAATCGAACCCAAGACCTTTAGCGTAGCAGTCGCGCGCTTTTTCTATTAGAGTAATAAATTTTAGCCGTTACAGTAAAATTAAAAACAAAATAAATGATTCGACGTCCCTTAATGAAAGAAGATCTCATTCAGCCTCATAATATCCATCAACACATTATCAAGGCAATAAACAACACAATTACGTATGACAGTCCGTCTATAAACGATGTTTCCCAAACAGCCAACAAGTGAGTCACCGGGCGCCTATACACATACCTTCCCAATCCAGACTTAACCATTATATTTTATCTTTATCTAGTTTGCCGAAAGTGATCCTACTGGCTTTCGGCCAACATCACGACAGACAAATATTTTGGGGGCAATTCATTCGAGCCTAGTGCGCTGCCGCGCGCCTCCACGGGCATAAATTCCACCACTATTTATACAGGGGCTAAATATAAACATTTGACTTTATTGGAATGACCAAATTGTACATGCGTTTTATGCGGAAGTGAGCACTTTTGATAAGCTCGGGTTTTGTGGCTTGATGTTTGAATTCGTTAGGGGTTAATATTGTGATGGACATCGTGCTGTTTGTTGCTTTGTTTAACATGGGTAAACAATGCTTCGCTTATTTAAATGTAGATAATTTGTCTGGTATCAAAGAGAAATGTAATTTGATACCATTCTTGGAGTCTAATCAAAGAGAGCTGAAATGTTGGAAGTTTTTACTTTTTAACTGCCTCGTTAACGTAGTGGTCCTAAGCGCGACTGCTTCGCTAGAGGTCTTGGGTTCGATTCCCAGGTCGAGCAAAAAGTTTTATTGGGTTTTTCTATGAAATTCTCAGTAGCAGCTCGGAGATAGGATTTGTGCCCGCTTAATGGCAATAGGCTCGCGCCCTATTACAAAGGCCCTAAACATACCGGCGAACTGTGGGTGTACATTGGTACACCTCCGCCTAAACCTTCGGGGAATACAGGCGTGATGGTATGTTATGTTTATTTATTAATTGAAAAGTACTCAAAATTCATTCCAAATAAAGTTGCAAATCTGAAATCTTGTACGAAGTTACGCAACTTTCAACTCTATATTTGTTAAATGTCAGTTTATTATAAATTAATAAATGACAAATAAGTACCAGTTTTGCAAGTGATCACTCCTTATGCAATAATGCATTAGCATTTTAGCATCAAACACGTTTTGTCAGATCTACTTTCAAGTGAAGAAAGAACACTATAAAAATGAACGGGGACGGAAATTGCTATATTGCGAAGGACTATTTATAATGTCATCATAACTAATACTGCCTCGGTAGCCTAGGGGTCCTAAGCGCGACTGCTACGCTAGAGGTCTTGGGTTCGATTCCCAGGTCGAGCAAAAAGTGTTATTGGGTTTTTCTATGAAATTCTCAGTAGCAGCTCGGAGTTAGGATTTGTGCCCGGTTAATGGCAATAGGCTCGCCCCTTATTACATGGGACCTAAATATACCGGCGAACTGTGGGTGTACATTGTTACACCTCTGCCTAACCCTTCGGGGAATACAGGCGTGAGTGTATTTTCATAACTAATTCTTAAAAATGGGACTACATTTACATAATACAATAAAAGACGTGAACATTGCATGTAAGTTTAAACTGATAACCCACTGTGCTCTAGAGACAAGCCATGCATATTTAACTGCCATCAAATGAGCCAACTAAAATTTATGACTAACACAGACGGAGAAAAGTAAATAATACAAATCTTCTCGACTATCAAATTTATTTCAGTCAACACAAGCAAATACCATAGGTCAGCACAACACAGCTTACGACATAGAACTGGGTACTTTTGTGAGACAATTCAAAACTTTCACTGCATACGAAAACGTGAAAATACAATGTGTATTCACGTATGCATTGCATTGCATATTCCGGCGCACGTCCTTTGAAAAGCGACGCCGGGAAAAGAGTAATGTATGGAGCTGTGCATTTTTCAGTCGTGCATTTTTCACACAGTGTAGAGAGAAGGTTGTCAGTGGGCACATTGGCCACATTGCGGCGCACTATGTGAGACAAAGTCACGGAGCGGAATAAACTGAGGTATAAAACTGATGAATTGGTGCAGTGTGTGGCTTTTTGGGCGAATGAAGTGTAGTTTATTGATCTGTTGTAGCCTGAGTACCGATACATTTGATGGATGTACCTAACTTGGTATGTATATTGCGATCATGCTGTACTTCCGTGATTTTATTTGATTATAATCCTGTTTACAAAATATTGTAAAACAAAAATAGTAGTACGAAGTTTCTTGGTCATACGTCTCCATACGAAACTATATTTGGTAGGAGTAACTAAATTTAGTTATTTTTTTCTTGTATTTGAATTCCAATAGTGCTTTTTAATGGTCTTAATGAAATAAATACTTTGACTTCAAACCACAAATGATCTTATCGCCACCATAACTTTAACTGTTTCTTTAGCAAACAGAAAATAGATTGATTAGGTACCAGTTGATGATCTACATACAGCCTCGAACATCTCTAGAAATAATTGCATGCCGAGTCGTATATTTGTACTCTAGGTAAAATCCACTTTTTGAATATTTCAGTACTTTATTTTGTTAGAGCTTCATACGGGTTTCTCACGAAACAAGGCCAAATGTAACTCGAATTAAATATTGAAATGATGAATATTTTACTCCGTGTGCTAAGACACCGAGTGTCCAGTGGGAATGAAGAATAGATGTCTTGTCGCCCGAAGTGCCATGTATATTCTAGTACTCAGGACTTGGCTTCCATTTAGCTTGAGTGCCAGTAGCTGGTTGTACGTAAAATAACTGAATATTACACTCTACGCCTTGTTTAATATTCCGTTGACATCATTTTGATAAAATATTTTTGTGTATTTTAAACGTAATAAGATCATCGACTTTGTATTTATTACCTCTGACCTAGACTTGAGTCAAGAGCAACCCATCACAAATAAAAATAGGAACATTTGGTCGGTTTCGCAGGAATTAGACAAATAAGTAATAACGTCTGCCTTTGTAGTTTTTGTTGCATAATGTTTAAATAAATAAATAAGTAGGTACTTGCTTCAAAACAATCGGAACTCCTATAATTTCCTTCCAATACCAACACTGAAGTGAAACACAAACAAATATCTATATTAAAACATTCGCAGTTTATTATGTTTACTTCTCAGGATTATGCAAGGTTTAACGACCCTTTATAGGTTATGAGAAGCAACATTTTGCTGTACTAGGAAGTAATGTTTAAATATATCCGCACTAGATTCGACAGTAAAGCTATATAGTAATATTATAGGGTTACCAATTTGACAAATAAATTTTGGTCCTAATGTCACTATGAATTAAAAGGAAAAGGACCACAAATCTTTTGGGTTTATAATTTAAGTAACTTTTGGCTTGGACTTAAATACATTATGTGATATTATGAGTTAGTTAATATTATACGGGACGTGTGTTTAAAAACTATTTGTTTATAATTTGGACAAGTTCTAGTAGATAAAAAAATTAAAATGGTCGATTTCAAAAGTAAATAGTGTATCCTAAACCGTATAAATTCTTAATGCTATTTTGATTTAAAATCATTTGTGTTTGGACCAAAGAGAAAGGATTAAAATTGCAGTCTCCATTTGCGGTCGACGGGATGAGCGGGAAACAATTTCAATTCCTAGAATCCTTTCGCGGTCAGCTTTAGTCTGTTTGAAATGAAAATAGAAACCACAAAATCCGGTTATCTCTTCTAATATGTAGCATATAAAACAGCTATATGACTTACTAACACAACACGAGATAAAGCATAGGCTAAACTACTAAATATAGAAATATTAAAGAAGCTAAAAAATATGAAAGAAGAATATTTTTTTGGCTTTGCATATTGTATATATTATGGGGTGGAACAAATCCACAGACTACAGCTAGTACCCTGACCTGACAGATCTGAATATTGACAACCCTAAAACATCGAAACAATGAACCTTATTTTATAGTCGTCTAGTTTATGACGTAATAAAAATCATTTTAGCTTTTTCGGAACAAATCGTATTAAAGGCGACGAACTCACCTTGTTTTTATTAGTTTATTGGGTCTTCCCCTAGTTTTAGTTATTGATTGATTGTGACAAAACAATTCGAATCTTTCAATTTGATCGAGCCGTTTTATGGTAGTTAGACATGGTGACTTTGGATAAAATCTTTACACGATTAGGCAATGTTGCCTTTGCACAAAATCACTTGGGGATTGACCAATGACCAGCAAGCCAGGTGGAAAAAAAAACGTTGGTCATCTCCAAAAAACAAAATTGAAACACAGAAAGAAATCCTATATCATCTAATCACATCCCATGGGTGTCGTAAAAGGCTAAGCGATCTGATCGGCAACATTCCCTTGTGTATGAAAAACACCGTATTACGATAACCAATATGGCTGTCATGCGTGATAATTAGGATCAAGCCCCTCAGGGTTGCAGATTTTTGTACTCGTGGCAAGTGAAATGTTTTGGAGTCTGAACTACCTAATTACCATATACAAATTTATTCTTTATTTTCCAGAAAAATACGTTTTAGTCAATTTTTTACGCGATTTCAGCACTTTTCCCAAATTAGTTGTTCATAATAAAGAGTATATATAATGACCCCTTTTCAGGGTTTGATGAACAACGAACATCGTTGTGTACAGAATTTTATTATTAAGCAACCGGAGACGATTTCAAGCCTTTAATTTTCATTCTAATTCAAAATAATCTTCCATTTAAATAATTATAATGGTTAATGAAAGGAAGGTTCCAAATCCCTTGCCATCAAATTAAAATTACTCCAATTAACTTCAAAATTCTATCACAGAAAACAAAAACCACATGCCTGCACAAAATCCCCATCGAATCACGAGCACCTTTATCAAACAATTACGGCTCGTTACACATTAGCCGAGAAAAGGTAAAACGAACATTTCATTAAGTCGACGTACCTTAAAACCACTTGGATCCACAATCCAGCCAGTCTATTCAACCCAAAGCCTATTAGGGTACACCTTAAAACATCCGCACATGTGCCCTTTCCCTAAGTCTTTGCGAAAACAAGAGCTACGAAGCTTTTAGATACGCTTTATTGGGAAAGAAAATACTTGAACTAATTTGAAGAAGGGTTAGTTGGTTCAGTTAATTGATTCAATGGTAGATAAATATGCACGATAATATTTACAGTACAAGGTATAGAGTAAAGAAACTTTAACATACACATAAACTAGCTTTTTCCCGCGACTTTATCTGCGTAATTGTTACTTATTATCCAGATCCCAAGTTGCTTGTATTTCTTACGTTGCTTATATTTTTTGATTTAGCGATTTTGCCGTGATTGTGTCACCGTCAGACAGACAGAGTTACTTTTGCACGTATAACATTAGTGTAAATTGTTATAGACTTAGTTCCACTTACTCAATGCCTAATTAAGGCACTAATCTTAAATATTAGTATAAGCGCTGAAGCTTTTCTTTACAAAAGAAGTGTGAGCACGTAAAAACAAGCTTGCAATAAAATACAGCCATTTCACAATTCAGTAGGCACATTTTTCACAAAAAGTATAATGAGAGCATTTCCTCCACACGATTGTTTCGTACTCCATGTCCCCTAAGAAAGCTGGGGATTTGTCGGGGGTTGATAATGAATCCCCTCACAGTACATCTCGCAAAGGAAATGACTGCAAAGTGTTTTTCTATTCTCCTAGTAACGGTGGGGGCGGAGTGCTTCTAGTTGAACGACGATTTGTAACTACGGGGTAAATGGGAGAAAGATGACTCAGAAATAGAAATTATAAAATATAATAACAGAGTATACAAGTCAACTTGAATACCAAATAATGGTGAATAAGGAGAAAGCATCTTCGCTACGGATTTTGTTGCAAGGTGCAGAGACAACAAAGCCATGACGGTTGATGAACAAGTAGGAAATCAAAAGTGCTTTTGTATGGACTAATTGAAATAAAAGATTTGACTTTGATTTTGAATACGTTTGAAAAAAAGGTAAGCTTTATAAAATAAAAGTTACTGGGCATGGAAAGAATCTTGATAAAACCACTTATGAACTATTCACGCTTCACGCTAAAAGTGAAACAAAAATAAAAATCCCTCCAATCATTACTAGACTATTATCGTGTAACCTCATCAGTAAGCGAAGTACGACTTCCAAAGATACAAGCGAATAAATTCGAATTCCATTCTAAATCCTTTGTCACATCAAAATCTCTTCATCCAAGAAAGGTAAGGATTGAAGAAGCTAAGACATTACGGGTGTGCAATGACGCCGAACGTTTTATGTAGTGTGAAGCATTGACGCTGAGCCGTAGGGGACACCCCTTCGGTCTTCAGACATCTGCCTTGGAAACGTATTAATCTTCGTTGGGAAAGGGTGGGTTTTCGACCTTAAAGTTTTGTTGGCCAAGAGGCGAAAGTTACAGGTCATGTTTTTTGCTTTGTAAATAACTTTGATTTGGAGTGGAAGAAAAGTTTGTGTGTTTCTGTTTTATTAGCTTCTGACCGCGACTTCGTCCACGTGGTTTTTAAGTTAGTCTTTGGCTACGCGTTTGGGTCCGCATTGGTCTTTGGTTACTGCTTCCCTTTGTAAATCGTAGCGTGATGTTACCCACATAGTA
The DNA here is from genome assembly GCA_947462355.1 of Caradrina kadenii. NCBI lineage: Eukaryota > Metazoa > Arthropoda > Insecta > Lepidoptera > Noctuidae > Caradrina > Caradrina kadenii. The sequence goes on along the minus strand of OX381684.1, from coordinate 5,428,405 downwards.
AACCTAGAATATCTAACCAAATTAATATACAAAAAAAGTCTATAAATTCCTATAAGTTTGTAATTTTTTGAACTCAAAAATAATAATAAAATAATGTTACCGCGAATAACAGAACACAGAGCTTAGGCAAAAGCCGTGATCTATATGTGCTTCAAAACAAAGTTGGCTAAGCTATTGATTCAATATTCTTTTCGTAAGAGTCAACGGCAAATGTTAGTCGTATCATGATTATACAACAGATAGCCTTTGAAAACTCATAGTAAATTAGAAATTAAGGCTAATAGACATTGTATGACGCAAGGCAGTTTAATCAATCAAATTGGGCCACGTTAATCCATGCGTTATCTCGCGTATTTGACCCAGTTGTGACAATGCCCGATAGTCCTGTTTGTTTGTCACACGCAATCAATATGCTTATAATAATGAAGGAAAAAAGTTATGTGATGATAAAAATAATAAGAAAACAAATGTCGTGGTGGGCGATATTGGCAAGGACTAATATGAATTTTTCAATTTATTTGTGCTTTCTAAGTTTTTCTTGGACATCACAGTCTTATATTCAGAAAAATATAAGATATTTAAAGAAGGCACTGTTTTATGTAATTGAGTGTAAAATCTTGTCTAGAAGATCCAGAAACTCGATATTATCAACATCTTTTTATGGGTTCATTATTAGGCAATCCTAGAATATTAATGTTTATTTGAAAGTTGATTTATCCCTAAAATGTCGCTCCTAGTAATGAACGTATAATTTATGTTTTTAGTCAGGAAACGTTTACTTTGATGTTTCCACCATGAGTGACAATTTAACGCAGCGATGTTAGTATAGTTGTCAAATCAGCGGAAACTTCATCTGAAGGATTTATTATACTTATAAATGTCTCATCTTGCTCTACTTGTCACAAATCTTTAGAAACGGCATCGACTTTCTCATCATTCATAGTTTGGTTTAAGTCTGCCATAATGAACCTATGTCAAAATGTATCTCATATTTCGAAGTAATTGTAACTAATGATTTCGGATATTTAATGCTTACTACTTTAAGCATAAGTTTAGGATGTACATTAAAATTGTTATTTCTGGATAGTTATGTATCACGTTTGGCATATTAGATTGGTTTGGCGGAATAAATTTAATTATTGAGATGTTGTGGATTGGCTCGTTTGGCAGAGCTAACTTAGATGATATACCAACTTGTCTTACATAAAATAACTCTTAAAGTTAGTAGGTCCATATTCAATACCATCGATTTAGTCTGATCAACGAGACTATTATAGATCGCTGAGTAAATCTTAGCACCCGCTTAATACCCATTAGAAATAGCTAAATATATCCGCTCTCCTAACCGTCCAAAGGGAAACTGTCGAAAATAAATCAGCGACACTGCCATTAACACGAACTATTTAACCATCTATATATACTCCTGTAACAATGGTAGTTACACTCATAAATCTACATTTAACCATTTCTCCTTTAAACGGTGCTTTTGCTACATAAAACACTTAAGCGCCCATTAAAGGTACTTGTATAGTTTCTATCTCGCCTTTGACCATGTCTACGGTAAATTCAGGTATGATATGATTTATATGACGTCACTAAATTATACCGGAGGGTATTCCCTGTGGCGCTGGAGGAATATTCTCTTTATAATGGAGCTTGGAGTCTGTAAAGGCATAGCATATGTTAAATTTAGATTGAGGATTTTATTTATTTATTGTGCTGGAATGGCTGAAATTTGAAATACGTATTTTGTTTTGGCGAGTTAAGTGGCGTGCAATAAATTGGAGAGGCCTATGTCCAGCAGTGGACTGTTGCAGGTTGATGATGATAATTTTAATGGCAAAAAGGACCAGTGACTTTGTTTAGTAGTAGTAGGTAACTCAACACAGGGTAGAAAGGACATCCGCAAGGAACCGGTTACCATAGATTCAGTATATGATTCAAATCAGCTATATTATTTAAAGCAAATAAGTTATTTGATTTGGACAAATATTAACGCAGAGTAGTCTACAAACATGTATTGAATCCATGATAAAAAATTTCGCCTTGATGTCCCTTCTGCCTTACAAAAAGGCAACAATGCAAATAATAATATCAAAATTTCTAAGCGTCAGTTTAAAATAATGTCCTTCCATATAACACATAAATAAGAAACTGTACAAACTTAACCCCTTAATGAACTATAATTTATGACTTATAACCGAAACTATATTTTAAGCAACAACGTCTCAATAGAAACCAGTATTGTGCCACTTGTAACATGTGTTCTCCGAATGCGGATAACTATTTTAGCTTCCTAATAGTCCTTTGACACAGTAGGACGCAGATGTTAGCTATCCAATCTAGATTTCTATACGTTCCCAGGGTGAGTGTGAAATAGGAATGTTTGTTTAGTACACGCACGTTTTTCGCAACGGCTTTTTGAGTGTTTTTCTTAAAGCTTCATTTGTGTTACACAGAAATGTACATAAAGGTTCTCACCCTAATTTGGTAGATGTGAAGGGAACACGTTCAAAACCGAGTATGCATAATATTTTAAATCGTGTGTCTATATTATTATTTTTCCTACTGGTTTTGTAAACTGCTCGATTGTTTGACAAATAGTATTCTACCGCCTCTCATTAGAGTACTGGTCACCAGACTAATTTTGGCCGACTACATACTAAAATCTAAACCTAAACATCGTTTAATACGGAACCCGCAGCGAAACCACGCTAGCCTCGTTTTTAATTAAACGATGTTTTGGCATCACGTGCTGCCTAATGCATAAACGTTATAAATAGCAAGCGATAAAGCGCAATGCGCGCCGAATTTCAATGACCGTTATAATAAATAATTTGAAATTAGAATTTAGAAAAAGAAATGTGTTTTTTAAGAACACCTACTTTACTCAATTGGTTGCATTTTTTTTTTCTTTTTAGGAAGTAAAATGTTAAATGCTAAGTATTAACATTTTAATTACTGATTGGTCCTTTTTACCGATTTTGGTCCTTTAATTCTGAAAAACACTTACAAATGTTAATTTCTTTCAAAATTATATACATCTGATGTTATATAATTATAATAGCTTCTTTTTTTAATAAAAAAAAGTAAACTTGTCAACAATTTGTTGACTTTAAAAACTATTTACCAAAATTATAATAAAGACACATACTAAAGCCAATAAATAATTTTCAGTAAGAGCATAATGCAATGGCGACGTACATACAGCGTATGCAAAATGTAGTGGACCGGAGTGCTCTGCAGTGTGGTTTCGAAGAAAATTTTAATAAGGTGAATGGGCTTCAGAGCTTTTGGAATTTACTTTAGAAATTTTTCATCTTTCTTCACGTTCTTGTAGAGGGTAAAGTTTTGAACTTAAACTTAAAAAATAATATTGAAATAGATAAGCTTTTTGAGCATACAGTTGAAGTTGGTAAAGAGTTTACCGTTTTATTGAAGCCATGACATTTTTTTTTTTCACTTACTGAACTCGGAATATTTTTTTAACAATCAAACATCACTACAAAGAAGTCCTCAAGCTCTTGATAGAATTTTTAAAATTACAACCGCCATTACGACTCATATACAATTTATGATCTACAAAACTCCATATCTAAAGAAATAATATTTTTATTCTAAAGAAAACCTACGCCTTTTTCAATAAAAATAAAAGTAAGTGAAAGCTTAAAATCACAACCTCAATATCATTTAGTAAAAAGCATAGACCGAAAAGATGCTGCACCGAGTCGTCAAGTACTTATTGCATCAATAAAATGCACCGTAAATGCTTGAAGCGTATCCCAGACCAATTCTCGAACATTTGGACTTAACAATTTTGCTGCTACACCACATTTGAACTCTATTTCTATAAAAAGAAGAGCTAAAAGCGTTTGGGATGATTGTAGTATAGATTTTGTAGAGGAAACTATTGGTCTAGGTACGGAAGCGAAGTTTTCAAGGAAGGATTCGTCGTATAACAAAATTACAAATTCGTCTTTTATTTTACGATGCAATCAATATTATGAATGAAATTGGTAGTCTCGGTCATTAATGAGGTTTCTTGTGTGTCTGTAGACTTTTTTGTAAATAGGAAAGATTTTGAATTCGAAAAATAAAAAAAAGGTCTTTAAAGTCGCGTAGGTTGCTTTCGTAAAACATGGTACTATTTCTATAGCAGTTCAAACATTAATGGTATCACTAATCCAATTCATAATGTCTATTGTGAAAAGAAAGTTGATTAAATTTTACCACAACTACCTACTCTTATAAATAATCATAATACTAACAATTAAACAACATGAAGTACCCACGTCTCAATTACGAAATAAAATCATAAAGAATATTACTATGAGACAGAGGCACAATCATGAAATAGAAAGCAAACAGGACTATTAAAGCATGTCTGAGTCTTTTCGAAAATACCCAATTATTTCCGTTATTCCTCAACATAGTTAAGCTTTACGTAAGAGGGTATTATATCATATGGAGTTATATCTATTTTTGTATGAGCTTTGTCTTAGATTGTTTCTGTGAGACTATGTTCTTGTTCATATGTTTTCATTTTTATTTTATCATATCCTTCCTTTGAATCATTTTTATCATTAACTATGATAATTGTCATTCTTTTTGTCTCTGAAATATCTATATTTTTTGTCGTGAAAAACGCCTTTTTTATCTACCGAATTGCCTTCTTTGACTATCGCAATATTTGTAACATTCCTGAATATAGTATTATAATATATATAAGTCTTTATCAATGATTGTTTTTGACTAAACTTCACTTTGGATTGAAATAATCAAACTTGTGGTATGACTAACTATCTTATGAAAGAAGAGTTTAAATCTTCATATTTATAATATAAAATCTTTAAAAACCTCCACAACACCATCTCAAATGCATTTCTTCCAACTTTAAATTCAAAAAACACTCTTCCCATGATATATGGGGCGGAAAACATGACGCCCGAGCTTAACGTAGCGGTCCTAAAGGCGTGGCAAACAAATAGCTGTAATCAAGTCGTCGGCTCCGTGTTCAGCCACCACATACGCCTCGTAACGGTCGTACCAAAGACTCTATGAAAACTGTTACACTTCCTTCATAGATTATTGTAACAGCCGTTAGTACCGTTCGTGTGGTCTTTTATTATAAACTGTTATGTTTTTTTTTTGTGCTTTAACTGTACTTAGAAACTGTCAAGCAGTAGACTTTGAGGGTTTACTGTTAGGTTAGGTCTTCATTCTTTAGGGTTAGGTCTCTTTATTGTTCCTAGATATTAGCATAATCTACAGTTTCTATCATTATCATTATGGACAGCCTTGTCTCCCCTTTTTTGCACTTTTCCAGCTGCGAGGTAGTGCAATTGAATGTAACGAATGAGATTATTACGTTTTCATGCTTCCTTATGCCTGTGTGCTTTACTTCAAAGAAAAAGTGAGTAATATTGTCAGTCTTAAACCATGGTTTTAAGACAGTTTTCTGTTTTAAAGTAGTAGTAATATCGCTCTTATTTCATTTAAATAAAGGATAGCTTGACTTGATTAAATGTCTTCATAACCTTACTGGTCAACTGGCGCCAATTTTCCAAATGTAAATCTAAAATTTAAATAATAACACTAGCTGCCACTTTACGCACAGACTACAACCTTCAAATTAGTTCACAACCAACGGAGCATATTCCCTGGCAGAACTCCTAGGGACACAAACATCAACTTCTATTACAGTACGTCCAAAGATTAGTACCAACTACGACATAACATTTCAGTAATGTACAATCATCCGCATGACCAGGTAACAATTTCACATTGACAGAACCTTGCTTTGGTAGTAGTAAGGTCGGTTTTCGTAGTTCATGACTTAGTTGACGTGCAGTTGAATTTACTAAAGCTCTGAGACATGTTGACACTCCTGGCATTGGCAATGGCATACGAAGGTGTTCGCGACGTGCCAACTGCCAGCTTGTAACCCGAGCGATGCCAAATACCCGCAATAATTGTACACTTGACATTGTTGATGATGTCTTGTGTTGTGGTAATGTTGATTGTGTATTGTCAATGTATTATTAAGGATCTATGGACCCTCATAGCAATAGTGCTGATGAATGTGGATCTGAACGTTTGATACTGTGGTTAATTGCATAGTTTGTCAAGGCAATCCGGTAGCATGACAAAATTAGTCTCAAAACGAAATTTTACTCATACGATTGTAGTTATGATATTAGTTAATATGTTAGAATTTAATTTATTAGCTCATTAAGTAACACCAATCTGTATGAACAATATTATTAAATATTTATTAGGTAATCCCCGAAATGTCAAGAAAACAGTTTAAAATGGAGCGAAAGCTTTAGAAGATTGATGATAAAAAGGGAATTGAATTAACTTTTAATTTAACAAACCATCCTAAAACTGCAGGCTTCTAAAATAAACAGAGGCAAACTTCTAAAGCGGGATTTCGACGAACATTTATATTCACTAAATTAATGTAAACACGGAGATTTAAACGAGACTCTCATTATATATTAACCAAAGCAGGCATGTTCCATTTTGCTTTTCTTTGATCATCCCTTCTTGCCTCTAAGCCTTAGGATTAAGAAGCACTGACGAGGTCTACTTTAGCATAATTATTCGCTTTATCAGCAAAAAAAATCAGTTTGATGAATAAAGGACGTTGTGTTACTTGAATTAAAGAGGGCAATCCTAACAATGCCACGGGACTTCTTGAGAAGAACAAATGAGCGATGCTTTTTTGTTTGAGAGATATGAGACGACAGTATTAGAGTATTTCATTCCTATTTCAAAAAGTCTGTGTTCATTTGAGTAACGAAATGATAATAAATTATTTCTTTTGCTGTCACATTTCAGCGTCTCCTCCCATTTAACTTACGAGCACTATTACAAAACCCAGTATAACTAATGTTCTATCCACAATAATTAAAGTACACAAAGCTTGCATACATTAAAGTTATGCAAACAACATGATTGATGACCATCTGGGACGAGATTAACTGAAGAATCTTATACGTTACGTCACTTGTTTTATAATTACCCTTTACTTTCCCTATAGAGCTAGTGATGTATATCAGTAATATTGTTACTCGTTAAAGCTTCCTGAAGAAAGTGGAAGCCTGTGCGTCGATGAGTAGAAACTTCCCGGACAACCTTTCATTTGTATTAATAGTTGCGGGTAGTCGGATAATAACTGAGTATTACCTATGATAATATACTGTTACTAAACGGTTTCACCGGCTGCTGGCTACCGTTAGGAATAATCTTATCCCTAGGAAGTAGTAAACATTTATCTAGGTATAACTGTTCAAGATCTCACATAAGTCCTAAGTAATTTTAATAAAATAGTTGGTCGGTAATTTCTTTTTTCACGATATTCTTTTTTTTTATTTTCTTTAGTTTTTTAGCGCTACACATAGGTGACTACAAGCACCACATACCTAAAACAATTCCATTACTTCAAAGATAAAGCTACACAATTCCAAACCTTATCCGAACATTATGAACCCGTTTCCTTAAAATAAACCACACCACATCACCGTATTATCTCTTTATTCTGTCCATCTCAACCCTCTCATATCATCATTTGGTCCTAAATTCACCTTTAGGACCATTATCTGGATCCGTGTTATCACACAGGTTCGGGTCATTCCGGGCCGGTGCCCGCAGACGTTAACAGGGTTAACACCGCCTTTTGTTTCGGCTGGCGGCTGAGTTTGCTCGATGGACGTACGTACATCAATTTTGAAACGGTCATATTCGAGCGGTGCTGAATTTTGGAGTGCGTAAATGTTTAAATATACAGGGCGCTGTTGAGTAATTTATTCTCTTTCGTGTAGCGGTTGCTAATTTAACATAAAGCTTACTTGCTAAAACTTTATGCTAGATGTTTATTTAACAATTAATAGCGTTTACTCCACCTCTAAAATAAACACTGTTTTTACACACATTCCAAATTGGAACTGATTTTATATAAAATGATCTGCCAAGTAATGTAATCTAAACTTAATAGAACGTAGTAAAAATAGCCCTAAGTAATACTAGTAATATAGGTAGTAAAATCACCTTACAAAACAATCAAATATTCACCACCAAAATGGACCACTAAACAGTCAACAATTTTAGTGCACTTAAATTTCACCAAGCTAAAATATCGCTCATGTAAAGGGTGTAGACTAAAAGCCACCGGCGTAACATCATGGCTGTAAGAGCTTTAGCTCGGTACAGTTATAATCGTATTAGCGAAGCACCGTCGCTTATGACGTCACATAGAAACCTGACTAAACATTGCGCATACACCTGCAAAATTAAGTTATAGTTCATATTTTATGTACTCTAAAGCGCGTTAAAGTATCATATAAGCTCTAGATTTAACTATAATTTCTTAGTTAACGTAATATTTATATTTCTTTTATTCAAAAGCTTACTGATCTTTCCAGCCAACAACTTTCTTTCAAGTATTACGTTTACGTTTTTTTAAACACGACACGTGTTTCTTGTAATTTTTGTCTACGAATGCCTAAATACTTACAGTGCATTTTAGATAAGGGAACAAACACATTGCAATTATTTTATTATATGAACATTTGACATAAAAAAAAACATCAGCCAGAATACTAGCTGCAGTAATTAAAAAAATAAAGAATCCTTTTTTAAGTGAACATACGAATGTATTAATTGATATCGCATTGGATATGAATGAAGTACGTCAAGCATGTATGTCGGTTTTTAAGCTAAAAGAGAGAGAGAGACTAAAAGAATTCTAAATAACAAAAACAGATACCGCAAAATTCTTGCAACATTTATCAAGAGTATCGAATTAATTACGCTATCGCACACAGATTAATAGTCAAGTGTCAAGTGTAGAGGCATCGGGCACAGAGTAGACCGAACAGAGAGTGGCCGTTATCGGTTCAGATACAAGTACCCTCTTCAACGTCACTCGAGTACTGTAACTTTACATAGTGATACATTTACTGTAGGTTCTCGATCATAGGTCGTGCGATTTGTAGAAGTGTTTGTTTGCATTTTTACTGTGGCTGCATTTTTAATATTTTACTGTTGTATCTTATTTTTATTGTTTTGTGTTTAGTTGTTTATAATCCTAGCCCAATTTGTACTGTCGTAAACTTGATGATTCGATTTGGGAAATATATTATTGCTTTAAGTTTTCTGTCTTAAAAGACCAATTGACAATTCTTATTCATTCATAATTATTTTAAAGTGTGCTATCTACTAATAGATCTATTGCAACTTAAGTGGAGACGACTGTCCATAAATGTATAGTTTCACGAAACTAGCTACTTACAATGTACGTTAAATTTTGCTACTAAAATCTAAGCTGAACTATGTCAAAACTACACAGAACCGAAACAATGAATGACATTTTCAAAATGAATGATGCAATTTCAAGTACGCATACATTACACAAGTCCCGGGACGAATGCCCCCAAATTAACCGACAATTACAACGACAAAGGTAAAACAGTTCCATTCTTGCATAAATTTAAATACATTTGAATCGCGTTTCACTAGTAGCGCGTATTCAGAACGGAATCCATTGAGTACGTACACGAGATGGAGAACGACGAAGCCTTTGTGATAGATACGGTACAACCGAGCCTTTCAATAGAAGTAGAAATGCGGCACAATATACGTGTCGCTTACTTTGATCGCTGAATTTTCGTGCAGTTTATATACTATAAAAGCGTATGAGTGAGGAATGAGTAAAATTTAACTAAGATCATTTAGAGAAGAGTGTTAATCGTATGTGATGTTATGCCGGATGTTGGTACCTATTTACAATGCATTTATTGGTCGGACAAATTAAGACTTTTTAGAATCATATCCTCAATTATTGTGACGGCTAGCCTTAAAAATGTTTTGTCATTATTTGACCTTTATAACAATATTGTGGGTACTTAAAATATTTATACTATCCTTTCCCACACAGTCTCATCCTTGTGCTTCAAAGGACCAAATAATCTCAAGGCACCAAATCTACAACGAAAACCACTCACAGACCAGTCCAGACTGCACAAAATAAAACCGTAAAGCCACTCCTACTAAACTAGATAGATTACGTTGGAGAGTGTTCTGTTACTAATAAACTCTCGTTAGCCCTGTCTTAGGTTTAATGCTGCATTAGCCTCGACTTTTATCTGCCGAGTCTACCCACTCCAGATTAAGTTACGGGTTTCCAGTGCGAGTTGGAAAAGTTGCTTGAACGGTTATTTAGTGGTAGAAAACGGCGGATTTCATTATGTAATTTATAGAATCTAAATGGTATAAATACTTTATGTTTACTAATAAAGTATTAATTTACAAACATAAGACTGTGTTATTTTGTTAAGTAGTGACTATTGCCTGCGCTTCTTCCACGTGGAAATCAAATAATTACGATAAAATATGACATAGCTTACTATCAGATGAATTTTGTAATCGCACCATTACTTCCAGAGATATACGAATACTGTTACTTGAGTTGACTTGAATATCCAAGTCAACTCGAGTAAAAGATATTCAAGTCAACTCGAGTAACAGTATTCGTTAACAAAACAGCATTTGATTTGTAATTCTTTTATATATTTTGTCAACACGAGGGAAAACTTAATACACAAAAATAACAAACTAAATTCATCCAAACCGCTTTATTACATTAAATCAAGTGGAGTGTTCCTGCAAACGTTGGGTTCTTTTGTATCTAAATAGCGGTACCCTAGAGGCGGTCACTAAATGAAGAAAAACAAAAGCCGACCATTAGGGCTGTGCCCGGCTATGACAATGCGGCGTGAATGAATAGGGCTGACAGGCTTGTTACAATTTTAATATTTTCATCTGGGTTTGAGGAAAATAAGGGGCGTGAAAAATTGTATGGTATTTCATAGTTATGATTAGGTATGGTCTTGTTATATAGAACAACTAAAGTAGGTATTTCATTATATTTGGGCGTTCTTAGAAGATATTTTCTCGACCAAACTCGTAGGTATATAAAATTGTAATAGTTACTTTTTACACAATATTACTTTTTCATTATTATCATGTAAAACATTAAGGATTTTACAGAAAAAAATAATAAATATAATTCTTCTAAATCTGTAAAATAAACTGACACTTATAATTTCATCCTTATGTATAATTGAATTCACCGGCACCCAGGTGTCAACCCTGTACAAAAATAATATATTTTTCCCGTAGTGCGTGTACGGAATTCACATTAATCTCGTGGTTCCGCCACTTCCGACCTGTGTCCAAAAAATCTATACTTTTTGCTGTAGTGGGCACAATCGAGCCAAATTTTTGCCACGTCTGAAAAATGTTTGAGTTAAACGAATAAAATGTGAAGAAACCTTCATAGGATTTTCGGCGTTTGTTTCTCATGTAAGATGTAGTGGACACATAGAGTGAATTGGCATATTTTTTTTTTACAAAAATCTTATTTAGGCTCTAAAGACCAGATTTCCATTAACTGTTACAACTGATATGAGACTACTAATGGTTTATTGTCAAAGCGACCGATGTCTCTACATCTTGCTTTTGCATGTCGTTTGCAAAATATTTTCATAAGCAACAGTATCAAACCTGCCATTTCAGTCACTCAACCACAGACCACCGTAATGTCTGTTAATGGCATTTAATATTAATAACATTTCGCATATATAATATGATACGTTGTACTAAAATTAATTAAGGTTTTCATCGGTACACCTGTGACTGCGACAGTATGACGTTTTAATGAATTGCCGGCGTCACTCACCCGTAATGACCATGGGGGTGACATGTGACGCGATGCCGATTTGTTACTGTAACGGAGGGGCCATGGGTGTTGCGGGAGGGGAACGTTGATGCAAAATGCAAAAAAGAAATGAATACAGAGTAACAAAATTACTTATTTAAGGAGGCTAAAATAACTGTGCCCTATTTACAAATTGTAGTACTAGATCCAACATGGCAATGCCGCCAGTTCTTTGGCCACATTTTCAGTTGACGGCGATGCGAGGGAAATTTTTACATACCATCACGCCTGTATTCCCCGGAAGGTTAGGCAGAGGTGTACCAGTGTACACCTACAGTTCGCTGGTATGTTAATGTCCCATGTAATAGGGGACGAGCCTATTGCCATTCACCTGGCACAAATCTTAACTCCGAGCTGCTACTGAGAATTTCGTAGAAAAACCCGATAACACTTTTTGCTCGACCTGGGAATCGAACCCAAGACCTCTAGCGTAGCAGTCGCGCTTAGGATCACTAGGCTAACGAGGCAGTTTTTAATGATAGATAATTTTAGTTTCTTTTTTTATTATTTTATGTTTTTTTTCAAGGCTGCGTATATTGTACATTAATTATTAATTAATAATAAGTATTATTTAGAGTTCTTTGCAATATACAAACATGTAAGTAGTTCACCTCACGTGATTGAACGCACGCTATAAATGTACTCAAAATGCAATGGGTTACAAGGTCTATTTACCCACGGTAATACCATTGAATAGGTACTAATTAGGTACGACAACAATCAACGTAGTAACTGACAAAGAAACGATAGAGCTAAAATACAACCTTATACTTTGTTTACCAGAAACCTGAAAAGGTGTCGTTGTACTCAACATTATGATCAATTATTACTTTAAAATCGACCATGAAATCGCAAATGAAAAAATACTGCAAAATGCATACTGTCAAGTTATGCAAACATAATTATATGTATGGATTTTTGTTTTGGGGGGTGGGAAATCATCAAATAGCTTCTCCCGGCCTAGTATCAGACTTTTACTGACTAAAACCCACCCATGTTCCTTCTTGTGCCCTTTGCGTTCCGGGGGCGCGGTATCTCTTACGAACAACCCGCAGCCCCGGCAGGCATCGGCCCTCAGTGTCCTCTTCCATTTGCTGACATCTCCTTGAGGCGCGCGTGGAACACGAACGCGCCGTCGACACGGCCTGTCGTTATGAAACGTAAGGACGGTGAGCTACCCATTGCTCACCGTCCACAGGCCCGTATATATGTATGGATGAGCTGGTATTTTTTGCAAGTTTCATGATTGGTTCCGTAGAATTAACCTTTATCAGATTTCTGGTGAACAAAAAATAAAGTTGTATAAATTACCACCATTTCCAAAGTCCGTTCCTATCAGATAAGCTAAAATCGTTAAATGTAATGCATTCTAATTTATTAAACACATTATAGACTACGCGCATTGAGTCTAAATTAACTATCCAGGGAATTAATTGACTAATCTACTAAGGAAACTCGAAACTAAGCGCGCAGAGTTTCCGTCGGCTCCAATTGATTACACATACATGTTTAATTGCTTTCTGCTAAAATAGATACTAAGTACTAAGTGCTTGAGTACAATGTGCAAAAACAACTAATTCTAAGTAATGAAAATTTATCAAACAAAACTTTATTAACTTAAACTTATGCTACTCAATCTTACTTATGTAAATAAAGATATTTTTTAAACGTTACCTTTTTATCGTCGGCCTAGCGTCTACCCGTAAATTTGTCAACGTGGAAGTAAAATAAACCATAAACCATCCAATGACACTTGGCAATAGTGTAGCTTTCTATTAGTAAAATAATTTTTGTAGGTAATTAGTATTCCGATATGTGACTATTTACAGACAAAAACAAACAGCTTTACCTCGCTTATATCTTATAAGTAGTAATGATATTAGGCATGTAATAGGGGGCAAGCCTATTGCCATTAACCGGCACAAATCCTAACTCCGAGCTGCTACTGAGAATTTCATAGAAAAACCCAATAACACTTTTTGCTCAACCTGGGAATCGAACCCAAGACCTCTAGCGTAGCAGTCGCGCTTAGGACCACTAGGCTACCGAGGTAGTTAACAACCTAAACATAATGGCGAACTGTGGGTGTACATTGGTACACCTCTGCCTAACCCTTCGGGGAATACAGGCGTGATGGTATGTTATGTTATGTGTGTTAATAATAGGCAGTTAGGTAGCTAGTAGGTAATTAAATATATCTAAAAACTACAAAACACAAAATTAAAACTTTTAAGTAACCCCCGACAGAAGAACAAAATCCCTACCGCAGCCAACAAAAAAGCTGATATCTTTGAAATCGCTGAGCCGATTGTCATCAAACATAGCTAAGAACACTCCCGACTAATATACTTTTCAAACAAAAAAACTAAATCAAAATCGGTTCATGCGTTCGGGAGCTACGATGTCACAGACAGACACATACACACATACAGACACGTCAAGCTTATAACACAACGTCGTTTTTGCGTCGGAGGTTAAAAAAAGTAGAACCTATAATAATTTGTAATAAGTAAACAAACCTAACAAATGAAAAGATCTGTAAATATACTACCTACCATAACATCATTTTGAACAATATGAACTATCTAGAAACGAAAAATCGTCAATCACATAGCACGTCACCGTTGTTCGACGATGTGTCTAGTCGCCATGTGCTGACACTGAAATTGAGTGTCACCTCGCAAACGGGCTTCGATTACACAAAAAATAGCAGTTCGTATAAAATTTTCAGCAAATTTATTGACTCTCAGTCTAGATCCATAGTAGAGGATATCATGTTTTTAAACGAGCTAATGAATTTTCTCGCTAAAGGTGCAGTATTCAAATTCATCAGGCAGTCTATTCTGTATATTGTATCATCATGTGATTTGACAGTTCACTTTAAGCTCACTTCATCTAGTATCTACTGAGATGACAGCTCCGAGGTTAATGAAGTATCAATCTTTTACATCAAGTAAAGTATAACAGCTCACTTCAACATTACCTGACCAAATTTATCGAGAGAGATTTTTACAGAATAGTACTGTAATTATTTAAAGTATTGTTTGATCAAATAATAATTAGTAATTTTACATAAAACAGCGTTTCTTCGAAAATTACTTCAGTTTTTACATGGAATTTAATATGATAGTCATGAATACAAGTAAAGATTCCCTAATAACACTCCTTTAAAATCTACAGAAACAGCACAGTGTACGTTGCTGTGGATTTTAAAATTCGCTGGTCATAGTGGCGTGTCGTCATTTGCTTTAACAAATTGAGTGTCGCTTCGGATCATGCGAAGGGTTATTACAAACGTTTTTACAAAACCGGCTGAGACGGGTTACATTACTGAACTCAAGCGAGTTATGTTTGCTTTAGTAGATACTATATGACATCCTGTATAAAACAATAATGCCAAAAAAAAAAACAAAAAAAAAATTGTTCTTGACAGTATTTAATTAATTTACTTTAAACGTTTACATAAAATATCTGTTTCTGAAAATATACACTGAGATTGAATTTGCCCACCCAAAACGTATATCCCACCATCAACCCTAATTGTATTAATTATCGAACCGCGTTCAAGATTGCGAAACCTTCCCATTACAAAATCCTGCTGTGTAAGTAATTCAAAAGAATGTCCGACGCATTCGCTGTTTGTACAATCAGCCGCTTGTCACTAACGCTTGCACTACGAAAACTGCCCTTGCTGCTACGATATAAAGGCGTTGTCAATGTCAAATTGGTACCATGGAGTGGACGTGTGGTTGACCGTACCATCGTGCGCAGCTTTTTAATTACTACCTACGCGTTGGGCCCCGTGCTCGGGAATAAATCTTAGTTAATGTCCCTTTAGTCTGGTCAGCTCGGCCCCATGTGTTGGTAAGCTGCAACTAGATGAGCCGAAATCGATTCCGCGTCGGCTAGATGGTTAATAGCACATTTATTGCGCAGAGTTAATACTGTGAATTGTGGTGTATGGACTGAATTGTGGAGTGTTATGCTTGATTTATTTATTTGCGGAAAGTGGGTTTTTACTGAGTATTTCAGTATTTTTTCCAGTAAAATTTCTTGTACATCGACCATATTATGAAATAAGAACATTTCGTAGCTCCTCTATCATCGAAATCCTTCTGTTTAGTTTATATTGTTCCCTGAAATAATTCAACTTTGTAATCCTTGTTCCAGAAATGCGACATTTCTCGAGCCACATCTCCAGGGCATAAGAAGACGCGATAGCAGGAGTTCAGACTCAGATCACGATGAACGCTCCACGGAAGACGACGAGAGGTCCTTACTTCGAAGTTCACCTCGCACCAGGCTGCCTCCTCCGCCACCTCCGCCACCTGACGACGACCCACCTCCATTGAAGCCTCGAGAGTTCTTCGAAAGACTTCAGACCCAAGCGATGAAGGAAGCTCAAGATAGAAAACATAGATCAAGAGACCTATCAATTAAAGATTCCAACCAACTCTTCAGACCTGTCGACGCTGACGGCAGTCTAGGAGACAGCCTCAGTCAGGTAATTGAACCCTTTCTATTTCACCAGACTTCGAGAACTTTTAAATCACAAATAGCAAGTCCGTTCGGATGTAGCCTAATGAACCGTGCCGGTCCCATTAAGTTTTTAGTTTTGTAGACTTTTTCTCAAACTATACTTCTAGTCTTGTACAGTTTGTCTTTATTTGCATATCGAATAACTTAGAATGAATGAGGAGCATTTCTTGAACGTGAAGTACTTGTCTTTAAGGAAATTTTTATGTCAGAACGAAAATTATATTAAGTCATATATTTGTGGAGTATTCGAGATATACGTAGTCGGTTCTCGGAATGCGTCTCGTCTTTCCACTTTGTTGTCATTACCATGTGAATGCGACGAGAGTGATGTAATATGAAAACAATATTTTTCAATAGTCGATACTGAATTAAATTTGTGGTTGTACAGAAGGGAATTTGTAGGAAGGGGGACGCCTTTCGTTTGATGTTCCTTTATTCATATTGGAATTATTTACGGTATACAAAAATCCGGCACCCTCAAACCAAGTTTTTAAAATGCTACCTTAATGAACGATATTTGACAAAGGAAAAGGTTTTTTATTGTTGTTGCTAGGTAATTTTTTTTCTTTCGTCTCAAATAGCGATAAGTACCAAAGGACCATAAACAAACTTCTCGCACTTTACATAGAATCTCTTTAGTATGCGGCGTCACTACCCTCAAACATTATTAGAGAAACATTAAACGCACGTACAATGCATTATACTTAACACTTGCTACATGTTTTCTCACTAAAATGACAATTAGTCGTTGTTGCGCCACAACCACAATGTTTGCAAACCCTGCCGCTGCACTCAGCCGCACTACAGTGACAGGGGCGCCCACTTGAGGTGTAAAACTTCTCAGTCAATTGCGGGCGTTGCTTTGTGAATGCTTGAAGCCCCACCAAACCCTTGCATTGTCGCTGGCTCACGTTTAAAATATAGAGAGTAATGGTACCGTTACAATGCATTTGGTTTTGTATGTATATCGGAAATAGAAGTGCTATATATTTTACGTTATTTTGTTGATTAATAGGTATTCGAGGCGAAACATAACAAGACCCATTACATAGCCCTTAACTACAGATACTGTAGTCTAAGTGACATTGAGCAAAAATTTTTCCCGAAAAGCGACTTTTATTTTTGGTGCGAAAAAACACTGTTTATTAGCATACAAATAGATGTGCTTACGGCTGCATGCAATAAATACAGCAATAATACTTAAAAATAAGACCTTCAATATCGCTGTAACCAGAAGATTCGTAGGAACTTATCGTAACGATAGGAAGAAAATATAACTATAGGTTCGCTACTAGCTTCAACTTTTTGTATGAGTAACTTCTTGACAATTCAAAAGTGCCTGTAAATGGTCTAATTGAAAGAAATGTTTTGACTTTGACTTTGACTTTGCTAAGTGTCTTTTTGCAAACATTATAAACTATGTACTTATTTCGTCTACGTAATTATTTTAAACGCTCCCAGACTATTTCGCAATTGTTATCCCGGAAATTTAAGGGATAGCCCGAAAGCATAATATTCATTACACTACACTTACTGGTCCATCGGACTGCCGATTAACCCTCAAATTAGAGGGAGGGACAGAAGTTAACTGCCTTTTGCGGCACATAAATGACATGTGCGACTTAGAATTTTGGATGGGAACTCGTACCGTACCATTTACGGGCTGTATAGCATTTACGGTTTGTAATGGTATTTTTAATTATTTTGCGGGTGATCACTGGGTGGACTTCGGTTTTTGAGGGTTAAATTCATTTATGGTGTAACCTTTAATTCACTCGCAAAATTTTTAATTTTTAATATGACGATATTTTATAAAAATGAAAATTTTGCGTTTTTTAAAAAAAGCATATGTCTATCAATGCTTACATTACTTAGTGTCTACAAATCATTTGTTTTGACGTTCCTGTGCTCTTTTTAAAGGCATGAAAAGGATTCATAATTTATGTCTGAAATGTTACTGGCGACTCTCTGAAAAGCTCGTTTGTCGTGCAAATGAATAGATAACGTAATGAAACTCCGTTCTCCCCTATTTATCAACATTTTAACGACAAGCGACAAAGTGACGACGCGCGGCGTCGCGTGATTTTAAACATGAATTTAAATGCAGTAAATTTATCAAACCTACTTAAAAATCTACTAAAAAAGATAATTGACTTCCTACACTTATGTTTTTAAGTAATTTGTTGATCGGAAATAAAAGTTAGTACGGGTAGTTAAAATTTCAACGAAATTGTTTAAATATCGTTATTTACTTTGATTGCTTCTAATAGCTTCAAACAAATATTTACTACATGTTTGTTCAGTGACACGTAAACTTTTTGCCCGCCAATTAATATCATGTTAGACAGCAATTACTTTAAAAGCTTTCAAACTACTTCTTAGCAGAAAAGTATTCGTTACGCTCGACAAGTTTTAATAAACTTAGCAATCGACTCGATAGAATTCGGCTAAACTCGGGTCTTGATTCGGAAGTTAGGCGTTTTATACGCGATAATTACTACCATTGTCAACACGGAACGATAATCGGGTGGCCCGGAACTTCGTCTGCGCCCTTCCCTCGGCCGGGGCAGACTTTAATCGTCCGTTGAAAAAAAATGAAGCCATCCCTAGTTTAATTTGCATGCGGTGCAGTGGATGCCATCGATTTAGTACAACAATAGGGAGGATAGATGCGTCGCTCGTTTCCGCTTTATTGCATTGTTCGTTCTGACGCGAATTTTTTCGGTGATTATTCGGTTTTATTTCGTGACGTGTATTTATTGAATCGTTAGTGCACATGTTGTTTTTATAAGTTACAAGACTTGGTAAGATTGACCAAAAGTGTTTTTAATAACATGAATATGTCAAATGAGTAAAATTCATATACATATTCATTTATTGGCATACTATAATGTGGATAAAAAATGTTACAAAAGGCTTAAAGCTGAAGTAAATTGTTCATGATAACAAAAAAAAGATATTTTATTGATTATAACATTCCAATACCATACCTACAGTCACAGCAAATTAATTTTTCTTTTTATGCAAACTCTTCAATTATTGCCACCGCCTAATTGACCGTCACGACCAATTTTCGAAATATGCAATCATGGTTCCAATAAAGGAAACGACTTACGCTTCGTAAGTCAGGCGTCAAGTCAATGGCATCAAACCCCATGAGCTAAGGCTCCCCTGTCCAGTTTCCGGGACGCTTATTATGGTAATGGTACCTTCGGGCTATGTGGACTTTTACTACGTTATACATATTTAACTCCGCCGTCTGTGTTGATGTGAAATCGAAATGTATACACTTTTTTGGTAGGGAATTTGTAGGTTGGCCAGATGTTATTCGAATCAAGCGAAGTATTTTTTTAGAAAAATATTTGATGACATTTCGACGTTCAAATTCTTCCCAGTTAAGCTGCTAGACTAAACTAAGTCGGCCTGAGCTATAGGTTAATAAAAATAATTATAATAGTGAGTCACATAAGTTTACAAAATTAATAATCCCACTTGCACTTAATTAGTTAAGTGCTCCTCTTTCCCACGAACTCTTAATTAACGGCAGCAAAATTACCGGTAATGAGAAAAACGCGAATTAACACGCTACGCAGAAAAATGGTTATTACGCCAATCTGTTCGGTACACACGAGCGGGTAGCCCCGACTTATTGATTTTAACCACCCCGGGTGAGTCATCTGCCGTTGCATCCCCTCCCAGCATCCCCACAGTGGACCACAAACACTGTTTGCTCTCTTTGATTGAACTTGAAGAAAACTAAAGGGCGGCGTAAGTTTGTTTGTGAAGTAATAACTGTTTTATTCCCAGTTTCTGACACGCGAGTTTCTATTTACAATCGTTCCTTGTTTGAATTATTTTTTTCACTCTCTGCATTCGATTGGTGCTCGTTAAAAGTTTGTCACGACGGCAGGATTCCTGTGGGAGAAATAAACATTTGCAAGTTTCGCCTTCTTTTTCTAAAAAAATGCAAAGCTCTTGAAAAATAATTTTAATGGCATCCGAAGTTTGCGGCGGGCACTGCAACATACCATCACGCCCGTATTCCCCGAAGAGTTAGGCAGAGGTGTAACAATGTACACCCACAGTTCGCCGGTATGTTTAGGTTCCATGTAAAAGGGGGCAAATCTATTGCCATTAACCGGGCACAAATCCAAAATCCGAGCTGCTACTGAAAATTTCATAGAAAAACCCAATAACTCTTTTTGCTCGACCTGGGAATCGAACCCAAGACCTCTAGCGCAGCAGTCGCGCTTAGGACCACTAGGCTACCGAGGCAGTTACACACGAGGCACTGCAACATGCAATCTTATTACTAAAGCTAGGTACTTGTACAAGAGTCCATTTCAAATGCGTAGTAAAATAATAAAAAAGAAACAGATATTCAAGAACTGAAGTCAACGTTCCAAAATCATTTACCTCCCTCTTAAAAGCTACTTAACCATAAAATCGTTAGACTACCGATACCCTATTACGTATTCTCGCAAACTTTTTACCTAATTAAAACTTCCCTTAGCTCGGTCGCAGGTGTGCGGCGTTTGCTCCTAAAACGTTCGAACCATTTACAACGTGATAGCACGTGCGACCGTTTCGCACTTGGGAACCAAACTCGTGTAAAAGTGAACTGTTATGCGGCACTAAGAGCAGAGTGCTTTGCGATATTTCCATGAGACGCAGATGCCTTTAAGAGATTGCTATTGCAAAGTGTTTATGTAATAGGTGTTGGAGTAGTTGTGAAGTGTCGCGTGAGGTAGAATGCTTTAAAGTTAGGGTGTCTTTGTAGTTGATACCTACCTGAAATTCCTAGGTACAAGTCTTGTCGTTGAATACGTTATTATTGTCCATGTACATAACACACCATCACGCCTGTATTCCCCGAAGTGTTAGGCAGAGGTGTAACAATGGACACCCACAGTTCACCGGTATGTTTTGTTCCCACGTAAGGGGCGAGCTTATTGCCATTATCCGGGCACAAATCCTAACTCCGAGCTGCTCTTGAGATTTGTATAGAAAAACCCAACAGCACTTTTTGCTGGGAATCGAACCCAAGACCTCTAGCGTAGCAGTCGCGCTTAGGACCACTAGGCCAACGAGGCAGTTATGTACATGTACATTTTTCAGAAATCCTTGTTATCATTTTCCATGCTGTATGAACAATAGTCATATTTTAAAATAGTATAGATATAATATAACCTTAACTAGTAGTAATAGTAGGTATTACAGAACTTAATCGTAAATGTAACAAACACACGTTTCCACTCTACCGTAAGTGTAACGCTCATTCTCGAAATGTAATAACAGAAGTGCGGTCACCAATACCACTTATATTCCAATTGCAACATAAGTGGCTGCCATACACGGCCAAACAGCCGCATCTCACACCGAAGAAATCTAATTGCAAGCCAACTTGGCACATAAATCTTTAAGAGCATTCGTGGTGGTGTGATATTTGTTACCGCACCTCTATTGTACGGCAAAATTTAACACCTTAACTGCCGCCTGGTCTATTGTCACCCATGATTCATTGCAGTTATTATTGTTACCGATCGTAGAATTAATTTCCCGTATAGTCGACATTTTCGGCCTATAATATGGCCGTTTAAATGCCCCGAATTGCTGCGAAATTAATTTTCCCGCGTTATTTGTTTTATGCAGATATTAATGTTGTGGTGAAACGTACGGTGTGTTGTTTGTTATAATTATCGGAAATATTTCACGGTACAAATATTGTTTGGTATTTAATTGTGAATTTATGGAAGGAAGATTAATTAATACTGGTGAGTTTATAGCGTTAATTCTCGTTACGGATATCGATATCCGTCTAAGATAAGACGGTCTTAAAACTCGAACATTAAAATCAAATAAATATTTAATCAACTTACGCAGAACCTTCCCATGAATACAGGTTCAATTCAGCTCATTACCAAATCAGATTAAGCTATCAATATACCAATTTTACGACCATTAACACGATCCATCAGCATCTACCTTGGCTTTTTCCAACTATTATTATTTCCACCAGCACGCCTGTATTCCCCGAAGGGTTAGGCAGAGGTGTACCAATGTAAATCCACAGTTGTCCGGTATGTTTAGGTAGCATATAATAGGGGGCGAGCCTGTTGCCATTACCCGGGCACAAATCCTAACTCCGAGCTGCTACTGAGAATTACATAGAAAAACCCAATAACACTTTTTGCTCGACCTGGGAGCTGGGACCTGGGGGCTCGCCCCCTATTACATGGGATCTAAAAACATACCGGCGAACTGTGGGTGTACATTGGTACACCTCTGCCTAACCCTCTGGGGAATACAGGCGTGATGGATGGTCAAAAAATCGAACTCAATAGTCTTGAATAATCTACTAAAAACTTATAATAAATGAAATAATCCTAAAAATACAATTTTAAATGTTTACGAAAAAAATTACAATCCTGTTTATTATTTATTCTCTTTGAAGAAAAAGTTAAGTTTTCCTCGCGATACCCATTTATGTTTAAGCAACTGAAAATTTTCTCAACTACTGAATGCGGTTTTGTGCTTAATTTAAACTTTGATGTTTAAGTTGAGCGAGAGATTTTGTTTGTGTTACTTTGCTATTCTCATAAAGCTGCATTAGTTTATTGTGGAAGCAGCACTTTGTGGTTAAGCTGTTAAAAGAATAATATAAGTTGCCCCGTTGGTCTCGTGGTCCTAAGCGCAACTGCTATGCTAGAGGTCTTGGGTTCGATTCCCAGGTCGAGTGAAAAGTGTTATTGGGTTTTTTTATGAAATTCTCAGTAGTAGCTCCGAGCTGGGATTTGTGCCTGGTTAATGGCAATAGGCTCGCCCCGTATTACATGGGACCTAAACATACCAGCGAACTGTAGGTGTACTTTATTACACCTCTGCCTAACCCTTCGGGAAATATAGGCGTGATGGTATGTTATGTTATAATAAAGTATGTACTATTTATAAAAAGATTGTACAGTAATTGGTTTATTTTCTGTTTGTCCATAAAATAAAAGATTTTACTCTAAAACCTTAATATTCTTTCTCGAAACAAAAAATAGGTTATTTATTTCTGTTTTTCAACGTTACGCTATTTTAAATTGCATTGAAGAGAAATCCAATGAAACAAATGTGAGTGACGCCCGACTTTCTCGCAGTTACTCCTAGACATAATGAGGTGTTTTTCCTTGCAAATTACCCGTTTAAAACGGATACTGTAGTGCAAATTACGTGCTCAACTTTTCAAAGTTTTATTGAGAACGATTTAACATAATCTTTGTTTACTCTTGCAGCTTGCTCAGACCTCTTCACACCAAAAATCATAGGCCTATTTTTTTTCTGTTGAGAAAATAATATTGATGATTGTCATGCGTTTCGGCGATTATAGACCACTAGCTTGTGCCCGCGACTATGTCCGTTATTATAGGTTATCGTGGACGCAGATGAAGTTGTGGAAAAAAAGTAACAATTGTCCAATTTAGTGACAGAGTTACTTTTGCATTTTTATTATTAGTATGAACAAATGAAAGAGTAAATATGTATGACATTAATAGAAGCCACATTGTTATATATTCTTATGCTTTATTTGATAAAGAACAGTAACTGCCTCGTTGGCCTAGTGGTCCTAAGTGCGACTGCTACGCTAGAGGTCTTGGGTTCGATTCCTAGGTTAAGCAAAAAGTATTATTGGGATTTTCTTTAAAATTCTCAGTAGCAGCTTGGAGTTAGGATTTGAGCCCGGTTAATGGCAATAGGTTCGCCCCTTATTACATGGGACTTAAACATACCGGCGAACTGTGGGTGTACATTGGTACACCTCTGCCTAACCCTTCGGGGAATGCAGGCGTGATGGTATGTGTAACAGTAAGAAATTCTCCAGTGCAACCATATTTCCATACTACACAAATGAATGAACAAAAACAGAGCATCGTTAAACTATAATTATTTATAATGAATAAAACATAACTAACAAATACTACCAGTATATTCAATTAGTCAAAACAAACCACAATTTCGCATTAATTAAGTCTAAAAGTAAAATATTCGCATTCGCAGCGGCAATTCAAATTAAATGTGGACAATTTTAATTCAAAACTACACGAGCAAATCGCATAAACCCGTTGCTGCAAAGGGATTTTGTCTCAATTAACGAACGAACTCGCCTCAAATTATGAATGTTTATGCACATAACATAAGCCGCCGATGTGTGTTTTATTTGGTGTTCAATAATAAATAACAGTTCAATTATTGGCAGCTTGTTTTACATAATAATTGCCTCGGTAGCCTAGTGGTCCTAAGCGCGACTGCTACGCTAGAGGTCTTGGGTTCGATTCCCAGGTCGAGCAAAAAGTGTTTTGGGTTTTTCTATGAAATTCTCAGTAGCAGCTCGGAGTTAGGATTTGTGCCCGGTTAATGGCAATAGGCTTGCCCCTTATTACATGGGACCTAAATATGCCGGCGAACTGTGGGTGTACATTGTTACACCTCTGCCTAACCCTTCGGGGAATACAGGCGTGACGGTTTTTTTTTTTACATAATATAGTAAAAAAAGTGTTAGTTCCAATGTTAAATGCCGCGTGGACTGTGCACACTTCTGAATAAGTTTGATTTCAATTATTTTCCCCCGACGCAAAAACGACGGGGTGTTATAAGTTTGACGCGTCTGTGTGTGTGTGTCTGTGGCACCGTAGCTCCCAAACGCATGAACCGATTTTGATTTTGTTTTTTGTGTTTGAAAGGGTAAGTAGTCGGGAGTGTTCTTAGCTGTGTGTAGTGTTTGATGGAAATCGGTACAGCGGTTTAAAAGTTATCAGCTCTTTTGTTAGCTACGGAAGTGTTTTTTTATGTTCTGTCGGGGGTAACTTAAAATTATTGAATTTGTGTTTTAATTTATCTAGTAGTTGAATAAAATGTATGTCTATTAATTTATTACTGCTTTCCTTTTTGAGTATATTTTAAAATAAATTGTAATATGTATAAATAGTTATTGGGATTTATAACTTTGTAATTAATCTAATAAAAATTGTGTCTATCTATAGGGGAGCCCTATGTCCAGCACTGGACATCGTACGGTTAGCCGTACGATGTCCATATCAGTATGATGATGATCAATTAAGCTAACACTTACCACCTGTCTATAAAAAAATGTTGCATAGAAATGATGTATTTGGAACATACCATCACGCCTGTATTCCCCGAAGGATTAAGCAGAGGTGTAACAATGTACACCCACAGTTCGTCGGTATGTTTAGGACCCATGTAATAGGTGGCGAGCCTATTGCCATTAACCGGGCACAAATCCTAACTCCGAGCTTCTACTGAGAATTTCATAGAAAAACCCAATAACACTTTTTGCTCGACCTGGGAATCGAACCCAAGACTTGTAGCGTAGCAGTCGCGCTAAGGACCACTAGGCCAACGAGGCAGGTATTTGAAAATGAAAATTATTTCCATTTATTGTTGGTGAGTCAATAAAGATAAAATAAACAAAAGACAATTCTCACCACCACTGCAAAACAGGCCCTTAGTAGGAAAGCTTTATGGCAAGCTTAGTCACACTCCTTTTTCATTTTTTGCCAATCGCCTGCAACTTCAGTAATTGTTATCGGCCACAGATCAGCCCTTTTAATTGGCGACAAGCTCGTTCCGCTAACTTTATCTGGGATGGTTTTATGTCCCTAACATTTTGTACTTATCGGTAGGATGTCGAGTCTCAGCAGTGAAAAATTTTAGAAGACATTTTGTTATGTACCTACTATATTCTACAGTATGTATAGCGACATCTTATTAATGGGAATAGGCTCGCCCCCTATTACATGGGACCTAAACATACCGGAAAACTCTGCCTAACCCTTCGGGGAATACAGGCGTGATGGTATGTATAATGAATATTTTTTGCGTGGGGCTAAAATGAAAAAAAAATATGTTTTACGTAAAAAAAACGAAATATCCTAACTTATTCAACAAAAAAGGACAAAACTTATGACTGTCGGGCTACTTGAAATTCATAAAAAGATCTAAAGGAAAAATTGCGATCTGCTAAGAATATGAACAAAGATATCATGATAAAATCTTATCCAGGGGCAACAGCCGGACGAAAAGGGTAATACAACTTTAACATATAAACAACTAAACTAAAACGAGAATGGATGAGCCTGTATGAAATTGCTAGCCCTCCTTTGTGAAATCCGAATATCCTTTGCGGGGAAAATCGAGTAATAATATTTCCAAGTTGGTGAACAAAGAGTCTCCTTTCCGTTTGAAGCGGGATTGTCGTGGGTATTTTCCCTTAAATATTGTACTCAGTTTTTACCAAAGTGACATTTATATGAAGCGTCCCATATTGTTTTGGCTTTGCTTTCATTCCAGACGTTTTCTCGTATAATACTTTTGACTAAATTCTCTTTATGCGTAATAAAGGGTTTTTTTATTAAAATGATTGCTTTGGAGCTCTAAGAATGTTTTAGAATAATATATAACCTGATAATAAGGATTTATTATCAACTTTGAGGTACTAAAATGCTCTAAAGAATATGCAACAAAACGTAAACTTAGTTACCTATCTCAAAAATAATGACTTTATACAAACGTAACAAGAAAGACATTAAAATAACACCTTTATTTTATTTCCTTACTACATGTTCAAAATTGAATATCACCATTAAATTACCATAAAGGATTATAATTCGAAACGGGCGTCTAACTAACAACATTATAGCGCATCGCAAACGTACAATATTCTCTGCGAATTTAATAGGCTGTGTACACACAGCGAGAAGCCATAAAGCGGGCCGCAGACGGGCTCTCGTGTGAGCCCCCTAAGTCCCGCGCTCCCGACACAAACTCATAAAGGGACTCACTAATATTTGCCTATTATGATTATTTTCACGTGCCACACAACCTCAATTAGCGGAACATTTTCTCCGACTGTGTTAGTACTAATGTACGCGATGAATGGCTCTGTGAAAGCAATATACGTTAATGCTGTTATTAAATTTTCGGGTAATGAGAATGTTTACACGTGAAGTCCATTAAAATAAGTTTTAATCGTTTTTTTAATTTGCTTTTATGTTTATGTTTGTAAAAAACAACAACAAAGTTGAATATACCGTTACCGTTAATATTAACTTCTAAAGTCCTGCGCTTTTTTCTTTCAGAGTCGAGAAAGTCTATCATCAGACGGCGAAGGTGCTCGAGGTGATTGCTCCTCGGTTGACTCGTCAGGGTCAGGGTCGGAGGAGCAGCCACCATGCGACATCGGGCTTCTGGAGAGACTGATCAGGACACACCCCGTATGGTTCCTGCCTGGCATTCAGAGGGCTGGGGCCTTCCATTTGCTGCAAGGCAAGGAGGAGGGAGTAAGTTTTTTTCCAGTATTACTCCCGAGACATGAATTTTATCTTAGACTACCTATTGTTTTAAAAAACTGCCTTTGTCTGGCTTTAATGAAAAAAGTTAAACAGGTTTTAGGTCTTATACTTCTTAAATAAATTGCCTTAATTTTAGGTCTCAGACTTTTTTGCTCTAGAAATAAAGCCAGTATAAATCTCTTGAAGTTTTGATACTTGAAAGAATATAAAAAAGAAATGCCAAGTCCCTAAAGTACGTAGCGTCTGTAATGAAAGACGTTTCTCGTTTACCAAAAAATCTGTACTAGATATTTTTTAATTAATAAGAAAAGAATGAGTAATAGCCACCCATTAGTTAGTAGTTATAATTAAACTGTAAAGTATCAACTAAGTAAGTTTTTTTAATTTTAATTTCCAGAACTTCGTGGTCCGCCAATCAAGTCAGCCCGACACAATGGCTATTAGTGTGCGTCTGCCGGCAGACAAAGGTCCTTACATCGAGCATTACCTCATCCAGGCTGCTGGTGGCCGCATTGGACTGGAAACCTCCCACAACCGTTTCGATAACATACCTGAACTTATTGCACACTACTCTCAATGCTGGTGAGTCATTATTGTCAATAAATAATTAAACGTACCATATTGCTGTATCTAAACGAATCAAAGTTTAAGTATGCAACTTGCCAAATTAATTTTATGTCATAGCACCAACACATTATTGACTTATCACTTCTCAGTAAAAAACGGTGTAGTCTACGAGAAGATCAATGTATGTGAAGAATTACATAAATACGCTTTGAGACGTGGAGTTGCGGTCACCAGCCCAAACACCAATACCAAATGTGAAGAATTTCTTTATTTAACTATCACTCTCTTTTTAGTGACGAGCTACCAGTGCAGTTACAATTGGCTCGTCCCCTTCGAGAAGCAAAGAGTCGTCATCAACTAAGTTCTTTAGCTCTTCTGGGACAAGAGTTCTGGGGTTATCCGATGGCAAACCCGAAGAACAACCCAAACAATCTTTTGTCTCCTTGTCAGCTGGCTAATGGAGTCGTACCCATGGCTGTCACGCCATCTGATACGGGATCTAGTCTTAGCAGCTTTAATGCCAGTAAGTTACTATTTTACGAGTTTTTTTTAAGGAAATCTGAAGTAGTTTGATATGTACTTATGAAATTCGATTTTGTAGGCACCCGAACAAACTCCCGTGAACACATTCTGAGCCCTGATAAGGATCAAAACGTAGTGCTAAAGATGTCACCAATAGACACTTCAGGTTCCCCACCGAGTCAAAACCAGAACCTTAGCACATTTAAAGGCAAAACTGCCCCGTCACCACCAGCTAAACCCAACAGTGCATTCATCAGAGCGCCTAGACCTACCCCACCAAATACTTTGAACCTTATGTCTAGTACCGTAAGTATTAAAACATTATTTTATATAGCTTTAACGGTGTTGTTATTTAGTACGTTATTAATAGAAGCTTCACCTATTTTCAGGCGCATATAACACAGCCTCATACATTTCCAACAACCAACACGCAACACTCTCCCACCCAAATAAACGTCAAAACAACACCACCTCCTCCGCCTCCACGGTGGGCAAAACCGCCATTTTCCAAGCCATCCTTATCTCCAAAATCAGAAGCTTTCAGCCCCATTAACAAAGTCGCACAGAATGGAAACATAACAGTCACTACTACGGTTACATTCTGTGTCAATAACACACAAATTCACAACCATCAAATCAATGAGAGCATACAAAGCGACAGGTTACAACTAACGCTTGCGTCTAATGCCGTCAATAATAACAGTAGCGCAGACTCTGTGTTTAGCATCATGGATACCAAAAACATTGCTGATTCTAATGGAGAATCCCAGGTGAGGATTATTACACTAATGCATGTTGTGTGCAACCTTGTATGCTTTGCACGTTTTTTTTTTGCCAGTGTCAGATAATTCTATTTGTTTCTAACCTATAAAAACTGTTCTTTTCTTTTCAAATATGGTACTTAATATAACTTATGGACTGACTATAACTTCCTGTTCCTGTATAGAACATGATGCACCGTATGTCACCAGAGGGAGAGTGCATCAATGCTATGACGGCTAGTTTGCACGGGAGCTTCAAACGTCAAATGACTGAGCAGAATAATGTTGAACCTGGATCACCAGTAGAACCGCAGTCTCAGACTAATACTTCCGACTCAGTGGACCCAATTGTAAACAGTTTGACTAAATCTAGTAGTACCTTTGCTCCTAATCAACTAGTGTCTCCTAATGGCACTAACTCGGTCACTAGCGGAATATTCTCGCCAACAAGTCAAATTAACTCTCCTGTTTCTAATGACACAATTTCTTCTAAAAGCGGTGTCTTTTCTCCTCTGAGTCAAACTAATAAAAGTGAGATCTTCTCTCCAATATCTAGAAGTTCCCCAATATCAGCGAAAAATGTTTTCTCGCCAACATCAAATCAGTCAATTATATCTCCAATCATGGGGAAAGATCGTGATAAAGTTCTGTCTCCAAATACGAATACAGCAAGTACCACGCCATCTGGTAGATCAAGGAGGAGTAAGCACTCCCACCGAAAGGAGTCCAAACATTACCAGGTAGAGTACATGTTTTCTGAATGCAAATCATTTCATATGCATTTTGAATGATTACTAATCGCATGATATTTATTGTACTTACCAGTAGCACATTGTTATGGCATTATTAACCTAAATGCAAGTTTACTTGTTTGCCCCCAAAGTTTTGGATTCGTTAGACAGTTAAATTATGATCATAGAATTTATTTTCAATGTTTTTGATTACTTCTACATTCAAGTGTCACATTTCAGGAATCAGACATCTTAGAATCTCCAGGTGTGTACTGCCGAAGTTCATTAATGGACAAAGTATCAGACTATGAAGATATTTGGGGACCGGAAAGTAACGGTTGCTCTACTTTCAAGCCATTAAAAGCGGAAAACGAAAATAACATTCATAATGGTCTGATGAAAAGTAAAAGACCTGATCTTTTGCCAGACACTTTACGTAAGTATAATATACCTATAGTAAAATATACTTTTTGTTTGTAAAGCGACCGTTATGACTTCTCAAAAGTTTTGTACAATTTTTGGAATAATGTTAAATAAAATTAAAGCCATTTTTTATACATGCTGCAAAACTTAATTTTTTAACCTTTTTTATGTTTATGTTTTTTTACTCATTATAGCCAAACTGAATGCAGCAAAAAGTACACAATCCATACTGGAAAAAGAAAACATACATATTATAATGAATTCAACTGAAAGTTTGAACGAAAAGAAAAACTTTTCGAATAATTCACTGAAGAAAAGTTTTAAAGGTTCCAGTGAAATCATAGCAACTACAAACAGTAAGGGAGACACCATACCAAAGAGGCCGGATAAACTTAATATAGCTATGAACATGAACAAGAAATTGACTGAGGAGATCGAAGCTGTGATCAAAAATAGAGAGAACTATAGCACTGAAAGTATGGAGACAATGAAATTAGAAGATGATTGTGTCCTAAATTCGCTTGGTGATGAATCTGAAAAGGATAATGCTGGCAGCCCCTTCTACGCCGATCCTGTAGATGCTTTAAAGGAAGTAAGTTTATCAGAATATTTTAAATTTTACACAAACCTGTTTTATAAACACTAATTTAATAAAATCTCTCTCTTTTCGTAGGCTGCCTTACCACAAGTGCAAAGACGGAAGCTGTTGAGAGTTGGAGTGAACATGTCCCAGCGGTACTCGGAACCACCGACACAAAATCATCCGTACTACCCTCTGCGCGATATGCATAGTATTGAGGAACTCTCTCGTAAGTTGCACGTTTATGCTCATATAATTTCAATTTTTTCCCAATATTACATCTACACCTTCATGATCATCCTCGTTGAATTCGTTTTTTTTAATAATTACAGCATCATCGCCAAACACATCATC
The DNA here is from genome assembly GCA_947462355.1 of Caradrina kadenii. Classification (NCBI taxonomy): domain Eukaryota; kingdom Metazoa; phylum Arthropoda; class Insecta; order Lepidoptera; family Noctuidae; genus Caradrina; species Caradrina kadenii. The sequence goes on along the minus strand of OX381684.1, from coordinate 5,396,792 downwards.
ATCGGTGGACAACCTGATGTCAATGCGTAGCAAACCGAAGATGAAGCCGGTTCAGCCTCCACGAATCGCGAACAAGCCACCCACAGGCAAGAACGACCAGACTTGGACCGTTGATTCCAGTTGGGAGTTTATAAGTCAGTGTTATGGAGATACTGTAGAACAGTAGATGCTGCTTGTAAATTTTGGTCTTGCACTCCCAACATTACTATACCAATAAAATATTTATTATCCTTATTATCAAATCCATCAAGAAACAGTGAAATGGGTTTTCGTTAAGAAAGAGAATACATTTTTGTTTTAAATTGTACATAACTTTTTTTATTTTTTAGTGTTGGTCACATCTTATTTTGCACACATACAATAGTTGCGAAAATCAAAAATACTCCAAAAATCAAAATACTCAATATAATGGTGTGAATTTGCTTGCAGACAAAAACGACGAAGGTGCAAACAGTGAGAGTGGTACATTCCCTTCGCTGGCTGAGCAGGAGTGTCGACTGAGTGCAGTTGACGATGGAACTCAGCACTTGACTGTTCATCAAGTGGTTGCCCAAAGGTAAGAATTACTTCTTTTAATGAAATGGTTATTACCACACCAAACGGCTCTTAAAGTAACGATAGTATCTTCAGGTAACCCTGATCGTCAACTATTTTGTCATATTTTTCTGTTATTCACTTCATTAGCATTGCTTCTGACATGATGACATGGTTGGCACAGTAGCTGAGGGATTAGCTGCTACGTAGCGTGTCGCGGGATTCACTCTTGCACAGAATATTTGTATAACTTACTGGTAGTAGTTCTGGGTATGGGAGTTGTATATGTTTGTGATCGCACCCGTGATACATGAGACTTTTATTTATTTATTTTTTTTTAGAAAAAACGTTGCCCCACACTAGGAATTTCTCCTGTGTCGTGGGTGCGTTTACAAACATATAAACTCACATACACAAACAGCCAGACCCGGAACAACTATCTGTAGGCCATACAAATATTTTGTTGCGTGCGGGAATCGAACCCGCGACACGCAGCGCAGCAGCCAATCGCTCAGCCACTGCGCCAATTGTGCCGTCATCATCATTCAACATTAATTATTAACTCATACGTTTAGTTCAAATCATCAAAGTAAAATGTCCGTCAATCCTAATAAGGAACCCATTTTCATCGGTGTAGCAAATGTTACTTTCATAATGAGCTTCCTTTAATATATATATCGAATTGTCTCCAATAGATTCCCTGATTTGCGGTTGAATGCAGAACCAACGATGTTACCAGAGGAAGTCAGGTCACCACCGAGAGCTTCGTGTTATGACAACGTTCACGATCTGAGACCTTTATCTGAACAGGTAATTGTTATACTGTCATTCATTAGTGTAGGCAATGCTAAAGGTGTGATTTTTATTTATGAATTAGTAATTATATATATATTCGAATATATTCGTCTATATTGTGAATTATTCGGATCTGTTTTACCAATCGCCTTCTCTAGTTCTATAATAAAGTGTTATTTTTACTCTTTTACAGGCAAGCGACGATGGTACAGTATTTTCTGAACCATGGGACAGCTCACTGTGGGACGGACTGATACCTCCATCGAATGGCCACCAATCTTATGATAATGTAAGTCAAATATAGGCTTCTGAAATTGATAACTTTATAATTTTTTTTAGCTATTTAATGCGAACTCCTAATATCTGTGAAGTTTTGTTCATTTAATTTAATAAAACTGTTTTGTTTTCATCTTAAAAATATTTAACCAATTTTTTATCTTTCTTGACTTTTACAAAACAATCGTGAAGATTATAGTTATTTTAAGATACTTTTATAGAAGGTGACCTTTCCTTGATACTCACGTGGAATAATTTATTTTGAAAATATTTAACTGATCTATTTCTGTGCTAATAGAATAATAAGTTATCGATAACAGGAACATGATATAGTTCAGGCACTCGTAAAATTGTAGACCTATATATTATTGACAATAGTGAAAAAATAATGTTTTATTTTAGGACGAGCCATGTGAATGGGAGTCTCCTATCCCGAGGCGAGGGCCAACTGTTGCCACGAGGGCAAAGAGCTTTAGGGACCGATTGGATCCTCTACTCGGTAAGTTATTACATAAAATATATTTTAAGGTAACTCCAGAAAATGATGACACTACAGTGTGGATATAAATATGGTTTTAAAAGTAAGAACCTTATATTAATACAAAATCGCTTACTTACCTTGTTTTTTTGGACATCATAGGCTGATCGTCTCTTCACTTGACTAGCGGGCTAGCCCATTAACGAGCTCTCGCCTCATTGACAGCAATGCAAACGATGTTTTCTGTGACATATGTTATAATAAATTTCATATAAATTTAATTATACAAAAATATTTAATTTTATCACAAGATTGTTCTGTGTTGCCCAACTGCAGTAGCCTCATAGAATACATCTACTCGACAACATATGAAATTCTCTTCTCGTTCTATCTGCTTTTGATAACAGTTGCTAACTGTCAATTGAATCATTTCTTCCCATTGAAGATTAAATACTACGTCAATACACGTGTTGTCAAGTTTAATTATTTACTCACGTTACACAACGTACCTACTCATAACACACTAAGTAAGTAATTAAATAGATTTTAATAAAGAGCACGCTGTGAAAATACCCACTTACAATATTAAATATTGCACTAAAACGGAAAAGTACACTTCTAAACTAAATCATCTGCAAACAATCCTGACAAGTGTTTTTGGTAAAAGTCATTTTTCGGTCATCGCTATCAAGAGTCACGTTCTGTCCCAGTATTTATTCATTATATTGGAATATATCTCGGTGTAGAGTGTCATCCGTATCACTTGGCGCGAAATCACTGATGTTCTCTGCATCACAGTGCAGACTGATACGTAATTAATCAATTATTACACTTCATTATCAAATTAATTAACTTAGTAGTGCACACACAATAGGACCGCGGCGCACATCTGTTATCTATTACTACATTAGCTCTGTAAATAAATTAATTATGGCTAAAGGGCAAAGGTCTGCGCGTGCCGTGAATTTCTCAGACATCCTCGGTGCCCGGGACAGTGCATTCACAGTCGCTTTCCAACCCGCGTTGGAAAAGCATTAGACGTTAGTCGCTCTCCCTGTTTGAATGAGAAACCACCGTTTTAAGTCTTTCGTTCATGCGGGAAAGAACCGCAGGGTTATCAGCCATGAAGTGGTTCAAAAAGTGGTTCCAAGGAAGGTGCGAGAAGTTGATTGATGAGAAACCAGGCCCCAGCAAGGCCGAGCCTTGGTTGACACAAATTGATTCATTGAAACACTTCATACCTCCTGATGATGAAGTTCCGGTAGCAGAAGAAGCTTTGGAAGTGTTAGATGTGTTTGTGCCAGTGACTAGTGATGTGTTCGCGTTGACCACCATCAGAAACTTTAGAGCAGACACTCTGAACGAGTTCGTTTACGAAAGTGATTGGGTGTTCGTCTCCCGGCAACAGCTGATGGAGCCCAGGTTCCAACGACGTCTGAAGAAAACAAACACGTTGACAGACCTATGCAGATCTTTGGCCGAGAGGAGTGTCAATAGAAGACGAGCAGAAGTGACAGCCACACCACCTAACTGTCATTGCCACGAATTGAGTTCCTGCGAAAGTGAGAAACCATTACGTTTAAGTTCCTTTCGAAGAATACTAAACAGTTTCAAAAGGTTTTGGCGTCTTCTGTGTCGTAAAGTAAAATATTGCACAGTATTTAAGATTGAGAAAGAAGTTGAAATCCCGAACTCTTACGAAGACCCTCTTGAATCATTCGCCTCCACTAACATGTACTTATGTAGGTAATAATTGTCTAATTTCAAATATTCATTTTGTGCATTGCTCTAAGATTAAAGCTGTCTATAATTAATTATCGGGAAAATGAGGTTGTGACAATAAACATATCACTTTATTATACCAACATGCCCATTTGCGTGTTAATTCGTCATATATCTTAATTATTTAAGTTTTAATTAGTTAATTTACTTTAGGTTTCCAATTTATCGGTCATCTAGACTTCAGTTTCTAATAGACTGGGCAAATATTTTCAAAAAATATTGTTTTTCACATCATTAAGGCTTAATACTCATTAGCACTTGAAATAAACTAATTTGATAACAACAGTTTTTAAGCTAAAACAATGAAGAGTTCATAAAAACAAATCGAAATTAAAAACATCATTACAATATTTAGTATGTATGGTAAGTAAGTATGTAATGAGCTATCAATAGAGTGGTTAATTACAAGGTCAAAATAAAACTAAAGTTGATATCTTGACCTGAAAGGCTAACAATAGAAGGCAAGCATCCATGCTTCCTTAGTATACTAATATTTATTACTAGCTTCGTCTTCGTCCGCGTAGTTTTTTTTATCCACAATAGGTTACGTATTTGGTTACTGCTTCACACCTATTGGTCGAAGCGTGATGTTATATAGCCTAAAGCCTTCCTCGATAAATGAACTATCCAACACCAAATTTTTTTCAATTCACACCAGTAATTACTGAGATTAGCGCGTTCAACGAAGCAAACAAACTCTTTAGCTTTATAATATAAGTATAGATAAATGAATAATAATTATCTTTCTATCTATCAAACTACCCCGAGTAAATAAAGGTGGTAAGTGGAATAGTATGCGAACATTCAAAATGCACGCGGACAAACTCAGAAGAAAAGCGCTAGCAATAATATTATTTAATTAAGTTTTAATCATGCTATAAACCTACTTCCAAGTTTATCACAATAATGACTCATTACTGAGTGACACAGGGTGTGAACCGAGTGTGCAGTTATAGGTCGAAAAATCCTCGGTCTAATGTTCGCATAAGCATAATTTTATCTGTGTATCTATGTAGATTATGAGGTCATTATTTCCGACGTGCATCCATCGTGTATGCTGCATTTTGTACTGTTTTATTGTTTGTGTGTGCATTTAAAGGCTAGATCTACTTGACAGTTTCAATGTTTTAATTGAAGAGTTTCTGGCCCAATCTTTTCTATACGAAACTACCTTCTGGTAGAAATGATAACATATTGTCTTTTTGGTAAATTTCTTTATTTGAAATTAATTATTTGTGTTTGCCAATTTGGGTGTTTCACTCGCTTAACTAATTAATGGTGAATTCATATATAATACCTAAGTCTAGGAGGTTAAGCACGTCAAAAATAAAAATTTAAAAATTGACAAAAAAGAACTCTAAATGGCCATCACACCAAAGGCTTTTCGACCACTTCGTATGTCAAAATAACTTAGAGAATGCTTTAAAAATATCGTAATTATCTCAAAAGTACTTAATCATCAATCAATTTATAACACAATTATTGTCTACAAGCAGCAGCGGGTCGAGTGCGTGCCTTGCGCGGCGGTCGTCAAACCCGCGGCGCCGGCGCAGCGCTGCGTGCGTACGCGTTGCACCTTGCGCAGGACAAGAGTACGACCTTCGCGCAGAACATCGACAACTTTATCGCATGCACGCTTGATTCTAAAGATACTAGCCCGCAGGTAAGAATAGAATAGAAAAGAACCTTATTGCAGGGTAGAACACAACAAATTTGTATGTACATCCAGCAAAAGAGATAAATAACCAGTGTCGCCTCATCAATTCAAAGTTTTTTAAAAACCAATACATGTTTTTGAATAAAATTTATTTTTATTAATAGAAAATGAACAGTTTTCTAATTAAATTAAATTTCATTTCAAAACGACCACCGGTTTGTCTATTTTAGACGCTCTGGTTACTTATCTCTTTTGTTAACCGTACTTAGAGACACTTATATGATCCTATGTGATCTTATGACAATCCTGAACTAAGATCTATTGATAAATGGCAACGGTTCCTTCTAAGTATCTATAATCGGGTATCACGACGGCTTTTTACTACATCCTGCAAACGTTGTCTAGTAACTGATTATGATGTGTAGTGTCTCTTTAGTAGATAAACTAATAGTATATACAAATTGTTTCCAGGTGATGATGCGGAACATGAGGCAGTTTATGTCAGGAATGAAAAACTATCTGGTGAAACATGGCGAAAGAGAGTTTGAGAAAGAAGTTGAAAAAGAACGACTCAAGGTAAGCGAGCATTAAATAGCTTTTCTTATTAAAATCTATATATTTTTTTAAATGTGATGTTTTCTATATTCTATACTTAAAATGGAAATCTCAAACTCACACCAAGGCCTCTCAATACTTGCAATCCAGGGAATTTCTTAAAACAGCAATATTTTAATATTACTCTGCCTTGTGCACTGTTGGATTTTCTACGCTCGGTGCAGCGCCGAGAGTTTATAATCGAACAACTGAAATTACAAAGTAATATTTAAAAAGCCCATAACCTGATGAATAAAAGCAAAAGCATTTAGTTGACTATTATATATTTAAAATAATTATGTGAATTTAATACATAACTGTCAGCGCACAATGTCAAAGACGAGAGTAAGTCTATTTCACCTAGCGCATGCGTCCGTACTCTCAACAATTGTTTTAAGAGATAGGCCCCCAGAATTTAACGGCCAAATACAATAATGCAAAATTATCTATTTTCAGCTAAAACCAACTGAGTTTCTGAACCTGGACGCAATCTTAGAAGGGGTCATGCACCGACTAGTCGTACGACCGCTGCGCGCGCGCCTCTACACTCTTCTAGCTGCCTGGCACTCCGCCGATGTGCGTCGCCTACACGCTGCGATCGAACGAGCGCAACACGCCACGCCGTTGCAGCTAGGAATAAAGGTACATATCTACAAACGTGATCTATTAAAAGAAAAAAAATCCTGAAAAATAATTTATGGAAAGAAATACCACAAGCTTTTTCTTTTTTCTTTGTCAACATGAGCAAAGTTGAGAGCACTACTAGTGTTAATATATAAAGTTATTTTTCCAGGAGTCTACTAAAGTACCGTCGTCAGCAGTATTAGCCGTGATCTCGAAGCATTTCCTCAAGATGCAGGAGGCTGACTCTCCCCTCGACAAGCTTGAGAACCTCCTGGCTGCCATATCTGTTATGTTTAATGCTGTAAGTATCCAGGTTTATGTAGCTATTTTACTTTGTTCTAGATCAGGGAAATAGCTAAGTCAGCTTTCCATTCAACGTAATGTTTAAATTTAGATTGTTTGTTTATTAATGGGAAGATCAATGTGGAAAATTTATTCGGTTTGATGCAGGAAAATGCCTTTGCATTTTCAAGAATACTTCGGATTGCCAGATTATGCCCTCTCAATATTCAGTAAAATTATTGGTTTTCCTATTAGAGAAATTTTGTTTCGAAGAATTTTGTTCTGAACAAAAGTTAAACACTTACAATTTATTTTCAGATCCGCGGCGAACGCAGCGTAGGCGCAGACGATTTGCTCCCTGTTTTGGCGTGGACAATTGCCCGAAGCCGACTGGTCTGCGCCGAGCTTGAAGCCGAATTAATGGCGGGATTACTGCCGGCTGCACTGCTGGCGGGTGAAGGGGGGGTACTACCTGACTGCGCTGTTCTCTGCTGTAGCAGTACTGAAGAGACTCGCGCCGGAACAGCAACCGGATAGTACTACGCCTGTAAGTATTGTTATTCGTCTGTAGAAATAAGTAAAATAGTGTGAATAAATTGCTATGGTCATCAACAGAGAGGCTTTGCTGCATTTATTAGTGTTAGCTTTCCGAATATTAGAATAGTGATGTTTAGGTATATCGTTACACCGGTTGCCTGATTTTTTGGTTCAATACCTTGGTAATTGGAAGACTAAAAATATAAAGAATGGTAAATATTTTGCCAAATTATAGACATTTACCTGAAGATCAAAATATATAATTAGACAAATTCTACTGGCTTATTAAAAAATAGCATCAATAAATTAAGTTCTTCTATGGCTAAAAAGTTTTTCTTCATCTGTAGTGGCGTCGCGGCTCAATGGACACGAACCGTGAGCAGTGTTCCGTTGCTGTGGTCCGCGTGGTGTTACCGGATGAATGCCGTGGTTCGATACGCCGCGTGCCGGTGCCGTGTCGGCCCGGAGCGCGCGCTCGCGACCTGTGCCGGGCACTCGCGCATGCGGCCGCCATTACCAACCCGCAGGATTACGCTTTGTTCGCACTACATGATGGACATGGTACGTTTTTGTGTTTTTATTGAAGAAGAAGGCGTTTTTTGAATAAATTAATTTTCAGTTAGGATGAGCGCACTAACCCACTTTGTATTTTGGTTTAGAAATCCCGTGGCTCTTTGTGGCATTGTCCAAGATATTTAATTAATCCGGTGGACCCAAAGTCTATCATGATAGACAAAGTCTGCAAAATAAATTATCATTTTTTGTTTTTCATTCTTCTTGCAGAGACAATGCTGAACGAGAACGACTGTCCTCAAGAAGTCATGTCAGAGAAAAGTGGACAGAATTTCACCCTGGCCTACAGAAGAATAGACGCCAAGATCGCCTGGCCCCAGCAGGCCTTACTATCTTATCCTTAGTATTCTGCTTCTTATAACACTAGCAATAAGAAGCAACAGAAATCTCTTAGCAATAGAAAGTAAAGAAACACACTTGCATGGAAATCATGAATGAATACTTAAGCAATAGGTTGACAATTCATGCTCATTATCAATAAGTCATCAAAATTATATTGAGAACAAATGAAAAACTATATTTTTATCATCTTAACAATAAAATCAAAGTGATATTTTATTCAACTGATTTTGTAAGTGCTAATGTTTTCTAAGCTTACTTTACTTATAAGTACATCGCTTATAGGCAGTATTTTTAAAAGCGTCGCTACTCAACGAGCATACTAATTTCATATAACTGTAGCTTTTTTACTCAATAATATATAAGTACCTAATTTTATAATTATTATAATCTGACTGAACTTTCGGGACGTGGCTCCCAAATTTTGTACATTTTGTATCGCGTGGGGAGCTATCATTCGATGGTTGAATGTGATGTATGGATAAAATGTTCACCATTTTTTTTTTATTATATTTGTGTAGTACCTACACCTAACTCGATGTCTGCAGTTAGGGGCTAATCTAACTGTCTTATAAAGGCGGTATTTACTTTCTTCGAGTGTGTGTTTGTGTATGTTCCTAAATTTCGTCGCGTAGGTACACTAAATGAACTCACCAAATTGTTGTTTTAGTTTATTAAAAATAGTATTTCTTTAAACATTTTTTAGTGCTAAAATTTACTTTTGAAGTATCTATACATATTTTTAACTCTTACTAACTTGTTTATGAACTGTGATGTTAATCGTATTAATTAGTAATACTGTAAGGTTTTGTATTAATTTTTGTATATTCGTAGAGCTGTTTCTTAATATAATTTATTTATATGTAGCATTAAGGTAACTAACCAGCAAACGTTTGTGTAATAAGGGGTACATTATCGAGAGGTTGTAGTATCCATAAATGTAAAAAATATGGATAATTTATCTACAAATCTTACTTTTTTTCTAATCCTAAATAATCTGTTAGATAAATGTGCGAACACTCACTGGAATGTATCCTTTATTTAAAGCGTATTCAGATTAAACATTGCCTTACATTTTCGTCACGGACAATATTTTTGTAGTTCGTATACCTTTTATTCCTATCAATCAGAATGATTGCGTACGATTTGGAGAAATGATTGTATTAACTTAAGTTAGTTTAGAATTTATAAATAATACCTCTATTCCACTGCCAATCAGGGAACTTGAACATAGAACCCTTTGCTGCCAATTTGTAAACAGTTTGCGATCGCCATAAAATCATTAATAATACGTATCTACTAAGTACACACATAGTATAGACGATAGATCACGACTTCATCAATAATGCTTTGCACGGATCCGAAACAGCAAATAATTTGCCATTCAAGTAACGGCTTTAAAACATATGCGGTAAAATCATTTTTAAAGTGACAAGTCAAAAACGAGACGGCTTGTGGGCGGCACCCTGGCAGCTAACGGTTGGACTTTTCCAGGCGAGAGCCATGATCATTACACAAGTATGCGCTTGGAAAATCTTCGTGCTTTTGTAGTAGTAGTAGTTTCGTTGAAACTACTACTACTACAAAAGCACGAAGATTCTTGTTCTTTCATAAATTTCAATTATCACGCGTTCGTATTTCCGAAGACAAACGATGATTGCCGAAGCGCATACCTTTCCTGATAGACCTATGTTCTTTCACGTTTCATATACCCATAGTACCTACTTAACTTAACCTGGATATTATAATTCTGACTAACAATTTAATCTTATTCATCGGTTCATCTCACTCACTCATTATTATTTAAAGACTGAAACATAATAGTCTTATTAGTACGAATCTTTTTCATTTTTACAGAAAAATTGCGCAGATAAAAAAACAAAGTTCTCTTACGATTTGATGAACTACTATAGGGATGTTCAATCAAAAATCACCTGTACAGCTATTAGAAGGAACATTTCTCCAAGACTCGTACATTAAAACCAGTACTTTAGAGCGAGTAGGCAACAATTGATTCTGAATATGTGACCGTCGTACGCGCATGTAAAGCGCGCCATTTGTATTTATTACGTCACTCTTATTAACGTTAGTTGTAAAACACGTATATTGTGTTTTGATAAACTTTTCAGTCATATTGTGAAGGAGTAAATGGATTTTTACCAAATTTAAACGTGTTGTTTTATTTTTTACCTCTTTTTTACCGGATTCTGACCTACCATGTAGGAAGTAATAAAAACAAATGTGTGGGTAAATATTTTTAGATGCACCACTTTCCTATTACCCACATAGTCCAATGGGACGGCATTCTGATAAAAAAGTCAAGAGATCAAGCTCAAAGGCACGGGGTGACGCACCGCTAACTTCCTATATCCGGGTTGCTAGACAAACCTCGGCGATTCTCCCACTAGTGAAGCGTCCTGCCGCGGAGTGCCTTGCGCATATACGCGTCGACAGTGTGTTGTACAAGATGTGTTTTTTATATAAATTAACACGGTCCAGTGTGATAATCGCCTACAAAGCAAACTTTTTCACCCGACATGGAATTACAACCCGGAATCTTGAGGCTAATGTAGCCACTTGACCAATGAGGTAGTTAACCATCATATTGTATTACTGATGGTGTAAGAACCTATTCTGCCTCTCTTCATAATACATACTTATTTTTAATGTTCCAGAATTTGAATTCAATAGGCTCGCCTCTTATTACATGGCACTTAAAACATATCGGCGAACTGTGGGTGTACGTTAGTACACCTCTGCCTAAACCTTCGGTGAATACAGGAGTGATGGTATTAATTAATGAGAATGTTAATTGTGTACCTACATATCTACAGTTCGCTAATCTTTTCTGATTAATTTCGTTGCGGGATCCAAAACAGTTTTATCGTTTCTCCGGGACTCGTCGAGCTTCATTGCCTCGGCGCTCTTCTGGCGGTCTCCACTGTTGATTCTGGCTTACAGAAGTTGCAGTGGTTGGGAATAGTCTGGCGGGCTTGTCCCATAAAAAAAAAATATCTACAGTTCATATATTAACGTTAGTAGCTATACATTTGTCACAAAATTAAACATTAACGGGAAAAATTCCACGAACTTTTCGATCGTCTCCGCATCCAAAAGTAAACAGCTGAAATCAACCCCAAAATAATAGCAAGTAGGTCCTTATTCACCTAACCACTAGGACCAAATGCAACCATAGCAACTACCCTCAATATAATTATTGCTACGATACACATCGACCACACTGCGTCAGTACATTTATTCCGAATCGGTCCCGCAAGCAATAATGTCGTACCCACTTGACGAAAAACTTACTATGCAAGCGAATTATCCAAAAAAGTTGCCTGTACCTCATTGGGACAGGGTGCATCTGGAGTATCCAGTGAGAAAACATCCAGGAACTGGCGTTTCCAGTGAAACTATTGCTCGAAAATGGCGAGATATACCAGAGGTGTTAAAGGAGACGGTAAGTTATTTTAATTAAAAACAAGCTTGAAGGCTGCATATATAAAAAATATATTGAACATTATTAATATTAAAACCGCTTTGTGAAGGACGCACAACAAGGCATACCCTTTAATAGGTATAAGATACATGATTATTATCTGCTTCATAGACACCAATGTAACCGATAAACGTGCCCAAATAAAAGGGGCCAAGTATGACAAATAATTTGTAATAAAAAAATAGAGACTTGCTTAATCTATCGCTTTGAAAAGAAGGAAAAGACACCAATGTTACGAAATTAATGACAGGGTTGTATAGTAACCGACATTAGTCGCGAGCACAAACTTCAAGTTAATTTTTAACCGACAAAAAAATCCGGAGAAGGTTCTCAATTCAACGCGTATAATTTTTTTTAAATACGGATCACGCAAAACTTTTTCCAACGTAGTCCGATTTTGACAATTCTTTTTATAATGGCAAGGGCGCCTTCAAAACTAAAAAGTGAAAAATAACTTTAGTCGGCGGCTTTGGTTCTATTTCTTTGTATAGCTATCGACTTCCAAAGCTAAAGTTATTTTTTACTTTTTAGATGTCTTTTTGTAAAAGTAACTGCCTCGTTGGCCTAGTGGTCCTAAGCGCGACTGCTACGCTAGAGGTCTTGGGTTCGATTCCCAGGTCGAGCAAAAAGGGGTATTGGGTTTTTCTATGAAATTCTCAGTAACAGCTCGGAATTAGGATTTGTGCCCGGTTAATGGCAATAGGCTCGATGGTATGTGATGGTATGTTTTGTAAAAGTTTTTTTTCGGTGGTTTAATTTTTTTGTTAAAAATTTATTATTAGACTCATTCTTAAGTTTTTTTTTGGTTTTTGGGTCGCCGACGCTGCATGCCATTGGTCCAACGGACGGGCCAATCATGTGCAGCGTCGAAGAAGAGTGAATCCAAAAATAACCTTAAAGTTTGTGACCACGACTCGTGGCGGTTACTATACCTGCCTATTATAGTCAGTGGAAGGTTTTTGGCATTAAAAAAAGGACACACTCAACCGTTGCTAAAGTTTGCACGAGTACGCTAGCGTAAAAAGTATTCGACTGGATTCGATTTTTGAATTAGGAATGTGACTATCCTATTGCTTGTTCGTTTAATTTCACAAGACAAGGACAAATAAGTAGTATCACCGACTAATATCAATAAAATCTTCAAACTAAAAATAATGTTATATTGGACCTAATTAATTTTCAATTTCAAAATCGAATTTACGATACGTTTACTCCATGTCCCAGGGCTTACTCTTCTAAGTCCTGGCTTAAGTAAACGACCTCTTCACAAAAGCTTTCTTTGTACATTTGCAAAATTTTTCGCAGAGAACTCCAATCGAACAGCTCAAGGACTACTTTCGTGACTACAATAACACTATGCAGTTAACAAGGTCACAGACGATGGAAGATTACGAATTCAAACTACCAGAAACTAAGAGGTTCAACAAACATACGTCGTGTATGGAGAACGAGTATGTTTATCCGCAACCTAGAAGGGTATGTTAAATGACATCTTTATGCCAGATTCAACGTAGTGGTATAAATATATACCCACAAAATATTAACCCCCTTATTAATGAAAACGGAGTAAAGTTTTGCCAAACTAAAACCTAAAAAAAAACAGGGTTTTTCCGCAATTAATTTTGATGAAACTTTACTCTGGATTTATTAATAAGAAAGTGAATGCTGTAGTACGATATGAGTAGTAGTGACGTAAGCCTATTTCTATTAAGTGCAGAAGAGCTACCTCCTTTTGTGGCGAAATCCTTGTAGGTACCCTTCTACTGTGGAAAACGGAGAGTTATTGTTGTTATCGGATTCTTACCGACTAAAACCCCTTCTACTACCATTAGTCAGGAGCCCGGTATACACAAGACGCATGATCCACGCCCCAAACGGGTGTAGGCCCACCTACAGCGGATCCCACCGAGCTACTCCTAGGAATTTTTTTATGGTAATTCTAATGCTAAATAACACTGGTAGTCAAACCAGTTTCAACCAGTTTGATTTTAAACAGTAAGTCCTTGTTTGAACTTAAAATAAAATGTCTGCTAAATAATTTCAGATAGAGGACCGAGTTCCACTAATTTCAGCGCATGGTACGACAGAGATGAGGAGTCGCTACACTCCCCCAGTCATACCTCCCCGATTGATAACTAATAAGGATCAGTACAAACTTCCTACAAGATTACCTCAGGACCCGGTAAGTACCTATAGACTCTTAAATTCTTTATTTTTCTTTTGTCTAAAAATGTTGTTTTAGTTAGGTAACTAAAATAGAATAAATAGTTAGGTGTTTGTATACAGGTGTATAAATATACAAATATTTCAAATCCTTTTCGTTCTTCGTCCTACAAAAAAATTGGATTTTTTTATTTTCAACTTCTTTCCTTTTATATTTAGAATTCTATTTCCTCAGCTCCCTCAGGAACCGAGTTGGCGGAGAGAAGTAGAGCCCATTGACACGACACATGAAGGTTTTGAGAAGTACTTAGACCCATACCTGACGACTAGCAGGCTGCACCACAGACCGTACACTGCCGAGCAGTTGCAGAGGCCGTCTTGTAATAAGGATATTATCACTTATTACACTTTTAAGGATATACCATATGTAAGTTCACTAGACAATCTAATATGGTGTAAAGGGAAATTATTAATAATTTATGATTTGATACTACCTCGGTAGCCTAGTGATCCTAAGCGTGACTGCTACGTTAGAGGTTTTGGGTACGATTCCCCAGGTCGAGCAAAAAGTGTTATCGGGTTTTTCTATGAAATTCTCAGTAGCGGCTTGGAGTTAGGATTTGTGCCCGTATAATGGCAACAGGCTCGCCCCCTATTACATGGGACATAAACATACCGGTGAACTGTGGGTGTACATTGTTACACTTCTGCCTAACCCTTCGGGGAATACAGGCGTGATGGTATGTTATGTTATGATTTGATCCCTAATGCCCCTGTACAGACAAACAAACTATTTGGTATACAGATAGCTTATGCAATTACTTAAGTGTGTCATAACACACTTAAGTAATTGCAAGTAAGCTATCAGCTTAAACAGTTATTACGCATACAATAAAAAATAATGTTGGCCGTATAGTAGAAAGACGAATAATTTTGCCTGTATACCAAATACTTTGTTCGACCGTACCTACATAATATGGCGAGCTTTAAGAAGCAGTATAGTAAATATCTCAGATTAGTAGCTTAGAAATAAAGCTAGTTTTATATAACAAATTCAGTGTACTAGTTTGCTAGCTAATACATACCTATTAGCCTCGTGTATACTTAGTACAACGATTGGTGACAGGACAAGATAGGTATAATTTATAAACCGATTTTAATTTCAGACAAGAACTCCAAAACCTGAAACAGAATGGCGGCTACCAGTACCCAGACCAAAATCTGTTTACGACAGAGAAAAGTTTAAAGAAGGCTTCAGGGAAATAAGAACGCATAATAAATTGCAATGGGTGCCAGGGTAATTGAACTTTCACTATTTCTTTATATTGTTACCACCTTATTAACTGCCCCGTTCATCTCGCGGTTACAAGTACGATTGCTGAACGTAAGGGCTTGATTGCAAAGTCGGGGAAATAGTAGTTTGGTTTTTTTTTTTCAATATGAATTTACAGGAGCAGCTCGGAATCTGAGTTGGTGTAATTTGTATGGCCTACAGATAGTTGTTCCGGGTCTGACTGTTTGTGTATGTGAGTTTCTAGGTTTGCAAACGCACCCACGACACAGGAGGCATTCACAGTGTGCGGCAAAGTTAAAAAAAAAAGTGAAAGCAATGAGAAAGTGAAAGAGTAGTGTGATATATCCCTCTGCCTCGGAAAGCACGTAAAACCGTTTTTCCTGAGCCTGGCCTTCTCCTTGGTGTGAATAAACTTCTGCTTAGTAGTATCTCCTGCGTACTTGTCTAGTCTCTATTGAGATTGACCACTATGACTTTATCACCAAGATTATGTTGAACTGAATGAAATAACTTTAGTCCATGACAAATCCTGTCTTCATACGAATCGACTACTTTTACCTATACCTTACCAATCTTTTCATACCTATTAATATGACCTAACCTCTACCTACATTATCTTTCAGAACTTTCCGTACAGAAGCAAGAGACAACTACATACCACCAACATTGCAACCAGTGTCCCAAATCCACAACTACGAAGAGGAAGCCAGGAGTTTCTACCAGAAATCCATAGCGAACTTATCGACGAACATTCGAGAAGAATATGACGCATTCCAGAATCAATATTCAACAGAAAACTATGTAGTAGGGTCCAGAAAGCCAATTTGTTCTGTCCTTGACCAGTTTGTTGGGAAGAATAAACGTTTAGAAAGTAAGAGTGTACACATAGGGTAAGAGAAAAATACGAGGTAATAGAGAAATAATGTACCTACAATCTACAATTATAGGTACCTAATAGGAAATAAGTAAAGGATCGAGCCTTTACCTTGGCCAGAGAATTAGCATTGCCATCCAACGTGGCAATGCCGCCTGTTTTTGAGCACTTTCTCAGTTGACGGCGATGGAATTTTTTGATGCCATATAGTTTTAGTTGCTTTTTTTTTATTATTAATGTTTTTTATGTTATCTTATTTTAGGGTTGTAAATATTTCGTTATGTAAATCTATAGAAGTAAAGGATTATAATGTAAAATGTACCCGTAGTTTATGAGATTTTTCTGGTCTTACCTTATGTGCGCATTAGTGCACACAAAAGATGAAAAGAGTAAGAGATTACAGAGAATAGTGTACTTATTTTGATTTAAAACAATATACATATTAATAAATAGAACTAAATATTTTTTTAAATAAGGGTGTTCCATTTAATTAAAATGAAGGTAATTTTTAATTGACCAGATATTTTAGTAAAACCCGTTTGGTCTAAGACCCCATCCCAACTTAATTCTCAACTACAACCACATTAACTTTCTTGGCGATAAGATTATTAATTAAAATTGGCCACAAGGAACAAGATTGCGCCCACACATCATTAAAATTCATGATAGGTAATCATGACATTTACACAATGCAATGTGTTAATTAAATCAACAGCTACGTACATAAATCGTTTAAAACATTAACAAACTTTGATTCAGTCATTTAACTAAAACAAATAATAATTACGAGTTAAGTGGATTAGTACGATACAAATGAAAAATAAGGACTAACACGATAAACCTTTTTGCATTCAAATTAAAAATCCAAAAATACAAAAAAAAAAATCTCAACACGAAATGTCTATAGCACAAGGGATTTTGACAGAGAGCCATGACGGGAATTTAGATCAGAATATTTTTATTATTAAAATAATGGGTTTCGACCAAAACGCATGAACAGGATTGCAAGATGATCAGTAAAGTTAAATGGAAATAGTATACTTCCTCATTATAGTTACTTTGATATCGTATGCCGTGTATTTGATGCAACCTTACTGGATAATGATATTGTCTTGTGCATTCCTTTATTCCGTTTACACTCAGGTGCAAACTTGGTAAGTAGGTAAATACTGTATCTTCATTATATAGTTAGTTAGTTAGTCTATCTAAATACAATTAATCACTCATTTACTTGCATTATAGGTACTTATGTAATTAGTGAAAAAGCCGTCAGAGTACCTTACCCTAAACTAGATAAAAGTCAGCTGGTACCATCTAGATGATTATCGATGAATCTTGATACTATATCCCACGCATCGACGTATGCTATACAAGAGAAAACCATAAGAAAGACAGCAATCAACATTTTGAAGGTAATAATTGAGACAAAGTAGTTTTTTCTAAATCATGGGACAAAATGTCGTTTATAAATATCTGAGTGCTTTTTTATAACTTCGCAGGGATACAAATATTTAAGGTCGTCCATAGATTCGATGACGTACAACTACAAGAATAAAAAAGAAATTTGCCTATCTACTAATATTATGGATCATTAAGATTGTATGTGCCTGTAAGTAATGTATGAGTCTTTCCAATCAAAAATGGATTAAAATATTGATTAATTTCGAAAACATAACTGAAGTAAATAAAACTTGGAATAGGTAAAATAGGGCAATTACTTTTTTAAGAATTATCACGATTAAATTTCAGCCTCCTTAATCTATCAAAAAGGTTTCTAACTTACCTACTTTTTTTTTACTTGTCGCTGAAATGAAAATACGAGTTTTGAAATTTTGAACGTTTTTACTGAAAAGAAGATTTGGTCTCCAGTTGTTGCAGCAATGGTTACATTCAAAGTGCAATGCAACAGCTGTACTTTCTGCCTTCCCCCATGGGAAAAGGGCGTGAGTTTATGCATGTATCACATACAAGCTGCAGAGTTTGTTTGTTTGAATGCGCTAATTTTAGAAACTGTTAATCCAAATTGAAATCAATCTGTTTTCGTTATTCAGCACATTTATCGAGGAAGGTTATAGCCTGTATGACATCACACTATAATCCACGGGATTGGAGCAGTAACCAAAGACGTAACTTAACGCGGGTCAAACCGCAGAGTATTGCTAGTTCATTGATAAAGTCACATCAATTAAACACTGATAGTATTATAGTCATGGTCTATCGCTATCTGGTCTGCATTTATTAGCACATCGTAGTGTGTATTGATCACATGTGTGTCGCGTCAGGTGCGAACTGGTCGCGAACGTTTAGTCGCTACTACGTATTTTCACAACATTTTAATGTTAAATACTCAAAAATAACTCGCCAACTCTTCGTCTACTATTTTAAACTAATAATCACTGTTCTTAAGTACAATAATTATGTTACCAATAAGTAAATATGTGTTTGTGCTTATCTTCGCGCTGAGTCGAGTCGACACTCATTATGCTCCGCAAAAGGTAAGAGCTAAGTTGAAATTCACCACAGTCGAATACATTTAGGCGTATCTAAATGTGTCGAAGCGAATATAATTATTTAATGATTGCATTTCAATGACGTTTAGACTCGCAACAAAAACAGATAAAATGTAATTCTTTGGAGAGTATTTTAGCATAGTACCCACCACTCGCATAGCCAAGCTTTAGTATAAGGGCGAGGGTGTTTAAGAATAAAGCAACAAAAATGTGCATGAAATCATATTATTAAGCATTATGTAGCAAAACACGAGAATTGATCTTCTTAATCATTAATGTAATAATTTTTAACCCCGAACGCAAAAATGACGGGGTGTTGTAGGTTTCACGTGTCTGTGTGTCTGTCTGTGGCATCGTAGCTCCCTCGTAGATTTTGTTTTTTTTTTTGTTTGAAAAGTGAATTAATCGGGAGTGTTCTCAGCTATGTTTGATGGAAATCAGTTCAACGGTTTCAAAGTTATCAGCTCTTTTGTTAGCAGTGGTAAGGATTTTTATTCTTCTGTCGGGGGTTAGTTAAAATTTTTAATTTTGTGTTTTGAATATTTCGGAGTAGGTGGTTCCCACCTTTTGTTTCACGTGTTATGTTCAGTTTCAGTTTAGAGACCTAGCTAAATATTTGGATCTTTATCAAGAACTAGTCTTTGCATGCGACTTCGACCGCGTGACTATTCTTACGGATCTTTATTTATTTTTAAATTAAATATAGCTTACATATTATATTATAAGAGTCCTTAGCACAAATGTCGTCAGAAACGGGGCGCCGACGCTGCACACGATCGGTCCGTCTGACGGACCGATCGCGCCCCAAAAAACCCAGAAACGACCCCAAAAACCCAAAAACGATCTTGACGTTTGTGCTCACGACTCGTGGCGGTTCCTATAGTAGCAATAAAACCTATGTTACGCACATTCACAAAAACCTAACATCTGTGTCAATATTAAATAAAACACTATAATGACCGACAATGTTAGTTGTTTATCAATCGTGATGTTCACATTTAGCAGAAATCCTATTTTTGTTTAGCTGATAATGTTATTGAATTCACCGTATTTTTTTCATATTCTCAACAAAATGAAACATTCGTGATAAACATTTCAATTTAGTGTCAAAAAAATTCTTCGATAAACAATTATTTTAGTAGAAATAGAGGTAGCATTGAAATCGACGCTGTCCTTATTACCCGACCGTGCGAAAAGGGGAGTTATGTTTTTCGAGTGTAGGTATGTATGTATGTTTGTACATGTTTCTTTGGCAGGCTCTGTAGCTTAAACTGCTTGATGGATTTTAAGTTGAGATGTGTCGTTAGATTCATCTTAATTGTGAGAGTGACATTGGGTAAGTGTATCAAAATTATAAAAATGAAAACGGTCCACCTTTGGCGCCTTATTATATGACTTCAAAATTATTTTTTCGTTTCCTCATAACCTTTTTTTACCATAATTTTGATATGTTGTGTTGTACAATTTGTACGGCGATAGTAAACGGTGACGTCACTTTTTGCCAACTCAATTGACTATTTTTCTATTTAAAAGCAACTTGTAGATTTAATTTTTCAATTAATTGAGAATTAATCGGGTTTTCTGGGCTAAAATAAAGTGTTTCATTAAAGAAATTTGTCTTGGAATTATTAGCCAACCCTTCGCCTAAGAGTCTGTTATTCCGTAAAAACTGCTTATCTCATAAATACAGTATTTAATTTTCTAAAACGTTGTGATTTCTAAACTCACCAATGCGAAAATTATAACAATCAAATCGTTTTTGCGTTAATTTTCTCTTCTTAAGTTTTTTCCTATCTGTGTAACAATTGACTTGCCTTATTAAGTGTTTCTCAATCAATAAATATTGTGTGCAAGTAATTACTATCATAATCATCTCCTTTACACGCGTCACTTATGTTATTCTGGTAGTCATGAAAAATTTTATAAAAAATAAGAATCATACAATCTATACCTACCTTAATATCAAAAAGGTTTTTTGGTTGTTTGTTTAAACTTGCTAATCTCTGAAACAAGCAGTCGGATTGGAAAAAATATTCAGAAGGTATGATAGCCAGATTCATAAGGAATAGTATAAGACTAGTAACATCACGCTACGACCCACGGGAGCGGAGCAGTAACTAAAGACGTATCTTAACACGGGTGAAAAAAAAACACGCGAACGAAGCGAATATGCAATTTTACCACCCGGCCCTGGAGTACCTTTATTACCAAGTAGACAAAATTCAATTTAATTGATTTGGATTTAGATTCTAATTTGAGTTACTCTTATAATACTACTTTGTTACAAACTATTTAGGTATAGGTGCATATTCGGTATTTTACTTAATGTTTCAGTGTACAATATTAACTGAAGTAGGTACACTTTGCCATTATTTGATCATGTCCGTGACAAATTGTTGTCACATTAGTTACTACGGCACATAAAAGGAACTATGTAGGTTAAATATAATACTTACATTGGCTTGATCATTATTTATCTATAAAAATTGTTTTTATACGTCGGCGGATTTTGTTCTGTTTGTTGTTTTGTATTGCCACCGACTTGCAAAGCTAAAATTAGTTTTCACTTTTTAGTTTTTGAAGGCGGTTGACTTTTTTTGGAAAGAAGTTTATATTTTATAATTTTTATGTCAAGGCATTTAAGGCCTCTTCAGACGTACCACATGCTGCAGGTTGTTTGCAAGAGATACCGCGCCCCCGGAACGCAGAGGGCACAAGAAGGAACATGGGTGGGTTTTAGTCAGTAAAAGTCTGACACTCCCTCCCGCCCCGCCCAGGGCGGGAGAAGTTATTTGATGGTTTCACACCCACCAAAAAAAAAAAAAAAAGACGTACCACATCTTTTTTGATTTTTCACAACAATTTTGATAATTCTTGTCGTAATCAGTAGAATATTCTACTGATTACCACAAGAATTATCAAAATCGGACTACTCTGTAAAACGTTATGTGTGGTTATACATTACATCAGTAAGTGAACAGTCAATCATCCCCTGTTTTCCTACCCCCAGGGTTGCAATTTTTTTTTTATTATGTGGGACCAACTATCGGGTATCTATTCCCTTTCCAATAAGAATTATCAAAATCGGACTGCTCTGTAAAAAGTCATGCGTCATCATAAAATAAATACATGAAAAATATGATACATAAAAAAAAATATATATACGCTTCGGCTTAAAAACC
Source organism: Caradrina kadenii (assembly GCA_947462355.1). NCBI lineage: Eukaryota > Metazoa > Arthropoda > Insecta > Lepidoptera > Noctuidae > Caradrina > Caradrina kadenii. The sequence goes on along the minus strand of OX381684.1, from coordinate 5,374,796 downwards.
TCATTTTTCGGTTAAAAATAACATTTTATGAATGTTTACAAGCATGTGGCGGCAAAGATCACGAAATTGTATAGTCAACAAAATATAAGTCAAGTGCATTAGCTTTTGCCCACGATTTCATTCGCATGGTTTTCTAACGGGTCCCAATTTTTTTTTTTTAGTACTTGATAAAGTAGTTTCATCATTTTCAACATCGGACCAGTAGCTGCAGAACAATCTCTTCAGCTTCATAATTATTAATTTATTATTAATTATTAGTACCTAACTGCCTCGGTAGCCTAGTGGTTTTAAGCGCGACTGCTACGCTAGAGGTCTTGGGTTCGATTCCCAAGTCGAGCAAAGTGTTAATGGGTTTTTCTATGAAATTCTCAGTAGCAGCTCGGAGTTAGGATTTGTGCCCGGTTAACGGCAATAGGCTCGCCCCTTATTATTACATGGGACCTAAATATACCGGCGAACTGTGGGTGTACATTGTTACACCTCTGCCTAACCCTTCGGGGAATACAGGCGTGATGGTATTTTTCTTTTTTTTAATTATTAGTATAGATAATTTCGATTTACAATTGCGTGACTTAGAACTAATGTAGGAAACTGCCTAGTAATTTCTTCGAAGTACAAACAAGAATGGGCCTAAAATACTACCTCGGGGTACTCCAACACTTAAAAGTCCTTTATGACCAATTTTTATGTCATATCGTGATCGGGTATGTCTTGAATGGAATGCTTATCATAAGTACTTGCTGCAAATATTTAACCAGGCATGTCAAGGCACTTAAGGCCTCTTCAGACGTACCACCACTTCACAGTAGCGATACTGGGCAAATCGGTAAGCGCCAATCTGTTTGAAAATGCATATTTTACCAGAATACTCAACTATGTGGACGATATCGACCACGACCAGTGACACAGAGGATTGCTGTCGCTCGCGAGCAACGTCTTTCCAAAGACACGGTTTCTGTAGTTACTTGTACCACAAAGTTACAAGAACCTGGAGCGATACAATTCATATAGTGCTTGCCCACTTTTTGTCGCTGCGTTGTTGTGTGGTCTTGGTACGTGTAAATAGGCCCTAAGGCGTGTACATGGCGTGTACACGATACTAAATGCATACCGACCAACTGAGGTCAACATCTCATACAATCTGGAGCAGTGGTGAAAGTTGTCTTGCACCCGCAGGTTTTTGATCCTAACGTTTATTTATTAACTACCATGTGTGACATTTTATGTTTGCTTATAAGCTCTGTTACGCAATTTTTATTCTTATTAAGGACAGCTGTTTTCATAAAATAATCATTGACTATTCTCCACGGAGGGGTCTCCTGAAAAGGTTCTTAAGCATACATTTTTATACCATTAATAATGGGCAGTTATGATAAGACTAATGTCCAGATAATTTTAGTTTAATTGTTGTTTAAACCCATTCTAGAATCATATCTTAAAAAAAAGACTGAAGACAGATTAAAAACCAGAAAACAATATACGCTCTCATATACTTTCAACCTGATATTGAAAATTAGCTTTTGCTAGCGGCTTCGCCAGCTTGAAACTCAGAAATCCGCGGGAACCTGTTCCGTTATCCTCTTCCAGGTTGACATACAAATCCGTTAGTCGTGATCAACAAACATTCAAAAATACCGACTTTAACATATAATAGTGGGATATTCTTGTAACTTATTATTTTCCTATTACGAGTACTTACTTATTCTTGTTATATTCCAGTTATTCATCACAGTTTACTACGAGAGCCAATGTCCGGACAGTAAGCACTTCATTGTCCGTCAACTGCGGCCAACTTTTAACTTGCTCCATAAACATATTAAGCTGCGTTTAGTGCCCTTTGGAAAAGCAAGAGTGAGTATTGAACATTTTGTCTTAGTGGGTAATCTTACAGATTGGAGATTTAAGACTTAGATTAATTGAAAGTCCAGGTTTTCTCAAGAAATTTTTTTGTCGTCATCAATGTTAGTGAAGTCCAAGGTAAACATAGAAAGTCAATTTCATTTCATTCATTGATGACAAAAAAGCATTTGACCCGTACGCAAAATACGCGCTAAGATGTGGTGTTGCGGACACCAGCCCATTATACCAATACCAAAAGCATTTGACAATACAACAAACTTGTTAGAAATGGATATTATGGACAACCTCCAATACCAATTCTGGCAGTGGTAATTTTATACGTAGTAGATAATAATGAAATGGATTTAGTAGCTGATTTAGTAGAAGCTTTGAGTCATTATGCTCATGAACTCTTTAGCTAACTAGATATATCTTCCAAAGAATTTGATATAACAAAATTAATTTAATGAAATATTCAAAATATCTTTTTTCTATAATTTTCAGAGTTTAAACAATGGTCATGATGGTTTTCAATGTCAGCACGGTCCCTCTGAGTGTGCCGGCAACCTGGTGCAAAGCTGCGCGTTGAATCTCATGCAGGAGCGAACGGACGTGGATAAAATATCTTATGTCGCCTGCGAAATGAAAACGGAAGCCGGCACTAGATGGGATATGACGGTAGGAATGATAAGAAAACATTGTTTTCTTTTTCTCTCTCTCTCGCACTCACAAACGAGCTATATTTCTATATTTTGTTTTCGAAAAAAAACATATCAGACCGGAGTAGTTCCTGTGGTTAACACGTTCAAACAAACAAACAAAATCTTACATACCATCACGCTTGTTTTTCCCGAAGGGTTAGGTAAAAATGTAGGTACACAGGCACGCCCACAGTTCGCCGGTATCTTTAGGTCCCACGTAATAGGGGGCGCACCTATTGCCGTTAACCGGGCATAAATACAGTACTGAGAATTTCATAGAAAAACTCAATAACACCTTGCGCGACCTGGGAATCGAACCCAAGACCTCTAGCGTAGCAGTCACGCAGACCACTAGGCTAATGAGGCAATAACATTATAAAACAAAATCTTCTGCTTTATAATTTTAATATAAATGCAAATCAATCAGTTCTTAAATATAATGATGGTCATGTGAATCAGTCCGTTAATTTAATAAGTAATTAGATATTCCGTCGCTGTCGGGCCTGACGCCAAAAAACAATACTTTTCAATACTGTACCCGTTAATGACCATTGTGTACTGTAATATTTTCAGTGTGTCAAGAGAGCAGGCCTCTTAGAAAAGGCCGTGTCACATTGTATTAACTCTGGAAAAGGCACACAACTGCAGCTCGAAGCCGAACACTTCACCAAACAAGTGTCACCTAGGTTCATCCCAACTATTACTCTTAATAGGGTAAGTAAGGGTAATTATATCCGCGGTAGACGCTCCGGGCGTCGGGAGCCGCGACACGGCTCCCGGGCCAACGTAGACGCAGGCCTGTGAACGGTGAGCAATGGGTAGCTCACCGTCCTTACGTTGCTAGCGACGGGCCGTGTCGACGGCGCGTTCGTGTACCACGCGCGCCTCAAAGAGATATCAGCAATTTTTGAAGGGGCCACTCAGGGCCGGATCCTGCCGGGGCTGCGGGTTGTTCGTAAGAGATACCGCGCCCCTGGAACGCACAGGGCACAAAAAGGAACATGGGTGGGTTTTAGTCAGTGAAAGTCTGACACTCCCTCCCTCACGCTTCGCGCAGGGCGGGGCAAGTCATTTGATGATTTCCCATCCGAAACATAAAAAAGGGTAATTATTTACGTTGTGTCGTAAAGATTATATCTGACCATAAAATGTTGTTGTTGGTTATACAAGCAAAAAGAAAAACCACAAGAGAATTGAAAAGACATGCTTTTATTCATGTCTTGATAAGCCGATCCTTTCTGAGAGTTTCACAAGGCAGCATTCTGGCCCTCATTCTTAATTGTAGGTACCAAATAAATCTATTTCAGTTTAGTACCTATTAGCCCTATTACAATTCAGCTTTACTGACGATGTGGAGATCTTTCAATGGTTTATATAATTATAATAACTAGCTTCTGCCAGCGACTTCGTTGGCGTGGTATGTTACGTCTTTGATTACTGCTCCCTCCCGTGTCTCGTGTGTGATGTTATAAAGCCTCCTTCCTCGATAAATGAACTACCCAACACAAAATGATATTTTTAATTCAAACCAGTAGTTCCTAAGATTAGAGCGTTAAACCAAACAAATAAACTCTTTAAGCGTTGTAGAATTAGTATAGATATGATTTGTTTTATTATAGCAAGACGTAGTTTACGTAAACTGATGGCACCCTAAAAGTTACTTAATAAACTAGTCATCTGGTTAACCTTTGCCCACCTATGTTGGGGTCGGCTTCCAGTCTAACCGAACGCAGCTGAATACCAGTGTTTTACATGGAGCCACTGCCTATCTGACCTCCACAACCCAGTTACTGGGCAACACGATACCTCTTGGTTAGACTGGTTGTCAGACGGCTTTACGTGTTTTCCGAGCCACGGGGGTGTCACACCACCAACTTCCAAATTCCGGGCTGCTACTGTGCAAATCCTAATGGAAAAACCCAATAACACTTTTTGCCCGACCTGGGAATCGAACCCGGGACGCCACGCTCATCAGTCGCGCTTGCGACCACGAAATCAATGGGGCAGTTATTTAATATACTAGTATACAGCGTTTTACGTAGAAGGGGTATACACATATCAAAGGCACGGATTCTTTAGGTGTTAACAAACCACATAGCAACATTTTTTATACATATACTCACAAAATTATAAAGCTAAGAAAGATTTAAGTAAAAAATCACATATTTCCAATTGAATTCTACACATTACTACACGAAGTCAGCTGATCGGTGTCCATAAACTACACACAAGGAAACAACTTCGTAAAAGATTTTTTTCTCCTCACACGTTTGTTATGATTTAAACTGAATAAACTGCTGATATAAAAAAAAATATGCGTTTTCAAAGTGGTTGCATTTAATTTTTTTTAATTTTGTATAGAGATTCAGTATCGGATACACTCTTCATCCCGTTTGTATAGTTATACCCTTTCTGTAAAACGTTGATAATATTAATGATAACTTAACTTATTTCTTGATTTGTGTAAACCTACAAAAATAATCAATTTTGTTTGTTTGTTTTCAGGTTTTTAATCAACAAATACAAGACTCGGCTCTCTCAGACTTCACTGGAACTTTATGCTCCATACTCACAAACGTCTCACAGTGCGCCGAACATTACAATTCAATGGCATTACGCTACATATTACTTTAAACAAACGAATAAATTTACATATTTTTTCAACAAAATTGAGTTTTTTTTTAATACATCATTTGATGGCAAACAAGCCGACGGCCCACCCGATGTTAAGCGGTCACCGCTATAGACATCTACAATACCAAAGGCCTTGCAAATGCGTTGGCATACCAGAGACAAAGTTGAAATGTGTCATGTGCCTGTAATTACACTGGCACCATACCCTTCAAACCGGAACACAGCTACGATGCTTTGCAGTATGTACTTCCCCGGACGAGCTCCGACTTTTCTTAATAATGTGACTTTTAGCTTTCATTCATCAGTTTGGATATACCGCCATGGTCTTGCCGTATTGGAAGAATCTTACTACACAGCACATACCTTAAAAGTTTCTCAGATTTCTTTTAATAATAATTAGTAACAAAGATAACTTTATTTAATGTTTCCTTTATTTTTAAATATTTTCATGGCTTTATCCAAATAATATATACATATTAAAAAAATATATAATTATATAAATATAGAAAAAAAATGGTTTATCAAACACTTCATCGTAACCCAAAATAAATGTTCTTCAATTAAAATAGGGAGCTTTTGAGTTAATAATTTTTCCTATTTGAAAATAATAGGGATAGGTTCTGTCGAAATGGGCCAAACTTTTAATTTCAATTATAATTACAATTATACATAACAAAGATACATCTGTATATTGAATATTTAATGTTGATTAATTTCAAATGAATTGTAATCATGTATGTATGCTTGTTGTAAGTTTTGTACGAACCTACATTAAAATTTTATTGCTGTACAGTAACATACTTAGCGTATTTTTGAAATAATTATTTGATTATTAAGAGATTGTAGTTGGCTCATTTTGGCAGAATTAAGCTAATATTTGTCTTATCTTGTAAGATTATTCACCGACACAACACCGTATTTCGTGACTAGGCGACTGAAACTTTCTTATTTGTTTGGATTCATATTGGACAAAGGTTACGAAGGCGAGTTGTCCACGATCCATCGGTAGTAGTGCGCGATGTTTGTGTATACACTGGGTACTCCCTCGCTCCCGCAGTTCTCTGAGCCGAAAGACACGATGCCCACCTGAAATAGATTTTTCAAGAATTCAGAACCTACTCACTTTCATTTACTAAAAGGCGGATCAACAGTACAATTAAATAACACAACGTCAAAGTCTCAAGAATGGACAGCGTTTTAATTGTTGTATTGATTGACCGAAATAACAATGCCAATGAATTCACATGACATGGTATTTGGCAAAATATTAGCTTTCAGAAAACGTGGTATTAATTGACCAAAACATGCATGTTTTGAAATACTCCTGGTATTTCAGTTAATTCGTACAAACGAACGGAAGAAACAACACATAATCCTTACTTGCACATGACGTCCATCCCTAAAAAGCAGTAAGGGGGCGCCTCCGAACCCTGAACACGCGTCCTTTCCCTCCTCGCCTCCCGCACAAAGTTGTCCTTCGTTCACTGGCACTGACTCTCCGAAGATACGTTCACAGTTCTCTAGGGGTACTAGAGGTACTTCCAGCTGCTGTTGTCTGCTTACCTGTAGGTCACAACGACAACACATAGAATATAACTTTATTTTATACCAAAATTATCATAGATATCACAATATAGGTAGTACCACAATATTTCAGTACGATACTGAGCAAATTTCTGAAATGTTTTCGCATTTCAAGACAGCATCATCAATATTTTGTGATAAGTAAAAATATTCGTCGAGATGCAATAATGTTTCATGAAAATGTTCTCCTTTGTATAAATCGTGTTGAAAATTTTCATAATACCTAAACTTTCTCAATTTAAAAATATCTAGTAATTATCATGTCTAGTTATTACGATAAGCACCTCAATTGATTCAACTACGTGCAACTTGATTGACAAACACGTGTTTCGCATAATTTCCCCATCACGTCAAAAATTACTCTCATACAAATCACGGTCACAAATACAGACAAGGGCGAAACAATTAGCTTGACATGACATCCTATCATTAAAACTGATGATTATCTTTCACTCACCACGTTATTTTGTCCGGACAGTTTGCCCCAACCGACAAGCGAAGCTCGTTCATTTAGTACTATTTCCGGCTTATCATTCAGGCAGATCGGCGCTGCTGTCACTGGAAAAATGCAAAAGGGTGTGATGATAAATCCGAGGTTGAGTGACAGCAGGAAGCTGGGGGCTATCAGTCTGTCAGTCAACAAACTGCGTTCAAGGACAAAGGAAGGTCAATGTTAGTGCAGTTTAGACTGATAGTGATAAACATCTGTGTGAATGTAATGAACACCACAAAGATAGTCTGGGAACGAGAATACTAATTGATACTGCTAGAATAATATTTGGTTTGAACAGCATATGAGTCTCATGCGATATCGATGACAATTTATAAATCATGAAGCATAAAAATGAATCTTACGCGCTTGCTAATTGAGGCACCTACCCATAGGTAGGGCTACCATACATCGCTCCTAAGTACTTACAACAAAGATAAAATGAATACCTGAATATTTAATTTCCTCCTTCAGCATAACAAGTGCTATATCGTGTCTGAATATCTTCTGCTCGTACCCTGGATGGACGATGACGTTCTCAACTTTGATGGCCTGTGTCGGAGGGGCACAGAAGTAGTCGTTACAGTCAGGGCTCCGACCGATGTCCCATTCACCTACTACCACTGTTGATCTAACAGAAAGGAAGATAAAATGCTTTAATTAGAATAAAAAAAGACTAGGTACACAGCAGAAATAGATACAGTAAAAGAATTGTGACAGTAGTAAGAAATGAGTCTAAGTTTAAAAGTATAGCCAATAACAGAAAATTTTAAAAAGAACCGTTAAGCATGTAAGTAATTGGGGAGAGAAAGGAAGGCCAAAGGAAGGTGGATGGATTGTGTAAGAGATGATAATATGAAAGGGAAAAAAGTGAATGATAGCGTGACAGTAGATAAGGGAGAAACGAAGGAAATAACATGTTACACCGATTCTAAGTAACATTACGGAAGGGCAGAAAGATGATAATGCTGACGATGGAACCAACCTTAGGCAGACCTTTAATGACCTTTTAGTATTAGATGATAAAAGTTTAGGTATAACCACACCACTTGGCGTGGAAGGCAAAACCGACATAGTTCCAGAACTTGTAACTACACACATACCATCACGCCTGTATTCCCCGAAGGGTTAGGCAGAGGTGTACCAATGTACACCCACAGATCGCCGGTATATTTAGGTCCCAAGTAATAGGAGGCGAACCTATTATCATTAACCGGGCACAAGTCCTAACTCCGAGCTGCTACTTTCATAAAAAACCCAATAACACTTTTTGCTCGACCTGGGAATCGAACCCAAGATCTCTAGCGTAGCAGTTGCGCTTACGACCACTAGGCTAACGAGGCAGTTTTAACTACATATTTTCAAATCATACTTACAGTTTATATCCCTCTGGTTTGGCAAGAGCGCAGTGAGCTGCAGTCAATACAACGCGTTTGCCTATAATAGAGCCGCTACACGCGAATCGCACGTTGCCCGAATCTTTATCTGAATCAGGCAAAAATAACAATATTGTTATATTATGCTCAATTAGTAGGTAGGTTTTTTAACGTAGGAATTTTAACGACTTCTAAGAGATTAACTTTTTTAGCCATGTTTGTGTTAGACCCTTGCCTCAACGACTTTTTTGTGGTGCTGCGGTCATCCTTGGTGAGATAGATAGATATAATTCATTACCTTATATAATAAAAGATTATGTTTAGGTGTTTCATTAAAAAATAGCACACAAATGTAGCCACAGGCAGTCACGCCAGGTATACATCGAGGTTCGAGGTTAAGACAATGATGTTCTTTTGTTATTATCCTATCAATTAGCCGGTGATGGTTCATAGTTTATAGGAAAACAACAATTCCGTCTGAGTGGAACAAAAAATCCTTAAGCGTTATTGCAAAAAATATTCTCATATTCCGTGTCAATATTTTGCTTCTTTGTGTATGAATGATGAGATTTGTTTTGGTTTACGGAAATTAAATTAAATATTTTTAAACAATCTGTCCGTATTCAGGCAATAATATTACGATTGCACACAATCACGCAATTTTTTTTTGTCTAAACCGAATAACTTGAAGTCAATTTTACCGGATCGTCGTTTTCTCCTAGTACCTATACAATCATCATAAATAGTGTCCATGGAATTTAGTTTCTTCTCCATAAGGTGGAAACCTACCGGTTGTTTAGAACGAACAATTAGCTTCAAACTGACCCGACTCCGAAACAATATAATAATTAATATTATAAAGAGGAAAATTTTTTTTGGCTTGTTTGTACCGAATAGGCTCCGAAACAGACTAGACAGAATTAAAAAAAAAATCACCAATAGTTACATTATTCCTGAGTATATAATCATAATATTATTTCCAACGATCCCAAAGAAAATAAGTTTTGTACTTACGCGTGAACCCAACTCGTGCAGTCCAAGGTTGGCTTCCTAGTCCATTGTACTCAACTCCTCGTACCATGCTCTGACCGCACTTGTCTTGTCCATCTTGGAAGACCTTCCCACAGTCACATGTTGGACAGCAGACGTAGTCCTCATCGCCCGCGTTACCGCATATCAACTGATTGAGCCGATGAAAATATCTGATGAAAAAAATTTACTAAATAGTACGTCTCTTAAAAATGCAGTTTGAGGTTTAGTTGTGTTGTAATAAAGCAGCCATTATAATTCTTAATTTGTCAATGACTGCTTTGTTAGTCTAGTGGTCGGAATCACAACAGCTGAACATGGGGTTTAGGGTTCGATACTCAGGTCGGACAAAATGTCACATGATACTTCAACATAACTGCCGGAATGCGGTTGTACTATGGGTACACCGCCATCTACTTTACTGGCCTGTGGACGGTGAGCAATGGGTAGCTCACCGTCCTTACGTTGCATAACGACAGGCCGTGTCGACGGCGCGTTCGTGTTCCACGCGCGCCTCAAAGAGATGTCAGCAAAAGGAAGGGGCCACTGAGGGCCGATGCCTGCCGGGGCTGCGGGTTGTTCGCAAGAGATACCGCGCCCCCGGAACGCAAAGGGCACAAGAAGGAACATGGGTGGGTTTTAGTCAGTAAAAGTCTGACACTCCCTCCCGCCCCGCCCAGGGCGGGAGAAGTTATTTGATGATTTCCCACCCACCAAAAAAAAAAAAAAAAAAAACCGCCATCTGTCAATATACCCGGAAAACACTTAGGTGCAATATTAGGTATGATGATGCTTACTTATCTGAAGAGAAACATGAGAAGTCCATTAGGTCTTCCAGGATTGGACACGAGCTGACTGGAACACATGTTGTATTTTGTGGACATGGACTCTGAAATAAAAACAGTAGGTAACTAGGTATACATTTTATTAATCACTATCTTTTGCCCGTGACTTTGTCACCTGAGTTTTATTTATTTTTCATTTTTTTGGGCTAGGAACCTTAGCTGACGTACGCCGAACAGCCCACCAAGGTTTGATCACAATTGAATCAATGGTTTAGGGACTCATAGGCGACAAACATAAACATTTTTTTACATCATATAGATGCGATTGTGTCTCGACTTGTATTGTCTACTTACAGTTTATAAGACACTTATGTGCTCATCATAATATGGGAATTAGGTCAATTTTTTAGTTATTATTTATTGCAAGACTGAATTACAATCATTGTTGCAATGTACCATTAATAAAGTTTGACTATGTGGTTCTTAGATAAATATCCACTTTGCGACACCGTTTTTCGTGAATGATGTTATTGTAAGATAGAAATCTATTTATTTTTATATAAAAGCATCAAAATCAATGCAATATCAATTCCTCACCCACGTGACACAAGCGAGGTAAAACCATCTTCGGTAAGCAACGTGAAGGAGGAAATAATTCCTAGGCAACAATTAAAGAGAGATAAATTACCAGGGAACGATCGCAAAAGCAGAAGATATACGAGCGAGTGTTTGATAAAAATAAAAAAAAATAAAACTTACTCTGATACTTAAAAGAGCTTCATCGGATTTGATTCCTCCCATTCCAACGCTTAGACCTATACCTAGAAACATTAAAAAAGGTTAAAAAGATTAAAAAATGTTATAAGTCTGCCCATCAAGAGAACTGTGTCGACAGTGTGCTCCATATAAAACATAGTTTAATGAAATTTTGGTCAATACCTAATACTCGACGAAACTTTATAGATAGGTTAAACTAGTGTAGTATAGTAGTAGTAAGGAAATAACTAGTATAATAATAGTTTTTTTTTTTTTTTTTGGTGGGTGGGAAATCATCAAATAACTTCTCCCGCCCAGGGCGGGACGGGAGGGAGTGTCAGACTTTTACTGACTAAAACCCACCCATGTTCCTTCTTGTGCCCTTTGCGTTCCGGGGGCGCGGTATCTCTTGCGAACAACCCGCAGCCCCGGCAGGCATCGGCCCTCAGTGGCCCCTTCCTTTTGCTGACATCTCTTTGAGGCGCGCGTGGAACACGAACGCGCCGTCGACACGGCCTGTCGTTATGCAACGTAAGGACGGTGAGCTACCCATTGCTCACCGTCCACAGGCCCGTATTTACGGTGGCCGGGAGTCGTCTCGCGGCTCCCGACGTCCGGAGCATCTACCGCGGCGGCTGGGACGGGAGAACCGCATAATAATAGTTAGGTTCGATTTCAGGTCGAGCAAAAACTGTAATTGGATTTTTCTATGAAATTCTCAGTAGCAGCTCGGAGTTAGAATTTGTGCCCACTAAATGGCGGTAGCTTCACCCCCTATTACATAGGACCTAAAAACGTACCGGCCAACTGTGAGTGTATATTGTTGCACCTCTGCCTAACCCTTCGGGAAATACAGGAGTGATGGTACGTGTTAAAGGAAATATCTTGGCATAGTTTTTTTACAATTTAATCAGCGGTAGTTAGTTATGTAGTTCATCAGTACGTAGATATAATTTTTAACCCCGACGCAAAAATGACAAGGTGTTATAAGTTTGACGTGGCTGTGTGTGTGTGTGTTTATGTCTGTGGCATCGTAGCTCCTGAACGCATGAACCGATTTTGATTTTGTTTCTTTTTGTTTTAAAGGTTAATTAGTCGGAACTGTTATTAGCTTTGTTTGATGGACATCGGTTCAGCGGTTTCAAAGTTATCCGCTCTTTTGTTAGCTGCGGTAGGGATTTCTATTTTTCTGTCGGGGGTTACACAACATTTTTAAAATTAGTTCTTTGATGTAAAACTACCTAAAAAGCCTAGATATAACTTAGTCTCTTTATTATATCTACAAATAATACCGATTTCAATAGCCGTCAAGAATATACTTATTTATTTTATTCGACCTGCAGCTATGATCTTGGTTAGGTAACAACCAGCGGCTTTGGCCATGTACCTACTGCCAATTATACTGTGGGCTAATTTTCGATTTCATTCATTCTTGCAACTGTAACACAAATACCCGAATACCCTATGTTTATCTATGTACCTATATTTTCCTTAATTGACATAAAAACCAACAGCATAATAATGCACTGGTAATACACCGTCATACATGGCCTTGATACAAATGATTTTATCATTTTACTGCGTGGCCTGATCGAGGCTGTCTATTGTGTCATCAGTCACCTGCAATTATTGGGTGCATCATTTGTTCAAATTACACGACATAGTCAAAGGGATATGGAAACAAACATATTATGTAACTAGCTTCTGCCAGCGACTCCGTCTCTGTGTTTTTTATCACCCGCGTTAAGTTACGTCTTTGGTTACTGCTCCTCACCCGTGTGTCGTAGCATGATTTTACAAAGCCTAAAGTCTTCCTCGATAAATGAACTATCCAACACAAAATGATATTTTCAATTCTAACCAGTAGTTTCTGAGATTTGCGCGTTCAACCAAACAAACAAACTCTTTAGCTTTAATATATAAATATAGAGTGTCAGCAGTGCTATTCTGTAAAGTTCTCCGTCATTGATATGAGCTTGAGGAGAGCTGTGTCCCTATAGTTTAAAGGAGTCTGCCCACTACACCGTACCATATATCATGACCGTACTAGAAACATGTCAGGAAAAAAATATTTTCTATACTAATACGGTATACGGTGTTATGGGCAGACTCTATAAGATTGATTACAGTTCATCTCACCAAAATTCACTGCGGGGGATTACTACAGAATGCTTACACCGACAGTTCCCGGTATCGATGGTATAATATGCCACCGATTATGTAAAAACATTACATATTCTTGAATGACTTTAGGTGGATGGAGTAGACCGTAGGTACACAGCTTTCTTTGATACGTACTTAGAAATTGACAATCCGAATATTTCGAAAGCGCAAATTGGTAATTTACAATGTCGAGATATTTATTAGTTACGCTGTTTTCCTAAACGAAAATTTAAGGAGATTTTATTTTTAAAGTTTTTCTGTACAGTGTATAATTATGATTTATATCTGCCTATTTTTATTTTTTAATTAGTATTGAGCTATCTTTATTTCAATTCTAGTAAATTATGTAAGTAGGTTATTACATTATGACGATGACCTTTTATTCAATCATGCTTAATTTTAGATTTTGTCAAATTAAAACCTACTTAAGCACCATTCAACTAGAGTGAAGTTTCAAACAATGATGTTTTTCTGTTATCAACACACGTTCAGTGCAATTAAAATTAGCATATAAATGAAGGGTTCAAACACAGAATATGAACTCTACAAAGTTTGTGTAGTAATTAAATATTAATTAAGATGACATCATGTATGTTGTTTAGACAATGGAAATTCAAGTTAACTGGATATATTTTTTGCAAACAGAGTTAAAATTTTGTCGAACGTCGACACAAAGCAACAAAAAAAAATTACTTACTTCCAAATTGTGCATTAGTCCATTGAAAAATACACAAAAACAGCACCAAAACACACACTTTGTTAGCCATTGTCATCATTTAAAAAATAATAAATAATCCAGGATTTTCACAAATCACCCACTCAATTTTCCTTTAATATTTTTAACGACGGCAGAAAAATGTTTTACGATGATGGGATGTCGGCATCGTCGGATGGATCACAACAACAATGATACGCTACAGAGCCTCCATTTCGACCGGCATGGTTCAGAGGTCGTAAATCTTCGGTAGCCGCAGTGGCTATTGTTACGGCTATAAACATTTTTATTCACACTCTTTGATGTAAACATGTATAGCCGCACGTAAAACCGATTGTTAGCGTGGCGATGCATGCCGTGGCGACGCGTCGTCATGCTACGAGTATATGATGGTATATTGTTTCACATCTGCCAAGCGTCCCGCCACAGTTCACAATGTTTTTTCGCAATATGATTTATTAAACTCTGGACCTGTGGAACTTTGTACTATGTAGAATTTTTTCCTAAGTATTGAGGCGAACATAACAAAAAAAAAACAAATTGGTCTCCAATCCATTTTCGAGTTTTTACGAGGCATATGGCAAGTGATTTTTATTGTACATTTAAATAGTAGGTTATTGATATCTTGTGACTTACGTTCTCTTGAATAAATTGATTGGTCTTGAATCGAGGTGTTTTGGACGCAGCACAGTTATCTGTAATGCAGACAATCATCTTATATTAAAAAACCAATAACCACATAAAACATCTGACAAGCCTCCAGAAATCTTATGAAGAATTAAATAATTCTCAAGGTACAGACTTAGCTATCGGTTAACATTGGCAGCTTTAGAAAAGTGGACCAATCAACAGATCGTTTTATCGTTAGTGTACCTAAATCTAGAGCTGTAGTCAAAGGCGCTGTCCGAACGTAGGGCACCGTAAAACGGTCAGGTTTTTGTCGAACAATTAGGCGTATTAGTAAATTTTACAAGCCAGAATAAAAATTTAGTGTATTGTCAAGGGTTCAAAGAAAATACTAATCCAAAAATATTTAATGAAAATAAAATAGTAGATATCATGATAAAAAATAAATCGACACCTAAAAATAGTTGACGACCAATGGCGATAACGTGATTCACCGCTACAAATGTTTGCTTCATGGGGCCTAACACAAATGTGTGGTGTTAACGTAACGTAAATACGGTCGATTTTCTAATTAGAAATTTTCACTTCGCGTAAATATTTATTTAATACACATACAGTTCGCCGGTATTTTTAGGTCCCAGGTAATAGGGGACGAGCCTATTACCATTAACCGGGCACAAATCCTAATTCCGAGCTGCTACTGATAATATTAGTCGTAATCCCAATTCCAAAATCGAATTGAATCGAACACTTTTATGTGAGCGTGCTCGTACGAGGCCTACACATTGTAGCACATATATATTTTTTACACATTTGCACATTATATTGTACACCTCAATATGAAATTCACGTTCACACACAATAATAAGGAGAAACTAGTTAGCCTTTGGCCATTAATCAACAGAATGACCATTGAAATGAATGTAGACTAATTTGTGGTTTGGTGACCACCAGTGACAGGTAGGTACCTACACGTTATTTTGACCAAAATCCTGTTATTCATCCCGCAATTTGTTGTATTGTAGTATTAGCATTGTATAGAAAAAGATAAGAGAAATCTATATATAAGTGCTAGTGAGTTTAAATAGAAATGTATGTTACTTAATTTCGATAGTGCAAGTGCTCCAGTGAATGACCACACACACCCCAATGAATGAGCAAATCGGAGCTTTTTCCAAAAAATAAGAAATTAAGATACTTCTAACTTATGCAGGTCGTTTTTTCGTAATTGCAGCCTTTTTTTCTATTATAATAACAACACCCATGTATGTTTAATCCCCGACACAAAAACGACGGGGTGTTATAAATTTGACGTGTCTGTGTGTGTGTGTCTGTCTGTGGCATCGTATCTCCCGAACGCATGAACCGATTTTGATTTTGTTTTTTATGTTTGAAAGGTTAATTAGTCGGGAATATTCTTAGCGTTGTTTGATGGAAATCAGTTTCAAAGTTATCAGCTCTTTTGTTAGCTATGGTAGGGATTTTTTTTTCTTCTGTCGGGGGTTACTTAAAATTTTTATTTTTTTACAGTGTTCGTTTTAAAATGACGAGCGTTTAAAGTTGACAGTTTTGGTGTAATTTTTATTTATTCGGGCAAGAAATTAGGACTCGGGTAAGACGCATTTTTTTTGATAAATCATTGTAGCCGTAATTGAAGTATGTACAGTAAGTTATTTATTAATTCGAATAATGGATAGTTATAATACATAAACATACCATCACGCCTGTATTCCCCGAAGGGTTAGACAGAACTGTACCAATGTACACCCACAGTTCGCCGGTATGTTTAGTATGGATAGTTATAATATATGCATCAAATCAATTTCATTGCGATTTTAGCCAGTTTTAATTAAGTTATTTGGTGTCCCAGCATTGGTATTAAAAAACCCGGCGAATAAACGACCGTTCATTCGAACTTCGGGCTATTACTGAGGAATTCGTAATGGAAAACCCCAATAACAATTTTTTCCCGACCTGGGAATCGAATCCAGGACCACACGGTCAACAGTCGTGCTTACCACAACGAGACCAAAAGGGTTGTTACCAAAAAAAAAAAAGATTTAAACCTCCTAACCATGTTAGGAGATGACCAATACCAAATGACAGCACGCGTGGATCAGCACCATTTAGCTCAACAATTTTGAAGGCAATTGAATCAAAACCGCACCACCATCATCGAGAATTTGAACTGACAGTATATTTACGATCTATTTTAAAACTTCAACGATCAAAATCTACAAAGGTATGGTCGTAGAATGCTGTTCGCGAGACTCGGTGCGAACGAAGCGTGTCCGTGTAATCTTTGCAAAATCAGTTTTTATTGTAATACGTTTTTGTGGGGTCTGGTGTCGTTCACATCATTGGCTTACGGACACTGGACTCTTAACAATGTCTTCTTTCTCAGAAATAGACCCGTTTATAACTGGACCTGTTACTGTTGCTAATTGAACATAGTGTTAAATGTTAGAAACGTCGTGTTTTGCAGAATTTTAGGTAAGTTTTTTTTTTTTAATAGACGTCCTTATGGCCCAGTTCTTAAGAAGCCTGCCTCTAATGCATGAGGTTGTAGGTTTGACACCGAGCTCTAATGTGACTTTTTACATTCATATTTACCTACTTTATATGTTTATCTTGGGCGTCTTACATATATGAAGATGACTGTAATGTGAGAATAACTGGACTGAAAAATGTAAGTCTGAAATCGCCAATCCGCCTTGAACGAGGGTAGTAGCCAATGAAGAATGCTTATGCTTTCTCTGTACGACAAGAGGCATTCGATCAGCAGTGGGACAGCTACAGATAAGCTGGTATTATTATCAATAATATTATTTCACTTCTTATATTCTTCTTTTAAACTTGGAAATTTTGGGTATACAAATTTTTCCCTACCTACCTTTTAACCTACTTATCCAACAATCTAGCATAAATCTACTGATAGATGGCTAATTAAACATAAATTTACGTACAGATATCTTCGGACCAATCATACATTTTTTTTTAAATAACTTCTCATGATCATAACGAGACCATACGAGATTACAATACATAGCTAACAGCTAGTTGTCCAGTCCTACTTGCCCAGTTGTATTCGCCAACATCCGCAGGTCGTAGCCCGCTCGTTCCCACCATGACATCAACATTGTTTAAAGCATGTATAAAATTACTTCCTAATCTGATAATGGAACAATTTCATACAATTAACCGGCGCGGATTTTGGAAATGACGGCACCATTGTTGGCCGGCCTTTGATTTATGACACGAGGCTGTTTACCGTATAATTAGGATATTTTTTGATGATGTCTACAATACTGAGGGTGCAATAGAAACTATCGATACATTTATGCGATACCAAAATCAATCAATGAACAAAAACTCCATAGAAATTAAATGCTGAACTATTTGAAGTCTATACAGAGCCCCAAAAAGAAATAAAAGTAAAAGAATGATTGTCAAGTTTGAATCAATGTCACAGTAAATCTTAAATGAAAAAAATGGAATAAACTAAAGCAATAATTTTTACAAGAACTTGGACCAAACATACCGAATGTTCGTATACCTAAATTCAAATTATTTCAAGTCTATAAAAGCATCAAACTAGTGAACCATTTTTCAGATGACTACTTAACAGCACAGAATTTTGCCAAAAATGACAGACACACGTGATTACCAACACCATCCCTCCAGCGTCTTTTCAGCAGACGCCATAAAATTAGCAAGTAGCACCTCTGACCAAAATGTTTATTTCACCTATGTGTGTCTTGTCAATGGCATCAAACCAGGCGGGAACCTAAGCCCCGAATATGGTAATAGGATTGATGTTTCAGCAGCTCTTAGTGAAAATGTAAGCATTTTATTACTGAGTTGTACAAAAAGTTTAAAAACGGAGTTAATTTAAACGTTTTTTTACATAATCGTAGGAGTTTGTCGACGACCGTCCCATACAAGTAGAAAGATCTAAAGCACTTCACGAACTTGCTGAATCATACAGGAAAGCCGAACTAGATGAAAGAACCGGTGAACAGTCAACCATTCCATCCACCCGATATGTTAGCAAGTTTCTCTATTGTTTTTGTGCAATATTTGCTTTGATTGTTAACATTATTACATTGAAAGTGACTTTGTACTAGCCAACAACTGCTTCGAGTGAAGATAGAAACTTAAAAGAGAATGATGAAAGTAATTTCCTTCCCTGCGCCAACCCAAATGTTTTAGAACTAACCAAAATGAAGTGGTTAACTGAGGATCTACGTGATGGCCCTGACTCTAGGTATGTATCTAAAAAAAACATAAATCTCACACGCGGCTTCTGTCATCATTATACACTGACTGGTGTCGTTCCAGAAAAGTGAACGCATTAACAGGTGCAAAACTAAAATATTTGCATAGAAGATCTAAATAAATCCAACCCGGAGATGAAAAATAGGTAAAATTACCACTGGAAAACACATGATTGTGAACTAAGCTGGTCAGTATACTGTTACCATTAAGCATTTTACCAACATTAACACTATTTCCAGTTCAGCGTCGGTATCACCTTACACATCAAGCTCTAACTGTAGTGAAGCTTCCGAATGTGAGCTCAAAGGAAAGAAGGTGTTGGAAGACAAATACTTGTCGACTATACTGCGGCTGGACAGAGAACATAACATGTTTGGTTTGTCGAACATAGCCATAGTTGGAGCCAATCCATCTAAAGTTAAACGTAAGGATGATGAAAAGGCTGTGTTTCATCAAACAGCTATCGTACAAATATGTTGTAGCCAGTACTGCTGCAAACATAGGGTTGGTGCCAACATTAAATTGTAACAAATGAGTTTAACGAAATATTTTGTAACTAAAAGATGTGTTTTTCTGTTTTAGAGTAACACTGATTTGCCAGCATCTTTAAAGGTATGATTTTCAATATTGTACATATACATTTTCGGAATATTATATTGAAATAACACACATTAGTTTTCAATAATGTATGTTTATTTCAGTGTGGTGGCTGTCGCGGTTGCTGTGATCCATATTGCTACACGTGTGGGGGGGGCGCATGCGACAGACCTAACTGCTGTGTAACTAATTCATTTATATTAATTGTTCGTTTATTTTTCCTTTTGGGTCAAAATTTTTACTACTTTTTTTAATTTCAGGGTCGGCCGTGTACTCGTGTTGTAAGTAATCATTGTTTAATTTGTAGTTTATCATTGAGCTTATTAGGTAACACCTCAAACTTCAATTCTCCTACTTTTCTTTCCAGAGTTCCATATGTTCAAGAGGAAAGTGTACTTATT
This sequence comes from Caradrina kadenii, assembly GCA_947462355.1. Lineage (NCBI taxonomy): Eukaryota > Metazoa > Arthropoda > Insecta > Lepidoptera > Noctuidae > Caradrina > Caradrina kadenii. The sequence continues at coordinate 5,354,821 of OX381684.1, read as the reverse complement.
GCAAGGTCAGCAACATAATTATGAGAGCGAACACATTAAAAGGTACTTATAATTTAAAAAGAATACACATATTTATTGTTTTTTTTTTGTGATTTATCCGCAGTTTACTTCATGTCCACCTTATAAATGCGCGGTGGATTGCAATAAATGCTTTGGCTTACAGGTTTGAACGATAAGTATAAATAATTACGTAAGTTTTTACGTCATGATAGATATACTATATTAAAATTAAGATTAATATTTCAGATTAAATTAAATCGCAAACCAATATACGAAGAACCAAAAGTCGAACTAACTCCGCATTCTAGCTGCATAATGGATAAAGTTAGTCTTTATATTATTATCGTCGGTCAACGGAAGCTTTATGAATTGTAACTATAGATATATATACCAACACGCCTGTATTCCCCGAAGGAATTAGGCAGAGATGTACGAATGTACACCCATAGTTTGCCGGTATGTTTAAGTCCCATGTAATAAGGGGCGAGCCTATTGCCATTAACCGAGCACAAATCCTGACTCCGAGCTGCTAGTGAGAATTCCATAGAAATATCCAATAATACTTGCTCGACCTGGGAATCGAACCCAAGACCTCTAGCGTAGCAGTCGCGCTTAAGACCACTACGCTACAGAGGCAGTTTTTAACTATAGAGTAACTCATATTAACCACTGTTTGGGAAAACTTTGCACTTCTTACTAACAGAACCACCTACCTACTTTTTTTATCTTATTTGAGGGCATTTGTCTTCATGGACATAAGTTACCTTAACTTAAATTGAACTACAATAGTTATACTAACTGATAATATCAAAAAGGGATACTACCCACTTTAGAAAGTAAGTGAATGTACCCTGTTATTAAACTTGGAACTTAAACCGCAGTGGTAAGCTATAACATAGAGATGACTCTCGGGTAAAACCAGCTCATTGTATGAATGATTATTCTTCGTCTTCTAGCCAGTGGTAGCACGAACCTGCACACACCAGCCTGAATGCTTCCCGCCCCATCCTGGGTTCCCTTACCTGTTGCCATGCTACTGGCCTTCTCGACCATCAGCCCCTTGTTCATCACCAACCCGATGCTTCCACATTCCGCCATGTCTACCAGCCAATAAACCTGGGAGAGGTCCTAAACCTGAACAATATGTTTGCAAAAAGGCAAGTCTTAACAAAAATAATATCTAGTACCTAGTACCTGCAGATTAAACTGATCTGATCATCAGCTGGTGAAGATCGCAGGCAGGAAGATAATATTAAACTTGTTGTAACAATATTTGGTGGAGTGTGTCTAATAGTGTCATTCGATGACATGACGTATAGGTGCGTGGCAAATAGCTGGAACAAAATAAGTGTCATTCAAGGACCGAATTTGAGACGCAAGCATGCATTTTGATACAATCCGGGCGGTAAGAGGGCTGCGCCATGATTGTCCAAGAAGACAGCGGGCTATTATAATAAGTCTAGTTGACTAGGTTATGCTAAACGAACGCTTAGTACCAGCTTACGCGGCTCTCGTGAACACTTTAAAATCTCTAATAATTGACCCTTACGGTGCCGGTTTATTAGCCTAACTTTGATAAGACTTGTGATTACAATAGTTTTAGGGCGACTTAAAGAGGTTTAGAGACATTAGCAAATGAATCTCTTGTTTCAGAAATGTGTCAACGCGGAAAATAAATCAGTATGCCAGAATGAGACATGCCCTGGGGTAAGTGAAGAAGAAATCGTTACTAAAATTATTATATTAGTACCTCTACCATGAGATGTCATCGAATGGTTTTATAATAGTTTTTATAGGTACATTAATTCAATAATTATAGTGACGGTGAAGATTATGTACCTAAAACCACTATTATAGGTACGTACTAAATGCTACAAATTAAGCAATGAGAACTAAATTAAGATATAAATGGTGTTCACGTATTTACAATATTGTAACCGTAGACGACCACTCGTAACGTTTCATAGGTCAATAAATCAATGTGTAAGCATATAAATATATACACCTTACATATTTTACCTAACAACGGCAACGTAGGTACGCATTGGGACATGGCATAGTAAGCAGAGAGTTCTATTTTATTTTTCAGCTTATTCCCGCTATGAAAAAGGTTATAGAAAGCAAATTTGGTGCTATTAAGGCAACACCACCTCCCAGTGGTGGCAGTAAAAAAATTCCTAGGGAACCCAAACCTTTGTAAAACTGATATTAAAGGTCCTAAACCTGCCGAAATATAATGGTTTTACCATTACCCTCACAACGTAGTCATAGCTGCTGCAACTGCCCTTGCGTAAGTACTTCAACATGTTTACACTTAAATACTTATAAACGTACGTTAAATCGTTTTAATCTTCCAAAATTTGATTCATCATCATCAGCCTGCAACCTGCTTGACATAGGCCTCTCCAATACGGGGCCGCGGGTTGTTTGTAAGAGATACCGCGCCCTCGGAACACAAAGGGCACAAGAAGGAACATGAGTGGGTTTTAGGCAGTAAAAGTCTGACACTCCCTCCCGCCCCACTCAGGGCGGGGGAAGTCATTTGATGATCTCTCATCCTGAAAAAAAGGCCTTTCCAATAGCATACCACTTAGCTCGATTCACGAAAACTCTTCCAGTTGCTACTAGCTACCTTGCGAAGATCGTCGCTCCACCGAGTCCGAGGGCGTCCCACTTAACGCTTGCCAATTCGCTGTCTCCACTCCAAAACACGTGAACCCCAAAGGCTTCTACGACTAATATGCCAATAATAAATTTAAATAAATGTAAAATTATTCATGCCAGAACATTATTACTATTGCAGGATGCTAATAACACCCAAATTGCAGAAGAAATTGAAACTAAAGTTCTTGTAAAAGAAAAGAAGAAAAAAAACGTGAGTGCCTTTCTGTCTAGTCCGGGAGCCGTAATGTATAAGTAGGAGAGAGACGGAGTTTTATATCTCCCTTTCGCACTATAGCCTAGATAACTTAGGGCTTTTTGAATGAATGCGTTTGGTGCCAGATAACTGTAGCTTTGGAGCAGTTGGACACGGCACGGCACGACAAACGTCAAGTGGCAATTGTATGAAAGAAGTCTGTGTGTGCAATCCTAACACCGCAGAAATTTAATGAGCCCTTAGCGATCAGGTTATTCAGGCCACAACAAAAAGGATAGGCTAAGGGCTCATTAACTATCCTATGTGTTGTGTTCTGAATAACCTGATCGCTAAGGGCTTTTGGCTTGAGCAATTACTTATCTAAATACCGAAGTCAGCCCACAAGACAGATCAGGTTCCTATTACCAGCAGATTTGACTCTGTAACAGGCTTTGGCTGCCAGATAGTTGGCGCTGCATCCAATTTCGGCTATAGCGAGACGAATCCGAGCGGGGTACACACTGATTAAATAAATTATGGATATTTATTTATTACTAGCTGTTGCCCGCGACCTAATTCGCGTTCACTATTTTATTGGTTAAAATTTTATTTTCGCATACCCCTCTTTTATTTTTAATTAAAGTAAATAAAAAATAGCCTAAGTTACTTCTTATAACATCAGCTATCAGCAAGTGAAAGTCCCGTCAAAATCGGTCCAGCCGTTTCAGAGATTAGCCGGAACAAACACACAGACAAACTTATATTTTAAAAATTGTTTTTTTATGTTAGTACCGTATATACTTTCATATGCATTTAGTGAAATTTGAAATTGCAAACAGACCCTTCAATTTTATTTATTTGTATAGACTATACTGCCTTGTTAGCCTAGTGGTCTTGGGTTCGATTCCCAGGTCGAGAAAAAGGATTATTGGGTTTTTCTATAAATTCTCAGTAGCAGTTCGGAGTTACGATTTGTGCCCGGTTAATGGCAATAGGCTCGCCCCCTATTAAATGGGACCTTAACATACCAGCGAACTGTGAGTGTACATTGATAAACATCTGCCTAACCCTTCGGGAAATACAGGCGTCACGGTATGATGGTATGTATATATAAACCTATCTACCTACTTCGCACGGCACCCGCAACTCTGATTAAATCAATCTCACTTAGATGCTCACACCCGTTAACCTAATCTTTTCACGTTTTGGTACAATGTACCCGGTAAACACAGACTACACCTGTTATGTGAGCTCATCGGTGGAAGAGAACTCTTGAGAAAACCACTATCGCGAGGTTTCGGCGTCTACTGACATCACCAACCTCTGTCTTCAACTGTAGGCCTGGCCTGAGTTAAATTTTTTGGAGAAAATCTATGCCGCCTAGCGTTAATTTGCGAGACAGGCTCAATTTTCAACGAGATGGTAGCGGCCGGCAGTGTAGTGTGGAGCAGATCTTCATCATTCTTTATCATCCGACTAAGGCGTCGGTAGCAGTCTATAGGCGACTCCGGATCCTTCTACCATCTATCAACTAGACGCTGCCGGTCACTGCAATCTTCTTTTCGAATCGATATTGTAAATCCTTTTTTATTAATATTTTATAGTAACTAGCATCAGTGGCTTTTTTACTTATCCTTTAAGGTACAGATTTAGGAACACCTTGGACACTGCCATATCGATGTATATATAGCCTTAAGTTTCTCGAACAGAAGAATAATATGCTTAATTGTAAAGAGCACTGTTAGCTACTGCTCCATCCGTGCGCTTATCTATCATAAATTCTAATTCAGCGTCCTTTTAACATTGCGTTGATTTTCTTTCGAGAAACCGGGGCGGGTGATCACGATGGCTTCCCATAAATGCCTAATAATGCATTATTTCAAATTAAATTGTGATATTTCAGAAGCATACTTCTTCGTGCGAATGTTCGCAACTTAAATGCACAAGTTGCTTTGTGTTTAAACCGGAGAAAAGATGAGCAACTCACAACTAGTCGTCTGGGATGATGAGAAGGTAGCTTACGATATCTCGATCACTTTGTATCAGACTATCATAACACTAAGATTTTTTTTTTCTTTGCAGCAGTCATGAACGCAAAAGAACGTAAAAGGAAGAAATCAATGACTTAACACATATTTTAAATATTAAAGAAACCGAGTGTGATAATGCGTTAATATTACTTTTAAATTGCAGTCACGTGCATGCTAATAATGACTGCACGCTGACAACATGCAAAGCTGCAGCCGTCATTTTTGGAACCAACTGAAGTGCGCAGTAGGGCGATAGTTTTAATGCAGTTTCGATGACCAAATGTGTATTCAAAACCAAGTAAACATTCACTAATGCAATAAATAAATGAAAAGTCGTTACTTAATATGTTTTATTTAACGGAGTACCTACGCAGTCTAGACTGAACCTAGGTTCTAGACACAACCAATCCTTCTTCACAGTGTTTGTGAGGTGGCAATTCGTGGTAGATTTGGTCAACGACTGTACAAGGGGGTGTTCCTTGGGCAACGTGGCAATAGTCACTGCAGTACATGAACGGTGCTATGTTTGTTTGGTAGGGATTTGGAGGGAAAGGTGCAAGATCAAATAACTCTCCGTGATCCCAGGATGCGAGAGACGATGTCCCAAACGGTATTTTATACTTCAGTTTGTATTCCGTGATGAATGCTCTGTGCAAAAAAAAAATGGGAAGTAACTTAGTAAGGTGGATGGAGTGGTGAACTGGATGAGGGCTCGGATAAGATGTGAAAGCGTAACGCATGAAGTAAAGCTAAATCAAGATCAAGTCCGTAGGTAACCACCGGTGATACTTACACTGAGGGATACCAAAAAAATTGTGCAATGTTATCCCGGTTTGTCACGAATATCTGGTTACATCGTAATCTACGGAAATTAAGCAGTGGGTGACGGTGTGTGGCTTTACTTTTCTTATAAAGTATAGCTTCTGCCTGTGACTTCGCCTGCGTGTAACTCAAATTTGCCATAGAACATAGTCTACGGTACTCGGCAAAGTGTAGTATTTATATCAGATTTTTTGTAAACGTATCAATCATTGCAGACATTACCTCTTACAAACAAAAAAAAAACAAATGTCTACCTCTTTATGATATTAGTATAGAAGTAGGCGCGTAGTCATAGCCCACAACGTAAAATGGTAGTGGCAGTAATGTTACTCGTTCATCTTTTGTTTATTATGAAGACCGTGAAATTTAAAAGTTTCCAGCAACACGTTTCCCGCAACGTATTGCTGAAACAATGTCGCACTACCTTGTTTCCCAATGAATACGCGGCTTATTAGGGTACCGTTTTCATTCTTTGGATGTGGAACTATAAAGATAGAGACAAAAACAAAAACTTGGCTCCTTACCCCTTTAAGTTTTTGACAGGATTGTGGCAAGCAGCTACCTCCTTATATTCTTTCTTGACATGGATCCTATCATAAACACCTCTGCGAATTGTTCCTGTCAAAGGCATCCATATTTCCTTCTGCTTTGGTCCAAAGCCTTTCACCTACGTCGAAATGATTTTTGATTAAAGTATTATGGAAGGCGCAGTGTGGGAAGGCCCCCTACGAGGTGGACCGACGACCTAGTTTATCAGGACCTTTAGATCGCAGGATATCGTTGGATGCGACTAGCACAGGACTGGTCATTGTGGATGTTTAGAGGCCTATGTAAAGCAGTGGACATCGTTCGGTTGATATACTGATGATTATGATTAGATAAAAAATTGGGACACGTTGGGACGGATTCGTGAAAAATATTTTTTGCCAAAGCATAGAGTACTAAGTCTAATTTACAATAACAGTAGCTTTATTGATAAAACTGACCTAGAAGTTTAGATCGCCTTTGGATGAGGCAACAGTCAGGTGACAGACAAGCAATATGTTCAAGTAGTTTTCATTGTTCAATTAATAAGGAACCAAAGGTTCACAGAAATAGAGTTTAAAATTGCGTAATTACGTGCAAAATAACAAATGCTGCGCCATATTATATATTACATATAAATTTAAACCACATCCGTAATGTATCTTATTTCGTTACAATTTAATAAGTAATCTACTCGAGTCGAGCTGATCTGTTACTGGCATCAATAAATTTATAACAAAAAATAAGTTTGAAATACAAAAAGCTTTGAGCTGTCCTCCTACCCGTGGTGTCTTGGATTCCGAGTATAAGGTGATATGATCTTTAGCTCCTATGCCGTACTGCTCATCAGGAGTAAAAGGCTTGTGATAAACTCTGTAGGTAGACAGATAAGGGTCCATCAGTTTTCTGAATCCATGCATATTGTCATATATCGCTGGTGCTTCATTCCTTCCAGATGCTACAACCTTTAACAATATCATCAGTTTCATAAATATGTGACAATATTAAGAACTGACTTCTGCCCACGAGTTTTATTTCACACGCGTTAGGTTCCGCCTTTGGTTACTGCTCCGATCCCGTGGGCGTAGCGTTACATAGTTTATCCTCACAAATCTCGTTATTATATACCTATACAAAAATAATTTTAAAGGAAGGTAGCTTAATAAAATTACTCTTCTTTTTAACCCCCGACGCAATAACGACAGACGACACACACGACGACACACACACACACACATAAACAATAAGTTTGACGTGTCTGTCTGTGTGTGTGTGTCTGTCAGTGGCATCGTAGCTCACGAACGCATGAACCGATTTTGATTTTGTTTTTTGAATTTGAAAGGTGAATTGTGTTAAATGGAATTCGGTCCAGCGGTTTCAAAGTTAACAGCTCTTTTGTTAGCTACGGTAGGGTTGTTTTCTTCTGTCAGGGGTTACCTACTTAAAATTTTTAACTTTTTGTTTTTATTTATGAACACTAGGATATAGATTTAAACGTCAAAATAATAATCAGTCAAAGAGTTTTTATGCTGATTTAAAAGTGACGTATTGGCTATCACTTATGGAAGTTATGGACCGTAGCATGTAGATCATACAAAACTTACATCAAAAATATATTCAGGGTCCGGAGCTTTAACTTCAATGTCCGGCGGGGCCAATGGTGATTTTTTTAAGCCTCTGAAATTATCTTTCATTTCTGATAACATTTTAGGCTGTTGGATGCAGACTCCTTGTAACTGAAAAACAGAATTATGGTAATTTTTTATTTCATTCACATAGATGGAACTATAAACTATTGAATTCATTTGAAAACGAATTTTAAATATGTTTTGAGTAATCGATGTCACAAAATTGTTTTTGCAATTAAGCCTCTTTATGTCCAACCACCGAACCTATTTCTAGCACAAAGCAACGTTACTGTGTTCAGGTTTGAAGGGTATAAGAGCAGGCTCATGAGACATTTCAGCTTTACCTCTGAGATGTCAACGTATATGCGACGCCTGTGGTACTCACTTACCAGGTGGGCCGTTGCGCCCTATGTCGGCTTCTTTGCACTGCAGTGACATAAGAAAATTACGATATACATATAAATAACTTTACTGAATGGCTGTATTTGAACTTAGTTCTGCCAAAGCGAGCCAACCTTTCAATTATTAAATGAATCACATAAAACTGATTCAATATGCCAAATGAGTTACATTAATATCCCGAAACAGTATAATATACATCCCAAATCATTTCAACTATGTAATTCGAAAAATGAGGAAATGTGTTGAAGTACAATCGTTATTTTTGGTAGACTTAACCCAGTCTTTCATAACATTAGCTATACTATAAGGCTCTCGAGTGGCGACCACGCACCGGGAGGCGTAGTAGTGGGAGGTTCCCCACAAGGTGGACCGACGACCTACTAAAGGTCGCGAAAAATCGCTGAATGCAGGCAGCCCAGGACCGGTCATTGTGGCTATGTCTAGGGGAAGACTATATCCAGCAGTGGACGTCATTCGATTGATATGATGTTGAGCTAAAATCGATAAGCTCTTCTTACCAATACTAAAAAAGCGAGATGTAAGAGGAAACTCACCCGTTTTTCGACTCCAGTCATGAAACTAACTCGCCGACAGTTGATGGAACAATCTGCGCGCTCCATAGCTTTGTTAGGGTTAGGCTTCACACAGTATTCACCCGTAGTGGTTTTGTATGACTCTTTTTCAACCACCATATCACGCCCTGTAACTCGTTCTGGTAGGGGTTCGTCTATTTTCTGAAGATAGATAGGTAAATTGCGTTATCAAAGCATTGCACTAACTTGTCAGTTCTTCCCCTTCTAGTATCTGTCCTACCTCATACCACTTACTGCAAAATGTTATTATTTTCTTGTTAAGACATTCTCATGATTCCCCTATGTTTAAATACGGAATAATATTATACAGTAGACACCTATGTTAAGATAAAAGAGGAACGTACTTTATGGGAGTGTGCAGTAGTACTCAAAAAAATGTACACTTACTGCTTACTCGAAAATACAATTTTAGTTCGTTTAAATTTTAGTTGTGTCAGTTTTTCGGTTTTGCTCCGCATCAGCAATGTTTGCTGAGGCCAGAACTGATGATTTCCACGTCATTATTTGAAAAAATGGTACGTGTCATCCGCGCAAAGGCCGCAGCAGCTCGAACGAGACCCCGAGCGGTGAGGCTCGCCTTTTTGCGGAGGTGGCTGCAGCCTCATACCAGGGAATGCATATGCTCATTAGGTACTTTGACTCGTGTAGTTATTTCTTTATAATGCGTTCTTATTATGTTAAGTAGACAAAATATTACAGAACAGTTTTTTTTTCATAATTATCAGAGATCGGCCAATTGTAAAAGTTGTATTGTGTCCCCCTCCTCCTTATAAACTGTAAGATGTAACTAAAAACATACTATTAAGGTGTAAGATAAGCCTTTTTTTAAATTTGACGGCTCTGTTGGCGCAGTGGCTGAGCGATTGGCTGCTGCGCTGCGTATCAGGGGTCGATTCCCGCACGGAACAAATATTTGTAAGGCCTTAAGATAGTTGTTCCGGGTCTGGCTGTTTGTCTATGTGAGTTTAATATGTTTGTAAATGCACCCACGACACAGGAAAAAATCCTAGAGCAGGGCAACGTTTTTTTTTTTAAATGTGTAAAGGAAAATATTAAGTTCGACAACATCTGACTTACACAATCCATAGCATGAGGTATAGGAGGTATAAACCGATTGGCGATGCTTGTACTTGAGCGAGTCTCAAAGCTGGACAGCCTGAGAGGAATGTTGTATTGCACATTGCCCCAAGTATTGACATTCTGGATCAAGAGGTCGTTTAAAACGAGCGGCTTGCTGCAGCCCTTAGGTTGCGTCATGATGAAAAAATTATCACAATAAAATGTTTAACAGAAATATTTAAATATAAAATAAACTGGTAGATAATGTCGTGACAAGTGTGTGTACAATGTCAACGCAATGTCAACGATATTAGTCGTTGACATTGCGTTGACATCGATTTTTTTTTCTTGTAATAGTTAGTAAAAGAGATCTTATAACAATTAAAATAAATCATTACCTGCTTAGCCTTTTCCCAACTAAGTAGGGTTCGGATTCTAATCTAACCAAATGCAGCTGAATATCAGTGTTTTACATGCAGCAACTGCCTATCTGATCTCCACAACCCAGTTACTGGGCAAAACGATACCTCTTGGTTAGACTGGTTGTCAGACTTCCTGGCTTCTGACTATCCGTAACGACTGCCAAAAATCTACGAATGACAGCCGGGGCCAGCGGCTTTACGTGGTTTTCGAGACACGGGGGTGTCACACCACCAACTTCCAAAAGCAGAAATCTTATAACTTAAATAAAACACTTCTCCATTTCAAAAATAATTTATTTATAAACTGATTGTTTAACATGAAAACGTTTACACCAACATATGAGCCAAATCCCTTTTCTTTTTAATAAGGGGATTATTAGTTAGGTCATCTGGAAACTGTGCAGTCTGGTTCGCTTGCATGTACATAGGCAGTAGTAGGTCGTGGCGGGATAGCCAGTCAATCACGAAGTCGATCACTGCCTCTATGTGTGGAGACTTCTCGAAATTCGCTTGTATGTCCAGTTTTGTATCCATTGTGAACGTCTGAAACATTAATATATCCCAAAATATAATACGGGTATAGACACCACCAATCAATTGCGTATTTGACACAACCAATAATTCCAAGACACAACTACTTAATTAAAATAATTTTTATTTTAGCCCTAAAAATCCGATTAATGTTCAATTAAGTAATAGCGAAATAAGATTTACAGTTGCTTTAAAATCAATAAATAGTTAGTCAATTAAGTTGGCAAAAATGTGACGTCACAGTTTACTTTTGCCATAGAGAATCTACAGGGGAATCGCGTTTTGACAGTTTATAAACAGTATGTCACTTGATTGGTGGTGTCTTATAACCAATTGACATACTTAATTAGAGCTGTCAAAACGCGACTTCCTTACATTTTTTTTAAGGCAACAGGGTACTGTGACGTCCGTTTGCGAACTCAATTGAAAACCAATTTCTTAATTTCAAAGTAACTAAAAACTAAATTTACAGTTAACTGAAATGAAACACTGTAATGTGTCCTTGAAATCCCATTTCAAGGACACATTATAATGTTTATTTTCAAGAAGTTATCTTTAAATGGAGTCTACTACTTAATTTTCTATCATTAAAAATACAGCAGTCCCTTTGGTTTATTTTTATCCTATGGAAACAGAACATTCAGTAATTATGTTGTGTTTGGCAAAATAGTGTTTGCTCCTTGAAAAAGTATTAAAGCAAACACGGGGCACAGACGCATTGGCAACAAAAAAACAAGGCTTTTGCAAGGTAGTTGATGAAATATGCAGTTATGACAGACATATAGGCAAAGCCGCTTGAAATCCGTTGCGCAGTTTAAAAAACGTAAGCGTACAGATGGCGGGAAGCGACTTTAATTTATACTAGCGAACTGCCTGCGACTTTGACCGCGTGGCTTATTTCACCCGCGTTAAGTGACATCTTTGGTTACTGCTCCGCTCCCGTGACTCGTAGCGTATTGTTATAAAGCCTATGTTACTTAGGAATAATGACAATCTATTGGAGAAATTAGTGAAAATCGATTCAGTAGTTTCGGAGCCTATTCATTATAAACAAACAAACAAATCTTTCCTCTTTATAATATTAGGATGGAGGTATAGATTATGTAGAGATATCGTAATAGCCCAGTGGTTAAAGCGCCTGCCTCTCATGCACGAAGTTATGGGTTTGCAACCGGGCAACGGGCAAGTAGTAATGTGACTTTTTTCTATTTCATATGCACTTTTTAAGTTTATCTTGGACATCATTGACATCAGTAAAGGGATACATTGTAAGGAAACCTGGACTTATAAATAATGTAAGTCTGAAATCGAAAGTCCGTCTTGAGCAACCATGTTGCTTTCTTTGTATGAAACGAGACCTTTGCCCAGCAGTGGGGGAGTTACAGGCTGGTATTATTATTCCATTTATTTATTTTTATATACATATAAGTTACATTTTTAAATATTATTATAAACAATAAAAACATTTAAGAATATAAAAAATAGTAGTCCACCGGTATCGGGAACAGGGTCCAAGCTACCGGTGGTCAGGGCTCCTGAGAAAGGAATCTCCTAACAATACGCGCCTTGTCTAGGAATACTGCTTTCTGAATCAAGCCCTTGATCCATCTGCCCAACGAAAGCCTCCTGAGATTATTATTTGGAGATAAGAAAACGTATATATTTACCGGACAACTGAATGTAAGCTTCATGCCGACTTCACGTAATGCTTCTTTAAGCGTAAGTCCTTTGCATTGTCCCTGTTATATTAACAATCAGTTTATCAATACGTCATACCAAAAGTATACGAGCCAGAAGGGACAACGCAACGAAAACGTTCACCCTGAATTTGTAAATGATTCTTGACCCGGGGGTATAAAAAAATTGCCAGCTCTTCCATACATTTTGACGTTAGACTTTCGCACTTTTGCATAGAACAACTGATTACTTTTAACCCTCGAAATATTTCACTTCGTTCTAGAATCAGGAACTCAAAACTCGTGCAACAGTTTTCGTTACGATGTCCATTCCTCAGCGAATTATAATATTTGCAGCTTGTTTGTAGGTAATTACTGATTAGTTTATTTTATACTAGTTAAATACCCCGCGGTGTCACCGCTGTTTTGTTACGTTGTTAACAGAACGCGCGTTCTATACGTGTAAACCTTTCTGTCTATCTATTGATTATAACCGCATTAAATTTCGATGTGTAGTTTAAAGATTTCTTGCTTGAGCAGCCCGCGCTGTTGAACTTTAAATTCGCCCACTAATAATTTTAAAACGATCCAGCCTGTCCCTTTGCTGCCCTCCCCCAGCGATGCCCTAAGCTGAGGTCCTTACCCCACCGGGGGTGCCCTTAGAGTGTTACAAAGCCCTGCCTGGAGGCCTTTTCTAAGGCATCCACATGAAAGTCTGGTTAAACAGTAAACAGCCTCCTAGGTTGAACTGTGAGGTACTATACCGTTGTATACTATGTAAATTATAAAGGTCCCTCTATAATATAAATCAACTCCATATAATAAAATCCATATTATGTTACCTTAGGAAATAGTTGTTTGATCATGGCAAACAATTCATCAGCATGATCGTGGTACAAAAAGAACGCCCACGGCGATCGGAAGAATTCAAAGAAGTCATCCAATTTGTTTGCCTGATGAAGACTATTTGTATAAATACAACTAATAATAGAAGGCATTGTTAGGTATTCATAAATATGCAAGTCATGGAAAATATATCATCACACGTTCGGTAGGATGTAAAAACATAATCTTCTTGGCAAAATTAGGTCGGGTTTGTAATTGAAAATGTTTTTGTAATACATTTCTTTGACTGATGTAATGATTAAATTTGTGTTCCCTATGCACCCCTACACACCGTTCATTGTATGATGTCCCCTGCCAAAGTCTTTTAGAAGCAGTACAAGAGAGATTGTGTTGAAGGTGCGTACCCTATGTAAGAAAGAGATAAGGCAATAGTGCCAATATCGCGGCAGGGGACCTCTTACGGTGAACGGTGTGTAGTGGGTTCGCTTTTTTTGCGTTTCAATTGAATAGTTGAAACACCATGAACCAAAAATTCGAAAACATTCCTTCTTAAAACAAACACTTTATTTTCGCGTCGAAAACCTGATTAATTTTCAATTGCCTTACAGTAAAATGTAAACAGTAACATTTGATTTTTTGTTGCTTTGAATTTAATAAATAGTTACAATAATAAACAATTGAGTCTAATTTATAACCTGCCAAAACACGATACCCCATATTTTTTTTATGGCTTTATTAAACTATGACGTCATTAATTTGGCAATTTACTTTACTATAAATTAATATTTATTGATTTCAAAGCAACTTAAAATTTATTTTTACAATTAATGGAAAATTTATCGGATTGTCAGGGCTGCAAATACTGTGTTTTTTTTTAGATAAGTTGCGCTTAGAACCTGTTAGTTCATGGTACCAGCTATCTTATTGCTAGTTTGAAAAAAAAACCCAATTCGATTTGCTACGTACCATGTATCTCAAGTGCATATTATTGAGTTCTGTCGCAGGTCGACCATAGATGTACTTAAAGTTTTCCAGAGAAAACTTTCCTTGACTTAGACATGTGATGCCGTCGACTATTAGCTCTCTATTCAAATGTATCTTGAAGTAACCTGCTTTAAATGTCTCGAACACAAATCCCTGTGAAAGAAAATTGAAATAGTAACACACAGTATGAACTGAGCCGTTTCCTATCATAAAAATACCAATAATAAATCCAGAATCGAGTAAAAATGTCTTAAAAAATGGAACATCTGGTATCGTATCCTGGGTACACTGATACCTGCACACTTCAAGAATAGATGGACGCTACTGATAGTGCCAAACTCGTGGCGAAGTTCGATTAGACTCCATAGACTGAAGAAGAAGCATTATTGGTAATCGGGATGATAATGTGAGTCAGATTTTTCCCTTTCAAAACATAAATTTAAATCATAATGGCGGCAATTTTAAATCTTGTTTTATAATGGTCAGTGTAGAATGCAGTTTTTCTTATTTTCTACTCTGAGTTTGACGAAATGGTTCCTTAGAGCAAAATAAATCATTGATTCATCTTGTATAATGGACTAGCTTTTGCCCGCGACTACTTTCGCGAGTATTGGTTATCGCGGATGCAGACGAAACCGCAAATCAAAAAGTAAGTGGCCAATGTCTTTTTTGGGGTTTAAACTAACTCTGTACATAATTTCATCAACATCTGTTCAGGAGTTCAACCGTGAAAACGTGACAAACAAACAAACTCACTTTCGCATTTATATTATTTGTATGGAGTATCGATGATAGGTACGCTTAATGACAACTAACATTATATCCCAATGATTGCACATAATTATGAGGTATCTTCATTCCTGGCGAGCGTACTTCTAAGTACTTCAGGCCTCCGGGCAGCACGCAGTACATGACTATAGGTTTAGTTAGTGGTATCAACGCCATCTCCGGTCTTGCGTAATCGCTGTTATGCAGTGTACTTGCTTTGTTTAATCTGGAATACGTCATAACATTTTATTTATGACTTACGAGCTTTTACCCGCGACGTCATCCGCGCAAATGTCAGTTATCGCGGACTCAGATGAAATTGCGGAATAAAAAGCAGCAAATATGTCCTTTCTTGGGGTTTAAACTTGCTCAGTACCAAATTTCATTTAAATCGGTTCAGTGGTTTAGTCGTAAAAGCGTAACAGACAGAGAGAGTTACTTTCACGTTTATAATATTATAATTGCGTAAGCACGACTGCCGAACAAGGAATTCCCTGGGTTCGAGTCCCAGGTCGGGCAAAATGTTAATTGGTTTGTCAATAAAAAAAAATTCAGTTGCACCCCGAACTTCGGATCTTCTTCAGAAAGCACGTAAAGCCGTTGATGTCAGCTGCCGTTCGTAGATCATTGGCAGTCGTTACGGGGAGTCACAAGCCCGAAAGTCTACCAACCAGTTTCATCAAGGAATGGTGTTACCCAGTAATTTGGTTGTAGAAGTCAGAGAGGTAGATAGAGGAATCTATTGATACAATGGTATTCAGCTGCATCGGATTAGACTCGAAGCCAACTCCAACATAGTTTAGAATGAGAAACGACGGGGCAGAAGATGTATAAATTAATAATTTATGTACCTATGGGAAATTCACAGCAAGTCTATTGCAGTCTAGTTAAAATTGAAACTCCGGGCTGCTTCTGAGACATTATCAACCAAGAACACCAATACCGCCTTCCTAAACTTTTTTATAGGTATCAGAACCCATAATAACAAATATGCTGTTCCGAATCTTCTTCTTTCTTTCTTTAAAAAAAGATATTGCCCCGACCATACTAACAAATATTTATTCCGTGTGGCAATCAAATCCACGACACGCAGCGCAGTAGCCAATCATTCAGCCACTACGTAAACAGAGTCGTCAAAAAATTAATCGTAATTAAATCACAATAATTCAATATCATCTTACGATGTAGTTGACTTCAAATGATTTTTCTCGACCTTCATACAATCTTGAGCCCATTTATATCTGAAGGCTGGTTTTGCTTCCTCGAACAGTGGATCCGATTGGTTCCGTATTTCAGCTCCCAACTGTAACCGAAAACAATATACTATATTTCTATATTTAATACTAGTTCCTGTCTATGACTTCATCCGCGCGGAAGACAAGTGTACCATGAAATATAGACTATGGCACTCAGCAATAAAGTAGCTTTCTCTCAGAAAAAAGTTTATGTAAGGGGTCCGGTATTTCCAGGGATTACATCTTACAAACAAAAAGACAAACACACTTTCCTCTTTATAATATTTATTTAATTTGTTATATTTGTTAAATAAAAAAATTGCCTCACACTAGGAATTTCTCCTGTATCGTGGGTGCGTTTACAAACACATAAGCTCACGTACACAACTATCTGTGGGTCAAATAAATATTTATTTCATACGGGATTCAAACCCGCGTCACGCAGCGAACCAGCCAATCGCTCAGCAACAGCGCCAAACGTGCCAGCTTTGTACGAGGAAGTCACGATAGAAATATTTGACCACAGACCTTTTCCCCAAGCTCATAGCAGTCATAATACTTATGACTTCGTGTGTCTCCGTAATAACGCTTTTGGTAGCGTGTGCACGGGCCTGCGGCATATACATAAGGATCCAGTGTGCGACATTCATGGTCGATTATTATGCCGCCATCGTGTGCTAGCCCGCTCTTGTGAATAGCTGAAATAAAATGTTCAAAATAAGATAGATAGCCAATCTATACTAATATTATGTAACTAAAGAGTTTGTTTGTTTGGTTGAACGCGCTAATCTCAGGAACTACTGGTTTGAGTTGAAAAAATCTTTTTTGTTTTAGATAGTTCGTTTATCGAGGAAGGCTATAGGCTATATAACATTACGCTACGACCAAAAGGTGCGAGGCTGTAACGAAAGACGTAACTTAATGCGGTTAAAAAATAACGCTGACGAAGTCGCGAGCAGAAGCTAGTTTTTATATAAAAGTCAAAGACAGTTAAAGGTTTGTCCCTATTACGCTATAAAAAGTTCTCCGCTTTTCGTTCCGAGTTCGTGTTCCACGCGCACTTCAGAGATGCCAGCAAATCGGAGGGGCCACTCAGGGCCTATGCCTGCCGGGGCCGCGGGTTGTTCGAAAGAGATACCGCGCCCCCGGAACACAAAGGGCACAAGAAGGAACATGGATGGGTTTTAGTCAGTAAAAGTCTGACACTCCCTCCCGCCCCGCCCAGGGCGGGGGAAGTAATTTGATGATTCCCATCCGAAAAAAAAGCACCTACTTATACCTAACATACTTATACATAACTTCATGTACGTACCTATGAATGCTCTCATATTAACACCAACTCTTCCGTAATAGAACAACGCGTTACACTCTAGGTTTATATAATCGGCATACGCCAAGAAGTCCGCATGTGTAATAATATTCTCAACGGTAACAGACCAAGACTTGAAGTAGAAAGACCTGTACACTTTGATTTTTAAAGTTTCCAATATGTTTATCACTGTTTGGTCCACCTGAAAACGGGCAAATTGGATTTCAATAATTTGGGGATGAGTTATGATTTATGTCAAGCCTAGTGTATCCTGAGCAGTAAGCCAGTGTCAGAAGCAGACAAGCTCATCTCATACCATTTCCCTAAGATAAGAGACCAGTAAGCTTGATAACTGGACGTAGAAAGAAACTAAGAAATTACACTTAAACCAGAAAAAGTATTCACTTCAAACTTTAAGTTCATTTTTGGGTCCCTTTGACGGATTTAACTGCCTCGTTAGCCTAGTGATCCTAAGCGCGACTGCTACGCTAGAGGTCTTGGGTTCGATTCCCAGGTCGAGCAAAAAGTGTTATTGGGTTTTTCTATGAAATTCTCAGAACAAGCTCGGAGTTAGGATTTGTGCCCGGTTAATGGCAATAGGGTCGCCCCCTAATACATGGCACCTGAACGTACCGGCGAACTGTGGGTTTACATTGTTACTCCTCTGCATAACCCATCTGGGAATACAGGCGTGATGATATGTCATGATGGTATGTCTTTGACGGATTGAAAGAGGCGAGTGTCGCCGACGTTGCACGTGATTAGTCCGTCACTCGGATCAATCGCATGCAGCGTCGGTGCCCCAAAAAATCCAGAAAGAAAAACCCAAAAAAGAACGTAGTAATTTCCTGTAGTAACCGGCACGAGTCGTGAGCACAAACGTAAAGTTACTCAAAAACCCAAAAATTAACTTGAAGTTTGTGCTCATGACTCGTAGCGGGTACTATAATCTACCTCCTTTTCCCAGGAAATTGTATACCTCGGAAATAATACATCGGTTTGTTTATATTACTTACATTCACATTATCAAAAACAGGTACTCTAGTCTCGGTGGGATCCTCTAGTGGAAAAGGTTCTATAAATATTATGTTCTCCGGAAGTACTTTAATTTCCAAAAGAGCATTGATGCATAGGTACGCGTGAATCGTAGCTCCGTATACTATGATCATCTCTAAAATAAATTACACTACTTAACACTAGCAATATTGCAAAAACTTAGCTATCAAAAGGTGTTGTGGAATTTGTTGGAAAGAGTCACTGCGGCCCTGGAATGCAAAGGGCATAGGTAATAGGAACATGAATGGGATTTAGTCAGTAAGATTCTGACACTCCCCTCCGCTAAGAGCGAAAGAAGTCATTTGACGATTTACCATTCTTAAAAAAAGGAAGATATTATATTTTTTCTGACGTGTTTAGGTACCTACAAATTATTTTCTTAGACTCACTACTTACTACTGTCATCATAAATGAAGTGTCTAACATAATCCAAAGCTTTATTTGCTTCGGCTATGTCGTTGATAATAAACACATTCTCCGGTGTATCGTCATTAGCGATTTGTATCTCCATGTCGCTAAACATGGGTACGTCCAAACGCGTGTATTGTGGCGCTGATGTGTTACTCCTGGAGTTAAAAGGTAAGTTTTTTTTTTAACTAGTAACGGGGTGCATGGAAATGCAGAGTAAAATTGAGATGCGACTTTAAAAAGTATCCACATACATACATACATACCATCACTCCTGTATTCCCCGAAGGGTTAAGTCGAGGTGCATGCATGAGGATTGATTTTTTAAATAAAATAAAATCATACAAATTCCTCACTAGCCAATTACATTAGTTGAAGACATTTAAATATTTAATTATACGCTAACATTAAAATAACGATAGCGTTATAAGGTCATTTTTCTAATGTCAATAAATAAATTTCTTTTTTTTTAATGGAGCATAGCTAATCACTACACTTTTGGTATGACAAAAACTTTATTGAGAGCGCTGCCGTTAACATAATGAAAGGAAAAATATTTTAAAGCTTCGCTTACCTAATGTCAATATCTCGTTGGATCAGCTGAACCATGTGGTCCGGATGCTGATATTGTTTACCAAAAAACAAAAACAGTAGATCGTAATGATATCTGCTCCCACTCGTTAAAGTTATGAACTTTTCTTGTCTGAAAAAATAAGTTTAAAAGTACCCCCTATAAGATCACAGCCTTTACACTAGATGGGTACGAGTCAGTATCACTTCAACCTGTATATTAATCGCGCATACGCAATGTATATGTTCAATTTACACTACTAATACCAGCCTACTATTGTCCCACTGCAGGGCATAGGCCTCTTCGCGTACAGATGATCATCACGCTTGCTCTAGGCTGAACGGCGATTTCAGACTTATATTAAGTCTAGGTTTCCTCACAATATTTTCCTTTACCGATGTCAGTGATGTCTAAGATAAACTTAGAAAATACTTATGTAGTAGAAAAAGTCACATTGGTTTGCCCGTGTCCGGTTGCAAACCCATAGCCTTGTATATGAGAATCGCGCAGTGTAACTGCAGAGCCGTCGCGACATTTAAGAGAGCCTTAGTTGACTAATAATTAAAGGAAGTCTCACAAATCAATCTCCATCATAGTTCCTTGAATGATATTCACGTAATAGGTGTAGGGAACACTTTTCAGATACTTGTCTGACCCAGTATAATATTTAAGGAACATGGACTCAGCAACCGGTTTGGAATGTCTTGTGTATGGTAGCCCATTTGGGGACACCAGTGTCACGTTGTTGAAAGTAAGGTAGGTTGAAGTCTGACTGAAATGAGGAATGAAACATGAAAATATTCTTATCGTGAAAGAGAAAAGTCCTATTATATTCATGTTTTTAGTAATGGGTTTTATTCATAACTGGAGTACAGACAGCGTCATTAACTGATAACCCCCTTTTCAAACAAATTTTAATGCAATAGTGGTATTTGATGACGCTGTCTGTACATAATATAGGCTTTTGGAGGTATGATAAACAGGGTGTAAAGTCTCTCATCCTCCATAGAAAAGAAGTGATCCTCCGATCAGACGTGTGTTGTGTCTGATGGGCTACTGCTCGACGCTTGTTGTCGGAATTTTGTATTTATATGCTAAACGTCGCGGCGAACTTTGATATCGCGATCTAGGCAACGTCAGTTCGTATGCTGAGCGATAGATGTCGCTACAGGCTAAATCTGTCTTCAATCTATACTAATAGGTTTAAGATTGCTGTAGAGTTTGTTTATTTGTTTGTACGCGCAAATTTCCGAAATTACCTACTTTATTTTAATTTATTCGAGATGGGTAGGTATGCTCTTGACTCTAGTCTAGATCTGAAGTAACAAAAACAAAGTGGACGATGGAGTAAGAATAAGAAACCTGTTCACTCTGACCTTTAAAAAGACTAGGGTTGAATGCGTTCGGAAATACAGACGCATTATCTGCTTCGATTCTGATTTTTTATTTTGTTAATAGATGCTGCTTTATCTCTGATTGATAAAGGCTATATTTTGTATAAAAATGAGTTCCGTAATACGTTCAATTTACGCGAACGAAGCCGCGAGCAAAAGCCAGTAGATGATTAATCTAAGAAACATACCCGAATAGTAAACCATGAATGAATCCAAAAGCGGTTCTAGATGCACCGATTATTACAATGCGCGTATTAACGTCCACTTTGGGCATAGTCGTTAGTTTTCTTCCGATGAACCAAGTACTGAATGGAATTCTGGAAAGCATTAACGTACATAATAATATCAGTAGCAACACTTTAAGGGCTTTCGCCCACATCCGAATTTTTGTAGGATCTATAATCGGACCGTTTAATAGATCCATATTTTCATGGGACCGACTTTTGATAGGACGTGAGCGTTGGTATATTAGAATTCATACATTTTATCCTCTCCGACAAAAAATTGGTCATCGATTGTTTGACGTGGGCGTCCAAATAAAAATGCTGTCAAAGACAAAACATTATCTACCATTTACGTGCGGAAACTTTTCTATGGGAGGGGATAGCACGGGTATTTGCGGAAAAATAGGTACTGACCAACCCTATTAGTACATTGAGTAACAAGAACAATCGGAAATCTATAATTTAACTTAGTTCAATAGAAAACTCTTTTGTTATAAATAGTAGTAAGTAGTCCACTTTTAACATAACATACAACATACATGCTTTGTCATAAAGCTCAGTTTTGCTGAAACCAACTGATATGGACAGCATCGTCTATACATTCATCTAAATTATTACTAAAAATGACTGAAACCGAATCTTATTTCGATTTTAAATATACTACTTTGAAGACTTGCGTTTATTTCGCTACACGTTGAATAAGCTATAAGAGAAACCGAACACTCACAATTACGAAAACAGAATAGATACATACATATTCTCCGTCATATCACGAATCCTTTTGAGTTCAGGTACAGCAGCAGAATCTATATCAACAGTCCTCGGTAATAAAGGCACCATGGAAGCCACTATAGAGTTAGCTTTCTTAATTGTCTGTAAAATAATAGGACATTTAGATTTATATACCCATTGGTCGACTAAATCGTTGTTGAGAATTTAGAAATAGAAATAGATTGAAGACATTAAAACTATTTTACAAAAAACACAGACTCCTTCAAAAATTAAAAGTCAAGTTCACTTTTTAGTTTAAGAAGGAAGTTGTGTTTTTTTGTAAAAAAAAAAAAATATTTTTTGCTTTTTAGTATCAATTTCCTGTCATCCAATCCATGAAGGAACAGAAAGAAAAATACGCTAATTCGTTTACTTGGATGGCATATGTTTTTCAGTAATTTTGTTTTTGTTCCTGAACTACTGAACCAATTTCGATATAATTTATATGGGACCACCTTTGAAGGAATTGGCGGAGTTATAGCGTAACACACATGCAAAAAAAACATACAGGCGAAATTAATAACCTCCTTCTTTTTTAAGTCGGTTAAAAATCACGTTCAAATGTCGAAACGTTTTTCATTGTGTGCAGGTATTTAATTAATAATAATAATTTAATAAATGGTAATTAATTAATTAATTGGTATGGTAATTTTTGTCAACTTTATTGTTGCCTCATTATTATGAATACCTAGTTAATTAATTGCCATCTCTACCTACACTAATATTATTAAGAGAAAAGATTTTTTGTTTGTTTATATGTTTATAATGAATTGACTCCGAAACTACAGAACAGATTAAAAAAAAAATCCACTAGTAGATAGCTACATTATTCCTGAGTAACATATACAATAACACGCTACGAGCCACGGGAGCGGAGCAGTAATGAAGGACGTAACTTAACGTGGGTGAAATGAGGTAGACGAA
Source organism: Caradrina kadenii (assembly GCA_947462355.1). Classification (NCBI taxonomy): domain Eukaryota; kingdom Metazoa; phylum Arthropoda; class Insecta; order Lepidoptera; family Noctuidae; genus Caradrina; species Caradrina kadenii. The sequence goes on along the minus strand of OX381684.1, from coordinate 5,331,786 downwards.
CGATCTTTTACAATGGAATGTAATGCGGTTTTCATCAATAGACAGAGTGATTCAAATGGAAGAATTATGTGCAAAACATTATGCTTTGACCAAAGGGAGCGGAGCAGTAACGAAAGACGTAACTGAATACCGTGGGGTAAATTTATCTAGTATTAAATAACCCTTGGGGTCTGTGACGAAAAAAATATGTGACATAATGACAAGCGCGTGTGGGCTACTGTGAGTAGTTGTTGATAATTCAGTCAATTAATCAAGCGAGCTTGTTAATGTGACAAAAAAAAAGGAATAAAATTAAAAGAAAAATTTAAATGGATGGATGTTTGTTATTCAATCACACCAGAACCCCTGAGCGAATCTGGATGAAATTTGTCACGGACAGATTATAGACTGGAATAGCACATAAGCTACTTTTCATCCCGAAAAATGTACGGTTTCCGCGCGATAATATTACAACACTGACGCGAACGCAGTCGTGGCCTGAAACTAGTTTGTCATATAACCGAGGATAAGTAATTAGTATCAATGATTAAAACAACATTACCTACCCATTTGTTTCTATAAGCAGTTAACCACAGCAGAGTGTTATGGCACGAAAGTCTCATTAACTCCCTCGCGAAGAACCTGAAATGCGGTTCAAACACGGGGTACATTAATGCGAACTTAAGAGTCATGAACCCAGCATTTATGCCATGTCCTGCTAAGTGGTATTTGTGTATCTGATATGCTCCTAGGTTGAACCTTCCTCGTAGGAATTCAAGACGTTCTGGTGTTCTGGAAAAGAGAAAATGGTTGAATGAACCTGGTCTGCTGGAGCCACGCGGACACGGTGAACGTTAATGTACTGTCACCAAAATATAGTGTAGCCAAACTGCCCCGTTTGTCTCGCGTTTAGGGACCTTGGTGCTATTGCAAAAGTGTTATTGGATTTTTCCATTAGGAACTTCTCAGTAGCTGCCCGGAGTTTGGAAGTTTGTAGTTTGATCCCCCGTGGATCGCAAAGTGCGTAAAGCCGTTGGTCCTCTATTCGGCTAATATCTGAAACGACTGGATCAACTTCGACGGGGCTTTCACTGGTAGATGGCTAATGTTATAAGGATTAACTGAAGCATTATATTTAAAAAAAGAATTAGGCTTCCGCGCAAAAACAAGGCCCGTGACAACTAACATTCACGCAAACAGAGTCGCAGGAATAAGCAAATTTATACTAATATTATGAAAAGAAAAGTTTTTTTTTGTTTGTTTGTTTGTAATGAAAGGGCTCCGAAACTGCTGGACCGATTTTAGCCATTTTTTCACCTATAGATAGCTACATTATTCCTGAGTAACATAGGCTATATAACATCAGACTACGACCCACGACAGCGGAGCAGTAACCAAAGACGTAACTTAACGCGGGTGAAATAAACCACGTGGACGAAGTCGCGGGCAGTTCGCTAGTAAATAACTAAAGACGTACTCAAGTATTCCTAAGCCGACTACATGCATTCCGCTGGTGAACACATACGCTTGATTCTCCTTATTACTGATCGTGTTCTCGACCGTGGTCATAGTGTCCTTCCCGTTCAGTTTTATCATGAGGCGCGCTATCTCAGGAATGTCTATAACTTCCGCTACACGAACTCGCAACTTTCTGGTAAGAAAAGAAAAATATCAGAAGAATGTTCCTGAGAAATAATCTTTTGAAAAAAGGTAAAATGAGAATGCGAAAAACTCTGCCTAAGTAGGTAATCAATCAAAGTCAAATCAAAGCATTTATCAACCATTTATACGAGTAGGCACTTTTGAATTGTCAAGAAGTTGAAGCTAGTTGCTCGTTACAAAACGTAGATGGGTTTCTATAGAGAAGAACGAACAATAAATCTTAGGTTACTTGAGGATGTTAAAACCCCATTTCCAGATCAGTCGTTTGGTCGCGGTTAAACTAAAAATGTTATATGTTACATTTTAAGAGCACGTATAACTATTGCAATTTAAACCTTATATCAATGACATGAAAGTCAATCGATGTGCTCGTGCTTTGTATTGAGTATAACTACTGTTTCGAAAAATATTTACCCCAAAACAGAGCTTCTGTGTGCAACATACAGCGAATAGTCGCAACAGACCTTCCGCTTGGTTGGAACAAACTGTAAATTAAAAAAAGTAAATTATATGTATGTATATAAAAATCAATTGACGTGCAATAGTCTCGAGAATGGCTCGACGGAGGTGCAAAATTTCTTTTTTTAGGGTTCCGTGCCGAAAGGGTAAAATGTGACCCTATGACTAAGACTTAACTGTCCATCCGTCCGTCTGTCTGTCTATCTGTCACTCTGCCACCAGGCTGTATCTCATGAACCGTGATAGTTAAGTAGTTGAAATTTTCGCAGAATGATGTATTTATGTTGCCGCTATAACAACAAATACTAAAAAACAGAATCAAATAAATATTTTTTTGGCGTTTTTACAGATAATGAAAGGTTATGTTTTCCTGTTCGCCTCAATGCTAGGGAAAAAAGAAAATAAGTTACCTATTTCAAGGTAGTACGAAGTTCACAGGGTATTCTTGTTTATTTCTAAATATTTTAATGCTAATATTAAGGTCATAAATCAGACAGTTAAAATTAATAAGTATAATGAACAGATCACACAAAATATGGAAGGACAGGTAACTTACACAAAAATGATTCAATAAAGGAAAACTCCGGTCAGCCGCAGGCACACGAATGATGCAATAATCATAATCCTTCGTTAGTTCAAACGCAGCTTCCAATAAATCGTAGGCATTCCTGAAATTTAGAACATAGAATGTATTTTTTTTTTTTTTTATTAAAAATATAAATCATAAAGATGACACTCCACATTACGACTACTGAGCGGAGTAGAGCTGTACAAATATTAGTACTACATAGGATAATTTTTAAACTCCAAGAAAGGACTTAGACTACTTTTTATTCCCTGATTTTGTCTGCGTTCGCGATAACTGCAAGTAATAAGTAGAGCTTTGTGAACGAGGTCATCCGGGGAAGTACTACCACCATACCTATTTCTGCCGCAAAGCAGCGTTGCTGTATTCCGGCGGATTGGAATGGCATGGGTGCCGGTGGCGGTGTAATTACAGACATATGAGACATTTCAAATTTGTCTCTGGGATGGCAACGCGTTTGCAAGGCCTATGTCTATAGGTAGCGGTGACCACTTAACATCAGGTGGCCCTTTTGCTTGCTTGCCATCCAATGACATAAAAAAAAAATACTGTACGAAGTCCCAGACAAAAATTTAAATCATAATACAATTACAAAGTCACCTCTCATCAATGTCATCGCGGAATGCAAACAGCTCGATCATAAAAGCGTTTTTGGCTCCATGGTATATCTCCGACTCCCTGTCGTCTATTTTAATTTTCTTTGGTGGATTTTTCACTGTAATGTGTCTTGTTATAAGTATTTACTACAAATAGTTATAATTGAATTTTGATGTAACGGTGTACCATTTTACCGGTACCTTTACCAGGTCGTCGGTCTGCCTCGTGGGGGGCCTTCCCACACTACGCCTTCCGGTGCGCGGTGTCGCTATTCGAGAGCTTTACCACCCCATCGGCCGTCCGCTCTACGAGCTGTGTGCCCTACCCATTGCCACTTGAGTTTCGCAATTTTGAGAGTTCAGTCAGTTGTGTCTTATACATGCTAAAACCCAATTTTCATTGTATTGTCCGGAAGCCCGAAAATCGTGACATGGAACGGTGTTAATAATAATATAATTATCTTTATTTCAGACGTTTGTTCATAAGCACACACAACATAATTATACAAACAATGAACAACAATAAACTACAGTAAAAAATAAATAATTAAAATAAACAAAAATATCTAATCAGGGGAATAGGAGGAACTGTCCACTGTTTACAGTGTAATGACTGTGTGCAAGCCTATGCAGTGGGGCAGCAGTGGCCTTCAAAACGAATAGACGACCTTTAAAATGTCAAGGTTAAACTTACCTTTCGGAAGAATTGTGGACGTACAAGAAGTTAACTGCTTGTGCCGCGTAAATAGGGCAGGTTTCATTAAGAACGAAGACGTTTTATTCAAAGATGGGTGCATCCTGAAACATATAATGTAATATTATTTCTAAACAACGTATTTCTTTTGATATCTCATTACTTCTAGGGTGCTGATGAGGCCATGTCAAAGAATCAATTGGCATACTTTTTCGTTTTCATTTTGTAAATAAAATGAAGAAATCAAGCCCGTGAAAATAAAAAGCAGACATTTTTTATTTTTTTACCCATGGGAAATCTTCAAATGACTTCTCCCGCCCTGGACGGGGTGGGAGGGAGTGTCAGACTTTTACTGACTAAAACCCATCCATATTCTTTCTTGTGCCCTTTGCGTTCCGGGGGCGCGGTATCTCTTGCGTACAATCCGCAATCCACACAGGTATCGGCCCTGAGCGGACCCTTCAAAAAATTGCTGACATCTCTTTTAGGCGTGCGTAGAACACGAACGCGCCGTTGACACGGCAATAAGCAGACATAGGCATTAGGAACTTGTTGTTTAAATAAAGGAAACCTGGTACCTTTTTATTCACACTGCATTTATTTTTCTGCGTTTGTTGGGGCGATCAAAGGTGTTTTCTTTGGACGTAAGCGCTTATTACACTACCCGATAGGTAGAGCCCTATTGATGTGATAAGCGTGGCAAGGCAAGTGCGCTCTGGAACACCTCATCGATCTAGCAGTGGGGCCTATGTCTTTACCTGTTATTACGCAACCCTACCGAGGAGATAGTTAGTATTCTCCAGACCGATTCCAGCGACAGCGGCTCATCTTAATGCAGACTAGCCAAGTACGCAGGAGATATTATAGTGCACAAGTGTGTGCGCAAACACAGGTGTACTTCCGCTTCCGTAACTTTCATAGTCCGATGGGACGGAGATAAGGACCCTACTAAATGGGTGGTACCTATAATAAGCGCTTTATAAGCTATGAAACGAATTTTAAATCACTTACAGAATTTCTTGAGACTTGCTATCAGTAACATTCAACAACGCTGTATCAATGTTAACAATATCGTAGTCAAATGGATCGTCATCAAGTAAGTTGGCCACGGAATACATTGAAGGACACATGTCCACTTGGTCACTAAAGTCTTCAGATTGGGCCTTTACTGCTATCTCATCGAGACACTCTTCGGGTTCAAAATTTACTCGACTCAAAGTTTTTTTTGCCCTGTGACGTTTTCCACGTTTTCCCTAATTAGGAAATGTGTATTTAATTAATTATATAATTTGTAAATAAAATTACTGCCTCGTTAGCTTAGTGGTCTTAAGGGTGATTGCTACGCTAGAGGTCTTGGGTTCGATTCCCAGGTCAAGTAAAAAGTGTTATTGGGTTTTTCTATGAAATTCTCATTAGCAGCTCGGACTTAGGATTTGTGCCCGGTTAATGGCAATAGGCTCGCACCCTATTACATGGGACCTAAACATACCGGCGAACTGTGGGTGTACATTGGTACAGCTCTGCCTAATCCTTCGGGGAATACAGGCGTGATGGTATGATGGTATTTTAAGAATTACGAATTACGAAAATAAAAAGGAAATCTATGAGCGACTGATATGATGATGATAATGAAAATAAAATAGTAAAAAGACAATTTACTGAAGAAATTTTAAATCGATTTAATTTTAAATAAAATCACTGTAGTAAACCGAAAGTTAGGAAAACTTACAGTAGTCGGGTGGGCTTTTCGTTTTGAAGTTTTCTTAGGGCGATCGAAGGGACTCCACTTGCCAAGCATAATAGGCTCCCTTAAATTTAATCAACAGTTAATCAATAACAATACCCTTTGAAAAAACTTAAAAGCTACTAACATAATCCTAACTTTATACATATTTATGTTAATTCGCTAGCTAACCCAGCTTTCACGCGTATTTGCGTCTTCGATAACTGCTCCATTACCCCGCGTCGTAGCGTGATACCATATACAAGTAGCCTTCCTCGATAAACAGGCTATATAAAGCAAAAAGTTTTCTCTAAATCGGACTTGTACTTCTTGAGATTAGCACGTTCAAACAAAAAAACAACAGAACAAACTCTTCAGCTTTATAATATACTCGTTTCCGCCCACTACTTTGTTTACGTCTTTGGTTACTGATCCGCTCCTGTGGGTAGTAGCGTGACGTTATTTTATAGCCTTTATTAACTTCCTCGATAAACGGGCTATAAAAACAAAAGAAGTTTTGATGTGAAATATCTGTAGCCGCACGTAAAACCGATTGCTAGCGTGGCGACTCATGCCGTGGCGACGCGTTTCCACGCTATATGATGGTAGTTAAAAGAAATGAATTGTCACAATTTGAAATACTTTTTTAAAATTTTTGTATTTAATTAAAATAAATGATGTTTATTAAATAAACAGTCATCATTTTCTGGAAAAAAAAATGTAATATTTTATTTTTACATTGTGCCGTATTTAGTTCCTGTCGTAATCTGTTCTTTTATGCATATTAGTTGTACAAAATAATTTCGATGTTGCATTTATTCTGCCAGGCGTCCCGTGACGGCTCACAATTTTTCACATAGGGCCGGTAGTTCCGGATATTAGCGCATTCAAACCAACAAACTCCTAAGCTTCATATTATTAATTTAGGTTAGTTATTGGGCTATTCCATTACTAATAATTGATTTCCATACCCGAAGTCGGTAAGCAGAGAGTTTGCCCGCTTACTCTGCTCTTTCTCCAGAGCTGTAGAAGTCTTCAGACCGTGGTACGGCCGCAAGTCATATAATTTTTGTAGTTTCTTATAGTTGATGTCTGTGTTCAAACACATGACCGCAACAGCACGGCCTTGGACCTGAAATGTAATATCATTAAGTCAGAAGACATTACTCAAATGCTTTGATATTTATCCGAAGGATACCTACTTATTGTTATTTATATATTTTTTTTTACAAATTACTTTGACATACACTAGGAATTCGTCCTGTATCGTGGATGTGTTAACCCACATACACCAACAGCCAGACCCGGAATAACTATCTGTAGACCAAACAAATATTTGTTTCATTCGGAAATTGAACCTGCAACGCTAAGAGCAGCAGCCAGTCGCTCAGTCACTACGCCAAGTGTATCATCAATGTGATTGCGATTGTCACTCCACCAGCTTCTAAACTACGAGCTGCTACTGAGAAACTCCTAATGAAAAAACCCAATAAAAGTTTTTGCCCGACTTGGGAATCGAACCCAGGACCCCGCTCAGTAGTCGCGCTTGCAATCTCGGGACCAGAGAGCACTCAGTTTCATTAGGAGAAGCTTTGCTGCGACAAATAACTACTTACGTCAGCAACAATGATTTGTCGGTCACTTTCAGGATGCCGCCCGATTATTTCGCTAATGTAATATTCACCATACAACTTCTTTAGTCGGGGACATTTCTGGTCTAATATTTTTACTATGTCATCGTTATCTTCTTCCCTTTACACAAAAATACATAATCATACAAAATCATCGTAAAATGTCGATACAAGTAGATACGAGTGAAAAGTGTCCACTACGGTAATAGCAACTAGAAATTCGAGACACCGCCAAGCGACTGGTCGACTGTTCACAGGACCAGAGAGCCTTTTCTTGGGTCAAAGATTCAGTATTGCCATACAACATGGCATTGCTGCCAGCCTTTTGGTGACCTGCACCTTTGACAGTAGTGCGGTAGAATTTTTTAACCTCCACCTTTCTGTTTTATAATTTGTACAAACTTTGTGTGTAGGCTTAAGTTATTTATAATTTCTTAATTTTAATTTTTTTTTTCTTTTGATTTTAGTTGCTGTAAAATTAATTAATAGTATATTAAATATGTAGCAATACCTACTTCCAAAGTACTGAGGACATAATTGTTCAGTTGCGTAAAAGAGATGGTACTAAGCTCCGTCTTTTTCTTACACTAACAAAAATTACATTAACTATGGCAATAACACTTCAAATGTCAAGGGGGTCAACCTCCATGACTTAAAATAGCATTATTATTATTTTAATGTTACTGTGCAATGTGCACTGTCGGATTTTCAACGTTCGGCTCAGCGCCGTGACTTGAAAATCCGACAACTGAAATAACTAAATAATATTAAAATGGTACTGTTTTTAACCCCCGACTCAAAAAGAGGGGTGTTATAAAAAAAATTGACGTGTCTGTGTGTCTGTCCGTAGCTCTTAAACGGGTGAACCGATTGGAATGCGGTTTGTTTATTCCACAGCAGGTTTCCTAGCGATGGTTCTTAGATGTTTTATTAAAATCGGTTCAGCAGTTTCAAGGTTATCAGCTTTTTTGTTAGCTGCGGTATCTATTTTTGTTCTTCTGTCGGGGGTTACCTAAAATTTTTAACTAGGTACCTGTAACAGATATGGAAACTTACACAGCTCGTCGCATCTTCAACCTCGGACAAAAATCTGTTCTCATAGCCGTGTACATACAGTTACCGATACCCTCACTAGATCTTGGTAAGTTTTTAATAATATTACGTTTTTTGAACGATTGGAACCTTGTTATTAGTTCTGTAACAAGTATTTTTTTTTTTAAACTGCCTCGTTAGCCTAGTGGTCATAAGCGCGACTGCTACGCTAGAAGAAGAGGTAGAGGCTTTTTGGTTCGATTCCCAAGTCGAGCAAAGTGTTATTGGGTTTTTCTATGTAGTTCTCAGTAGCAGCTCGGAGTTAAGAATTGTGCCCGGTTAATGGCAATAGCCTCGCCCCCTATTACGTGGGACCTAAACATACCGGCGAACTGTGGGTGAACATTGGTACACATCTACCTAACCCTTCGGTAGGCGTGATGGTATGCAATTCCTCATAAGCATTATTTTCTTTGTGCCAAAATTAGTCTAGCAAATATACAATTTGTAATTATATTTGCCATCGATACGCTAAGAAAAAGGATTTTAGCAAGAAGTAACATTTAAAAAAGCTATGAAATCTCACCATCTGGACAAAACAGAGGTACAATCAACACAATATTCTGTAAATAACAGTCATTCAAGAACACGGATAGCAACGCCTCCTCAACGAAGAATTCTGTCACGGAGTCCGTGCAGCACATGAAGTGTATAAACAGCGTGTTGCGAGCTAGGTAGTATTTCCTGAAATAATGAAATAATTTATAACTAAGTTTCTTTAGTTAGTGAATGGTCCAACTCCAAGCACTCTGTATAACCAACGCCACTACAAACCGAACTTCGCTTATCTATACTTATATAATAAAATTTACGTGCGTTTTTGTGTGTTTAGACCTGCTAATCTCTGAAATTCTTAGTCGAGATTGGAAAAATCCTTTTCGTACTCGTATATGATATCCAAACTCATGGGGAATAGTATAGGCTATATATAACATCACGCTACGACACACACGAGCATGGTAGTAACCAAAGAAAACTTAAGCCTGGTGAAAAAGAACCACGCGAAGTCGCAGGCAGTAGCTAGTGCAAAATAAACTTAACATGCACAGAAATACGGCAATTTAGACTTGCAAAATTACATGACATGTGACACGATAAAAAACGTATAGTGTATTTTTGACTATTGTACCTATAGGCTTAAGTACCATACAGAATATTGTTCAAACTGGAGCTGTTGTATAGATTTAAATATGTACTAACTGATACAAATTCCTGATCCAAATTTCCCAATCGGCGGGGTCAAGGCCAAGTACGTTGGGATAATCTGAAAGCGCCATGAAGCCAAGGATTTCTTTCTTCTTGTTTATCATGCATATTGATAGGGCTGATAGCTCTCTAAAACATAAAATAACAAATGAACAATCTAGCACGAAAAGAAATAGGTTTGTAGAATATCGTCTCAGTCACACATGTTCCAGACAGTCTGTCTAAAGCTCGATAAACCCGAGTAGTAAAAACAATAATATTATCAGAATAATATTGCCTCATTATCATATAGAGAAGGTCCGAGTATTGATTATTATATTGTTTGCTCAAGGCGGTTGTGCGACTTCAGACTTGTTCGGGTTTCCTCAGTATGTTTTCCATTACCGATGTCAGTGATGTAGACGGCATATGAATTGAAAATAGTAAATTGGCACCTGTCCGGTATCAAACCCGCAATCTCACGCATGAGAGGCGGGCGTCTTGACTACTGAGCCATCACGACGTCTAGAAGTGTAGAAATATGACTATGACAGTCTTGCTCATCCTTTATTCATATTTTAAAGTCGTTTCTTGAGATCTCGGATAAAAAGGGCATTCAGTAAGGCAGCCTACACATACCATACCATTATGTCTGTATTCCCCGAAGGGTTAGGCAAAGGTGTATCAATGTATACCCACAGTTCGCCGGTATATTTGGCCAACACACGTCATAGCAAATCCCCTCGACGGCATCATGAGGACACAACGCCGCCGGCGCTCCCACAGATACACTGCAGTCACACATAGGTACAGCGTAAGTTGTACCTATAGCCTATAAGGCAACCAAAGGACGGGCCCGTTGTCATGGGCCCCTATATTGCCTCTGCGGGCAGGGGGCTTCGCCCCAATCCCGTTAGGGGTCACAGCGATTTCGTCTTGTGTAGCCAAATCCCAAATCCATACCTAAACTCACAAAGCTCGTGTCATGAAAAGTTTTGTTTTGTATGCTGTGTGGAACGGACTACGAAATTAACTAAGCAGTTACAATTACAGTACGTACGGCTGACGTATCTTGGCGATCCCGAAGATAGCAGTTTGGCTGCGCAATGGATCTTTTAGGAACAAAATTGTCCATTGCGCAGTTAATCAGCTACATTCAAACTTGCCGGAGTAAAATATAATGTAATCCCGAAGGAATATGAACTTACATCAACGAGCCAATATCCTTGTCTGGGAACAGTAGTTTTGTGTGCTCACGATTCCAAATTAACTCGATATCATACTTATCACATTCTACCGCCCGTCTAAACCTTCGGCCCTTTTGACTAACTTCATAATCAAAGTATATTGACATTTTGATATTATTTTTACCTTCAATTAACAAAGATGTCAGCTTTATCAATCTTATAAAATTGTTTTACAGGAACTCTCGTTGGTCATGAAAATAAAACATCAGCTGTTTTTAAACTATGCAAATATATTACAACCATAATTTACACTTTTAAAATTATTAAAATTATACATTAGTTAAATAAAGCGAAGAATATCAATGAATTTTAATATTATTATAATGTTAGCATGAGATATGGCCATTTTGCGAATCCCTCTCGTTCTTGAAATACTGATAAAAATTAAGTACAATGTCTTTTGGAATGTTAAAATCTTTTCCAGATGACCTTTTTGTGAATGGTAAGCTGCCTGTCATGTCAACATGTTTCACGCGCATACAAATAATGCAAAGCTCATAAAAATACTTAATTATATCAATGCTTTTCATAATTATCTTCTTTTAAGAACAATTTGGTGGGTAAATTAAAGAAACGTGTTATCCTAAGCTAAAAGTTGAGTGACAATTTGTTAGTAAACGACGTGGCTAAAAACTACTCTAAAACAACGTTATTCCAATTGAAGACAAACTAAAATAATTCTTAATATTCTTGTAAGAACTGAAAGTAACTTATAAAACTATCTATTAATTAAAATACTATCAATCACATCTGTAAACATAATTAATCAATGGCTAAGAGTGAATGTAAACTAGCACATTATCATAGAGATTCAAATATACAAGGATAAAAAGCAAAACATTATTTTTATCAACGAGAAAACGACCATTTAATACGTCACAAAACTTGAGTCAAACCGACAAACACAAAAATAAATTGTATTAAAAAACGAATCTGAACAATATTTTATAATTACAAATTGATTCTCGATTGAAAATCATGGCTAATAATATTTTAATGCGCAGTCCTCACATCTTGATATCTACGTGAAAAAGATGTCTTAATAAAAAAAAAACAAAACCAAGCGTTGACATCAAGATGTAGGTACTGAACTCAGTCAAAGGTCTTAGATTAGAGGCGGGAGGTTTTTGCGCACTAAATGCGAGTGAGATTTAGACCTGCTAACGTTATTGGGGGTAGTTTTGACTGTTAAGCTGGCGACTGTGTTTTGTCTTTGAAGGTTGACTTTATTTGCGCTGAGGGGAGCTCGAGGAGTTGCGAAGCCGTCGTTGTTAAGCTTGAGGGCGGATCGTGTTAGCCTGGTCGGCGTATACAAGAGATTATTCTTCGGCGTCACTTGCAGGTTGACGTGTTGAATGTTCTCTTTGCCGACTTTAGGCGTCAAAGGTGTTTTGACCCTCGGAGTTTTTTTTGGGGTACCATTTTTCTCTTGTATTGTGTGGTAGACGATGGAGGGGAGAACTGCTTCGTTCGGTCTCTGGTTCGCCATGGAGCTGCGACTGATCTGCTTTTCGTTGATGCCATCCTGTAAAGCAAAATATATAAACACTGTAAAAATAGTCTAAATAAAATTGAACCAAAAATTCTTCATAAAATTTTATTTATGTCTGATTTATTTTGATAAGTAATCTAATATCTTTTCTTTTTTAAATACAAGTTCAAAGAAACGATGAATACAATGTGAGGGTATAGCTAGAAACGCGGAGACTATTAAATTGTAGGTTTATAGAGATAGAGATGTGGATATGCAACACCATATTCAAATATACATAATATTGGGATAAGGGCTAGATGATGATTTGTGTATTACTCACCTTGAAATCAGTATAGGTGGTTAGGAGCGTAGTCTCCATAAGCGGGTCCTTGTGCGGCACACGTTCCTCCTCCTGCGAGCCGGTAGAGCGCGTCGCGTTGGTCGAACGACGACTACTGCTGTGACGCTTACCGTGAGACTGTGGATAAAAGAAAAAGAACGTTATAAATAATTATGCGTCAATAAAAAGATGTAAGAGATAAAATATGTTCTAAGGATTGCGAGCGGCTGTTGAATATCGATCAGAATCGAATAATTAATCAGCAATCTATATTAAATTACACCACCCGCCACACGATAAATATTGCTCTTTCTATAAATATTGGCAAGTCGCAAAATATCGCGTTGATTGTCCATATAAAAGGCTAATTTATATACAAGCTGGTCTAAATATTATGTGTAATTTACATTACACACAATAGTTATTAAATTGTCATGTTTTGGGGAAATCGAAAGGCTATATGCTATACAGACGACATTAGACATATTTACAAGGTTTTAGGAAAAAAAGCAATAATGAACACGTTTACATCAACTATTATAGCAACTATTAGAGCAACTTGCTACAGGACTCCACGAACACTTTATATAACCTTATAACAGCCGACTTACCGTACGCTTATGTTTGAGAATGCTGCCATTAACTTTTGGCGTCTTCCTCAGTTCTCCTCCATAGTCGAGCTTCCTCTTTGCATCTTTGCCCTCCGCGACCACCCTAGCAGCCAAACGCCCGCTGATGCGCCTGCCACAAAATAATACCGTTAATACACAGGCACAAGATAATCAGATGTTTTACATAGGAGAATACAACGTGATCCTGATAATAATTTCCCCCAAAAAGTCGCAATCACCACGTTTCTCACATATTTAAAAGAATTTTATTTTATCAATTGTTTGATTTTATTTTCTCAGATATACCTAGTTTTTTTACATCGTGCACCTACATTACAACATGAATATCTGACGCAAATCTTAAACTACAATCTAATAAGTAATAATTACTTCTTTCCAATATACTAATTACTTCATGCTTTTCTGAACAATGAAGCGTAATGACTACATACAATTTGCTCTACATGTATAATTAATACATTATATAAGGCTAATGCAATATTTCTCATTCCCTCTACTTACGCAAGGTACGTCAAAGTAGATTATTTTGGTTCAATTGCTACTTATCATCAATCAAACGAAACTTGCCTCAATAGATATGACGTAATGGTGTTTTCACATCAATAAATTCACAAGCGAGCACTGAAATAGTAAAGGAATGAAAAATATTATCTAAATAACAAGTGTGTGCAAGTGCGTGAGGTAACTAGCGATTGTTTTTACGCTGAATATAAAAGCGAGTAATGCCAATAACATTTTTTTTTGTATCGCTAATTATTTGCAATGCATATAAAATAAAGAGCTAGTACACGAAACTGCAAGATTAGTATCGAAAGTTTTGAAATGGAAATATTTTATGCTCATTACAGAAAACTGATTTTTATCGCGCATTATTTTATAAATCACATAATTCACTCAGTTTATGAATCCTATGCATGAATTTTTCTACATTTTACATAACAAATTTTTTTTTTTTTTTTTTCAAGTAAACTAGTACAAAAATTAATTCCGACTGTAATTAGGTACATGCCTTACACTAACATTATAGACAAAAATTAACGTAATATTTATACATCATTATTTTTAATTTATTACAAGCTTTAGATTGCCTCGTTAGCTCAGTAGTCCTAAGCACGACTGCTACGCTAGAAGTCTAGGGTTCGATTCCCAGGTCGAGCAAAAAGTGTTATTGGGTTTTTCTATGAAATTCTCAGTAGCAGCTCGGAGTTAGGATTTGTGCCCGGTTAATGGTAATAGGCTCGCCCCCTATTACATGTGACCTAAACATACCGAACCGTAGGTGTATATTGGTACACCTCTGCCTAACCCTTCGGGGAATACAGGCGTGATGGTACAAGCTTTAATTTTCTTTCACCAGACCCTGTGTCTAATAAATTCTTACACGTAAAATTTGACCCACTTCCCGGTGTTCTATTGAGCTGAAATTTTTCGTATATACGCACTTTTTTGTTTCGTACTAACCCAACAATATTCTACATTGTAGCTGTATCAATCAAGTTTTTTTCTTCTTTTATGTACACCTACTAATTATTATTTGTATTTTTTGGACACTTGTCGACTCGGCATTGCTAGCCACTATTCAATTATAACTTTTAGATCGAAGACTTATTGGAGCAGTTATTCCGCAATAATTTGCAAAACAAATCTTTATGTCTATCAAGTTTTTAGTTACACACCACTTGTAAAACTTTGTAGAAATATCATCAACTAGCTTGTCAACTTCACCATCTATCAATAAGAGACTAAATACACTTATTCAGCTTCATTCAGCTTTTATCCATTGAAAACACTATTTTATTATAGAAACGCGTGCGTTCAGATTTCCGCGTCTAAACGGATGCGATACAAAACGTGTATTTTCTATAAACAAACGCTGAATGGAGCTGAATAAGTGTATTTAGTCCCTAAAACTACAAGTTTACCTTTTAACAGTAGTGATAGCAGATCTCTTGAGCGCAGACAGGTTGTTCGTGAATGTTGTCACCGCCTTGGTCGCGCTGCCCGTGATGAGTTGGCGCTTCGACGGTGGCCTACGAGTTAAAAGACCTGCTTACAGTCAATGCGACTATGCTTAAAACTAACATATGATATAATATATGGACAACACAAGTGTTTCTTCTTGACCATCACGCCGTTACTTTGTCCGGGCACTGGTGACCTGGACTTACAGGTTTTGAAAAACATTATATTAAGGAAATAAAAAATCGTTTCTATTATATTATACTCGCCCCTTATTACATGGGACCTAAATATACCGGCGAACTGTGGGTGTACATTGTTACACCTCTGCCTAACCCTTCGGGGAATACAGGCGTGATGGTATATTTATATATTATATTGCTTATTGGGTTCCATTAGGGTTTATTTGAAAGCCAGCATTAGAGAATTACAATTTACACAGTATTACACAGAGAGACTAGCTTATGTTTTGGGTTACTGCTCCACTGTGTGATGTTATAAAGCCTGTACTCATGAATCCAGCTCATTAACAAAATGCGCGTTTAAACAAATAAACAAATATTAACCATTACCAAAATCCATATAATTAAACGTTACCTATTTCTCTCCGCAGTAGCTGCCAGTCCCGCAGCAGTCCTGTTACGTTTGCCGAGCGGTGACGTGGCAAGCGACCGGAACAGCGGCGTTGTCGGCGTCAGGGCCTGCTTGCGCGCCGATAGCTTGTTGTGACGCTCCTGTATGAAATTAGTTATTAGGAAAACGAGGAATGAACTGCATTTTTGCCGAGGCAAGACAAGCAACGTCGAATTACACTTTAAGTTTCATATAAGTACAGTACGTATTCGTTTTTTTTTAAATTAAAAGCCCCTGTTACCCTAAGTACTCGAAATTTGAGAATGACACATGGGTATAGAAAGTTCCAGAGTCTCAGCCACTTCGAAAGAGAAAGAAAATGTTATCAATCATGTTACATTTTGTATACTTACAGCCTTCCTGGTCTCCCAATCGTCTTCCATGAGTTGGAGAAGAGGCTTGCCATCAATAGTGAACGTGTTTCCAGTCTTGGCTTCATAATCTGACACTAGTTCACGGATTTGTGCCTCTATCTTCGGTAGCTGTAATGGAATCATCATAATAAAACTAAAAGCAAACAATTTAATTTACAATGATCAGAATCTATTCTTCCAGACCAAACTTGGAGGCAACTTAATTTTAGGCAGAAGTTGTAAAGGTCGAAAGCTCAAAAACAAGTTAAAAAAAGGTCCACAAAAGTATGTTGTTTAAAAAAAAAAACATAAAATTACCAGCCATCACACTTGTATGTAAATGAGTAGATATAGTACTTTTTATACCTGATACCTCAAAAAGGGCCCAGCATTGAAGCTAGCAAATACGCATACCTTCTGAATTATATATTCCTCTTTCCTATTCTCAAAATTTCAGCCATGCTAAAATTATGTAAGTCTGACGACATTGGAAGGGCCTCAGTCTAGCATGTTTGTCTATCACGTAACACTTACGTTGCTAGCGATAGCCTTCCTCTCCTTCTCCTCGCGCAGGAGTTGCCCGCCTCGGTTGTGGTAACGACCCGGCTCCGTAGCTCGAGCCTCGAGCTCCGTCATCTTTAGCCAAAGATTCTTGCGTGTCACCACCATCTCGAAAATGTGCCTGAGAAAAGATGGAGGGTATCACTTAAGTCTTAAACAATAACGTATTTAAACTTAGGTACTTATAAAAACTTGTAAAGACGTTTAATTTCAGTCATTATTCACGTAACACAAACAGTACTTCATGTATATCTTGTTATATATACACTTCTTCTGCATGTCACTGAACTTCTAAACAACTGTATCGATTTTAAGGAAAAGTTTTGTCAGTGTTTGAGTCTGTCCCTGTTTGGGTAGGATTCACAATGGGACTCAATAGGTAGCACTGCAAGCCAACGTTCGGGCAGGACAAGTCTGTGGCGTGCACTTGTTTCTTTATAATATTGTTACTTATAAAATTATTAGAATTGTAGCCCTAATTCTGAAGATTCTAAAATCTCATTTAGATATTAATAGCAACAATATATATATTAATAGCGACAATTAATAGCTAACTTTTTCTGCTTGGACACACTTACTTGTGTTCATTATAATACTTGGTGATCTTCTCCAGATACAGCTCATGCAAGGTCAGCGTATCTTCGGTGAAGATATCCTGGTAGTAATGCACAAACTCCTCACGTTCGCGGCTCGAATACATAATGTTGTCCCACATCAACTTTATCTTAGTGCGGACATTCGCCACGAACACCTGGATCAAAGAAAATGGTAATTAGAATATAGTGTACTGTCACCAAAAGCTCTGTCTATGTCTGGATAAAGAAGGGAAATATCTGTAACCATCGTATGTACCTAATGTGATTCTACTTTGTAGGCGTAATAGCAACTAAAATAGTGTATCACGACTTAGAGAGTCAAGGTCGTACCTGGCTACTGAAATCTACAGGGCACTAGTGTAAGGATCACTATA
The DNA here is from genome assembly GCA_947462355.1 of Caradrina kadenii. Classification (NCBI taxonomy): domain Eukaryota; kingdom Metazoa; phylum Arthropoda; class Insecta; order Lepidoptera; family Noctuidae; genus Caradrina; species Caradrina kadenii. The sequence goes on along the minus strand of OX381684.1, from coordinate 5,314,010 downwards.
CACACAAGCGGTTCGGCGTTTTCAATACTCAAGCCGAATAGGCCGACCCGCTTAAGGGTTTAGCGACCCATATGCTACAAAAATAACCGCGATTTGTATGAAACGCTTTGCAGTATGACTTTAGTACAACGAAATTTAATGCAGCTGCCTAATGCACTCGACACATACTCAAAATTATGATTATGGTCACCTGTTTATCAGCAATAGGCGTATTACAGGTGACTTTAAAATCCTGAAAATTTTAATTAGCTGTTATTATGATTATACTCGAATATTTGCTAATAAACTACCACTGCCCAGGCGATGATGTAGAGATGTGCTAGATTGCTTTATGATAGATTGGACTGCGACAGCTAACAGCTGTGAGAACTGAAAATAATGATAGGAAGCATTTGTTCCACATAGGCGCTTCACAGATTTATATTATAGCAAAAAACTACAACTAAGTTTTAGGATTCAGTAAAAATGAAACAACGTGGTTGCTAGGTAATTTCTACATAGTATAAAATAAAAATTGTGTCCCGCCGTCTGCCCCTCTGTACGTTTAGATCTTTTAAACTACGCAACGGGTTCTAACTGTACGCGGATGACACTTCGAGGTATATATCTAGTTAAATAATAGTAAAAGCCCTTTCTAAATGCAGTGAAGGTATACATAAATCATAATTCAACAATTAAAATACATGACATCTAGATAGCGCCGCTGATGTCTATCAATACTGGTTACGAGAAAGTAAACCGATTTATAACTCAGCCATGCAAAACGACTGGTTAGACTACGATTTTGCATAATACGTTATATCAATGTTAATTACAAATAGATTTAAAACTGGATTTAAAATTCCTAAAGTACCTATTTCATTTGGAATTCAGTTGCGTACTAGCAATTGGCTAGTTGACACCATCAACCCAAAATTACCAGACACAATTTCTTAAAAAATAAACTTTCTGTGAGCAATGAAAACCCGATTAATTTTCAATTAAAAGTGAAACTTTATTTTTAGTTGGTTTCAAATCAATCATATCATAAATAGATGACGTCGCAGGCTACTCTTGCAGTATAAAATCTGTGGGGGAGTCGCGTTTTGACAGCTCATAAAAAGTATATCACCCGTTGATTGGTGATATCAAATATCCGATTTTAAAACCATGTTGACTACTCAGAATCAGTTTTTTGAAAGAGAACAGACACGTCACTGTATACATTTGGGGACTTGTTAATCATTTTTGGCGTGCATGTTTATTGATGATTTTTAGGCTTATTTAAATCAATGATTTAATTAAACGACTTTTAACTCTTCACTGTCTGAGAAGCAGACAATCGTTAAAATCACCCTTAAGCATATGTGACTCATGAATCAGAAAAATCATTTACATGGTTTTTATAACTCTTTTTTTTTCTGTAGATAGCATTTGACATTCTGAAGCTACGAAAATTATCCTGATTCCTATCATACGGAACCCCACAACTTGGGATCGCCATCCTTATAATAAATTAATTCATAACTTCATATCGTAAGAGTTAAGTGAACCATTTGTAACAGTCATCATTTAGTGTTGAAAGAAACGAGCCCTGATCATGTTGAAACAGTTCTTGTATGGCTAGACCACTTTCTGTATGTAACTCCTGTATCAATATTTAATATTCCACTCATAAAATATGTACTATCCTAGATCAGAGAAAATTACTAATCTTGAATGCTCAAATAGTTGAGCAACGAATAGATATTCTCTGAGGTACCTGCATTCAGCGTGTATGTAATGACGTGCGGGCTGTATGGATCACCATATATCCTCTATATGTCTCAGAAAGAAACGTTAAGGTATATTTACATCTACACTAATAATGTGAAGTTTGAGAGTTTGTCTGTTTTTTTTTGTTTGTTTGATTGCGGATCCCGGGAGCTACTGGGCCAAATCTGAAAATTCTTGCAATAGAAAACTATGTGATCCCCGGATCCGTAAGAAAATGGCTTACGAAATCGCGGGCAAAAAATAGTTGTTATATAAAACAAAATTATTATCAGATTTTCTTGAATGTCCTACCTGGATCTTTTGCCTTTTGATCTGATCACAGCGCTTGATCTCTTCTTTGATGGCGGCTTCAGTCTGTGGGTGACACCCGGGATGAGCGTGCAAGAAGTTTTCGCGGTAAATTTGGTCTTCGTCCAAACAGTCCCACAGCTTCGTTAGGCGTTCACGAAGTTCCAATACCTAGGAGAACAAAATAGTCAAGTGTTTTATGGGTTTGTTTCTTCAACACCAAGTTTATGATCCCTTGAAATTATCGTATTTTTCAAAGATTCTAAAAGCATTTCTCATAATCGACTATTATTTCAATGGTTTTCCGTAACCGTTTCTAATAGATTTATTTCGAAATTAATTACCAATTGGTTCTAGATTATCAGAAAATTATTTCTTGTCTGGTGATAATATTTGTGAATGAAGGCTCGATAACGGCCTATCATACTCCTGCACTTGCATGTAAATTTAGGGATGCATAAAAATATTGAAGACTTATATCTTGTAAAAGAGACTTACCCTGTTGTTAGTCTGTTCGAATTTCTCTTGCAGGTCTTGTTGAAGTTTGGAGAGGCGGTCCATGTTGAGATCAGTCACTTTGAAGTCGACAGACAATGATGACGTCACAATGTGCTCGAACTTGTTCTGTGGCTTGATGCGGAGTTTGTCTAAAAGAAAAACAGTATAAGCTAGGGACCCTTGTGTTTCTTTGTACTTTACATTTCAATCAGCATAATAAGACCTCACTTACATAACTTCGCCCAAAGTTTTTGATACAAAATACTAAGTTTATATCTACAAAAAGTATTAATTCTACCTACCTACTTATAAGTAGATAGAATGTCTCATCATTTGAAACGGCAATGACCTAATAAGGCCAAGATAATAGCTCATTAAAATCAGGAATGCCAAAGGTCCCAGTTCATTCTAAATATAAACATAAGCAAGTATTAATTAAAACTAAACTCAGTTATTTTGTTTACAATGGAAATATGTATTACCATTCCATGTCCTACCTTACTCGGATTCTACAATTCTATGAGGACACAAACTACTGAACATTAAAAACTAATCACCCATAATATCCTTTATTTCAACTTGAATGTTCAAGAAGATCTCAGCTCTCTTATCTCTCTCTGCCTGCAGCATTTCCAGGTGTTCTTTTAACTTGTCCAGTTCTTCCTCAGAAGGGAGAGGAACTTCCTGTAACTCTGTGATGGTAACACCAAGCTTGTCAGCAAGGTCTCGCTGCCATTCCAGCAGTCTCTCCATCTTCATGCGGCGCTGTTCCACCTGCTCTCTGTATCTGTTGGTTTATCAGAGATTGTTTTGTTGAACTTTGGCAGGGGTGAGAATTTAGCTGGTAGGTGCTAATTAATGATGTGTGTTCTGTTATTAGCACTTAAGTGTTATTTTAATGAGTCAATTTGTAGTGTTCACTTTTGTTACACCATAAAATTATTCTTTAACAGACAATTTGCCTATACAAGTTTGTTCATTCACTGTTAATGCCACATCCATCCACTAACTTAACTAATGTAGTGATTTCATTGAACAATGTCCAATTTACCTTTATAATTAAATCAATAAAAGCATTTAATCTTCCAATCATAGAACCATGTTTGTTTGACTGATATGGTATAGAAAGCCTAAGGCAGTGGTTCCCAAAGGTAAACCATGACTCACCTAACAAAAAGTTCTCCAAGACTCACCTCTTGCTTTATGTGAAGGAAAAGAGGTTTAACTAAATGAATAAAGGACTATTTAGGGTCCACTTAATATTCGCGCAATTAGTACTTTAGGAACTACTGGTTTAAAGCATTGGGTCTTCATTTGCATCAATTAAAAAATAAATTAATACCTAAACCATTTTGCTGTCAGCAACCATTATATTAAGACTACATAAATGTAATGTGTGTGCATAATACATCATACATTCAATTACAGTTCTCATGAGAACATTGCACTGTTAACATTAGGTAATTTACAAAGAAAGATGTACAACAGATGACCTAACAATCTTTGTCATGTCATCAGTATTGCAATATTGACCTAAAATTTTACTGAAGTAATTTTATTGTATAATTTAAGTACTGTTTTCGAAAGTACCTATGGGAACAATGTCTGAGTGATAATTAGGTGAGAAAAACAAAGACAAAACAGTTGAATGTAGCTTGAACTTCTTTCTTAGGTAACCTTTATTTTAATTCTTGATAAGTTTACTACTGCAGTAAATCAGATATTTGGTTCATATTAAGTAAAAATGGTCTAATGTACCTATAACTAATGTATGTTTACAAAAACTTCTATAATATTTCATTCCTTCACTCACACTATCATCAAACTGAAGGAAAAAATCTATCCTTGCTTAACTTGATCCAATGCAATCCAAATACCTTTAACTAGGTTCTGCCTGCAACTTAGTCAGTGTGGAAGTCAAGTTAACTATAAAACATATTGTCTATCAGTGAAAGAATATTTGTAATCCAATGAGGATTTTAAGAGGTTACCTCTTCTTACAGACGACAAAAAAACATAAAAGAAATGCTTGCTTACCCAGCAATCTGCTCTTCCAGTTCTCTTTTGTATTCAACAAGCATCATTTCTTCTTTGAAGTCCAGAATAGTGATGTCAACAGATAGGCATCGGCTTAATTCTTCTGTTTCTTCTTTCAATTCTGTAAAATGAATAGCTATTTGAAACAACAGCAGTAAACTGACTTTCTGTTGCCTTGAAGTTCAATAAACTTACTGTAAGTTAAAGATTGAGACAGTTGATGAGAAAAAACTATCAGGTATTTTGGTGGTTGTGTTTGGCAGAGTCGACAAGCTGGTCAGTGCAAATAGAGCAGTATATTCATACATAGCCATGCATGCATGGCTGTTGTCTGCCCCAATCTTCATTCTTACAGTTTGTATTAAGAAGTATACAAATCCAAGGATATTACTATTTTATTTTCATTACTTTTGGCCGGAAATAATACTACATTAAATTCACATATTATAAAGAATTTTGTAAATATCATAAACAAGTATTTGTTTAAGGAAAGCAGATCCAATTTTAAAAACGAAACATCTAATAAAAAAATTGTTAAGAACCAGCCTGATTACCATTCAAGTCATTCAACTTACTATCAACTTGTCCCTGCATTGTCTTGAGCTTCTGCCTGGTCTCAGAGATGACATCTCTATGCAGTTCCTTCTCAATCTGCACCAGTTTAGCGATGTTGTTCACTTTGGTGCTATCATCAACACCAAGGTGTGACCAGTTTAGCCAGAGCTCCTCCATCATGGAGCGGACATTCTGGGATATCTCCATAAGAACTTCATTGCTGTAACAGAATTTAAAATGTGAAGAAAAATTGCTTAAGAGATTGTAAATAGTAGTCCTTATTGATATTTTCATGAACTGCCTGTGACATGGAATAAGAAAACATGTTGCGCAGACCCCAAGTAACATGGAATAAGGGCAGGAAGATGATGATGATTAATAACACACATCACGCCTGTATTCCCCGTAGGGTTAGGCAGAGGTGTAACAATGTACACCCACAGTTCGCCGGTATATTTAGGTCCCATGTAATAGGGAGCCAGCCTATTGAATTTAACTGGGCACAAATCCAAACTCTGAGCTGCTACTGAGAATTTCATAGAAAAATCCAACAACACTTTGCTCGACCTGGGAATTGAACCCAAGACCTCAAGCGTAGCAGTCGCACTTAGGACCACTAGGCCAATAAGGCAGTTAATAATTACAAAGATTTGAGGAATCATGTATGTATGAGGCTTATGGAGTGTGACTTAGATAGCTATACTTTCTCTGAGATCAAAGTGCCCTTAACTTGTTATGTCAAGAATTTATAAAATTCATGCTATATTTAATAAGGAATACAATTCTGACTAGCTATAAAATAGGATAACTCAGTCTAAAACATGTAGGGCATAATAGTTTTTTACTTCACTTTGCTGACAATTATTGATGTATGGTCCATTTGCACCAAAAACTTAACTCACAGGTTAGTTGCTGACAAGGTTATATTAGAAATACTTGCCATAAGTATAGTATTACAGGCCCATGTTAGCAACTAACTGGGGAGGTTGAGATAAACCTGGCATGGACCTGGCTAGTGTGCCAACCAACAGGTACAAGAAAGTGTCTTATTTTATGGTTTTATTATGTGGTTTCAAATAGTTAATAAGTTCAAACTTTGGAAGACTTGACTCGATGACTACAATAGGAGCTAAGTAGAAGCTGTTTACAGATATTTTTCAACAGTTCAGTTATCAAACGGTTTTTGAAACAATCTATGGCCGCAAGTCCAGTAAACCTAAGCTAAAATCGTACTATATTTGATTGATATTTATTAATAGACCAGATCGGAAGTTTATTTGAAACACGCAGATTTCAAACAAAGCTGTAACGGTGGGAATTGTGAGACGCCTAGACCGAAGCATTGAGTTGGTAAGTCAATGTAGTAGATACAAAAAAAGGTAAAAGTTTCATTTATCTTATTTAAACATGAGGTAATTAACAATATTTGCATGGAGTTACCAGCACAAGGGTATTTGAATACATTCGTGGTATAAAATCTTGATAAACTTACAATAGCTTGTTGACATCTTCGGATAACGTAATCATTTCGTATATTTATTCACTGTTTTTCTTCCAACAAAACTCACATAAGTTCACAATAAATGTCTAAATAGTGGTCGTATTGTAATTCACTAATAAAACTCAATAATTCTAAAATAACCACCAACATGAATCCGAAATCCAACGAGTATTGAACGTTTGTTTTCAAATTTCAATACGTTACAAATGAAAGTGTCTTCCACTGTGCTGTGATTGGTCGGTAAAGTTTTCGTTCGGAAACGATAGGTATAAATATTATTTTGTTCAGCGAAATATTTCTTCTTAGTTTTTGTTTTTGTTTTATAATAACGTTTTTTAGTTTTTAAATGCCAACTTTTGATATGTTATTTAATCCGTCGTTCATTAATATTTTAACTCTGAAGTACTGCTGCGTACTAAACATAAAGTACGTACGGTCAGGGTGGCGCCACTGTGCTGCCACGCATTACAAAAATTTCGTTTACCTATTTGATACAAATAAAAACTGGTTTTATAGATTATTTTCTGTTCACATTCATGTTTTATTTACAAAATAATAAAATCCCAAGTTTCTTCAACCTAATTATAGTCTAGTAAAATCCCGAATTATAAAATAAGCTACGAAGTCAAACATAGGTAAACCTACCTATGTAGTAACCCGTATTGCGCTATTATGAATGCACGCCATTGTTAATGAATTTAATTAATTACAAAGCTAACAAACTTCCTCTGATACTGATCAATTTAATTAAAATACCTACCGGCTGTAGAGCGTATTACGTAAACATGATGAATAAGATCGATAAGCAATAGTGTACGGCATCGGATCGTTATTTAAACCATAAGACGCAGTTACCTACCCTTCAAAAACTGTCTGGCCGGTGGTGACCACCAACTCATAAAGGGGGATTTTGGATCATTTTAAGAGATCGAGACGTTACACAAAGAGGACCCATGTCACTACAGACATAGTAAGGGGTCGTCCATGAGGCCCCCTGGACTAGGCAGCACGTAATCGCCGTGCTACACTCATCGGTGATGACTGCCCATTACTACCTGAGAAAGGATACCCTACCTATGTAGGTAGAGCATATACCGTGTCGGGAGCGCGAATCTTGCGTCAAATAAATACCGGGCTCCTGACTTATGCTTACAGGAGGAACCATGTGGTTACAATTGTTAGTCGGTAAAAGTCCGACATAACTCTCCGTTTATTCCAAACGAAGGGTATCCATGAGGATTTCCCATACGGTCGCAAAAGAATCCCAAGGGATTATACTTATTACCGGGAAAAGTACCCTATGTCCTAACTACTATACTCTGTTCCATATAACATTAGAAAAATAACGTTACAACGCGATCGTTATATCGATATTAGTATATTAATCTTCGTTATTTCCCGATAAATATAAAGCACTGCACCTATTATGTTTGAGCCATTTACAAAAAAAAGCACTAAATTACAATCGTTTAAAGAATATAACGCAATAACTGCCGTTTTCTAATGTCATAAAATGGAGCAGGCGCCTGTAGGTATCTATGTTAGGTAATCCTTTTTCAAAAGTGTTAAGAAATTGGTGCCAATAACCAAGTGTGCATTAAAGGTTGAGATATTGCTAAAGCCGTTACTTCCTTTGATGACATCTAGGAAAGACGCCGCCGCGCCACCGGCCTTTGTTGTAAGAGGAAATATCTTTACGCACCGAGGGCTTTAAGTGAAGATTACTCGTTATAAAGTGTGTAATAACTATACTAAGCAATCTGATAATAACAGTATTCATCGTTTAGTCTGTTATCTTCTGAATCCATCAGAACTAAAACTTTCGAACAAAGAGCTCAACTACTAGTAGAGCTCTTTGTGAATTACTACCACCATACCTATTTCTGCCGCAAAGCAGCGTTGCTATGTTCCGGTTTGAAGGGAATGGGTGCCGGCGTATTTAATTACAGGCACATGATTACATGAACTATGTCTCTAGGATGCCAATGTGTTTATAAAGCTTCTGGTATTGCAGATGTCTGTAGGTAACGGTGACCACTTAACATGAGGTGGGCCGCCGGCTTGTTTGACAATAAAAAAAAAACAATAATGAACATATTTCTTTTCCTTAGCGTTTAAATGACAGTCTATATTGTCGAGTGTTTATATATTTCTGAAGCGTGCAGGCATAAGGGCACACGGGGCACGATAACTGGTGTCCCATGTTTGAAAAGCAGCACCACATTTTCAATCAAAGCTGAACTAAAGCTCCATCTGAGCATATTCTTCTCAGGTTGATACTTCCACTGACGTACCTACGTTCAGAGTTTGAAGAATACATTTGGGTCAATGGGTAGTCTTAGGGGCGGAGTGATTTACATAATCACAATTTTAACATAAACTCCTATCTCCTTTACCTTATGGGTCAGCTTCGCAGGACGACTCCCCGCCACCGTAGATACGGGCCTCTAGACGGTGAGCAATGGGTCCCTCGCCGTCCGTACGTTGCATAACGATAAGCCGTATCGACGGCGCGTTTGTGTTCAAGGCCGATGCCTCCCGGGGCTGCGTGTTGTTCGAAAGAGACACCGCGCCCCCGGAACGCATAGGGCACAAGAGGATCACTCCCGGCCTGCCCAAGTCGGGAGAAGTTATTTAATGATTTCCTATCCGAAAAAAAAAATGGATCAACTTCAGCTCACACCGAGACGCAATGTGACAAACTTTTTTACTATACGATGAGAATACGCTGCGAAACCGAGTCAAAGTAGCTGTGTTGCGTATCACATCTCAACAAACTTCAGCTCTCATAGGTACCATAATGTATTCGGCCTCATTGGGGCTATACACATATGCGGGCCGCTGGCGCATTTTTTCGGCATATTCAATACAACATTATCAAAGGCTGAATAAGCTAACCCGCTTAAGTGTATAGCGACCCTACCTCCTTGTGCTTGCCTAACGCTGAATGCGATCGCTTTGTTTGCATACTCAGCTCAGCATTAGTTATTCTCCTCGCTTCATAATCAGAACGTAAAACATAAGAAACAGTGTATACTACGTGACTTCGACAAATGGATGTGCCATGCACGCTTGTGCGACAGAACTGTACCGCGACACACGATAGTTCGAATCCACGATTGTTCGACACACTGAAGCTCGACATCACCTTTTTTTTTTGAAGGATGACACATACCATCACCGCTGTATTCCCTGAACGATTAGGCAGTGGTGTACCAATGTACACCCACGGTTCGCCGATAAGTTTAGGTCCCATGTAATAGGAGAGAAATCATCAAATCACTTTCTCCGCTCTGGTTGGAGCGGAAGAGAGTGTCAGAGTCTTACCTACTAACTCAAACCCCTCCTTGTTTCTCTTAATGCCCCTTGTGACCGCCGCGGCCGCGGCCGCGGCCGCGGTGACTCTTTCGAACAAATTCCGTAACCCTGGCAGTCGACATCACCCTAGTGTGACAAACGATTCTGCAAGAGTAGTTCGACAGAATGTTAGTATACGATTGAGCGACGGTAAACATTTAAGGATTCACTAAAAATGCATTTATCAATAGATTTAACACTTCAATAATGCCTTTCATCTGTATGAAAGACGCTGGATGCCGGCCGCTTCCAACCGGTTCTTTTGGAAATCCATGGGGGAGGCCTATGTCCAGCAGTGGACGTCCAGCGGCTGATGTTAATGATGATGATGTATGAAAGTACATACATACATAAATTCACGTCTTTTTCCCATGGGACTTGATGTGATTTTTTTGTTTGTTTTTATGTTTGTAACGAATAGGCTTCGAAACTACTAGACCGATTTTAACCATTATTTCACCAATAGATAGCTACATTATTCCTGAGTTAGATAGGCTATATAACATCTCGCTACGACTCCCGGAAGACGAGCAGTAGTGAAAGACGTAACTCAACGCGGGTGAAATTAATAAGCCACGCGGACGAAGCTGTCACTTAATTTTATTTCAATCGCACATCCACTTGGCGAACTCACGTAGTAAAACAAACAAGAAACATGTGTCGGATACGGAACAACAATGAAAGTGGCATTTTTATGGCATGTAATAAGAAAACTATTGAGTGTTTAACCACATACATAATTATGTAGATTTTACTTAGGTTTGAGAACCATTGTTTGTCGTTGAAAGGTATTTTTAAGATGGTTTTTAATTTAAGCCAATAATTCTGATAACATCGCGTTATTTGAATGGTTGTGATTCGTATTATGATGACTATTTATGAATAACTAGCTTTTGCTCGCGACTTAGTCCGCGCAGTTTTTTCACCCGCACTAGTTTACTTCTTTGGTTACTGCTCCGCACCTTCTGGTCGTAGCGTGATGTTATATAGCTCGATAAATGAACTATCCAATACAATTTTTCAAGTCAAACCAGGAGTTCCTGAGATTAGCGCGTTCAACCAAACAAACAAACAAACTCTTCAGCTTTATTATACTAGTAAAGATGAATAGCCACCGGATTTGGCAATAGCGATGCTTTATAATATTTTTACTGTAATAAACTATAATCTGAGAATTTTTTTTTGCGAAGGGTCTGTGGCGATTTTGGACCATCTGGCTCTTAGGTTCTCACTATTGAACAGGGACTCTTTACCGATATTATTTACCGTAACGTACTAATCTAGGCTAAGCATTTCACTTATCATTACACTATTGGATCATGACTGCCTCGTTAGTGTAGTGGTCCTAAGCGCGACTACTACGCTATAGGTCTTGGGTTCGATTCCCACGTCGAGCAAAGTGTTATTGGGTTTTTCTATGAATTTCTCAGCAGCAGCTAGGAGTTAAAATTTGTGCCCGGTTAATGGCAATAGGCTCGCCCCCTTTTACATGGGACCTAAATATACCGGCGGACTGTAGGTGTACATTGGTACACCTCTGCCTATCCCTTCGGAGAATAAAAGCGTGTTATATTTCTAGAATCATAAAATGAATTCGTGGTAGTTTTCGTTACGTTGGCCATTATCCAGCGAATTATAAGTAATTTGTAGGTAAGTACTATTTACTTTAGCGGCGGACTGTGGTTGTACATTGGCACAACTCTGCCTAACCCTTCGAGGAATACAGGCGTGGTGATATGTTAATGATGGTATGTTATTGGATCGTAAGTTAGACGACTTTTTGTGTAATAATGCATTGCACCGCACTTTCACATAAAATGTATTTACAAAGCATATTCAATGTGCTGTTAATGCAAGACGCAGTCCGTCAATATATAACAACAACATTCATATATTCAAAAGTTAGGTTAAAATTTATAAATCAACATAATACATTAGAAAACTAGCTTCTGCCCGCGACTTCGTCCGCGGGGTTTTTTGACACACGCGTTAAGTTATAGTAGCCGCCACGACACGTGAGGACAAACGTCAATTAAATCTTCGGGTTTTCGTGTTCCTTTCTGAGTTTTTGGAGCAACGACGCTGCACGCGATTGGTCCGTCAGTTGGAACAAAAAAAAACCCAAAAACGAACAGAAGAACCCAAAAATTTACTTGACGTTTATGCTCACGACTCGTGGCGGCCACCATACCCATACGTCTTTGATTACTGCTCCCCTCCCGTGCTTATATATTGCCTATACTATTCCTCCTAAAACTGACTATTTTTAAACATAAAGAATTGTCCGAATCCAACTGGCACATTCAGAGATAACGCGTTTAAACAAAAAAAAACTCTTCAGCTTTACTTTGTATTAGTGTAGATTACCAACCACCCCACTAATGACCCATAACCCACAAACTCATAAGTACCTACTCAACTCACCACTTTGCTGCTACTTATCAATTAGTGGTTGCTAACGCATTACAGCAACCGGGCTTAGATTATAGCCCACAAGCTGAGTTACGTGTTGTACAATGTGAATCGGTTTGCTCAATCGCAGCCTGCTATGAGATTTTTTTGCGAACGTAACGTTTGGTATCTAATTATAAAAGGTTATTCAGAGTTTTGATTTGATGATCTTTTGAATGACAAATTCATTGATTGTAAAACGCAACAAATAATAAGATTTGTCAAAAAGAGGAATTTCATGATTTTCCTTTGGACTGAGAACCCAGAGGTACCTTCTTGACATATGTACATTATGTACATATTTCTCTATCTATCTTCAAAACTTCAACTATGATAAAATTACATAGATCAGGGGGCAATTCTACTAGGAACTTTCGGAAACATACATACATTAATTTATTGATTGTCGCTGAGATGAGATTGCGACATGCAGTTAAACGCTACCTTGTGTAATTGGCGTTAAGGTGCAGTTGAAATCCTGGACAGTGTACCCAAACGGGATAGACAAATATTCAAAAAATGATATTAAGTGCAAGCAGAGAACAAAAGACATCAACGCGTGCCAACACACATTGCACTAAACAAATGTATATTATTCAAATTAATGACTAGTTATACGGCTACAATGATCTTAAGTGATGCAAGATGGATGCAAGATTCAAGGCGCATTGCATCGCTCGGTTCAAGATCAGCGGTCATTTATCATCTTGGTTGCAATTTATCTTGTTTCTATAGGATGCTTCGTATATTAATTTTACGATGATTTGTTTGTTTTAAATGATTAGCGTGCTGTGAGCGTAGAGAGTCTAGATTTATTTCAGACTGATTAGTTCTAGAGGTCACGCCAGTTTCGCAAAAGGATAGTGTTGATCGATTTACATGTGAAATTGTATTTTTTTTATCTTTTTTTAAAAAACGTTGCCCCACACTAGAAATTTCTCCTGGGTCGTGGGTGCGTTTACGAACATATAAACTCACATACACAAACAGCCAGACCCGGAACAACTAACTGTAGGCCATACAAATATTTGTTCCGTGCGGGAATCGAACCCGCGACACGCACCGCAGCAGCCAATCGCTCAGCCACTGCGCCAACCGTGCCGTCAGTTTTGTAGAACTGTCATTGCAAAAAAATAGTTATCTTCCCAATCATAAAGTTGTTTTCTTTCTGTTACTAGCTGACTTTTCATAGAATTTAACTTCTTAGCGTAACAATGGCAAATATCGATATTAAATAATATATTTTGTCAGTGGACTGTTTGCCCTTGAGAAGGGCTGAATAGAGTTTAAATTTGACATCGTGTTGAAAGGATTAGCCAATCAACATAGTCGATAGCCCATAGTGCATTTAACGTAAGAGTTCGGAGTACATGAGACTCCTCTCATTTTACTAAATCAATAAAAAAATCATCCATTACAAAAAAAAAAAATTTAAACCCAAAAAGTTTACCGAAAAATCATTTACATGCAAAATAAACGTGCGCACATGTAATTATCACAATAAGAACAAAAACGAAAGTCATGTTACAAACGTTTACGTTATGCCTTACGTTTGCCTCAATTTTGGGACACACGGAAACAGACACGACTTACCGTCACGAGTTACTTTAGGACCCAATTACGTATCTACGTAATAATGTAGAATATAAACGCCCTTATCTAATTTGAAGTTTATTCAATTACGAAACAATGAAAATATATTGAAAGTGCGTTACGTTGTCGTAGTAACAAATAACACACATACCATCACGAATGTATTCTCCGAAAGGTTAGGCAGAGATGTACCAATGTACACCCACAGTTCGCCGGTATGTTTAGGTCCAATGTAATAGGGGGCGAGCCTATTGGCATTAACCGGGCACAAATCCTAACTCTAAGCTGCTACTGAGAATTTCATAGAAAAACCCAATAACACTTTTTGCTCGACCTTGGAATCGAACCCAAGGCCTCTAGCTTAGCAGTCGCGCTTAGGACCACTAGGCTACCGAGGCAGTTAACAAATAACCTTATTATTTTTTGATAGTAAAAGACACATTTAATCAAAGGTCAGCTGAAATGATTGGCAAGGGACATTTGTATGGCGTATAAGTCAAAGTCAAAGTCAAATCATAGATAGTTGTTCCAAGTGTGGCTGTTTGTGTGTGTGACTTTATGTCTGTAAACGCACTTACGATACCGAAGAAATTTGTAATATCATAAAATAGTAATTTTAACAGATAAATACATAAGTTCAAAATGTCACTTTCGTCCTCTCGTCCTCTCTGCCTCTGTAGCCTAGTAGTCTTAAGCGCGATTACTACGCCAGAGGTCTTGAGTTCGATTCCTAGGTCGAAAAAAAAATGTTATTTGATTTTTTTATGAAATTCTCAGTAGCAGCTCGGAGTTAGGATTTGTGCCCGGTTAATGGCAATAAGCTCGCCCACTATTACATGGGACCTAAACATACTGGCGAACCTAATCCTAATCCTTCGGAGAAGGCGTGATGGTATGTATGTGTGTTCTCTCTGGTATTTTCGTACCTATGTATGTATATCAGAACCATAGATTGTGTCTGAAATAGAGGCTTTGTTTGCATGAACGTATAATTTTATCAACAACTAGACGACCTGTCCGCGACTGCGTCCGCGTGGCTTATTTCACCCGCGCTAAGTAACGTCTTTCGTTACTGCTCCGCTCCCGTAAAGCGTAGCGTGATAGCATGTAGCTTATGTTATTCAAGAACAATGTAGCTATCTATTGGTGTAAAAATGGTTTAAATCGGTCCAGTAGTTTCGGAGCCTATTCGTTACAAACAAACAAACAAATCTTTCCTCCTTATAATAATAGTATAGACAAACAAAACTTAACAAAACAATGCCAATGCCAATTTCAATGCACAATTTCGGAACCATGCACAATGATCATAAAACCCATCACAATTACGTTACCAATTTATAATCATCGACACACACTCACTAAAAACACAAAGGATGTATTGTTTTCAATGCGTAACGTTGCGAAACACGACGTTTTGAAACGAAATCTGTATCAAACGCAGTTTGCGAAACACCGAGACGATTAACCCGCAGTTTGATCAGACTCTTACGTCGGCAATCAACTAATTGTTACTTGCATTTTAAACAGAAACAAATCCTGTTTTGCTTTGATTTTCAGAATGTTACTAAATCTGTGATTTACTTTCAGTTTTGTTTGCCTCGTTAGCTTAGTGGTCTAAAGCGCGACTGCTACGCTAGAGGTCTTGGGTTCGATTCCCAGGTGTTATTGGATTTTTCTTTTTTTCTTTTTCCGCGAGACAACTCCCGGCGACCGTAGACGCGCGCCATCTCACCGTTGCATATAAAGTTGCATATAAAGCAATCGATTAAAAATTCTAAAATCTTTCGCATTATAATTGTAAGTTTCTTACGTAATTAGAGTGCGTAGTCTATCTGTTGTATTAAATTATATCCGTCGATCATTATGTCAATTGACCTAACATTTAACACTCATTACATTAACAACTCTTGTTCGTATTAAGAATATATAAGAATTATACTTATCTATGTCAATGCGGACTTCAGTTATACAATAAAAAGTTAATCGTTTCTTTATGATTCGATTGCGAAACCAGCTTTCATATTATTTTATTATTTCCAGCTTTTAATACTATTATGCAAAAAAATACAGATAATATTAAAAATTGATCGTCCTTGCTCCGGATATGATTCTTGTGCATATTTTTGTAATGTATAAACGTAGTTATGCTTCGTACCTGCTTATCTGCTTTTGGTTTTTATTTCAGAAAGTGAAGGTCGAGAAGCATTTTTGAACCTAGTAGTAGGTCGTTTTGGTATTTTACACGAGCCTTCAACAAAATTAATTTAATAATTTTATCTGCATAAAAAGGTTGATATGAATTTTTGCACCATTCATACAAAATCTTTTTTATTTTTCTTTGTTTCTAATTTAATTAATACACTAATATCAGGTATACTCATTTCTGCCCGCGACTTCGTCTGCGTAATAAAGAGCCTATGTCCTTTCCTGGGATTTAAACTTTTTTTTTTTTTTTTGGTGGGTGGGAAATCATCAAATAACTTCTCCCGCCCTGGGCGGGACGGGAGGGAGTGTCAGACTTTTACTGACTAAAACCCACCCATGTTCCTTCTTGTGCCCTTTGCGTTCCGGGGGCGCGGTATCTCTTGCGAACAACCCGCAGCCCCGGCAGGCATCGGCCCTCAGTGGCCCCTTCCTTTTGCTGACATCTCTTTGAGGCGCGCGTGGAACACGAACGCGCCGTCGACACGGCCTGTCGTTATGCAACGTAAGGACGGTGAGCTACCCATTGCTCACCGTCCACAGGCCCGTATCTACGGTGGCCGGGAGTCGTCTCGCGGCTCCCGACGTCTGGGATTTAAACTTACCTCGTATAAAATTTCATCAAAATCGGTTCAGGAGTTTAGTCATGAAAGCGTAACAGACAAAGTTACTTTTTCATTTCATTATTATTACGGATTACAGATTTTGAAATAATTAATAAAACTACATAAACGGATGTAAGGAAGTTATATCATCTTATAACAAATATCGTGTCTAAGAATCGATAGGAAATCCATAAAAAAATTATAATTTATTCTGACGGTTGTTAATTATCAATTTGCATAATTATGATTTATAGTCATAATGATATTCAATGAATTAACAAATGCGTTGACGTGGTTGTTGTCTTAAGCAAATCTAGGCTTTTTGCAAAAATATTAGGAAACCTTACAGGTTCTCAAATTGAAGAGGTTGATATTATTAACATACACAAATAACTAGTTTATCGGAATGATACACAGCAATGACACTTTGTATACGACATATACAATATATCGCTAAGAACTTAGTAAGTAATCTTTATAATAATCCTGATGAAAAATTATTCGCATAATAATGAACCCAATTACACGATAGTAAAGATTAATTCAATAAAGCAAACCAAACCCTGATAATACAATAAAAATACAGAAGTAAAAAGTATGGTAAATCAAAACAATTGAATAGTAATTTATAGTCATTCAACATTGATATAGACTGAGATCCAATAGTCACCACATCTACGTCATTTTATCATGGTTGTGAATTTTATTTTAAAGATAGATCGGGGAATCTGTAGTTAAAAAGGCATACATACTTGTAGTCTGACTGCTAGGCCTCATTCCAGATATCAGGTACGTACGGAAGTTTTAAATCGACCTTTCAAACGTCTAACTGATGTTATAGGCCACGGAAGGTGTCTGACAGTTACAAGTCTGTAAAGCATATATAAAAAACACAAAATTAAAAATTTTTAATAACCCCCAACAGAAGAAAAAAGTCACTACCATAGCTTACAAAAGAGCTGACAACTTTGGAATTGCTGAACCGATTTCAAACAAAGCTAAAAACACTCCCGACTAATTATCCTTTCAAACACAAAAAACAAAACCAAAATCGGTTCATGCGTTCGGGAGCTACGATGCCACAGACAAACACACACACACATAAACACGTCAAACTTATAACACCCCGTCGTTGTTGGTCGGTTTTTACGTCGGTTTTAAAAACCAACCGCTACAAACACTCACAGCGTTAGTACCTTTTGTATCGGATACCTAAAAAAGGGACCTGCAATGAAGTTAGCAAGTATAAGTACTTAAATTTTTTCCCACAACTTCATATTGCTCTATCTATTCAAAATTTACAGCCATACAATATTAACATAGATCTGGCGACCCTGGATCTTGGACCAATACAAAATAGATAAAAACAAACTTACATAAAATATGTAAATTCGATCAACATTTTGCTCGTCTGTCGATATAACCAAACAATTATGAGTTGAGAACATGTTACGTGACAATTATGGCAAATATGTTAATGTCATCGCTATCGGGCTCTTTTTCTATATATCTCCCAACAAATTTCTATCTATTGTTCTAATTGAGACGCCGATAGACTGACAATGCGGCGTACTGCGCACACGTAACTGCAGCCAGAGCACTCGCACACGCCGACGGCTAAGTGAAAACGAGTATAAATACGATGCAAATTACAAATGCTGGCATTACCCACCACCCTCTCGCGGAGTAAGGTGTTCCACAGTAATCCACCGCCGAAATGTACTACCATGTGCGTAACTGTGTAATAACATTTGTGATATCTAAGTGCTATTACTGAAATCGTCCACCCAGTGCGTCAATCGTTGTCTAACTCGTGACCGTGCTAATTGGACTGTGCTGAAAATGTTAATTGGCCTATTACTGGCTTAGTACTTTAGTACTAACAACTACTGTTTCTGGTTCTAATAAGGAACATTTAACTGATTGATTGAACGCACTGATTAATGAACGAATTCAGTGAAGCATCTATAAGAGCAATTCTTCCTGCTTACACGTCGTTTGGCTTCATAGGAAGTCTTTCTCGTTACATAAAGCAGATTGGCTCTGTTCCTCGAGTTAGTGCCCGCAGCGAAACTGGTTAATAACAGATAGTCAGCTCTACGTTTTATCGTCGGTTCTTCGGTTATTAATTGTCAGGCAAACATCCGCTATTGCTGTAAGATTATAGTCGAGTCTACACGTTGTTATGAAAGCTTGCATCGTTTGCAAGCTCCAATTACTTCACTTATCAGTTTTTCCAATTCCACTTTTCATAATTTTTAATACTTGAAAGACTTATCATTAAAATTCTCTTTTTTGTTCCTTGTGCAGTATTTCCTGGGATTCTTGGCCGTGGTGGCCGCCTACCCTGGACTCGTCCACGAGGAGGCCCCGCAACTCGAAGCCAAATACGACCACGCCCTCATCGGCGAGACGGGACACCATCATCAAGTTGAGCATGAACATGCCAAGTCACACCAGTCGATCAAATTTGAGCACTTCCACCCAGTCCCTGTGTACGTGAAGAAAGAGCATAGCCATCTGCTCAAGCACCCACTCGAGAAGGGCAAGTCCGAGCAGAACCTGAAGCTGATCCACCCCGAGACCGAGCACAAACATGGTGGCGGTCTCGTGCTAGAAGACGATAGACATAACACCGACCACGCTGCTGCGCTCGAGCACGGTGGCTACGAGCACGGCGGTTTCGAACAAGGAGGTTACGAGCACCTCTCCGGTGGCTACGAAGGTGGTCAAGGAGGTTTCGAAGGCGGCCATGGTGGATTTGAGAGCTACGGCGGCGGTGAGGGCCTTAAAGCTTACGCAGAGCTTGCCCAACCTGAAGCCGAGGGACACTACTACGCGGAGGCTGCGCACGCGCTCTCTGCCGACTCCGGCGAGGGCTACAAATACGAGAGCTATTAACTGCATTTAACATAGACTTTACCACGGGCATACTAGCGTGGAGACCACTCCATCGTCTAAAGTAACATTAGGTCTATCTCTTGCCTGTTGATATTAGTACGCATAAGGTTAGATCGTAGATTGAGACTAATATGTATTCAGCTTACGTTATGCAGTTGAAATGTTTCTTGTAGATTCAAAATGTACCTGAACTAGGATTAATTCTAAAATCGTATTTAGGAAATTTGTATGTAGGTCTTGAATTTTTATCGTTATAGATTTTTGGCACTACGCGGCAATTAAATTATGAAATGCTAGAAACAGTACCGTTAGGTGTTAGAAAGTACCGCGTGGAGCTGTTTAGAGTTGATCGACTGCTTGTTCGAGTGACTGTTTTCTACGTAATTGTTCTCTCGCTTGATTCTCGTATTAATAATTATTGTGACTAGGCGGTCGTTGATTGAGTCCCAGAGAAATTGTGATATTAATAAAATGTTTGTTTTTACATAAGCATTGGTGTTTGTAATTTGAAACGTTGAGTCTGCTTGTCCTTATGATATAAACGGTATTGTTCTGCTCCAATAGACCATGTACAGATATCGACAACAATGCTGTTAATTGCTAATTACATATGTATATTGACGGCTGCATAATTGTTACCGGCTTATTATGTTCATCGTGGCGATCCGTAATTCGCAAAAAGGATCGATCATACTGATCACATAACTATGATTTAAAAAGGTTACAATACATGTATCATTATCGGGAACCTGATAAACATGATTGTCTTAATACGAAACTAGTTACACTAGACAAAAGAATAAGAGAAGAAAAATTAAACTGAAAAAAGTTATTAGAACTGCTTTAATTAGGTTTATTTTGCAGTAAATTGCTTTACATAATGCACATGACAACACAGCCTAAATAAATACAAATAGCACCACAGAATCTAATCACAGTGTAGCAATCAAAATATATAGTTTTACTAACATAAGGAGAAGAAATTGTGAAAGGCACCGTCGACAGTGCGCTCTATTTCATTGAAATTGCCGACCCGTAGTTACTTGTGACTCACGATATCGACAGTGTATGTATATTCCTTACATAAGGAAATAATACTAAACGATACCTATTACTTATCTAGGTAGATGCTTGACGTAATACGCGTGAGAAAATTGTTTCAGTCACGATTTTGTAGGCATTAAATCTTGAGAGAAATTTTATTCTGTTCGTTCCTACATTTCGTGTAAATTATGGTTAACTTCGATAGTTTTACAGTAATTAATAAAGCAAAGTATATTTTATAATTGAGGGCTAATTTCACCGGACTTTTATAAGTAAAAATAAGTAAAAATGAGGTCATAAGTTTTAGCCTGTCAAGAAATTTTGACAGGTTTCTCGTATGAAAATTTCAAGCGTCTATTTTCTTCTTAGGATAAAAATCTTATTCTAAGTATAACGAATGAAATAAGAATGAATTACCCTTTAGAACAACAATCATCTTTCATCGACTATTCGCCATACCACACATTGGTTTGCTCTTAAGCCTATTTACGCATAATTTTATTCTAAGTACATATCAATTAAGTTCGCTCCAGTTATGAGTGTCAACGCTAAATTTATGATGATGTAATAAAAGCTATATTATTCACACCGCCACACTTCTGTCACATTGTGGCCTATTTTACAATAAAATGAAGTCAATTTTATAACTTCCCGTTGAAAATATGCGGTTGTTTCGATAACTATGTTTGTATTTGCAATAGGTCAAGACTCAAGACTGACGACGGCTTACTGTGCAATAAAGTTTATCGGCGAATTTCCCATTGGACTTCTTGTTTAAGTTAAATACATTGTAAACAAGTTCTTTCGCAAGTCATGTTAAATAAAACTTCTAAACGTTTCATCAGAAATCAAAAACCTTAAAAGGAAATGAATTATAATTTAATTATTCTTCCTAAATTATATAAAAAACAGCTCTTTAGAGATGACGTTATGAATCTTAAATCATTAGATTCTCATTGCCATAAAAACATCATGAATAAATTGCCTAAAGCCGATCCATAAAACACTTATGTGGGCCGATGTTACAACTCGGCCAACTTATGCAATAGCGGCGAATACAAATCTTGTGATTTTAAACCGCGACATATCAGCTTCCTGGTTGAGTCGACAATTTTGTATTCATACTGTAGGTGCCACCGCTTTCTACGCGATGATATACAGATAATATTATTCCAAATGTATTTTGCAATAACTCAACTGCGGAAGATCGGCGATCCAAAAATTAATAATTGCCTACTTATAAAAGTTGTTTTCTCACTGATTTGTAGTAATTTATGCTTATATCCGGTTCATTAATATTTATTTTCGAGGATAATCAATAAAGTATTTGGGGATTAGGAAGTGTTTTTGATTTAAATTAAAAGTGATAGTTTAAGAAATTACTTATTAAACACCGTTATTCATGTAACGTAATGTTTATATTTTTGTAACATCGTTAATCATAAGTATTTTTAATGATAATGATTTATGAATCAAACTTAAAATCCGTCATCACGGGCAACAAAACCACAGTCAACCAAAACATAAATCATTGCATCAATGCTATTAGTTATTCAACCAATAATGGCACATTATTATGCAGGTTTTCTTACAATTTCTACAGGTACTACTTACTGTACGTGTACACAGCTACAAGTCTTTCATAGCGCCTACTTTTTTAGTCATTCATATATTCAGTTACGTCAAAATACAACGAACAAAATACAATAGGCAGGCGTTTAAAATGGTTTTGCTTGCATTATAAATACAGCTTTGTTGTGTAAACAAGTAATTTAATTTAATAAAATAATGACAATTTCCTTAAAATACGAATATCACTCAATTAATGGCACCAATATTGCACTCGAATTAAACAATAGTTTTTAAATTATTTATTTAGCATTTAATAACAAAACATAATTTAATATGTTACAAGTCTTTGTCTCAGTTTAAACAATATCAATGTCTTTATAAGCTCCAAATTAATGTTCCCATATGTGTCGTATTATTGCTAATTGTTCAGGATTAATAGGAACCATAACTGGAATCTTCTGTTTTTCTGTAAACGGAGTAAATTTTTGCAAAGTGTAAGGATTTTGTACTTTTACATAAACATTTCTAAATGCATCAACGGGACGTTGTCTTCCTACAACTGGTTTTGGCACACGACGCTGCGTAAATTCTGTCGGCACAGAGGATGGTGCCAGAATTTCAGCGTCATGAGGTTTCGGAATGCGTACTAACATCGGAACTTCAGTGTCTTTCACCGGGTGACTTTTTGTAGTTTCTGTTCCTTGATTTACAAAAGCTGTAGGGTTGTCTGAATCACTTGTAGCTTCAATCTTTGCTAAAGCGTTTTGCTGTCCAAAATTTTTAGTCAACTTTTCTAATTCGGCGATGTATTCTCGTTGGTCATAATATTTAGGAGATTCTTTCATTTTTTTTAGTTTAGTACGAATATTAAACTCACTTTTTAAAAGTTCTTCTTTTTGACGAGATATAGATTCGGTGATCGTTTGATGTTGATAAAGGGGAGCCAAGAGTAGAGAAATGTGGTCTTGATGTAAAATTGGAGTTTGTACTGTAGGTGCCGGTGGAGCTGGGATTACGGGCCTTTGTAGTGGTAGCTCTAACGGAGGTAGTGGTGGTAGACCTTCAATTGAACTAAGAGTTTCTTGAAATTCTTTCGCATCCTGAGATATTGAATATGTGTTTTGTTTTGTTGGTTTTTGTGTAATCACAGGTACAGTAATCTTTTCTACTGCTTGTGTTTTTTTAGTTCCTTTTTGTTGGATCCGGGGCGGCCTTGGTCGCCTGGTTCTTTGGTTTCCCTTGTTAACGCGAGAATATGCAATTTGTTGAGTTTTTCTATTTCGTTCAGTATGTGCATTTTGTTGAGCCTCTGTATTTGCTACAGTATATTTTGTTGTTTGATTTGTATTTACTTGAGAATACATATTTTGTGGAGCTTCTGTGTTTTCTACAGTTTGTTGAGTCACTGCATTTATTTGAGAATATGCATTTTGTTGAGCATCTTTAATTGCTTGAGAAAAGGCATTGCGTTGAGTCGCTGTAATAGCTTGAGAAAATTCATTTGGTTGAGCCTCTGTATATGCTACAGTATAAGTTTTTTCAGTTACTCTATTCGCCGGAGAATATACATTTTGCTGAGCCTCGGTATTTGCTTCAATAAATGTATTTTGTTGCCCCTCTGTAGTTTTTTGAGAAAATGCATTCCTATGCCTCGCTGTAATTTCTTGAGAATATACATTTATGTGTTTATCGGCATTTACTCGTGCAAGTGCTTCAGAATATGCATTTTGTCTAACCTCTGCAGCTTTAGGAAATGTATTTTGCTGCGTCTTGGCATTTACTTGGGTAAAAACATTTTGTTGAGCTTCTGCATTTGCTCGAAAATATTTATTTTGTTGTCGCTCTGTAGTTTCTTGAGAATAAACATTAAGCTGTGTTTTGGCATTATCTTGTTCATATGTATTTTGTTGGGGCGCTGTTTTTCCTAGAGAAAATGTATATTGTTGAGTCACCATATTTGCTGGAGCATTCACATTTCGCTGTGCCTCAGTATTAACATGAGTACGAGCATTTTGCTGAGGTGCTGCATTCGCTTGAAAATATTCGTTTCGTTGTCGCTCTGTAGTTTCTTGAAAATATGCATTTAGCTGAGTTTCAGTATTAACTCGATCGAATTCGTTTTGTTGTGGCACTGTACTTGCTTGAGAAAATGCATTTAGTTGAGTTCCGTTATTTGCTAGCTTCTTATTTACTTGAGTAAAGGCATTTTGTTGAGCTACTGCAATTGCCTGAGAATATGCATTTTGTTGAGCCTCTGTAGTTTTTTGAGAATATTCGTTTAACTGTGCTTCAGCATTAAGTTGTAAATATGTATTTTGTTGAGGTGTTGTATTTGTTAGAGGATATAAATTTCGCTGTGCTTCAGTATTTACTTGACTAAGAGCATTTTGTTGAGCTGCTGTATTCGCTTGAACGTATTCGTTTAGTCGGTCCTCAGTAATTTGTGAAAATGCATTTAGTTGTGCTTCGACATTAACTCGATTAAATTCGTTTAGTTTTGGCACTGTACTTGCTTGCGAAAATGTATTTTGTTGAGTCACGTTATTTGCTTGAGAATATTCATTTCGTTGACCGTCTATAGTTTCTTGCGAATACATTAGCCGTCTTCCGGTATCAAGTTGAATAAATGTATTTTGTGGAGCCATTGTACTTGCTATATTATATGTATTTTGTTGAACCGCTGCATTTGCTTGAGAATATGCATTTTGGTGAGCCTCAAAATTTTCCTGAGTATATATTATATTTTCAAATTGATATGGAGCAAGCGGCAATGCTTCATATGGAATTATTTTCAAAATTTCATGTTCATAATCCGGTAAAAAACGAACATACTCCGCACTGCTTTGGTTCGAGAATTTTGTTCGATTTGATTTTTTAGGAACATAAGGAGTGGACAATTCTTTCGCTTTATATTGTTGTCGTGCTTTAGAAGTTTTATAGCGCGGAGTCGTTGTAATCTTTTCTGTGGTGCCTTCAGTAGCTTTCATTTGCTGAGTCAAGTCATCATTAATTTCTTGTATGTTTAAGAACTTATAGTAACTTTGTGGTTCACCGTTAACTTCCTGATATCCTATTGGATTCGTCCATGTTTGATACAGCTGATCGCTTTGTTGTGGTGTTTGAACGCGAAATTGATCCTGTAGCTCATCATAGTCATTTTCATATTCTGAATACGGCTGGACTATTGCACCGGCTGCTTGTAAAGTTTCCACTTGCTCAGGTGTTAGAAATAGCACAATTTCTTTCATTCCTACCCGTTTAGGTTGTGTAGGTTGCGTAGGTTGTGGGGTTGGTGATGAAGACTGTGGTGTCTCATAGTACGATTGTGCGACAATATCGTGTAGACTTCCTCCCACAGTGACCAAGAACAAGGGTGCTGTCAAGCACCAAATCTGAAAATGTGTAAAATCTTTAGCGATTTGAAGAACACAAAACGATGTTCGTATTAAATGAAATATAATTGATTGTTTTACTTACGGGTATCCCCATGGCTACGATAGTGTGTTGACCAGCCTCTGACCTGCTGAGTGGCGATTGGTCGATTACTCTAAAATGAAGAAGAACAACACTTTTATATGAGTATATTACACATACGTTAATTCAATAGATTCGTAACTGTGACGGTCGACTTCCGTAATGATTACGTTTATGAAATCAAACCGCGGATTATATCAATATTCAACATTGTCGCAATATATTTAGGTGAAAGTTGTAGTCATTAGAGAAAAATAAATGAGCTTAAGTCAATGGACAAATGTCATGATTCCCTTATATGGATGTGATGCATTGGAAGTATGTACTTCCAATTACCATTACCTATATAGGTAATGGTCCAGATAAGTACCGTAAATGAACTTTATGTTTTATTATTAACTAAAATTAGTACATTTCGGCTGTTATAATTATTATATTAATTACAGCCATGTACTACCTTCCTTAAAACACACTATTATAAATAGATACATACCTAGTTGTACCTTGTTAGTACATTTCACACTCCTCCAAATGTAAATTACAAGTTATATATGCAGGACAAGTTTTAATAAACTCTTAATTAATATAACTTTTTAATTACTACATATCGAAATGAGATCTTAAAAAACTATTCATAATAGTTGTTTTATTTAATAATTTTATATTTAAATCTATTTTATTTCAAGCAGGGGTGTACCCAACTGCAGCTTACCTAATCTAATGATTCATTATCATTTTTATTTCCTCTCTTTTATATAAACTTTTGCCACGACCCCACGAGACGCGACCGTTCGCGTCTTGCTATCCATTTTTAATTAGGAGACTATCAAAAATGTTCGAGATTTATTCAAATGCTATTAATCTGTTAAGTAATACCGCTAGAAACAGGTTTAGACATCCTCTTATCCAATTTCTTTCTATTTGAGTCTATTCCGATTCAACGTAGGAAGATAAATACTGCAACAAAAACAAGTTATTCAATACGTTTTTACAAGATATAACAACAATTATACTATGATAGCTTCAGGCTGCGACTTCGCTCGCGTGGTTTTTTTCACATACGTTTTTTGAAAACTGCTCCGCTCTCGTGTGTTGTAGCGTGATGTTATATAGCCCATACTAATTCCTCATGACTTTGGCTAATATATACAAAATAATTATTTTAAAACCGACTGTTATTATCAGTCATAAGCGCGTTGAGATATACACAAACAAAAACATCTGCAATTTTATTATATTAGTATAGGTAACTGTTTTTTCACTTTACCAAACGGATAGTATGTATATATACATTGTTGTCTTTTCCACACTAATGTTTATTATTTATTTCTTACTAACGAACTGTCCGCGACTTCGTCCGCATGGTCTATTTCACCCGCTTTAAATTACGTCTTTGGTTACTACTCTGCTCCTGTTGGACGTAGCGTGATGTTTTGTAGCCTATAACACTCACAAATAACGTGGCTTTCTATGGCTAAAAGAATTTTTAAAATCGGTTCAGTAGATACAGAGATTGTTCCCTACAACCTCTTTATAATTTAAGTGTAGATTTAACAAGCGCCTACGTCTTTAATATTAGCACCTTTTGTTACTTGTAATAAATAAAGCGCTAAATAAATATTATATGGTTAACTTTTCTTGCAAAAGTGTGGTAGTCAAAAGGGCGTTCTCTTTACTCTATTAAGTATCCTTAAGAAATCATCACTACCATTTAAAAGCAAACAAGGTGTGCCCAATTACGGTAGTATCTTCAAATATCCATTGTTTTGTTCCCAATCTCATGAACGGAAGCGATCACTGGACATAGGTACATTCCTGCAACCAAATCATCTGCATAACAAACCGTTGCATAAGGACAGGTTCTAACGGAGTCAGATGAATCATAGAAGAAACTGGTCAACTGTGAAGCAGTATTCATGGCCACACCCCTTTTTATCCGTAAGTCAGATTTCGATTCGTATCAGTGATAATTCGTGGTTTTGCATCTGCCTGGGTTATTGAAAGGCCAATTCTCATAACCATGGTTTAAGTTTCATGGTTTAAGGACCTTTGCATTCTAATCTCAATCTTAGTGAAAGCATCTATTTCAGTAAGACCATTCACAGGCACTGTTGAATTGTTAAGAAGTTATGCAGAAAGTTGAAACTATAATATATATTTATATACACATATATATAACTATGTAGCTCGTTTCAAAACGTAGTCTGTCATACTTCTAATTTAGCAGCTACGTTTTTGGCACGTTTTTGACATTGATTGTCAATTACATGAGATTGCGACTAGATTATGAACGTTTATAATTAAAGAATTCTTTAGTCGGACAATTTTACGAATTATAAACGTTCAAAATCTAGTTGCAATCTTGTCAATGTTAAAAAATGTAGGTAAATTAAGTCTAAGTTAAAATAAGTAGTTGTGGTTTTTCAACCATTAACATTTAAGTGATATTTTCAAATAAATAAATATAAAATGAGCCGTGAACTTTATTGCCTGGCTAATGATAACAAGTACACCACATTAGAGAAGAGGAATCCTGCTCAAACGACACCATTCATGATGTTAATGGCGCAGGTAAAGACACCGTTTCCATCAATTAACAGAAGAGTTCTGATGGTTAAATACTATGTGATTGGCAGGTAACCGGTCAAATATGTACTCTAGGCACTTGAAACAGTGAGTTAAATAAATTATCTTAGTATTTATTTGATAGTGCAAATGTTTACTCTTTACGGAGACCTAGGGCTTGAACTTAGGAACTCAATTTTACAAAATGCACTTTCTAGATTTATCTTCAATAATAATTTGCAGTAATGGTAGTTGGTTGTCGTTATTCTAATTGGGCATCATTCATTATTATTATTTTGATAACTAATACTGTCTCTCTGCTGGGCAAAAGCCTCTCACCATTTCTTCTGTCTATCGCAACTGAAATTTACCTTACGTCTTGCTGATTCTCAAGGAAGCCGACTAAGTCTTCCAGGCATGTCCTTCGTTGCCTGCTTTGTGGCCTGCGTCTCCGTCTCACCATTTCGGGGTACCATTTGTGCGCTCTGCGGGTCAGTCACCTTCACCATCACCACACGGGTATATATATTCATACCTTTCATAAATTCCTTTTGCGATTCGACAACTCAAAGGCTTCCTTTGCAATTGATTTGAAAGATCGAAACCAGGAAATGCCAGTTTCAATCCCTTAAGCCCGCTTGCACCAGCCAGGGTTATTTTCTTAACTTCGACTTATTTACTAACACCTGTGCATTACATTTTAATTGTAATTTAACCTCGGTTTAACGACATACTCTAATTTAGCAGTCGCGCTTAGGCTATCGAGGCACTTGTATCTATACGTAACAGAATTTATTTTGATAGGCCGTATACGATAGGCACCCATTCTGAATATACCATCACGCCTGTATTCCCTGAAGGGTTAGGCAGAGGTGGAACAATGTACACCCACAGTTCGCCGGTATGGGGGCGAGCCTATTACCACAAATTTTAACTCCAAGCTGCTATTCTGAATATAATAAAGGTAAAGAGTTTTTTTCTTCTTTGTTTAAACGCGCTAATTTCTAGAACTACGGAATCGGATCGGAAAAAATATGTTTCGATATGATAGCTAGATTCATGAGAAATTGTACAGGCTATAGTAACATCACGCTACGACCTAGGGGAACGTCGCAGTATCCAAAAATAACCACGCGGGTGAAGTCGTGGGCACAAGTTAGTGAGGCTATAAATTGTATCAAAATTTTCCATCAGTATGTAGGCTGCAGCGATTACATAAAACCCGTTTGATTATTTCCACATCTGGGATCGAATTAGCATAATAAAGTCGATTGTCATATTATTATCTCATTTAATTTCACTCTCACTATGTTTTATGGCTTTTGTCACTAAATTACATAATTTATAAGTAGCTTGATAAAACTAGGTGAGTTTCACTGACGAGCTTTTGTGTCTTAGTAAGTTTTGTGTGAGTTTTATTTACCACTTAACGGTCATAGCCACTTTACTTAGAAAAATAATGTGAAGCTTTACTTGCCCTTTAGATAGGAAAATATTCAAGTCACTATACTTGTTTAATTACAATAACAGTAAACAAATGTACGTATATAAATAAAATCAATTGCTATGTAAAGAAGATCATCACTTCAGAACGGCTCTATCAATTTTTGTGCTTTTTGTTTGTTGGTAACTGTCAGAACAAGGTTTGTAAGAAAGAACATTTTTGGATAATCCATCGGAAAAGTAGAAAATTTTGTGTTGGTATTTTTGTATGAAATAAAGCCTGTATTTCCGTTTATTGCGAGTTAGTGTCGTTGTTGTCGTTATAATTCGATGCGACGGTAATACGACACAACCAAGATCGAGATCAAAAGACGCAAAGTTACCAAACACAAACAATTGGTGACTGTTGTGATTTTAAACCAAAATATTTAGTTTACATGAAGTTATGTGTTCATGTGGTTTTCCGCAGTTCCACTCAATTGAGTTCACGAATAATGTTGTGAGGCTCAGATCAAAAATGATTACCCACTTCATTCTCGTTGTTTTTATAGTGGAGTAAGTCTATGTAAGTGGAAATAGAAGTAAATTTCCTGTACCTATGATAACTATACTGATCTTGCATTTGGTTTAGAATATCCAATTCATCAAGGAAGGGCAAAAAACAAAAAAACAAAATAAATTATAAAACGATACGTTTTATATCCATCTATTTACATGTACAAACTAATGACTATCAAAGTATTTACAATTCTATTGACTATTTGGTATGATCATGACTGTTGCTGGTAGGCTCACCAGCTGGTTGAAAAGCAAGGCGTCGCCTTACCAACAGCAGCTCTTCTTCTTGTAGTGGGTGACGTGTTTGATGATGTGGAGTGGGTAGGGCTTCCACACGGCGACTGGGACCTCCACGTGCTTCTCAATGGGCACATGGACCTTCTTGATCACCTCGTAAGGCCTGTCAATAGGGATGTGCACCTTTTTGATGATCTCGAATGGAACCTCTTTGACGACCTCAACTGGGACTGGCCTCTCGACTGGCACGTGCTCGGTCTTGTACACGGGGTAGGGGACGTGCTTCACGACATCAACATGGACGGGGTAGGGCTGGGGCACTGGTACCTTGACTTCTTGACGGACGGGAACTGGGACAGGGTGCGGTACAGCGACCTGGACGTGGCGGGTCACCTCAACAGGAACACGGCGCACAACATTTTGTACGACTGATTGCAGCTCGTATCTCGTAGCAGAAGCATCAGGGCGGCCTACAGAGACAGTAGTACCGATCACACGTGGTACCCCAATTGCGCCTGGACCAATACCGTTACCACCGTTTGCAGGTCCAGGAAGGTTTGAATCGAGGAGTAAGCCGCCTTCGGCGTATCCGTTTCCTGGTGCGGAAGGACCAGACAGATCAGATAAAGGAGTACCGTATGCACCAGGTCCTATGAGTCCAGGTCCAGACGCTGGTCCGCTCAGCAGTGGTCCTTGGTTGATGGGTCCATTTCCGTATCCGTAACCATTTCCATATCCATAACCATTTCCACCGTTGTCTCCATAACCGCCGTTGCCGTAAACCTGACCACCAGAATAATGTCCATTGCCACCACCAACGAGGGAGTCACCGCCGTAAACTCCAGCAGCAGCGATGGAGCCGATACCGGGGAGAGCTGCTCCGTTTAGCACTGGATGCTCATCCACAACAGACTCTTCGATGTGCACGGCTTGGGGTCCATGTCCTTGCTGCGGTACCCCATAGGACGTTGATGGTCTCCCGAATGAAGCAGATGGGGCACTCAAGGCTGATGCCAGGAATGAGTCTTGGCTTTGGTGCTGTTCATTTAAATATCCACCATTAGTGCTGTACACTAGCGCTGAGACGAAAAGGAGTTTGACCTGAAACAGATGTTCGTTGGTTTAGTTTATGATTAAGATGGCACAAGTTCTAATTTTTTTATTAAATTTTTGTGTTTTTGTTCTATTTAATAAACTTACAACAAATGCCATGGCTGTTAGCTAATCGCTTTGAAGCCAGCCAAAGAAAAAAGAGCTAGTTGTTGTCCCTTCCGAGTGTCGGTAGCTTGTGCTGTGACATCGGACGGCCCCACATATTTATACAAGTCGCTCTTTCCAACAACGCCTATGAATACATTAAGATACTAACTCGAACGGACATCGCTGTATCCTATACGTCACCGCTAAAATATATTATGTTAATTTCTGTACTGATCTCGTTAACATCGTTTTCTATGATTATGCAAGGGAAACTGTATATCAAAGGTCTAGGAAACCATTGGTCACAGGTTGGTTGCTTCACATAAAGATGAATATGAAAATTTATTTCAAGGCTATCGCTTAATAGGAGTTGCAAACGTTTAGAGATATACATAGACTCGTTTACCTAATATTTGGTTTATTTTCGGAGTTTTCATGTCTCAATATGACATAAATTAATTATTTGAAATCAACCGTGGTTCGTGGTTCGAAAGAGTTACCGCGCCCCCGGAACGCAAAAGGCGCAAGAAGGAACATTGATGGGTTTTAATCAGTAAAAGTCTTACATTTCCTCCCGCCCCGCCCAGGGCGAGAGAAATTATCTGATGATTTCCGATCCTAAAAAAGCCTTTAGTAAATTAGTACAACAATAAGTTGTGTTCAATATCATTCATTCATACCGTATACTAGCTAAAACACGCGGTTTCACATTACGTCTTTGGTTCCTGCTCCGCTCCCGTGGTTCAAGACGTGATGTTGTGTTACCTATCCTTGATAAACGCAAAAGGATTCTTCAAATTGAAAGAGTAGTTCCTTAGGTTAGCCATCAAACTCTTCAGCTTTATAATATTAGTCTAAATTAAAGCATCTCATCCAAAAATAATAAATGCTTGTAGCCCGCGTTACAGAAATTAAGCTTTTAATGAAACATGCGTTTGTGTTGTAATAACTTTACAAAGAGAAGCGATTATAAACGATAGTATTACAAAACTTGAACGTGATTTTTTAAGCAGTGAAAATAGCTCTAACCTTCATTCGGCTCTGCTAAATATTTCAGGACTCTAATGCCTGCATTAGAGTCTAAAAATTATAATTAATTGACGTATTCTACGCATACAAGGAAAAGAAACATAGACTTTGTGTTCATTAATCTATACATATTTTTTGTATTTTGTATTTTTGTACATGTGTCATACGGTAGGAGCAGTGTCTGAGTGATTGGCTGCTGCGCTTAGGGGCACGGGTTCGATTCCCGCATGGGTCAAATATTCGTATGGCCTACAGATAGTTGTTGTGGGTCTGGCTGTTTATGTGTATGTGAGTTTATATGTTTGTAAACGCACCCACGATGAAGGAGAAATTCGTAATGTGCGGCAACATATTCTTTGTGGTATTGTATGCTCGTACAATTATTTGCACCAGCCATATTATCGGTTCACCCCCTCTGGTTGACTGATAGAGAATGGCTAAGGCATTAAGTCCGTCTTGGTACCCATTGTTGTCATTGTCATCTTCCTGTTCTTATGCCATGTTACTTGGGGGTCGGCGTAACACGTTTTCTTCTTCCATTCGGTCCTGTCAACCGTCATGATATCACCCTTTGTTGTATAAAATTTTAATAAATATGTTTTTATTGGTAGGTACCTACTCACACAGGATAATACTAACACAATATAAAACCATCTAAAAAGAAAATAAAACAAAAGGAAGTCCTATATGAGACCTATCTCAGTATGATGGTGTGACAGTTATATCTAAGTATACTAATATTGTACCAACCAACCACACCACTAGGCCAACTGCCTCGTTGGCCTAGTGGTCCTAAGCGCGACTGCTACGCTAGAGGTCTTGGGTTCGATTCCCAGGTCGAGCAAAGTGTTATTGGGTTTTTCTCTCAAAATTCTCAGTAGCAGCTCGGAGTTCGGATTTATGCCCGGTTAATGGCAATAGGCTCGCCCCCTATTACATGGGACCTCAACATACCGGCGAACTTTAGGTGTACACTGGTACACCTCTGCCTAACCCCTCGGGGAAAACAGGCGTGATGATGGTATGTATACTAATATTGTAAAAAGGAAAGATTTGTTTTTTGGCATGTTTGTACCGAATAAGCTCTGAAATGACTAAACTGACTTTAACCATTTTTTCACTAATCGATATTTTTTTTATGACATTAGATGCCATCAAGCCTAGGGGCCACCAGACGTTAAGTGGTCACCGCTACCTATAATACCAGAAGCCTTGCAAATGCGTTGCTATCCCGGAGACAAAGATGAAATGTCTCATGTGCCTGTAATTACATCGGCACCCATACCATTCACACCGGAACACAGCAACGCTGCTTTGCGGCAGAATTCGGTATGGTGGTAGTACTTCCCCGGACGAACTCCTTCACAAAGAGCTCTACAACTACTTGAAATAGATACATTATTCCTGATAGTTACATTTGCGATAGCTGGATTAGAGATAGCTACATTATTCTTGAGTGACATAGGCTATATAATATCACGCTACGGCACACGGGTGCGGAGCTGTTACCAAAAAACGTAACTTTACGATGATGAAATAAGCCCAAACACAGACAAGTCGAAGCCGGAAGCTAGTATGATATATTACAATTCTTGACAATGTAATCCAATGGAAAATAAGTAGTCCACTTTTCATAAAAGTTACTTAATAGTACAAGTATGTACCTACCTAACACTTTTTTATAACTAGAAAGCTACCATTATTACACCAAAACCTGTCCAAATAAGTTGTTCCATAAAATGTAGGTGATGAATGGCCTGATATGTTTATTATTACGTTGACTCTGTGTTAAGGAAAAATAAAACAAAAAGGCGTACTACACATACCAGCACGCCTGTATTCTCCGAAGATTTAGGCAGAGGCGTAGCAATATACACTCACATTTCTCCGGAATGTTTTTAGATTCCATATAATAGGGGGCGAGCCTATTGCCATAAACCGGGCACAAATCCTAGCTGCTACTGAGAATTTCATAGACCCAATAACATTTTGTTCGACCTGGGAATCAAACCCAAAACCTCTAGCGTAGCAATCACGTTTAGGACGACTAGGCTAACGAGGCGTACTACACAGCATCATATACTGTATTACTTAAAAGCATATACGCCGCATGGTAGGTATGGATATAAACTTTCATTTCCAAAATCTTGGAATTTAATGAACCGATTTTCATAAGATACAAGAGTCTAAAAAGTAACATCAGAACATTTTAGAAAAAACGCTTTAATGCTAATGTAGAACAATATAAAGTGTTGTATAGAAAACTAATGACGCGATGGCCTACCATGTGATTTTTCAATTCATATGTTCTCATCACTGATGTAGGTGAAAGAAAACATTATGAAATCTAACAGCAAATAATGCCCTTTCCAAAAACTGAATGTACTGGATGGGTGTACCATGAACAATGTCTTATGTAGTGACGAACTTATTATTAATATTAGCATAAGGTCCTCTGTTCTCATGTAAGTGACTATCTGTCTTTTTTGAGAATAAATATCTTTAAACCTAAAACTAAAACAAAAAAAGCTCTTACAAACAAAAAGGTATTTATTTCTTTACATACATTATTATGGACATTTATGAAGGGAAACATTGTGAGGAAACCTGGACTTAAAATGAGTATACCTAAGACTGAAATCCCCAATCCACCTTGAGCAGGCGTGTTGAATTGGTAATCATTGCTCGTGCCTTCTTTGTATGACAAGATGCCTCAGGCATGATATGTCAAAAAGCATATGGTAGAAACAGCTAATAAATCAAAGCTAAAAAAAGAAATTGAATAAAGGATGGGCATTCCTCTACCGGCACACTTTAGATCACCATAGATATGATAAACAGGTGGTTAATATTTCTTCACATCTCATTTAAATACGAATCTCGACTACATTTTGCCCTTACGAATTAGGCAACATATTAACTTTATATTTCTAATTTATAGCCAACAAAATATTGCCCGGCGACTTCGTCCGCATAAAAGTCGGTTATCGCGGGCGTAGACAAAGTCGCATAATAAAAAGAAGCCTATGTTCCTTCTTAGGGTTATACTTACCCCGTACCAAATTTCATAAAAAGCTGTTCAGTGGTTTAGTCGTAAAAGCGTAACAGACAGAGAGACGATTTCTTGCTTGTTCTTCTCCATAGAGACCCAACCTCGTTTTAGAGCTAGCTTTAACTTTCTGTCTGACTTCTTGACAATTTAAAAGTGCCTGTAAATGGTTTAATTAAAATAAAATGCTTTAACTTTGTGACAGTGTTACTTTCGCATTTATAATACTAACTATGGATAAATCTTTCCCAGGTCGAGCAATAAGTGTTATTGGGGTTTTCTATGAAATTCTCAGTAGCAGCTCGGAGTTAGGATTTGTGCCCGGTTAATGGCAATAGACTCGCCCCCTATTACATGGGACCTAAACATACCGGCGAACTGTGGATGTACATTGGTACGCCTCTGCCTAACCCTTCGGGGAATACAGGCGTGATGGTATGATGGATAAATCATTTTAATTAAAATGGCCCAATTTATGTGACATTTTTTGTCAAATTATTCAAATGCATATTACGTAATTTGTTCCCTA
Organism: Caradrina kadenii; assembly: GCA_947462355.1. Classification (NCBI taxonomy): domain Eukaryota; kingdom Metazoa; phylum Arthropoda; class Insecta; order Lepidoptera; family Noctuidae; genus Caradrina; species Caradrina kadenii. Next base: position 5,277,564 of record OX381684.1, on the reverse strand, counting down.
TGATGTCAATAATCATTTGTTATTATAATAAGTACAATTTAAAGTTTCCAATTTCACCAGTTCGTGGGAATTTGTATGTAAATAAAATCCGGTTGCCTCTTCAAAACTACTATTTCCGCTTTGATTTTTGTTTTACATAATAATAGTAAATATATGAAGCTAATTGACCTACTTTGGTGTTTAATTAGTAATGGTAAATCACTGTTTTATTTATATAAACAGTATGTAACGATGAAAATTAATTTATTAGAATAATTTCCTAAATAGATAACTTAAGAATATATTAGTATTTATCTCAACAGGCAAGTTAGATTGACAAAGCTTTCTTAATCTACTGCCTCGTTAGCCTAGTGGTCCTAAGCGCGACCGCTGTGCTAGAGGTCTTGGGTCCGATTCCCAGGTCGAGCAAAGTGTTATTGGGTTTTTCTATGAAATTCGCAGTGGCAGCTCGGAATTAGGATTTGTGCCCGGTTAATGGCAATAAGCTCGCCCCCTATTACATGGGACCTAAACATAAAGGCGAACTGTAGGTGTAAATTAGTACACCTCTGCCTAACCCTCCGAGGAATACAGGTGTAATATTATGTTATGTGTAAGCTTGTTACTTGGAGTCCACGTTTCTCTAAACGATTGACTTTATTACGTAAATTTAACGACAATTTATCATTTCTACGCACAATATCTAAAAAAAGTGAAATGCCGCCCACATATATCAACCTCATTCAATTTTAATGTTGCTGGAACTTTTCTATTTATAGATTTATATCTTGGTATCAAGTTACATCAACATTTATTATTTTTTCCAAGAACGTAAACAAAAGTGAGATAGGTACTAATTACTTAATAGTTGGTATTTTGTCACTGACAAAATGTTGAAAATATCGTATTTTTAATTTCACTCGAGATTTTTCTTATCAATACATTTGAGACTAGCATCTGCTCGCGATTTTTCACCCGCATTAGGTTACGTCTTTGGTTACTGCTTCGCACCTATTGGTCGTAGCGTGATGTTATATAGCCTAAAGCCTTCCTCGATAAATAAACTATCCAACACAATTAGAATTTTTCGATTCAAACCAGAAGTTCCTGAGATTAGCGCGATCATCCAAACAAACAAACAAACTCTTCAACTATATAATATTAGTACAGATATTTAAAAAAATTGTGTATATCAGCCAAACGACGTCTTTTGCTAGACATAGGCCTCCCCTACTAAAGATAGCCACAATAACCGGTCCGGTCAGCATCCAGCGATTTCCCGCGACCTTTACCAGGTGGTTGGTCCACCTCGTGTGAGGCCTTCCCATAATGCGCTTTCCGAAGCTTTTAAATACTACTATGATATAAAATAACAATCTCATTAAAGCGTTCAGAATTAAAGAAAAATGTGATATAATTCAATACATAACATAACATACCATCACGCCTGTATTCCCCGAAGGGTTAGGCAGAGGTGTAACAATGTACACCCACAGTTCGCCGGTATGTTTAGGTCCCATGTAATAGGGGGCGAGCCTATTGCCATTAACCGGGCACAAATCCTACCTCAGAGCTGCTACTGAGAATCACATAGAAAACCCCAATAACACTTTTTGCTCGACCGGGGAATCGAACCCAAGACCTCTAGCATAGCAGTCGCGCTTAGGACCACTAGGCTAACGAGGCGATATAATTCAATTGTTTTGTTATTTCGTTTTCCTTAATGACAGTACTTTAAGAAATCGAGTTTTATTCTAGAATAAGGTTTTTTAACGTTGATTGACTCTTTTTTATTTACAGAATAGACCGCCTGGCTTTAATTTTTTTACTTACTGCAGTTGGATCATGCTGTGCAAACTGTCTATCTCTGATAATATATGGGGCACTTGAGTCGCTGGAGAATGTATGATTGACATCCCTCTTTAATGATTTACATACCATCACCCCCTGTATTTCTCGAAGGATTAGACTGAGGTGTACCATTGTACACATACAGTTCGCCGGCATATTTTAATACCCATGTAATATGGGGCGAACTTATTACCATTAACCAGGCACAAATACTGACTCCGAGCAGCCATTAAAAAGGTTTAAAAAAATCCTAATAACACTTTAGTGGATCTGGAAATCGAACCCAAAGCAGACGCCAGTGGAGTCTTGTTTCAGTGCTGGGTCCTTTTTCAGGTAAAAGTAATTTAGTCTCTTACGTTCACGTGAGATAATTAGTTTTCATGAATAGTTTCCAGGATAACGAGAACGAATGATACTTTTATTTGTTTCCGTTATTTTGCATTTTATTTATCACAGAACAGAAAGTTGTACAGGAAAAAATAAAATCAAAAATTCTTTGGACACTTATTTGTTTTATTAAAGTTATAAAGCATAACGTTACTATTTACAGCAAACATTATTATTAGAACATACTGTTAGTATATTCACTAAAATTAATGACTTAGTTATCACCCTAGATTGCAGCCTCACGATGAGCTATGAAGCAATATATTTACAATAGACCGGACTAGGTATGTGACGATTCTACTATGTACATGTATTTTGCTTTTTGGTTATCTGAAATTACCAGCCGGACCAACCGTGACTGTGGCCGTGTCCGTGGCTGTGACCATGTCCATGGCTCTGGTGAACCTTGTGGTGGACGGTCTTCACAACCGGTACGGCGTATTTCTTCTCATACGGGACAGGCACTTTAATCACCTTAACAATTGGCACCTCAACGATCTTCTCAACAGGGACGGGGTTGTCAACGTGCACTTTCACAATCTTCTCATACGGGACTTTCACGATCTTCTCAACGGGGTACGGCACTGGGTGGTCAACCTTGACGTGCTGAATTTTGACGACGGGCACTGGAACGTTCCTATAGTTTGGCACTTGGACGGGGTAGGGCTGGGGAACGGGGATCTCAACTCTCTGTGGCACGGGGTAGGGCACAGGCTGGGGTACTCTATGGGTCACCTCCCTCAGGACCTGGTAGGGCTCTTCACGGACGCGATACTGAGTGGGAGCACCATTGCCGTTAGCAAGACCGTGGATCTCATCAATAACAGGGGCCTTCTGGCCTGGAGGTGGAGCTTCACCACCGGGCACAGTCAAACCAGGTCCGCCAAATCCAGCACCGATGTTAGGTCTGCCGAATGAATTACCGATAATGGGTCCACCATTTAAAGAGCCCCCGCCGAATGAATTGCCGATAACGGGGCCACCACCGATAATGGCTCCACCAGGTCCAGAGCCACCGAATCCAGATCCACCGCCGATACCAAGACTGCCGCCGAATCCAGAACCGCCATCTACGTATCCATGAGATCCTGATAGTGAAGAGTCCACGATGCTACCACCGTGAGAGTAACCACCGTTGATCAATCCCGATCCAGAGTAAGTGGCCGAGGGTAAAGACCCAGCAGGGAAGCTGCTGGGTGAAAAGCTGGAAGTATGCTGTGGAGCATATCCATGGGACAGTGAACTGCTAGAATGGTCATGTCCGTGGAGGATGCCGGCATAGCTGCTGCTCAATAGGATGGCTAAGCATGTCAGTTTCATCTGGAAAGATAGGAAATATTTAGAATTTGTTGATTTTTTCCATTCATACTCATGTCATTAAATTTTTTTATAGAAATACTTACATAAGTAGCCATACTGATTAGCTAATCGCTGGCCACACGGTTGAACTTGTGTTGACTGTAACAAGCGACGCTTGTTTGTGATGATGTCGTATACTTCCATCTTATTTATATCGATGTCGCGTGTGGGTCAACACGCGTTGAGAACGAGAGTAAACGAACTGGTTTCTGAATAGTCTTTCCTTTTCTAACGGAAACAGCGTATACTTGAGTCATTGAATATATTATGCTCATCGGTTACTCAATGCCCGCTCAGCTGATGCAGGAGCTTGTGTCGTATTGATACAAATATTATGACGATTTCTAACTGGAATGACATTGAGAAGGTCCGAGTATCGAAATAGTGTATATTTAATATTAAAATAAGGTCAATAATGTGAAATGTCAAAACGATGTTATGGAAATTATTTAAGACACACATTTAATAAATGTCCTCATTATAATAATTAAATATAGGGTTCTAGTTTGACTGCTACTGCGGTCTCGTAATCGTAAGTATGACTGCTGGGCGTAGGGTCCTGGGTTCAATCGAAGGTCGGGCAAAGTGTTATTGGGTTTTTTCAAGAATAATTCCTTAGTAGCTCGGAGGAGGAAGTTGGCGGTGTGACATCTCCGTGCCTCGAAAAGCACGTAAAGCCGTCGGTCCCAGCTGTCATTCGTAGACCTTTGACAATCATTACGAATAGTTAGAAACCCGAAAGGCTGACAGCAAGTCTCATGTCATCATACGATCACGACTGTATTCCTTGAAGGGTTAGGCAGAGGTGTACCAATGTACACCCACAGTTCGCCGGTATGTTTAGGTCCCTTGTAATAGGGGGCGAGCCTATTGCCTAGGCAGATGTTCCATGTATAATACTGGTATTCAGCTGCATTCGATTACACAAGAAGCCGACCCCAACACAGTTTGGATTTATCATTATAATTTACTAAGATAAATAATTATTTTACCAAGAATACCTCAAAAAGAAGATCTTCCATTCAAAGAAATTATTTTTCACCCCTGATTTTTAAACACTTCTTTACTTTATAATCAGAAATGGGAAACTGATTATTTGAGTTAGGTATTCATATATATATCATGGCAATTCAATGTAGTTAGGTGTAGTTAACACCGATGTACGTTAATCTTATCCCATTGCGAATTTAGAAGAACCATAGTGTCATAATATTGCAATAATACAATAAAAGGAATAAAAATTAACATATTTTCACCATTTCGCTCATAAATATGTCTCAATTTATACTGGAAATACCGGGCCTAATAATCTTAATATCACATGCAAAGTATACCACACGACGCGACAGATATTCTAAGCGATTAGCCAATTAAATGACCGATGCGTTTCATAGTTTAAATTGATCGCAAAACGAGACGCGACTCGAGTCCCATCGGCTGACGCGAGCAGAAAGCGAGACGCACGCGAGACTCACAATATTTCATTACATTTAACGCATAACAGTGAAAACAATGCGTTTTTTTATTAAATACTAGTAATAATTACAGGACAGTAAGTTATAGCTTTACATGATAATAATTACAGTAAAAAAAAAATCGTCTTACGAGTAGTTCAATCACTCGAAAACGAAATTTGGATGAAAATAACCTAGTTTGATCGTCTGTCTGAGTCTAGATTATTATTATTTTATGGAAGATATATATCAAACATAATATATTATGGCTACGATACGATAATACCTTTACTGGGTGTAATAATGTATATTAACTGCCTCGGTAGCCTAGTGGTCCTAAGCGCGACTGCTAAGCCAGAGGTTTTGGGTTCGATTCCCAGGTCGAGCATAAAGTGTTATTGGGTTTTTGTATGAAATTCTCAGTAGCAGCTTAGAGTTAGGATTTGTGCCCGGTTAATGGCAATAGGCTCGCCCTCTATTACATGGGAGCTAAACATACCGGCAAACTGTGGGTGTACATTGTTACACCTCTGCCTAACCCTTCGGGGTATACAGGCGTGATGATATGTTATGTAATGTATATTCCTAAAATAATTTAATAATTGTCACAACTGTTACGATTGTGAAAACTGAATCTGTTTTCATTTACAATTCTCATCTCACAAATTAGAACATAATTGCGTAATTTTCTGTTGCGATGACATGAGCCTCTGTAACATATCGTTAGCATTGCTCAAGAGAAATCAGAAGATAATTATACAGAGATAGATTTATCACGTGTTAGAGTAGCATGATTTTTTTAAGTTTTCTAACATGCATCACTTGAACTATTGATAAGTGCGTGAAAAACTTCAAGAAAGTACAACAGGAGCGGCTGAACATTAATCAAATAATACGACGTTTATTTCTGTATTTTATTTTTGTAAAACATCGAGAATACTTACAAGAATTAACAACAACTTCAACAGCTATAAAGTCAACTTATCACAATAATAAAATTAGAACAAGATGATAACTTTAAGAGAAATATTTACAATACATTTGTCTATATTTTGTAGACTCGCTTACATAAATAAAAAGTCTTAATAATATTTTAATCTTAAAAATACAAAATAAATGCCAAATTTTAATAATACATCGTTATAAGCAGTCCAATGGAATCGTTTCTAGGCTATGTAATTACAGTAGGCAAATTAAATAATAACAACTTAATTATTTAAATACAATATAGAACATTGTACATCAGTTCAGAGAATACACTTAAGATATAAATTACATTGTAAGTTAAAAATACTCTACGTGGTAGCGTCTGTACCGATGGTATCAGACTTTGACTCCGCTACCGGTGGGGGCGGTCGCAATAATATTGCTGGAGAAGCCTCTAAACTTTCAGTTTCAGCACCAGCTTCAAACAATGGCTCAGTCTTCATAATCCGAAGAAGTTTGGGTTTGTTAACACGCCGCCTGCGAGCGTGTTTTTCTATTTTCATATGACTACCTCGACCCATAGGAGAATGCGGTGGAGGTGGCTTCAACAAAGGGTAAGGTTCATCGATATCAGCCTTAGGATACTTCCTCTGATACGAATGACGTCCTGATAACAACAAATTTGGATGTCTGTGCCTTTCATTTATTGCTCTAGAACTGGTCATAAAACGATTTTTTGTTCTACTTTCCTCGAAACTACTTGAAATAACATCTTCACCCTGTCCTGTTAGATCTGATGTAGAACTAACTTCTCTTTCACTTGCTGAATCGTCTTGTTCTATTACAGCACCTATGGGGTGGGTACTTGATGCATCAGCAATGGGTACAATACTTTCTTCTTCTTCTTGACTACGAGAGTATTTCACTCCCTGATAGGGAAATCTCCCGTTGTTGTAAATATCTAGGTAAGAGCCACCAAGTGCACTAAGCCCATCGTTTATAGGTGATAGGTTTCCTGAATTTTCATTTTTTAACAAGAATTGTAACTGTGAAAGGTCAAATTTCATTGGTGCCGGTTTCGAATATTGGTCTCTCAGTGCCATCATTTGCGAATCGTCTACAGTAGGCTTTCCTTTCAACATTTCTGCTACCAATTTGAGGTCCACATTATATGGGTTCGCTACTTTAAAGCCATTGATAGTCGATAATAAACTGGTATCTATTTCCGGTCTGTTCATATTCATAGATGGTTGCTTATTTAATAATAACTTGTTAAGCAAGCTGGTTGTGACGTCAATTTGGTGGCTACCAACGTTTTGATTGATTCTCAAAGGCAGTGGAGTGGGTATACCCCCTTGATCGAAATTAATATTGTGTAACTTCAGGGCATCATTAGCCATCCCTTGAGTCAATTTGTATGGGATATCATTGAATTTCAAAATGCTGGCTATGTCTGATGGTAATTGGTTCTGGTTGCGATTGTACCCAGACTGCTGAGCACTCTGTGATTGTAAATTATCTTGGTAGTTGTTAGATTGTTGAGATAAATAACTGCTTAGCCCCTGTGATCCAGAGTAACTTCCCTGATTATAACTAGATTCTGGAGATTGCTGTTGTTTCCCATAAAAAGTTGATTCTATTTGTTTAAGATTGTCAGGTGTTAAATAGTCGTCAGACTTCGTTTTAATGTTAAATCCGTATAGAGCATTTTTGTCTTTGTAAAATGAATCAGTTACAGGTCTTAAATATTGCCTTACATTTTGATCGAGTTGATCTTTACCATAGCTGTTTGTAAACCGGCCGTTATTGTCCACATTTATTCCCGATTTTAATGACGAATCAGAATTGGCCACTACATTGGATACATCTATTGGAACAATATTCTTCAATGCCTTATCATGATCAAATGGTTGCTTTGGCTTGCTATCTAGATTTTCTCTTGGTGTTGAAAGGAAATAAGGAGATGCTGTTATGAGATCATTTTGAGTACTGTACAAGAAAGGGTTGTTTGAATTATCATTGTATTTATTTTTTTGTTTATCATTATTGCCATAATATCCATTTCCTGCACTTATATCCGAGCTACCGATATTACTAGATCCGTAGTTATTATTCCCATATAGCTGTTGTTGTTGTTGTTGCTGCTGCTGTTGTTGTTGTTGATGTTGCTGTTGTTGTTGCTGCTGTTGCTGCTTTAATCTCTCTTGTGCTTTGGCAGCAGCCTTAGCAAACTCTTGAGCTTCAAGGGCTTCTGTGCCTGATTTAGAGACTTGGTCATAGTTGAATGGCTTACCGGTGTCCATATGAAAATTCATCTGGCTAACTGCCGATCCATCAGATTGCATATTCATCGAGGAGTATCTTGGGGGATATCCAGAATTATATTCGATTAATGGCTTTTTACCTGTAAGCTTCCATCCGAAATCACCATTAGAGTATAAATCTGTTTGACCTGTTTCATGGTCTAAGTCTCTTGTGCGAATTTTCAGATTGTTTAACATTTGGTTATCAGGCTGCACGTAATTAACAAAAAGGTTATTGGCTGACGCCATGCTACCGATGCGATGTGTATCGCTATTAGCGTTATCCGAATTTGATTCCTGTTGAGAATTTTGGTACTGATAATTCTGATACTGATTGTATTGACTTTCCTGAAGAGATTTTGATGCTGCGTTTATATTGGAATTCATTGCGTTTTGCCATGACTCTCGCAACTGGTCCTGGTAAGGTGAAGTTGTAGTTGTCGTTGATGATGAGTACTCATTTTGATATTGTTGTTGAATATTGTTAGGATACCTTACTCCGTTGCCAGCATAATCATAATGGTCTATTTGCATTTTTTTATTCTGATCAATACTATCGTAACTCACGACATTATTACCGATCGTTGTCGTAACCCTATTGTTATAATCAGGTGACCCAGTTTGTATGACTGATAATGGGGACGATGCATATGACTGTAAATTCGTTGGACTAGAGAGATATATCGGCGATGAGCTGGATACATAAGAACTAGACTGTGTTCCACCATACTGACCATTGTTTAATGGTGTTGATAAATATGACGGTAGAGGAGATGCGGTACTTTGTACGCTATCTAAAAATGAATTAGGTGTATTGTACTGGTACGGACTAGGACTAGACAAGTACGTTTGACCATGTGACGCTTTAGACTCTAACGGGATTTGATTAGTCTGTTGGTTGTTGCTATCGTAATTAGATGGAGAGAGTGTCGAGTACTGGTACTGTGGCTGTGGTGTGGCTGTATACCCTAAGCTCGGAGCTGGGGTAGACATCTGTTGTGTTTGTTGGTAGTACTGATTTTCTGCTCTCAATTGTTGGAGGAATTCCTCCGGTGGTAAGGAGTACTGCACGGAAGCATACTGGTTACTAGCCCCTGCGCCGCTGTCCTGTGACTCCGTGTTCTCTGGTTGCTTCTCAGTCTCTTCTATCTGTTGCTGGAACGGGTTCTTGATTCTGTAAATCTTTCTGCTCCGCGAATAAAATGTTCGACCGTAGTTATTGTCCTTATTAGTGTCATCATTGATGTTGTACTGTATGCTGGGTGAACTTAAAGACTGGCTATTTTGGTCTCTCGGCAGGATGTTGTTGAAGCCCGTGATGGTCTCAACTTGGCCATCGTTAGAAGCCATCTGTTGGTAACGGAGAATGTCTTGCTCGGAGAATCCATTTTGACAGCGGGTGGATTTGATCAGTTGTATTATGACTAGTAGCCGTATCTGGAAATAAAAGAAGAATAACATTATAATATTCAACAACTTAAGCGACCACGTGGAGTTTGTTATGCAATATTATAAAAATACGGTATATGATTTCTGTAGCATTCAATCTCTAGTAGTGGATGGGTAAACCGGTTTTACTTATTTCATTTTATAAATGCAGTCAGTTTATAAACTTGCTTCTGCACACATGTAATTAAATGATGTATGTACACTGTACACATACGGTAATCAATTAATTATGCATAAAACTAAACGATCGCAATGTTAAGAAAAAAACTAGCACCAACAAGTTTTGAAACATCCGAAGCATCTGTTTAGAAATTACCATGTTGATGATCAGTAACTATAGATTTAGAAAACTGTCAACTACTATCTAATAGTTCAGCATTTTTAGAAAGGCAGTAGCGTTCGTTAAAGGACTTGAATACTGATGACAGTATCTGACCTATCCACTCTCGATCTTTGCTGGTTGCTAACTTGTCCATCAAGTTGTTATTTGTACCTTACTACAAGATTTTCCCTTTCAACTACTACTTCTCAGGGGTCAGCACGCCTACTGTCCGTTCTGGTCATACCCACCTACTCCATAAATGATTTTAATTTGAGAAAACATTGCCTAGTACTTTCACAAAACTAGTATTTTGAATTTGAAATTTATATCTTATCAGAAACCAGTTAATAATGCCGTGTTAAAGAACTGTATATTTTACAAAGTTGCTAATACTGAGTTTAATCGTTAAGGAGTATAAAATATGTATCTCGTGCAGTTGTCTTAAAGCCTGATTATGACACGCCTTGAGAAGAGAAACGTCCAACCGTATTTACATTAACAGGTACCAAGATACAATTTCTCTAAAACCCACTTTATTTTAGTCCTGAAAACTGTAAAATTCAATTTTGATTTGGTCTAAATACAGTAAATAGTCCATTAAATGGAAAATAAGTAACGTCACACCACCCTTTTGTCATACACAATAGCGTTTTAACAGCTCATAAGAAGTTTGTCAATTAATTGATGGTATCTACCCATATTGTATGTTAAAAACAAAGACAGACAAATCATTATAACAACAAATACGGCACTTGCGGGCCTAACAAACCATGCAAATCGTATGTCACGGAGTTTTTATGTTGAGATCGACATGATAAATATATCTCTCATCATCATTTTACGTGCTCAGCCGTTCGATGAACATAAATTATACTCAAACTACATATAAAAAATACAATGTCAACATGTTGACTAAATACTGTAAAGTTTGCTAATATCTATGCAGTTATTTCTTTTTGCTACAATTTAAGGCTTTTCTGACGTTATTTGTAATTTTTTTAACCTGTATTCTTTCTTCTCCTGATTTTTTTTAATATTCCTGAATCTGTGTACTGTTTTGAATTTAATATATTACATAACTGTAAGGTGTAAAGTGGATATTATATTTTTTCCTACTCCTCCGCTAATCTTTTCTGATTAATTTCGTTGCGGGATCCAAGTCTGTTATATCGTTTCTCAGGGACTTTACTTTGATTAATATTGACATTAAATTGAATGTCACAGAGTGAGTCTGGCGAGCGTGATGCGTGCACAAGTACCTAAACGTGTGCATGGTCGACGACCGTGTGGTATGCACGGGCGATAGTGAGATGTGCTGTGCGCCCTCTCAGCCGTGAATCGCTTTCCTACACTCTGTGCTGATACGTTGGATTCTTAATTATATTAATACGACCACAATCTTCTGTTCATTATTAGAAAAATAAATAAGCATGTAATAACAACAAATAAATAATTATTTATAATTTTTCAATAAGTTTTTCTATATTTTATTTACTTTAAAAAAAACATTGCCCCACACAAGGAATTTCTCCTGTATCGTGGGTGCATTTACAAACCAATAAACTCACATATACAAATAGCCAGACACGGAACAACTGACATGTAGGCCATACAAATGTTTGTTTCGCGCAGGAATCGAACCCGCGACACGCAGTGCAGCAGCCAATCGTTCAGCGATTACGCCAACCGTGACGTTAAACAACACATTTTTAAATTCAATTAAGTCCTGCTACTTTAAGAAAGTCACACAATTTTCTTGCATATTTTTCCAAAATTATAACGAGTGCTACTTGTTTAGTTTCATAATACCTAACTTGGACTGCATGTGAGTAAAATAACAGGAAACTACGTGTATTTTTGTAAATAAATATTACGTAATTATTATAATATTTTAATTAAAACGGAGACAGTAATTTTAATATTTTGGCATGAATCACATTGACGATCTGTTCAGAGATACATAACTTATGTTTATATCTTTGAAATCATTAGATAATATTCGACATAGGTAGGTATATGTTTGAAAAGCCTAAAATATAAGTAAAAAATGATAAATAATAGGCATAGGCTAGGTAAGAAATAAACTTAGTCCCCAATAAATTGGACTTAATTATAACATATTTTAATTAATCTTTCGGGAAAAGCTGACATGATATTACGAAACTAAGTATTGAAAGAGATAACAAGAATCATATATTTTTTTGTTATAAAATTTGACCTTACAAGATGTCTTTTCATCATCATCATCTTCCTGCCCTTATCCCATGTTACTTGGGGTCGGCGCAACACGTTTTCTTCTTCCACGCTGTCCTGTCAACCGTCATGCTATTTACATACTTATTTACAAGATGTCTTTGAATAGTACATATTATTGAATAAATCATTCGCTATGAATATGTGTGTGTAAATAAATAAAAGGTTGCTAGTAACTTAATTAAAATATCACATACCATCACGCCTGTATTCCCCGAAGGGTTAGGCAGAGGTGTACCAATGTACACCCACAGTTCGCCGGTATGTTTTAGGTCCCATGTAATAGGGGGCGAGCCTATTGCCATTAACCAGGCACAAATCACACTTTGCTCGACCTGGGAATCGAACCCATGCTCATCAGTCGCGCTTGCGACCACGAGACTAACGGAGCAGTTTAAAATAATATTGAACGTATATTTGATGAAACATATGCAATTTATTATATTAAAATACTGAAATTATAAAATCGAACACGTTAGAAAAACATTCTTGCTAGACATTTCAATTATGTTTTAAACGTAAATATGCTTATAAGCTTGTTTTTTATTACAATGCGTTTCATAAAAATAATAAACGCGCCGCGAATGTTACATAATCGCCGAAAAGTGACAATATTATATTAGGCCATAAGAAAAACTAATTTTATTTATATACCTTCTGCTATTACGTGATAAACAAACCGATACTAACATAAATTTAATCATTATCATCAATTATTTATACCTCTGCCTTGTTACAAAACTAGGCCCAAAGGAAACCAAACCAGTGAAACGCGGAATTTGGAAACTAAGAAATTATACCAAACCACCATTTTATATGCATACATCACTAGTTTAATAAATAATTTATAGAACACTAGCTTTTGTCTACGACTTTGTCCTCGTGGTTTATTTGAGTTACGTCATTGGTTACTGCCTAGCTCCCGTATCTTAGCATGAAGTTACTATTGCTCATGAACCTGGCTATCATTTATAAAAATATTTTTTCTAATCGAACTGGAAACTACCGAGATCAGACAGTTTAAACAAACAAGAAAACACTTTAGCTTGATAGTGTAAGTATATAGGTAGACTAGCTGTACCCCGCAGTTTAACCCGCATTCAGGTATGTATTTGGTTACTGCTCTGTCCCCGTGGTCGCAGTTTAATGTTACATAACTTTCCTTGAAAAAAAGGCTAGGTATGTAGCACAAAATTTTTTTCGTTCCCGTCGAGTTTCAACAAACAAACAAACTCCTCAGCTTTATAATACTGGAATAGATTATCTACATAATATAAATAATAAGCATAGACATTTATATAAACTTGGAGGTTCTACATTTGAATCTCGAAACCAATGATTTACGATTAAAGGAGGGAGTCGTGAACAGATTCACACAATAGAAAGTCTTAGTAGGAGGAGGCTTTCAGTTCGTGACCATTATGCATGCAAGACAGGATAATACCCGTCCGGGGTGAAAGGGTAATGGTGAGTATAAGTTAGCGACTACCCACACTTAGTGCATCAGTAAATGAAAACGGATAATAAGTATCGATGTTTAATAGGCAATGAAATGTTAACGAGGAAACATGATTAAAGTTAAGAGGATGTAAAAGCCCTTAGTTCCTAAGATACGGTAGGCTTAAGAAAAAGGGAAAATCGGTTTCTCTAGATACTTATCTATAGGAATAAATAAAATTTAAGTGTCTGTATGCAATATTAAAATAACAGATTTTTACTGAATGCATAATGATATAAATGTTAAGCGCCTCCACACACTTTCGACTTTTTGTAGGTCCGATTATCGGATCGTTCAATAAATCCATAGTTTCAAAGATCCGACTTTTTGTAGGACGGGTTTTTTTAAGAATGGGAAATCATCAAATGACTTTCCCCGCTCCTAGTGTCAGACTTTTACTGACTAAAGGGTTTTAGAAGGAACACGTGTGGGTACACGTGTTCCTTCTTGGGCCTTTTGCATTTCGGGGGCGCGGTGTCTCTTTCGAACAACCCGCAGCCCCAGCAAGCATCGGCCCTGAGTGGCCCCTCCGATTTGCTGACACCTCTTTGAGGCGCGAGTGGAACACGAACGCGCCGTCGACACGGCTTGTTGGACGTGTGCGTTAGTATATTAGAATTCATTTGTTCCATTTTCTCCGACAAAAAATCGGTCACTGATTGTCTGACATGACCGCGTGGGCGGACAGCCTTACACGATAATTATCCCACAAAAATATTTATTTAAATGCTTCTCGGTCTGTCTGTCAATCTGTCTGTTTGTTCCGGCTGATCTGCAAAACGGCTAGACCGTAAGACTGAGCTTACACTGACAGGCAACTGATGTAATTTTACAATAATTAGGGATCTACGCAAAAAAAACCCCGCAGATAATCGATATTCACGCGAACGAAATCGCGGGCATAAGCTATCGAGTGACGACAGGTGTACGGAAACACGTGTTAATAATCATTCAATTCAGCTTCGTTATTGAATGAATATCAATTCTTATGTTAGGTACATAAGATTTAATATTTATTCAACAACTTTCGTTGATTTTATTGAAGCTTTAAATTTATTTGCTTATTAATGTGAGTTTATATTCGAAGTTTCGTAAGATTACTTCATATTATGCAAAAAATTATTTGGTACCCGTGTTAAGTTACGTCTTTGGTTACTGTTTCGCTCCCGTGTAGCGTAGCGTGATTTTGTATAGCCTATACTATTGCTCATGAATGTGGCTATTATATCAGAATATTTTTTTCCAATCCAACTAGTAGTTCCAGAGATTAGCGAGTTTAAATAAACACACAAAAAATTCCTTCAGCATCATAATTCATCACTTCATTCATCACATCTTCTTCATGTTCATCTTCACAAGTTTTTTAAAATTTATTATTTAGTTTGTTTACGCTAGTACAATGCAAGTATCAATGCTCATACCTCACATATTTTATCCAACACAACCGGGGAAAGATCAGGCGCATGACCAACGGCTTTACGTGCTTTCCTAGTCACGGGGTTGTCACACCACCAACTTCCAAACTGCGGGTTGCTACTGTGAAATTCCTAATGGAAAAACCCAGGAATACTTTTTGCCCCATCTGGGCATCGAACCCAGGATCCCACGCTCACGAGGCCAACATAATAGGTCTACATAAAGATAAACTGTCTCATGTTCAATCTCCATTACACAAAGTTAATTCCCTGTAATCTCTTATGTTAAACTTTAAGCAATTGATAGCTCCATCTTAACTCGTGACCTTGAGGTCAGTGCTAAGTGATGCCAATAGCATTTCAATCGTGATACGGCGGGATTTGCATTCAAGTAACGTGTAACATGCTCTTAACAAACTGAATCCATCTTATTAACGAGTTCAAACCTGAACTTTATTCTAATTACGGTAAAGTTCTTTATACAAAAACTGTTCTTAAACCCTATAGGAATCTTAATGTGAACTGTATTTTTAATGGATGCAATTAATATATAATAATATATAACTCCAAATACACATAATTTATTTACCTGGAGACAAAAAATACGTGCAACTCGATTTGATCCAATACGAACGAGGATCGAGCGAGATTACAAAACTTCAAAGTTAAAATTGAATTCAAATGTTATAATATAAAACTTAGGTTAACGCAACCCTGACCCCCAAAATGCAGGTTCTGTCTAACACATTTTATAAATATATACAGTTTCATAACTAAAGTAGTTACAGTTAGTATACTATTAATAATAAGTATTTTTATAGCTATGTTTTGTGTTTGTTACAATGGACGAATAAATTATTCTTATTCTTATGTTTAAATTCTGCTATGGTTTTAGATAAAGTACAAAATTATTTATAGACATCAATAACTTTACCACCGCTCTTGCGGATAAAGTAGAAGGTATCACAACTAAAAACGTTTGTTGTATAACTTTGATTAAATATAGAAATATAGTCACAATCTCATCTTAGCGAGAAATACTGCCAAAAACGTGTCAAAAATATAGGCAAAGTAAAGGTATTTCAGACAGATTAAGACTGAGATTGCTGTCAAAGTTACGGGATTTACCCCTCTAAATGAAATCAAAACAAAATTTCATACTGTAGTTTTATTTTTCTACTTTTAGAGATTACCGAGACTTAATAATATTTTGTCATTAAACGAGCCATTGATCGCTTTAGCTTTATTACTAAAATTACACACAAATAAAAGCCTTACCCAATTAACAAATTAAGAAACTTTTTTGTGGTAACATTTTTTGTTTAGAAAATAATGTCAGCCATATTTATTCTTCAGATAAAAGTTACCTGACTATTAAAAAACAGCTCTTACGAGTATACAGAGTAAACGACACCTAACATAAACAACGTTCAAAGTCCCATAACTAAGGGCCTCACCAGATAAACGAACGTCAAAGGTCGTGAAGACGTCTGTTGGGATGTTCACCGTTTCTCTGCCCTTACCGGTCACGCGTTTCACCCGATGTGGCCAGGGAAAGTGCGCTTCTGAACATGCCATGACGCTTTGAGCACTAACTACCTGCTCGAACAGGCTGCGAGGTCTTTGACGTAGTGTGGGAACAGCGATAGGGAAATTGATTGGCGAGAAATGTTAGTGCAATGAAAGCGCAAGTTTGGATGAGGCCTATGATTTGATACGGTAGTGGTAATTGTTTTGAGTGGCGTCGAACTGTTGAGTTGGTTATTGTGAATTGTGAATTTGAGAGTTTTTGGTATTGTTTGAGTTTAGTTGGGTTTATTAACGATAATAATGATTAACTAACTAATAATGATTACTGCCTCGGTAGCCTAGTGGTGCTAAGTGCGACTGCTACGCTAGAGGTCTTGGGTTCGATTCCCAGGTCGAGCAAAAAGTGTTTTTGGGATTTTCTATGAAATTCTCAGTAGCAGCTCGGAGTTACGATTTGTGCCCGGTTAATGGCAATAGGCTCGCCCCCTATTACACGGGACCTAAACATACCGGCGAACTGTGGGTGTACATTGGTACACCTCTGCCTAACCCTCCGGGGAATACAGGCGTGATGGTATGTGTAATGATTAATATAGAGACTGCTGCAATTTTTTGACAGAATTTCGCAGCTTTTTGTTTCAAACGTTACCTTATATTATAAAATGAACGGTCGTAAACTACGTCACTTATGAATCTGAAATTAGGCAGGTAGGTATTGATAGGTAGGATACGTCAGCTAAAAACGGATTTTATGACGGGGCCGAATTAAAAGAGTCTTTGCATTGTATACAATTCATCAGTTAAGAAATACAGTATTATTTAATGTAATATGGTTGGCCTATTCTAAAAATAGCGTAGAAAACTCGCTAGTCACTAAAAACAACGTATCTTACGAATGAACGTATCTTGCAACATTTTTATGGAACGAAATGGTTTATTATTATACCTGTCTAGTACTACAGCAACATACATCACATTGAAAGTTCACCTAAGACTCTTGCGCACATAATAATAAAGTGCGACACAGCTACGGCACTTGTTACGACAAACACCGCTACACGCCGTATTGAGAAAGGTTAGGTAGGTGGCTACATGTTTGTAGTAATTTTATTCTTCGTAGACATTTCACGATTCTGCCATTTATTTATTGATTAGTTTCTCTGCGTCTTCGTCTGTGTGTTTTTATCAACCGTGTTAAATTACGTCTTTGGTTACTGCTCCGCTCTTGTGAGTTGTAGCGTGATGTTATATAGCCTATACTATTCCTCATGAATCTAGCTATCGTATACAAAAGATTTTTTCCAATCCGACTAGAAATTTTTAAAATTTGCGCGTTTGAACAAACTAAAAAACTCTTCAGTTTAACTTAGTATAGATTTAACGGCAAAATATACTTTTACTTCGAAGTCTAGAACTATGTGAAATGCTTTTTTGCAAAATGTTAAAAAAAAAACTTTCTCTTGACTTTAAAACATTATCGGATTCGTTCAATGGTTTTAGAAAATACGAATGATAATATTTTTTAGATACGCCCATTAGTTTGGTCCCCGATCGATTATTCCATCAACGATGAAATATGATGATCGACTAAAATGTTCAAAATATATCTCTGCGAGTTTATTCATATGTGGTATTTCTAAAGCCATAAGATTTATTAATATGGATGGCAAGACAAGAATTTAAGTATTTTAAGGATGGGCCAATAGGAATGTACCTAAATACTTGCACTTGGAGACAACCAGCAGATATTTAATGAATGCTGTATATTGTGAAACGAATGAATGGTTCACGACAGTTTCTGATATATCAGCCGTTATTTGTTAGAAGTTACATTTCTAATGAAACGATATAAAAAGAATCAACTTTGAACTTTATTGCAACCAAAGCGGTTGTTTACTTATGTGAGTTTAAATGTTTGTCAAAGTACCCACGATTAATAAAAAAATCATAACGCGAAAGAATGTTCAAAAAAAAAGATTCATTCTATCGACTAGTCGAAAACATTAACAACATCCCAATTTTTAAAACGATCAGTATGCTTATAATTAAAACATATTTATCAACCAGTGTCTAAAAACATAGATAGGATCGAAATGTATCAGTTTTTTCTTATACACCAACGTGATAAAAAAAAAAAATGTAACCCCCGACAGAAGAATAAAAATCCCTACCGCAGCTTACAAAAGAGCTGATAACTTTTAAACCGCTGAATCGATTTTCATCAAACACACCTAAGAACACTCTACTACCCGACTAACTCACCTTTCAAACGAAAAAAAACAAAATCAATAGTGGTTCATGCGTTCGGAAGCTACGATGCCGCAGACAGACACATATACACACACACAGAGACACTTGAAACTTATAACGCCTCGTCACTTTTGCATCGGGGGTTAATAAGAAAAAACAGTAAAACCAAACAAACACGTTCCCTTTTTCCTTACCAAAATGACCATTCTACTAACACAATAAAGGTAAAGTCTTTAACAGCCTCACTCATTACACAATATTCGGAACATTTTCAAAGGTTTATGTCTCTAAAGTGGGACAACGTCACTCTAAACGGGACCAAACATATAACTTAGTTACTATCAGAGAAAGTGAGCAAACTTGCTAAGAATTTATTGTTTAGACATAAAACTGATGGATACTTTCATAATTACAGCTAGCGGCGGTTGTATCATTGTTAATGTAATGTAGCTAGTGTTTCAGTTTTGTTTCCATATTTGTGTGTTTCATGAAATTGAGTCGGTTTTTTTTAACCGACTTCAAAAGGGAGGAGGTTATCAATTCGGATGTTTACATACATACCACCACACCTGTATTCCCTGAAGGGTTAGGCAGAGGTGTAACAATGTACACCCACAGTTCGCCGGTATGTGTAGGTCCCATGTAATAGGGGGCGAGCCTATTGCCATTAACCGGGCACAAATCCTATCTCCGAGCTGCTACTGAGAATTTCATAGAAAAACCCAAATAACACTTTTTCGCTTGACTTAGGAATCGAACCCAAGACCACAAAAAACTGCGGGTTGTTCGCAAGAGATACCGCGCCCCCGGAACGCAAAGGGCACAAGAAGGAACATGGGTGGGTTTTAGTCAGTAAAAGTCTGACACTCCCCCCCGCCCCGCCCAGAGCGGGAGAAGTTATTTGATGATTTTCCACCCACCAAAAAAAAAAAAAAAAAAAACCACAACAATTCAACAGTTCAACACAACAATTTAGATGTTTGTAGATATATTTTTTTTTATGTATATTCGGCTATAACTCCGTCGTAAGTGGATGGATTTGAATCGAAATTGGTTCAGTAGATTGGTAAAAAAAAAAATGAACTGAAAAAAATTTTTATCCAAGTAAACGAATAAGCGTATTCTGCTTTCTTGTGACTTTTCAGTGGTGTCTTGTCAATTTACGTAGAATTACTATTACTTCGTGGATTCGGATGACAGGAAGTCGATATTAAAAAACGAAAAATAAAAACACAACCAAAGCCGCCGACTTCCAAAGCTAAAGTCATTTTTACTATTGAGTTTATGAAGGCGGTTGTCTTTTTTGTAAAAAAGATTTTTCATAAGATTTTCTTGCCGGAGTTCCTAACAAAGATAAATAATAATACTAGCCTATTATTGTCCAATTGCAGGGCAAAGGCCTCGAGCTATCGGCCTATAAGCTGGTCCCCCTTTTTATAATTTGTACATAATTATATTATTAATATTTATTACGTTTTTGTATATTTAATTATGGATTTATGTTGTAATATAAATAAAGAAAATTTCTGATTTCAATGATGTAAGGTTTCATCATTATTAACATAATTTCGCTGTGTGCCCATGCCTAAACTGTCGTACAGTTCTTGGTTGTAAGTTCTGACATAGACAATTAGACACAGTAATTTAAACTTTATGAATTTATTTTGAGAACACAATTTTGAATGTCATTTTTGTTTTTTTTTATTTATATGGCAGATGTGAGTGGCAACACCGGGAGAGGACGCCCTAGAAAGACCTACCCTGACCTTATTGGTGGGGTTCTTCAGAAAGGTCGTGTGCGCAGTACTCGTAACCGGCGTGCTTGTATGAACAGATGTATGAACGTGGTCCAAGCGAAAGAAGTGTATAAGGATCGTAACAGGTGGCGTTCTGTGGTTTCTGCCTAATCCCATGGGGAAAAGGCGTGAGTTTATGTATTTTTGTTGTTATTTTTTCTGATACAGATGGAATCTTTCATAATTACACCTTGGAACAAAAAAGCTATTGTAATACTTATTTAATGTTCTTATTGAAACAATCTTGATACTTTCGTTTAGATGTTACAGCTTCTGTTTCATAAAATATTTGTGGATAAAACTTTAGAGAACATAATTTCTAAATCCCCTTTTAATTATAATGTCGCAACGAGACGTAGGCATTTCTATGAATATCAATTAATGTCACCGAATCCATATGCATTAAGTATACATAAGTATTTCTAATTAATTATGATAATAGAAACATGGATGGTAAAATATAGAGCACGTTTTATGGTAAGAAAATACATTTCTACATCTGTCTATACTGTACAAGAGAATTGAGAGAGAAAATTGAAATTTGACTGTGCAAAAGCCAAATAAAAGAAATAAAGAATAATTTACATCAACAAATGTAGAACAATGTATGTAGACAATGAAAATGCAAGAATTCTAAACAACCCGTGCGCCTTTCTGGAGTCAGTGCAGCCGGTGGATGACGGCCGCACCGGGTGAAGGAGCCCGCCTTGCGGTGTGCCCCGGCCATTGGTAGTTGGAGGAAGACAGTGGGGTTTTAGTCGGTAGGAGTCCAACACACCCCTCCGCCTTCCCCGGGGCGAAGGCAGTCCATGAGGATTTCCCCACGAGAAAAAAAAAGGATTCTAAACAAAGGTATCCGGTAATCGGTGCAATACTTACTGCACTGAACTATGTATTGATGACTATGGTGACAACTTTGATACATTTAATAAGGTATCTACTTTAACAGATCCTATTATGACACTCGGCAGTACTGTAGCTATCTGCTATCAGTGACAGAAATTTTGTATTCGAATCTGTAGTTCCAGAGATCAAACTCTTGCAAACGGATAAGAAAATTGTGAGCCGTCAGGGGACGCCTGGCAGATGTAAAACATCGAAATTATTTTATACAAGTACTTATAAGCATTAACGCATTATTAGCATTACGACAGGAACTAAATATAGCATAATGTAAATAAAATTTTACGATTTTTTTTACCAGATAATGATAACTGTTTATTTAAGAAAGATTTATTTTCGTCATCATACCATCACGCCTGTATTCCCCGAGGGGTTAGGCAGAGGTGTAACATTGTACACCCACAGTTCGCCGGTATGTTTAGGTCCCATGTAATAGGGGCGAGCCTATTGCCATTAACCGGGCACCAATCCTAACTCCGAGCTGCTACTGATAATTTCATAAAAAACCCAATAACACTTTTTGCTCGTCTTGGGAATCGAACCCAAGACCTCTAGCGTAGCAGTCATTATTTCATCAGTCATTATTTATGTCAGTATTTTCATAAATACAAAAATTCAAAAATTTATTACAAATTGTGACAACTCAATCCTACCATCATACGTATATCGGGCGTCGCCACGCCAGCAATCGGTTTCGAGTGGCTATAGATATTTCTCATTAAAAAAATCTAAAAAACTTTACCCACTATGAAATGAAGATAGAAGAACAGATTCCGAAAATATGAGACCAATACCCACAGATATTATTCAATCGTCACTCAATCAATCTTGTTCACACTTCTCATCACCATAATTGCGAATGAAATAACAATTGAACGTCGATAAAACGTCAAGTTTCACTTGTTTTTAGCATTAATCACCAGCTCAGAACTGATTACAGGAATATAATCGAGCGGCGTAACGGAGTAGGCTCAATGACCATTGCGATCCATCACCGGCAATAATACTTGTAGGCTATAATTCTATGATAATGTGGCCAATGAACCTTTGCATAGTACCCGCCACGAGTCGTTACCACAAACGTCAACTTTATTTATGGGTATTTTTGCGTTCTTTTCTTAATCAGTCCAGCTGACGGACCAATCGCGTGCAGCATCCGGTCCCCAAAAAACACAGAAAATAACCCAAAATCCCAAAAAATAACTTGACGTTTGTGCTCACGTCTCGCGGCGGCTACTATAATTGATGGTTATTGTGAGCACTGCCTCTTGTGTCTCTTAAATGTTAGGTTGTGAAATAGAGCGCTTCCTTGACGTGTTTTGTAATAGCTATGCATACTGTAACTACTTTAGTTATGCAACAACATATTTATAATATTTCTTACAAGCCTCGGTAGCCTAGTGGTGCTAAGTGCGACTGCCACGCTAGAAGTCTTGGGTTCGATTCCCAGGTCGAGCAAAAAGTGTTATTGGGTTTTTCTATGAAATTCTCAGTAGCAGCTCGGAGTTAGGATTTGTGCCCGGTTAATGGCAATAGGCTCGCCCCCTATTACATGGGACCTAAAACATACCGGCGAACTGTGAGTGTAAATCGGTACACCTCTGCCTAACCCTCCGGGGAATACAGGCGTGATGGTATGTTATGTGTCTTACAAGCTACTGCCCGCGACTTCGTGCGCGTCAAAGTTGATATATTATCCCACGGGAACCGTAAATTTTTTCGGGATAAAAAGTAGCCAATGTGCTATTCCGGAATATAATCTTTTTATATAATCTATCTCTGTGCTAAAATTTCATCCAGGTCCGTCCAGCCGTTATGGCGTGATTAAGTAACAAACACCCAAACATCTCCACAAACTTTCACATTTATATATTTATACTAGCTTCGGCCAGCGAATTCGTCCGCGTAGTTTTTTTCTCCCGCATTAAGTTACGTTTTTGGTTACTACTCAGCACCTATCAGACGTGGCGTGATGTTATATAGCCTATAGTCTTCCTCGATAAATGAACTATCCAACACAAAAAGATTTTTTCAATTCTAACCAGTAATTTCTGAGATAAGTGCGTTTAACCAAACAAACAAACTAACAAACTCTTCAACTTTATAAAATTTATATATAGGTAGATTAATAGGATTAATTGTACTGTGCCTAAAACTAGGTAGCATTCAAATCTTCGGGCCCAGAGCTTCTTAGCTAGATCGCCTAGCAAAGTCAAAGTCCACGCATTTATTTCGTTTAGACCATTTACAGGCACTTTTAAAGCTTCAGAAGTTGGTCAGTTAGTCAGAAAGTTTAAGCTAGTTGGTCGTTCCAAAACGTGCCACTAAGATACAACTTTACGTATTGTATATTGCTTATTACAAATTAGGTACGGTCAGCAACGAAAGTCAATTAACATTGTTACTTTTACTTAAATTATCAAAAAACATACACGAATTAGGCATATTATGTACTCGAATATACCTTGATAAAGCAATAAAGTGACATGAAGATGAATCTCTGTTAATTATAATTATCTCACGAAATCAATAATGCTGTCATGCTTTTAATTTATTCTGTTCATAAATTACTCCTAAGCGTAATGCGTGACAAGCATTTTATTTTTAGAAAAATTACTTGGGAAAGTACTATTGTGCCCTTTTCCTATTGTATTTTATTATTAATTATCTAACTACTATTATACGTGAGAAAGTTTGTGAGGATGCATGGATGTTTGTTATTTTCTTACACATAAACGGCTGAACAGAATTAGCTAATATCTCGCACAAGTGTAGATGTTGATCTAGCTTAACACATAGGATAACTTTTATCCCATATTTTTTTCCCCGTGGAAATCATTTAGCACATTATTATTTGGCATTTAGGACTTAATTCTGAAGTCTATGCAGGCGGAGTCCTAAGCAAAAGCAAGTTTTCAATTAGAACAAGCAAAATATTTTTTTTCATAATATTACTTACTCGTAGATTGTTTTCATAAAGAATTCGCGAGCACCTTATTAATAAGAATTATCAATACCTCAATCTTTAATGAAACCTACCTAATTCTTAATAAAGCATAAGTTGTTAAAGATTTATTTCAATTTCCTAAAAAAACAAGCTCACATACCCAACGTCTGTTTTCCTTTAAAAGTGACGGTTGTGTAATCTTTAAGCAAGATTAATTTTCTTGGAACCGATTTAGAAATCAATGAATTATGAACTAAAGCGTTACGTTAACCTCTCCATATGTCTTAGTTACACGTCTTCCTATGGGTGTTTCCCAAATTAAGATGTTGTGCAATGATGAGGCATTTTAGTTTGACTTATAGTTCGTTGATACTACTCTGTAGTGAGTTAATTGATCGAGATATCGTTTTCTTTGAAATTATTTCACAATTCTTTACACATTATTTAGATGGGCGAACAACCCTATCTAAATATTGTGTACAAACGTTTCACACGAATTGTTTGATTGAAAGGATTTTTTTTTCTGCTGTTGCTAAATGTGTACAAAAGTTTAACAAATTTTTTCGAAGCAATCTTTTAGTTAAAAATTTTTTTAACTATTGTATTTCAATATCTCTAATCCTTTTGCCCATTACGTACATTACTTGGTAAATAATATTTTTTTAAGTAAGTTAACAATACACTCAAAAAATAACGACATTAACGCCACTCTGAGTTTTTCAACTGTAATTCCTAAATAATAAGATTTCATTTTCTTTGCTTCATTCAACTTGAATAATTAACAATTGTAGGTTTTGTATGTAAATATAACTCCCGATGTAGCTATTATACTCGCAGCACTAAATTGTCATTATAATGAGAAGATCGACAGTCTTGTGCAAAGTAATGTGTCACTAACGATATAGCTGTCGCCATTTCTTTGCCTATATCTACTTTCATATCACCATTGTTCAATTGGAATATTTATTTAGGAAGGAAAGTGCATTGTCTTTTGTGGGAAAATACTGATTTATAATAAAAAGTTAAAATGGAGCAGGATAACTTTTTGATTTTGTAAATATTAAATAACATTAATATTTTTAAATCAATGTTTTGTTTTATAATCCCTTGTTCAGATGAAGGTACCATTTTAGACATTTAATTATGAATAAATTATACTGAATTAACCGACTTTTGGTCGTAGAGACATTAACAAATTAGCTACTTAATGAAATAGAATAGATTAGCTGACAAATGAAATCGTATAAGTAGGTATTGAGTTCGGATTTATTTTTAGAGAATGTTCAGAAATGTCTATCATAACAATACACTGATCAAAAGGTTTGCACTTTTCTTGATTTAAAATCTATACTTATTTAAAAAATAGTACTCTATAAAAAATTTTAGCTTTCTTTTAATTTTCAAGCAACATTTATTTCGTATAATACGTCCAGCTACAATTACAGATCAAAATCGAAAACAATAAATCTCAACTTACGGTTTGCAATACGGTCATCATTTTGACGTGTATCAGAAGACACCAATCAACACAGTTCTTTTCAACACAACATAGTTTATTCACTGACACCGTAGTCCAAATTCCTGTATGCCTTGTGGTTAAGGGTTGGTAATTGTAACGGGGGTTTATACGGCCGTGTGTCGGTTGCAGCCGTGATGAAGTGAAGTTCAAGGCTAGGCTGAGTTAGGTTTATATACGGGGGTAGCGGAGCGTGGAGCTGCGTCCGTGTGGGTGTGCATCGCTGCAGTGGGTGCATAGACGGGACTTGAGCTAGACGCACACTGGCACAGGTCTGTGATACTCAAAGTTCACCCTTTGATTTATGTGGCGATTGTATGGTAATTTTGTAGTGGTCAATCGGAGCTACAGCTGTTTTGAAAGTTTATTGTTTAGCTACACGTTTCTATTTTTAAATGGTAATGGACCTTCTTAGACTTATGTATTTGCCGTTATTAAGATATTTGTTTCTAGTAATTTTTAAACTATTATATTTTTATTATATATTTAATAAAATTATTGCGTTTAAAAACAAAAATTAAACTTATAGTTTGGCTATTTTGTAACTTATCGTTTTATTTTTAGAATTAATTTTCATTTGCATAATTTCTTAATGATACTCTTAACACCGGGGTCATCCGAAGTGGTCGTCGTAAATCGAGTTGTTAGACAAGTATGAAATAGTGTGTCGGTACAATTAAAATGAAGACACCATGACAGGCTGCAGCGATTGGTTAATTGCTTTGACTGAGTTAAATTCCACACTTCATTCACAAATTCTATCTACTTTTTGATTGATGAGCTTTTTTTGTATTCGTTTGATACATAATATTATTCTTGAAATTTAAAAAATAAAAATGTTTTTTTTTTTAAATCAGGCTTATTGTATCATTTTGTTAAAACATTAACCCTTCAAAAGCTGCAAGTTCCTTATAATTATTAATTACGAAATATTATTATATTTCGTCACCACAATTAATTAATATATATATTATGGTGATGTCGTTATCATAACTAGGTTGACAGATGTTACATCTGTGACGAATTTCATGAATTGTGAGTTGATTTGATTTTGTTGTTTTATATTTATGTCATGCCTAACGCTTTTAGTATTTTAATCAATTTTTCCCTCCACCTGCACCTTGGAGAACATAAAAAATGTCACTGATGCCACGATAGAAGTGGCCTCATAGGTACTGGGGTCAAGTCTAAAAAATACTTAAAAAGAAAACGATTTACTTAATATCGATTTGTAAAAAATAAGGTTAAGTTTACGATAGTAGATTTGTTAACATATCAACATTAACCATTTTATTTACATATTCATTTAACGTAATTTAGTAAATCGACCGAATAAATTAAATCAATGTCAGTTAGAAATAAAACTATTATTCTAAAGACGGGTTATTATTTTTTGAAAATGGGACTTAAAATCAGTATAATACAGTTCACAATAACTATCTTAGCCTTAGACATTAATTTAAAAATCCCAGGTACAAAGTAGAATTAGTGTCGATTTTTAAATCGTCAAATAATTTAACAGATAAATAAATATGGCGATTTGACAGCTCTTGTACAGAAAATAATGTTAAAATGTCAATTTATTTTTTAGAAAAGAGTCATAATCAGACAAAAATTAGTAAGGTTAATTCAAAGTATGATTATTTTGAATTTTAAGACTCCATTCATCATTCATCCAGCATCTACCTCGCTAAGGTGTGCATTAATAAAATAAATAAGTAGTTCTTAATTAAATTAGTCAAATCAAAACTTTGAGTGACACTGTGTATTTGTGCGGAGCGTTAACATTTCCACGCCTAGGGCACAACTAATCGTCTTAAAGGGTACCTTTAACGTTTACTTATAAGTTACGTAACGAGGACTTTTACATAATACGACATCGCACAAACCACTCCACTCAGACATTCAGTTGTTTACTCAAGTAAACAATCCCCTTCTTCCAACTGGAAGTACCCAAGACTGGCTTGTTCTGACTACTTTTTTTAAGGATGGGAAATCATCAAATGACTTGATCCGCTCTAGGCAGAGTGGAAGGGAGTGTCAGACTACTGACTAAAATCCATCCGTGTTCCTCTTAATGTCCTTTTCGTTCCATGGCCGCGATAACTCTTTCGAACAGATCCCGCAACCCTGTCAGGCACTGGCCCCAGCAGGCCCCGTCTATCATGCTGACATCTCTTTGAGGCACGCGTAGAACACAATGCATCTTCGACCTGAACCTAGTTCTGATCGGACGGCGAGCCACGCAACACTCGCTGTCCGCAGGTCCGCGCTTACGGTGGCCGGAAAGTACAACTCCCTGACCTCAAGACTTGCTTATTTTTTACTTTTATTCTAACCTCAAAGCCAACAACAATGCCTACTCTTCGGAATACATTTTACAATAATATAATTTAAACTGCAGAGAGTAAAATGAGTCTTAACAGCGCCTATGCAATAACTACGCATCATCTACGCAGCGACTACGCAGCGTCTATGCAGAGTCTACCAAGAGTATACGCGTTGTCTTTACGAAAACAACGCACGCTCAACAAACGACGCCAAGTATGATAAACCACAACAGCAATTTATTATAGGTGCGGTGAGGAAATACCTATATTATTTAAAAGCGCTCGTAATTATTACCTACGTTCTGTAAACATTCTCAACTTCCCTTACAAGTCGTGTCGTTTAAAGACACCCGTCAAGTTTGCTATCGAGCACCATAACTTCCCAGTGTATAAGTTAACAAAGCTATCGGCGCATCTAGAAAGGGAAACTATTGTTTATTAGTCCGATTCGCCGATATAAGTCACACGTAGCGTGTCATTGTAGTGTTACAAGTATTTTAGAGCTATTTCCTTTGTTTCGTCACGTTTCCCGTGTATTTGAGTATCCGGCACTATTGGAGAAGCGTACCCAAAGACCATTTGCTTGTGAACATTATTCCATACAAACTTATTTCCGATTTTTATTCCTGGATTTCAAGCCCAGAGCAAAAATGATGTTTTTTTACCTTAACCACATACATATCTCATTCTGGTTATCTAGCAAGAGCGACATATAATCCTATAACATTTGTTTGATTTTATACAACATGTTCAATTACTATCACTCATTGATACGAATAAAGACTTAGGACTAAATAAATAAGTACGAAACTGGTACTTCCCATTAAAAAAATCTAAGGAATAGACGGTACTTTACCCGCACGGTTGTGCTTATTAAAAACTAAAACAAAGCAAGCGCCTATTCAAAATCTTTTTTAAACACAGCTTAACACGTGAAAGCTTGCTTTATTCCGCTTTGCCTAGACGACATCTACTATCCCACTTATTACCGGTCATCGAGAGCAACACCATAGTGCAAATTATCCAGAGACTCAATTATCATGTGCTTGTACTAACAACTAGATAACACTACAACATAGTTATACGCCAAGTGATTCAAAATTGCCGGTTTCCGCTGCAGTTCCTGCAATATAGGCAACGCCTTAGTTTGGTTCAGAGCGCCTGCGTAAACGCACACCTACTTCTACCGCCAAGCGGCGTTGCTGTGTTCCGGTTTGAGGAGTGTATGTCCGGTGTACTTCAGACCTTTAAGCTTTATTTCAGAGATGAAAGAGTAAAACAATACTATAGATGCTAGTTCAAAAATGACTTCGCATTTTTTTGTATTTGTTTTGGGTTTGTGGAAACAACATTTTTTTGTTATGTGCGTCACCTTCGCGTTAATAAATGGTTTTTCTTTCTTTCCTGCTTACCTTATTTTTTACTGGAAACTTATACTTCTTATTTTATTCAACCATTATTGCCCCACTGCTATGCAAAGTTCTCCTCCATTGCCTTCCACTCTTCCCTATCTTGCCTTCACTAGTCAATTTCCTATAAATATTTCTAACTCAAACCAGCTTTTTCTAAGCCTCCCTTGATGACAACGCCCGTCTTCCAGCATCCATTGTGTGACGACCCTCTACAATACCTTATTAAGCCCTATTAAACTAAGTACTACAATTAAAATCAAGGTATCGCTCTACGTAATATTACTCTTAACTTATTAAGCCTTGCGACAGTTAAAAGTAACAGTATTATTACATTATTTTCCACTGTAAAGTGTATAAAGATTAATGACGTAATTACTGCTCATCATTAAAGATAAATACTTGTTTCAGTGATGGATTACGTTTCGTGACAAGACACACTAATACTCATTACGTAGATACGTGTGACATGAGCTGTGTGCTCATAAGTTCTCAGAATTAAACACAGAAGAAATATAATAACACAGAAACGACGCATGGAGATCAAAAATATTTACGGTCAAAATAAACATACATACCATCACGCCTGTATTCCCCGAAAGGTTAGGCAGAGGTTAGGTACACCCACAATTCGCCGGTATGTTTAAATCCCATGTAATAGGGGCGAGCCTATTGTCATTAACCGGGCACAAATCCTAACTCCGAGCTGCTAGTGAGAATTCCATAGAAAAATCCAATAACACTTTTTGCTCGACCTGGGAATCGAACCCAAGACCTCTAGCGTAGCAGTCGCGCTAGGCTACCGAGCCAGGTCAAAATAAAATACCCTCAATAATCACATACAGCTCATTGCCCGATAAACCCGACATCCTGAAACTACACAACAGACGTATTTGTGAATAATGTTCATGGATGCAAGAAAAAGTAATATTTACACAAGAGAAATGGACTGGTGGTACTGCTCCGCTCCCGTGGGTCGTATCGTCATATTATACATATTAGCCTAGCTTACACTATTTATGAATCTGGTTTATAGAAAAATATTTTTTTCCAATCCGACTGGTAATTTTAGAGATTAGCGAGTTTCAACAAACAAACCAAAATTTATCAGCTTTATTATATTAGAATAAATTCAGACTTATATGGGTAGTTAAAGAATTAGCATGGCGGTTCATGCTGCTTAAGAATGTAAATAAATACTACAATTTGGAGTATTTGAATCAAGCTCACGACAATATGTCAGCATCGAGTAATTTACGTTATTAGATTAGGTAATGATTAAATAAAACATTGCATATTTTTTAATAAAATAAGGAACGAAAAATTATAAAATAAGGAAAGTGTTTAAATAAATACAAACTCGACCTGCTATGCCACTGAGAGTTCCTGAATAAAAACAAAATACCTATCGGTCGACACTCAAATCCAAGACCGCACGTTCAATAGTCGCGTTAAGTACAACTAGACCAAGATTATGTTATTTGTTACTCTTCCGCTAATCTGTTCTGCTTAATATCGTTGCGGTATTCAAGACAGTTGAATCGTTTCTTCGGGACTTGTCGAACTATATTTCTCTGGCGCTTTTTTGCCGGTCTCCATTGTTAATTCTGGCTTTCAGGCAGTCATCTAGCCTAGGTATGTTAAGAATTATATTTTTTTTTTAGTCTAAATCCAATATAAGATCACAACAACATCGTTATTTGCAATCTTAAGTCATAATTAGTAAAAACTTATAATGAATTTACTCGAAAAATAATTGTCACAATAATTTATGACAGCGTTATCACTGGCATGCTACGGTTATCGCTAAGGTTATTTTGATACAAAATAATTATGAATAACGGCGTGAACGATTGCGGTTACTTCACTTTCATTTATTTAGTTTCTATTTAAGTAATAGAACGCTTATAAAATTAATCGTTAAAACTTAATAGGTACTGGAAATACTTACTTTTAATTACATCTAAAATGTGAGTTAAATTCAGAATTAACTGGGTTTTTTTTAAATCTATGGAATTAATGTCTATTCGTCAAAATATTTTCTTACCAGTAACTTTATTTTTTAATGTATTTTAAATGTTCTGAATAAGTTACCTCATTTGTTCAATGAAAAAAAATATCACGTGAAATGTAAAATTATGTAAACATTTTAGCACAAGTAAAAAAGTAACCTTAGGGAGCGATTTTTGATGTTTTAATAATGTATTATTGTCTATATTTTTCTAGAAATGTTGGTACCAGCACTTTGTGTCTTCCTGTGTGGACTGTTATCCTCGAGTAATGGTCTAAACAATGGGCTGGCCCTCACTCCCCCCATGGGCTGGCTTTCTTGGCTGAGGTTTCGGTGCACCATTGACTGTGATGCTAAGCCTACAGAATGTATAAGGTACGGTACTATGCTTCTACTGGACTCTTATCAGTTCAAGTCTTTGTTGCCAATAGAAGGATGGTGGAGGTAAAAATTTCACTCTCAATCCCAAATTCCACCAGTTATATTAAAGTCACATGAGATAGGGGTGAGTCTATTACCATTAACCGCCATTAAACCAGACTCCGGATGAAACTGAGGAATCCCATAAGATATGAAAAAATCTTTCATATGAGATTCCACAGTTTAGTCCGGAGTCAATAACACTTTGTCCGACCTGAGGTTCGAAGCCAATTCTCCTAGATTAGCAGTCGCGCATAACACAACTATACAATGAATACAGGCGAAATCAGGTTCAATAAGCAAAACAGGTTCTACTAAAATAATGATTTTTTTCAGTGAGGACTTAATAAAAAGAACAGCAGATCTGATGGTGAGCGAAGGTTACGCAGCTGCTGGGTACAAATACATCACGGTAGACGACTGCTGGCTAGAGAAGGAACGAGATTCGATTGGTCGTTTGGTGCCGGATAGAAAGCGATTCCCCAATGGAATGAAAACGCTTTCTGAATATGTCAGTATTAGAAATACAAATTTTAGAGCTCTTTATGAACAAGCTCGTCTCATCGTTGTAACATTACCACTATACATATATTTATGTTGTGACATAACGCAACGCAGCTTTTATTTTCTGGACATCGGTCTAATTAAGGGCACATTCGATATTTCAGCTTTGTCTCTACAAAGTTAGCTTTATGCTATGCGTTCACCTTGGGTAAGTTACATTTTTGGTTACTGTTCGGATGCGGATGTAAAATATAACCTATAGCCTTCCTCGATAAACGGGCTACCAAACCAACGCCAAAAGATTTTTAAAACAAAGAAACAAGTTCTTCAGCTTTATAATAATGGAATAGACAGATAACACATTGTGTGATTATGATAGTACGTGATGTGGGCCGTCAGCTCTATAATATATCATTCGTCAATATAGAAAAAAACAGAAAGCCATGTCTCAAAGTGCTTCTTAATTACATACATACCACCACGCCTGTATTCCTCGAAGGGTTAGGCAGAGGTGTACCAGTGTACATTCCACATTCCACCAATGTTTTAAGTCCCATGAAATAGGGGGCGAGCCTATTGCCAACCGGGCACAAATCCCAACTCCGAGCTTCTACTGCGAATTTCTAAGAACAACCCAATAACATTTGCTCGACCTGGGAATCACCCTAACGAACTCTAGCATAGCACCTAACGAGGCAGTTGCTTGTTTATTAATTGTACGATAAACTGTTTCCTAGGTTCACAGCAAAGGTTTGCAGTACGGCATGTATGAAGACGTAGGTGATTTAACTTGCGAAGGATACCCTGGCATCAACGGGCATCAGCTGTACGACGCAGACAGCCTGGCCGGTTGGGGGATCGACTATCTGAAACTAGATGGCTGTTATGCCGATGTTAATAGAATGCAGTTTGGTACTAACGATACCTATACTTAACAAGTAGGAGTTAGCTAATTATTGAATGAAGTTGAGTCGTGTATGGTTGACTTCCTGTCAAGCTTTTTCGTTTAAGTTTCCCTGGTTATGCGTTAATTTGTATTGAGATACAAAAAAGAAACCGATCGAAAGACACTTTTGAACGTCATTTACATTTTTTTTCCCCTTTCAAATGTTAATTTCCTATGGAGAAGAATGGGCAAGAAAATCCATAATTACTTTATCAAAAAAGTTATTCTGTACAGATCCATCAATTAAATAATATGAAGATGATGTACCAAAAACATGTTGTGCTTTTTCAGACTACCCAGCATTTGGACGGATACTGAACGCAACTGGCCGGCCCATTCTGTATGGATGCAGCTGGCCCATGTTTCAAGAAAGCAATGGTATCCAGGTAAGTACACTGTGAAAAAGAACATTTATAACAACATTACAATATATTGAATATTCCTTTCATTCAGTCGTTGCCCTTGCGCCAAAGACCATTGAGCATCTTCTAATGAAGTAGAAACAAAAAATAGATAGGTGTATTTTATCTATTCACCTTCAACAGTCCAATTACACTGCGGTGGTGGAGAACTGCAACATTTGGCGCAACTGGCTGGACATCACTAACTCCTGGACATCAGTGTTGAACGTGATGGATTGGATCGGTGACCACCAGGACAGACTCGCTCCATTCGCTGGCCCCGGCCATTGGAACGACCCTGATATGGTAAGCATTTTGGGTTTATCTGGATTCTTTCCAGTATTTGAGTTGCCTGAATAAAGTGAGATATGGCAACTTGCGATATAAACATTTATATATGTATATATGTAAGGTGCTAAGACACGTTAATTTTCGTTTACTTTTGAACCAATTCCAAAAAAAGAGGAGATTTTAAGTTCGTCTGTATGTATGTACTAATTTTTTTTTGTATTTTATCGATATTTTCGTCGATTGTGGACCGCTATTACAGTGTTTTTTAAACGTGTCTACTCCCAATATGATCGCACATCAACGTCATGAAGATTTGATGTAGATATCGGTTTCCGCAAGTAAAGTAAATTTTCATGTTGTAGTTTGTGAAGGCGGTTATCATTTTTTGACAATAAAAAAAATATGATCTCTCTAAATTCCAACGTTTATTTGAAAAAAAGGGCCTTTAAAAATATAAATTCAATCAGTAAATCTTCATTCCAGCTGGTAGTAGGCAACTCGGGGCTGACAGTAAACCAAGCCCAAGTGCAGATGGCTGTTTGGGCGGTCCTGGCAGCTCCTCTGATGATGAGCGTAGACCTCGCTGAAATAAAGCCGAAGTTTAAGGAAATTCTCTTGAACCGTAACGTCATTGCTGTGAACCAGGACAAAATGGGAAAACAGGGCTTGAGGGTAATCCAGGTGAGACAAAGTACATATTTAATCGTTTTTTATTTTAAATATTAACTCTTTTTTGTACCTCTTGAGATGCCAGGTTCAGTCGAGTTGTTGAATACAAGGAATTGTAATTGTATTATTTTTTCAATCTAAGTTAAGTTTGGGTCATTGAGGAATGCTCCTACCACCATCAATATATACTATAAATTTATAAAAGAAAAGTCTAGTTCATCTTTACTAAAAACTGTCTTCACTACATTTGTTATATTTTTCTGCATCATCTGCGTATAAAGGTTAACTAAAGACTGTTTAATACCATCAGAAACAATACCAGGAGATTTGGCACCGGCAGTTGTCAGACGGGGCGCGTGCGCTTGCGTTTGTGAACAGAGACGACCAAGCTGTGACAGTTACCTTCACTCACGAGGAAATGAAGCTACCTCAAGTGGAATTTTACATACAGGTATTTTACAATTTCTGAAATGTCAAAAGCCAAGGTCTAAAAAACCTAATTATTGAGCACAATAGTGAAGAAAATGCGGCAGTACTTTTGGGCACGGACCGCATTGTTAGGAGGTTTCTCTCTCTAGAACCCAGACTGCCGGTGGCTTGGACCCTGTTTCTGTTACTGGTGGGCTACTACTTATTTTATTTTTTTATTAATATTCATTAATGAAATTATATTATGTTATGTGAAATCTTGATAAAAATTGTTTTAGGACCTTTATAGTTCGAGGATTGGGAAAAGGAAATCTTTACAACCGAATAAAAACTTAACACTTCGCATCAACCCTACAGGTTAGTATCTAATTATTAAGGACTCGAGCCATTCATTGGGAATAATGAAAACAGAAATTTCCACACAAATATCTGTCATATGTTCTTTCTACTTTTCAGGTGTAAGGTTTTACAAATTCACTACAAAGAAATGAAGCAAACGCGGATGTTTTTTTGTTTTTAATTTATTTAAACGGATGTCGACATCAATTTCTTTCAATTTGTAGTTTTAATGATTTACCATGACCAATTATTGTGAAACCAATGTTAACCAAGCTGTTAGTATTAAAAAACAAAAAAATTCAAAAAGTGATCTTGTTTTTAATTTTTTTCTCAAAATATTTTTTTATTTTACGCTGATTAATCAATTTATTTTAAGTATAACAAAATGTGGAATGTTACCTACATTCCTCACTAATTTATGCATGGAACTGTTATTGCTGTTTTTATTGTTTTGAATTAGTTGATGTTGATTAGTATACTAAACGATTAAATAAAAATACCAAAATAAGAATCAAAAAAATCTTCCAACCTTTTGCATTTTGGCAGACGTAATTAATTTGGGCATACTGCCCAAAAATATCTGGTACTGCTACTGGCATTTCATTAAAGTTTTCGAAGCGAACACTCTTTTTTGAGCCGCCTGAAAATGACCGGCCTATAGTTCCGCTAGCTTTTATAACAGCGTACACTCGATCTAATGATAATTTACCGTCCTTTTTCCTGA
This sequence comes from Caradrina kadenii, assembly GCA_947462355.1. NCBI lineage: Eukaryota > Metazoa > Arthropoda > Insecta > Lepidoptera > Noctuidae > Caradrina > Caradrina kadenii. The sequence continues at coordinate 5,240,952 of OX381684.1, read as the reverse complement.
TTCCTCATAGCACGTACCGGTACTTAGTACCGGAAAACGCGGAAGTGGGAAGGGAAACGAGAGTGAAATGTGCACACCCAGTCACCCAACCCCCTAAGATAAGAATATTACAGGTGTGACCAGTTTTTGTAGCAACCTGCTGGTAGCGAGTGGCAATTAGTAGGTTTTCCTGGTCAGGCTTCTTTATCCAATTATAGAATACAACTTTTTGAACAAGAAAGTATCTGGTTGATGCTTTATATCCTAGTCGGTAGAAGTGAGGAATGATTGAAGTTTTTTTTTAAATTTAATTACTGGAAGTTGCGCTTTTTTTGCCTTCGTTGATGCCCGACAGTTGGTTTAACGTATATTTGAAGTTTTAGCCTACTTCAATAGGAAGATGGAGTTTGTAATATATATATATTACACACACCTTCAGCTACATAATATGCTAAAGCAATTTAATCTGCCATTCAACTTACTGTCCATTGTAATGAATTAAATATCTGGCTGATGTCTGCAACTCCACATTTCAGCGCCTATTTTGCGTACGCCCTAATTTCTCAAAAATGAACAGCTACTAGTAGGGTACCTCGGTTACCAAAGTCGTTTTTCTTGTAAGGGATGACCTCCAGATAGTTAAGAATACTCGGATTGTAATATCTGCGATAGTGATGGGCCGCAAGCACAGAAGAATCACCAAATGGCCCTAGAGTCGGTTGCACCTTCAGAAATGACGCCTTAAAAGTATGTATATAGATCTCCCTTTATTTGGTAAGTCATAAAAGTGCACTACAAGAAAACAATTGTAAAAGTCAAAAAGAAAAAAAGATCACTTTCAATTTGACTGATTTTTCCGTCCGTACGTTGTATAACGACAGGCCGTGACGACGGCGCGTTCGTGTTCCACGTGCGCCTCAAAGAGATGTCAGCAATTGAAGGGGTCAGTCAGGGCCGATGCCTGCCGGGGCTGCGGGTTGGTCGAAAGAGATACCACGCACCCGGAATACAAAGGGTACAAGAAGAACATGAATGGGTTTTAGTCAGTAAAAGCCTGACAGTCACCCCGCCCCGGGCGGGAGAAGATATTTGATGATTTCCCATCCGACACTTAATTAGTTTATTAATCAATAGTATATTAGTTGTATAAGCAAGTGTAAAAACACTTGCTTATACAACTAAAAATTAACTAAACTAAAAATTAAACTGTTATAGCTTCTGAATAAAAATTCAGAAGCTATAACAGTTTAATTTTTAGTTCATTTCAATTGAAAATGTAAGTCCAATGGCCTTCTAAGAAGAAATCCAACTATAAAAAGTTTTTTTTAAATGATTTGTTCTTAACAAATCATCATCAGCTGACGTCTTACAATGCATTCTTTAATCATTCCGAACAATTAATGATCGCCCAGACTCTATGTTCGTGTTAGAGAAAATTACGGTGCGTACATTATAAAGCGATATTTAATACTTGTATCATTACTTGCTGTGATTGCAGGTGATCGCGCACTAGCGCTCAATAGGTCGTGAAATATGGACATGAATAATGATAATTCATTTTAATACTATCATTTCTAAGATGCCTTAGCTTCTGGTTTATTTAACAATGCTGTGTCTTACAAGTTTTACTTACGCATTGTACACATACTATCACGCCTGTATTCCTCGAAGGTTTAGGCAGAGGTGTACCTATGTAAATCCACTGTTCACCGATATGTTTAGGTCCCATGTAGGTAACAGGGGGCGAGCCTATTGCCAATAGGGCACAAATTCTAACTCCAAAAACCTAGTAACTCTTTGCTCGACCCAATCGAACCCCATACTTATCAGCCGAGCTTGCGACCACGAGTTACGCATTGTAGTTATACAATTTTAAATTTGTGTTTTCGAAATGTGTGAATGTTTTTTTTCGTGTTCTAGACAAATTAACAACTTGCCTGCCTATTAACAAAATACCAGCAATTTTGTTACTTACAATTTTGCCCTTTTTGTGGTGTACCTTTTTAAACATAAGTGACAACTAAAATTCACTTTATTTTTAGCTATGGTGTCATCTATGGAACATCAAAACGAATACTTTTACCACGATTGTGATTTTAGAATGATGAGATTCTAGGTGATGGAGTTTCTTGCCCGTTCTTCTCCATACGAAACTATCTTTTGGGATGGGCAACTAGATTCAATATTTTTAATTTTAACATGTAATTGACGTTCAAAAGTGCTTTTTAATGGTCTAATTGAATAAATGATTTGACTTTGACTTTATGCCTCTAGCTTTAACATATTTGTCGGGTATAATAAACAATACCCTGTTCCATATAATTTGACCGTGTGAATTTCATATACTTTGTTATAGAACAGTTCTTTTTTCATGGTACCCCTTATAAAATCGAAAGGTTACTCATTCACTGTCTAACTAAACATAAAATCCTGTAAATACCAGACCTATAAACCTGAAAATTTTGCAGATAGATAGTTTATAAGTAGGACACGATAAGGATGGATTTTTCAACGACGCCAAATTATGGGGGGTCTTTGGCTACCACGCGACGAAGAGGCCAGCAAAAACTATATTTTTTTCTTTCCTAGTTACACTAGTTGCCTTTTTCCTATTACTTCTCCAACATTATTTTCCTTACAACTAATTAAGGTCTCTCCGAGGTTCAGATTTAAATAATTGCAGGATCTAGAATTATATGGTTTCTTGATGCTGTTAACCAGAGTGAACTCAACTCTTCTTAAACAGTCTTACTCGCCTCAAACAACGGTCATTGTAAGAGACCAACAATTTTGGGTTTTAAAATCAAACACAAGCAGTCGCAAAGTTTATTTAAACTATTTAATTTATTACACTAAGTATATACCTATCCCAAATTATTGCACATCAAATTAGGAAGAATACACAACAACAAATTTTTGTAATAAATAATTCAAGCCATTGTTTTACAATATTGCATTCACACTTAAACATACCTTTTAATAAGCTTAACTTAATATGCCTCTTGTACATAATGTGCGTATTTACATTTATAATATTTAAAAACATAAGCTTAATCTTGCCAAGTTGAGCTAATCCACAATCTTTAAATAAAAACAATTAATGACATCAAACTAATTCAACATGCCAAATGTGTTATGATACTATGAAATAAAAACAAGATATATATCCAAAATGTATGCTCAGAATAGAATTAAAATTGATCAGCGTAAAATATCCAAAATCATTACAATCACTTAGAAAAATGAGAGACATTTAAACTTGGATTGATTTGTTTTGGTAGAACTAAACCCAACTGTGCTTGAAGATAACACGTGTATTGTTTACAGACTTATGAAAATGCTGCAAACATCTCGTCACATTTCCTCCCTCGTAGATGGCGTTGAAAAAATGATCAGTAACTTAGGTCTTGCTTAAACCAATGGAATAAAAAAGGCCTTTCATTCAAGTGTAACCATTATTTTCTTCTACATCAAAATCAACAATCAAAATGAATCGTGATTTTGTACTATCATCGATGTACTTATCTTCGAATGTTTATAGGCTCCTATATTTACAGCACCTACATCATTCTTAACCATTCACATAAATTGTGATATATTATTATTTACTTGATAACCTTTTCTTTTCGTTTCTTTCATTTTTGTTCTTCGAGAACATGGATGAGCTGGAATCTGGCTTATTCTCCGGTTTTGCCATACGTTTAGGATGGGAGTGATAATTTCTAGGGTAAGATGGCGGCTTCTGTTTACCCACTGGTGGCACGTGACGGTATCCTATCGTGTACTCCGCCTCCGGGTTATAATCTTGGTGAAGTACCGACTGGCTGTAAGATGCAGACATTGGACGGGAGTGCACATAAGTCACTTTTTCAGTAGATGGATTGTGAAGGAACGTCTGTGGCACCATGACTCTGTATGGCATCGGGTACTTTGGATGAGGCATAGGAGTGACGTAACTAACGGTTTGAATCATTCCTGAGTTCGGCTTACCTGTCTTGTAATGTGTAGGTAAAACAGTGGCAATTGTGTGATCCTTACTAGGATAGTTCTCGGAAAGCACCAACCCATGACCATCGGCATCGGCCTGTTGCGACTGCTGCTGCTGGTACACATAATTTTGCTGTTCTCCTAAATCTGAATGCGATAACTGGCTTGATTGTGCATTTTGAGAGGGGTAGGCAGATTGAGTTTCTTGTTGATTATGCTGAGTTTGAGTGTAATAGGATTCATGAGTAACGTGAGACGCAGCGGATTCCTTTGCAGGTCCATATGATTGCGCGGGCGTTACTGCTGATTCATATCCTGCCGACACTGATTGCGATTGTTGTTCCTGTGGTGCCCCGTATTCAGGTGCTACAGTATTTGTGTGTTCGTACTCTGCTTCAGCGTGTGACGGAGGAGTTCCATAACTAGGTCCTGGGGTACCATATTCAGCGCCTGGAGTGACCGCAGACTCATAGCCAGCACTGACCTGCGCAGGAACTTCATATTGATACTGAGAATTGATATCACGACCACTTCCTTGTTCCAGGGATGATTGATGATCCTGTTGAACTTCTTGTGAAGTCACATGTTCCGTTTCTTGTTGGTAATGTGTTGAAGGCATGTAAAACTTCTGCGACGATACTGCAGATTGTGGTACGTATCGATATTGGTATTCGTATTTCTGTGACAGTGCAGGTTGTTTGTAAATAGAATAACCTTTAGGCATTGTCATGTAATGGTGACGAACATAGCTTGATGGATACCTAGCCATAACAGGTTGAACTGCTGAGTATTGTACTCCATCTGAATGATGTGCTTGCGTGTATGATGGCTGAACATACGGATGAGCGTAATGCTGGGGCTCGTATTGAGACACGGCGGAAGCACCATGACCATAGCTCTCTTGACTATAACTCTCCTGCCCATGACTCTCTTGGCTAGAACTAGGATACGCCATTACCTGAGGAGCAAACCTGTATCCAGCTTTCTTAAAATACTGGTTTACTAACTCTTGTAAATTCAAATGGTTTAAGTAGCTGGACAGCGGATAGTTCTGAGGTAAATTAGCATACAGTTCAGCACTGGGATTGGTAAGAGATGAGCTTGGTATTCTCAATACTAAAACTGGAACAACTTTCTGTTCTAAGTGAGAACCGGGTGTACGTAAATGGTCTTGGGTCAATCCAACGTTCTGATACTCTGGATTTTTGATAAGCTGGGAAGGATCAACTAAATAATCAGACATAACAGTCGGAAACTGGCCACTCAAACCTGAAAACTGTTCTCCGTTATATGTGGTATATAGAGTTGATGGATGGGATGAATACGAGTTACTGCTATGATCGGCTGATGAATAAGACACAGGCTGCGGCGCGGGCGTCGTAAACTCAATCGCTGGTTTCTCGTAATGATAAGCAGGTTTTTCCTCTTTAACAGGTACCAATTCAAAGGCTTGTGAGGGCTGAATTTCAACGCTTGTCTTTATATGCTTTCCTGATTGGTCATAATGACGGAAAGAATGACTTTTTGTCGGAGGAATATCTTCCTGCGAGTAAGGATATATCATGAATTTTCCTTTTTCTTGAGCAGGTTTACCGAAATAGGAGTATGTGTATCCATTGTTTGTTTTATATCCATAACCGAGATTAGCGTCTATGGTACGCTTACCTTTGGATTTTGTGTCAGTATCATTAACAATTTCAATAGCTATAACAGCTGGGAAATGTGAATTTTCTTCTTGCGGTTCTTTTGTTTTTACTTCACTAACATTTTTCTTTTCTTCTTTCGGAGCATCGTTTTTGATTCCATACTTTGCTTCTACATCTCTTAGGAATTTCTTCTCATCTGCGGTCAGTGTAGTATTTGATTGTTTGTCTTTATCTTTTACTTCTGCTTTATATTTCTTTGGATCTGGATCGGCACATATTGTCGTCAGCACCAAACAAAACAGCATCTGAAATTGATACATTTACCATGGTTAATATCTACATATTAATACCAAGTATATATTGTCTAGTTGAGTGCAAGTAAAATGGTAAAATTTGTGAAATCATAGGAATTCCATGAAAAATAGAAACAGTATTAAATGTAAGTATAGTTCTTAATATAAACCTAATATTAATCTCCCCAAAATGTGTACGACTTTGCTCTCCAGGTTCGTAACGTTAAGGTAATATAAAGATTGATCTCGCCAGTCCGCCTAGAGCATTATTATGCTCAAACCTTCTCTGTATGAGAGTCGATCTTTGCCCTGCAGAAAGACAGTAATAAACTGGTATTATTATTAAGGTTGAATGCTGGTCTTTTACTCATTTTCTAAGAAATTTAAATCTGCGTCTACACAAAACGATATGTGTACAAATCTTAACTATCTTACATTATATTCATACAATGTTCTTAACGGCCATAAAACAATGAAGTTACTCTCAATAGCATGTACACTAGCAGTGACCATCTGTACAACGTACCATTAACCGATTGCGTGTTTGTCTCATCGTTCACTCTCTAAGCGAGCTCTGCAATTAGGTAACATAACATTATCTTTATTTCTTAGTATTCCAACATTGAGTCAATCTTGTGAAATTTTACATCTGTTACGAGGCGATGACGCCAGATGATCACTTCTTATAATGCACACATCCGCATACAAATTGATGCACATATTTCAATTTAGATTTATAAGAATTTCTCCGTTATGTCCGCACAAACTTTCCATTCATAAAATTGCTACAAATGTTGAAAATTAACTATGATTATGATAATTTTGACATTCGGTTTTATCTAAATCTTTTAGTCGTACATAAAAGAATTACTGTAGTGTGTGGATGCGTGGTATCGTTCCATAGGATCTGTCTGTTGCGCAACAGTAATTTTCTCGCGGAGCGCGCGACCCGCCGCGCCTGCGACTTTCCACGACCTCAGGTTCTCGATGGTTACCTCGCTGATTAATTAACGACATGTTCGCATTATGTGGAAGTTGTAACTATGGACTTACGTAACAGACGTACGCTCACTGGTGACTACACTGCAAAATTTATTCGCATCTGTTGTTGATCGTTACACTGTCAACAAAGACTGTAGAGTCTCTAAAAGTACAGACATATAAATAGATACAGTTCCTACTGAAGATGCATTGCTATCAAAGTTTATTGCAACTGCAATGTCCGCATAGCGGATACATTTAATGTTTTATCTAACTAAATGTATAAATAATTGCACATATCACCGAGAGGTGCTAAATAGCAATGATATTGATGTGTTCGTGCAGTTACCGATGCAATACGAGATGAAAGTAATCGTCGGGAGCTGATATAAATGTTCGGAGAAAGTCTGCAGACCAACGTCCAGCGCGTTCAGGATTGCAACACCGAATAACAATACGTTTCCTAGTTACTCCTGCCAACTTAAGATAACCGTAATTATGTGTTTAATGTGTATTTTAAAATCGTGACTCCTTTGTTATGTTGTCTTGGCAGAGTTTCCGAGAATAACAAGGTAAATAACTATATGGAGTAGATAGTGAAGAATCGATTAAAATGAGGCGTGTAAGCGGTTATATACAAAAAAAGTTAATAAATCTTTATCTTTATAAAAAGTTAATTTAATGTATCTTTATCTAAAAGTTAATATATACAGTTAGAAATAAATCTCGTAATATTATATATTTTATTTATTCGTAAAGTAGTATTCAAATGTATACGTACTTGTACATACTTTTTAAATTATATAACATAACATTCCATCACGCCTGTATCCACGAAGGGTTAGGCAGAGGTGTACCAATGTACACCAACAGTTCTCCGATATGTTTACGTTCCACGTAATAGAGGGCGAGCCTATTGCTTTTAACCGGACACAAAACCTAAATCCGAGCTGCTACTAAGAACTTCATAGAAAAACCCAATAACACTTTGCTCGACCTCGGAATCGAACCCAATACCTCTAGCGTAGCAGTCGCGCTTAGGGGCACTAGACTAATCTGTCAATATCAAGTATATTAAAATGAGTCTCTAATACTAGGTGTTGCAAATTCTCAAGAAAAAATATCGATTGAATAACAAAGATAGATCTCATCAGCTAATCTTTTCATCACGGCATAGTAATAAAGCTGATTCCCTGAAAGAATATAGGCTACGTCTAACGACGGCGAGAAACACAGCTTACACACCACCATTCCTACGTTTCAAGATTGTATCAATTCTGAACGCGTGCGCAATCACGATGACATTACTATTCAACGAACACGTCAGGTCATACACAGTCTGCATCTGCATTCGTTTGTGTTTCACAGTTATTTTGTTCAGATGCACCCGGCAGTGCTTACCTTACATAATGCTTACATTTGCAACTTTTAATAATAACCTTAAATGGCGGTAAAAGTTGCTGAACTGGTCTTAATTATAAAAAAATGAATCAGACCTGTTTTCTGTGTAAAAGCTTTGTTTGTTTTTGCAATTAAGCTAACCGGTCGACCGGGTGGCATGTATATTGCAATTTCAACTTTAGTAATTATCGAAATTTTTAAAATTGTAGGTAAATTATTTGGTTTAAGACGACTTTTCCAACTGCACGCTTTATACTAAAGTAATCTCATCATATTTCGGTCATAAGCAAACGTCATAAAAAAATTGATGATAGTCAAACGACACCCTCTTTTTTATTTTACCTTTTTTTGTTAACCCTATTGTAGTACCCTTTTTTATTTCTAGGTAGAAAATCCACACGAAAGTCCTCAACTCTAGGGGGTGCGGGGTTTGTCAGACTCTTACTAAAATCTACCCCACACTTAAACTTGGAACATAGGCGCTTTTACATCCGCTGAATAGGTACATCAATACCTAACCGCTGTTTTATAGTCACGTATCCTAACGTTATGTAGCCCTAAACGGTCTAAATGGTAATCATAATTGCGGTGAAGAACAAAATTGAGACAAACCGCTCAACATTCTCCCCTCTGATCTAGTAGTTGATGACATTAGTTAGATGATAGATAACATGTCTTGAGTGGCTTTTCTGTTAATAAATTCCATTACACCTTCAGATCATAACTATTAAAAGGTAAGGTAAATATGTATTGATTGGTGCCAAAGTACTAAGAAGGGCGAGGGCCACGCTGAGGCCTGGGGCCTACTTATGTTATAGAACGCTTCAACTTTCTGACTGAATGACCGACTCCTTGACAATTCAAAAGTGCCTATAAATAATCTAACTGAAATAAATGCTTTAATTTTGACTTGACTTTGACTCTGCTGTATCTACGTTATAATCGATATAATAAGAATAATACCAGCCATATATTCCACTACAGGGCCTCTTCTCATACAAAGAAGGAATAGATATAGATCACCAGAATTGGTCGTAACGAATTGGTGATTTCAGACTTACATTTATTATAAGTCCAGGTTTCTTTACTATATTTTCCTTTAACGATGTCCAATATAAAGTTGGCAAATACATTTGTAATAAAAAAGTCACTTTAATACATGCTGGCATGATGAATTACTATGATAACTCAATAAATATGCAAGTAATTATGCGTAATAATAAACTAAGACTAATTTCTAGTATATTTCTGGCACACGCTAATATTACCTTATATAATGTAAAGCTGCTTCGGCGATAGAATGTAGGTATCATCGAATGACGCAATCAACTAATAAGATAATTTAATGCGGAAAATATGTGCATAATCTCACTCATTCCGTAAAAAAACGGAAATCATTATGTATGTTTGTTTGCGTCTACCGCATGTTATGTTTTAGCGATTATGTGCGGTAATAGGCATCTATTTGTAGGCATGGCCGTTGTCCTCATTTTCAGGTTTAACATAAGCAGAGCCTGAAAATGTCCTATGTATCTGTGCTATTTATGATAAATTGTAAAAAAAACTTGTAATTGCAACAATAATATTTATTATTACTTTTAAGCAAAAATATATCATTTCTTATAAGATTAGTCTTAATTATAATTACAAAAGTAATTGTATGATCATTTGTAGGTCATTTAATTGTTTTATTGATGTTTCACTTTTTTGGTAAACGGACTTTACAGACATGTTTCAATGTATGTTATGCTGTGATATATGATATATATGAAAGCTCAAAATAGACAACGAATACTACCTTTTAATTATAATTTACAGAACATACCATCACACCTGTATTCCGCGAAGGGTTAGGCAGAGGTGTACCAGTGTACACCCACAGTTAGCCGGTATGTTTAGGTCCCATGTAATGGGGGGCGAGCCTATTGCCATTAACCGGTTACAAATCCTAATTCCGAGCTGCTACTGAGAATTTCATAGAAAAACCCAATAACAATAACTTTTTGCTCGACTTGGGAATCGAACCCAAGACCTTTAAAGTAGCAGTCACGCTTAAGACCACTAGGCTAACGAGGCAGAAATTATAATTTGTATCATGACATTTTAACATCTTTCTAAAACATTTGAAAGAAAGTTCTTCCATGTATAACGATATGTTCTATAAATACCAAGTAGGCTCCTCAGGCAATCACGTCTGTCTATCAAAATATTGATTTCCAAATAACTATAATTATCTACTTAATTACTGAGATTGACCCGCCTTTTATCTGTTATGTCACAAGTGTTAAGCAATCTCATCTTGGCCAATTAAAATTACAGTTCTGTGCAACCTTAGTAAATGAAGACTCAGTTCCTTCATTGATAGGTACACAAGACTATTTGAAAATATTGTTTAATTCATTCTGTAAAGAAATCGCAATCTAGTTTCCGTAATAGTGACACACATACATAAATTTCAAAGCTTTTCATTCAATGTATTTCAAATGATCAATTTAAATTACTCTACAACTTGAAGTTTGAATTGAGAATTAGACGTATAGCGTATTTTAGAGATAGAAATACTACTCGTGAATGTTCAATAGAATTTCTAAATAAGTTGTCATCCATTTCAATTAAAAATGAAGATATGAATAACAGAAGGTAGGTAAAACTTAAGTTACTCGGTTTTTTTAGACATCGGTGACGTCGGTGAAGGAAAACATCTCAGCGAAATCTGGACTTGTAAAGTCTGGCCTCTGAATCAATGCCTTTTCTAAATGAGAAGAGGACTTAGTTCTGCAGAAGGATAATAATAGGCTGGTATAATAGTTGCCACGAGTGTCAACTACGTGAGCACAAATGTCAAGTAAATTTTGTGGATTCCATCCTGGGTATTTTGGGCCACAGACGCTGCACGCGATTGGTCCCCAAAGAACCCAAAAATTAAATTGAAATTTGTGCTCGCGACTCGTGGCGACTACTATATTTAATAATATAGTAGTAGTAATAGTAAAGGCTAAATAGATGATGATATATATGCTAATGCATATCATCATCTACTTAGCCTTTTCCCAACTATGTTGGGGTCGGCTTCCAGTCTAACCGGATACAGCTGAGTACCAGTGTTTTACATGGAGCGACTGCCTATCTGACCTCCACAACCCAGTTACTGGGCAACACGATACCTTTTGGTTAGGCTGGTTGTCAGACTTTCTAGCTTCTGACTATCTGTAACGACTGTCAAAGATCTACGAAAAAAAAAAAATATAAATATATTAATAGCATATGATGTATATAATATTAGATAGGTGCAAACTAAAGTTTCAAATGCTATACGTAACATGAACGATGTGTTATCGTGATTTATTGACAGTTTAATAGAATATCTGGAATATCATCTTTCACGTAATACATACAGCCATTTTGCATTTTCAATTTAAGACGTCCAAGAGAGTCTGTTTACGACTATCAAAATTACCTTACCTTACTTCATCGTTATACATACATACATACATAAAACTCACGCCTTTTTCCCATGGGGGTAGACAGAAACCACACACGATCCTTACATACTTCCTTCGCCGCGACCACGTTCATACATCCGTTCATACAAGCACGCCGGTTACGAGTACTGCGCACCCGACCTTTCTGAAGAACCATATCTTCATCGTTATATTTTAGTAAACATGTTTGAGTTCAATAAAAATGCAATGTCTATATAATGTATATTATTATGTCATATTGCTTTATGCCTTCACTAGCTTCTGCCCACGGCTTTGCCTTTCGTTACTGCTCCATCTCAGCAGTACAGGCTTAGCCAGAACTATTCTTCCAAAATCTGGCTATCATTTATAAAAAGGCTTTTTCCAATACGACTAGCAGTTTCAGAGATTAGACTAACAAACAAAATATCACTTCAGCGTTATTATACATATTTGTATATATAAGCTTATTCATTGCTGCTCCAACATAATACGCTCGCAAAACTTGACAAAATGTATGGATCTGCTGATTTTCTTATTTGCTGTTTCTGAGTTAGCGCCATAGTAAAAGTTATTCAAAATGATGTGTACAATGACCCCTTCTCAGGTTTTTGGCTAACAAAAACTATAATCAAAATGTGGGAAATCTTGAAAAAGAAACTGTTTCTTGTTATTTTAAGTATCTACATTAATTACTTAACGGAAAAAGTTTAGCGCTTATTTCATTTCCAATGTACAGTCACCAGAAGAGATTAGTAACTAGGGTCGTTAGATATCAATTTGTAAGAAAACTTCATCCATGTCTAACGTCACTGGAGACCTAACTCTTTTGTTAACTGTACCTAGAGCTTTTTACGGGGGTGGGGTAGTATGAAGCCATTCTTATGGCTGGATTATATTTACGCAACTCTTTTTGTAATAATGAATCTGGATCTATCGATGCGCACAAAACGACATTGATACCATTTAGTTAAGTGCAAATTTTTCATTTTTATAAAACTTTTATGTAAATTGATTTGGTGGTAGACATAATTAGTTTCTAAATCAACGTTGTCAAACTCTCATATTTATTTTGTAAACCAAAGTTATCTAAACGATTGTATTAACAAAAGTATTCAATATATTTAGCTACGACTATAATTAGTACACTACAGAGCGTGTCAAAGAAATATACATACCTACATACACATTTGAAAAACATAACCCTCCCTGTGATGCCGTCGGGTAAGAATTATAACCCACCACTACACTCGCTTGCCATATTTACCTACATAACACCATGACTTTTAGAAGTGACATCCCAAATATAAGAAACAAACCAACTCCTTACATTTCGTTTTTTCTTAATAGAATATACAATAACAGATACAGTGTGTACGGTACGCATCTACTGTCAAAAGGTGACTTTTGGTCACTGGCCAATTTTCAGGTCATGACCTACAAGGCTACAATAACATTACTATTCGCTAGTGTGATGTCTTCAAGCTTTAAATGAGGTACTTTTATTTTCTTGTATTTCTTCGGGAAATGTCAATATGTGTGGATATATGATTTCTTCTTTAATCGGGATCAATTTTAACTATAACTAGGTTTTACCCTCGACTTCATTCGACTTAAAGAATTTACGAATCCCTTAAATTTTTTAAAGTAAAATGCCTTTAGAAATGAGGAATAACGTAGCTTCCTATTAGTGATTTTTTTTAAATCGGACCAGTAGTTCCGGAGATAAGAGCGTTCATAAAAACAAACATACTCTTCAGCGTTATAACATTAGTAAAAGATCGTTATGTAGAGAAGTGTTATGTAGAGAGTCAAGCTATTTTGAGCCAAGTGCATTACGATTACGACTATTACCGTCACATTAACCTGCCATGCGATTCAACTTCGCGGCCTAGATACACGATTTTAAACGCATTAACTGATAATAATAAATCTCTACTTTGCTGAAAGATGACTGACAACTTTACTTAGGCCATAATATCGTGATTATCAGTAGTCGTTTACTCGATTAGGTATGGCACATAAGAGTAAGTACCTAGACGTCTAGACTCGCCGTAGCGGACTTAATCTATTTTGAAGACAATGATTTTATATCTATAGACTTTTCTATCAAAAATATTGTGTTTTAATCTCATACAGAATTAGTTTCCGTTAAAAGTTATGAATACAAACTAGTTTTCACTGTTGACGAAAGTGCATTTGAATAAGGCACAAATATTCTTACAGGTTTAGATAATATTGAGACGTAAACTTAGTTTATTTACATATTTACCTATGTAGGTATCTCGAAAAATCGAAAGTTCTGATTTCATTAGTGAGTTACTTGAAAAGTTTCTGATCGATGCAACTTTTAAGAGCAATTTGCTAATGAATAACTTATCAGTTAGTGACGTTCATTTTTGATTGACATTTGACATTGCTTTTAGTTTCACTTCAGAACAACATAAATTGTTTTGAATTTGGAACCGACTCTATTCTACGTGCACCCTGATTGGCTCACAATAGTCGTTCCAAGTTCAAATGTCAACGTTTTCAAACGACAGACAAGTAACCACACAATTACCGATCGCAACACTTTTGCATATTACAAACACTATTGAGAAACAAACTTGAACTTTATGCCAATTGCGGAATACTCTCATTACTCTTATATAACATAAAACATCATTTACCAGTACATATAACCGCATGTTGACGTTACTGCGCCGCACTTTCTGTCAAAAGAAAACAGACTTATCAGACCACAGCACTAGAACACAACACGTCACTGTTATCACGTTATCACAAACACTATTAATACCTGTGTGTTGTCCGGAGTGGGTATATGGAGCGAACGGGTACATGCAAAGCAATGGTTCAGCGAAACACAACGTTACGTTCTTTTATACCTCGGAAACATTCCCACGAGATGCGCAAGAGTCTCCGCTTGACCGAAAGCGCTCACTCCGGTAGAGAACCGTGCGGATAGTCCACGCTACTAACTTGATTGCGTGCTTTCACTAGGTGCGTCAAGTTATATTTCTTATACATTGACTTTTTTCAATACTTTCACGGTGCACGTGTGCTTCGATTATTTCTTTAGTTATTGCAAGTAATTTTCTTTTATACTTTTAGTAATAAGAAGATTATATTCTGCAGTCTGACTTTTACATGATTTTCACCAACAGTTAAGATAAATTTTATTCTTGGTGACGTAGACTATGGTACTTACAGATTTATGTTTTCACTCGAAGGTTAGTCTTGTAATAGTACAAGACTAATCTTTGAGTCTAGCTAAATCTGATAATTTTCATAAAACTGTGCTGCTCTTTTTGACTGACCTGACTATCTGATGCCACTAGGTCAGTCGGTGTAATGTGTCCGCGAAACGATCAAGTCCACTTGACAAGTCTACGTGATGAAGCGAATATTGATCGTTTACCGCATATACTTGACGTCAAGTGTACGCTGTAAACGATCAATATTGATCGATATTGGTCGAGTGGACTTGATCGTTTCCGGGATACATTAGTTGTCGAGCATGTAATGTAACAAAAATGTTTATGCCTGTAACCGCGTGTCATGACTAACGTGCAAAAGGTTGTATTATTTTAATGCATATTAACAAGTCATTTGAAACATGAACATGTTGGTAAGCATGTTACTGTGGGCTGTTGATATTCCATCACCACATTCATTGTTGATAAAAAATAGCAGTTTGTCAAACAATAGCTTTAATATCGACATGTAGTCCACATCAATCTCCTTTAGGTCAAAGATGGTGATTTTTCACTGAGTATTTTAATTATATCAACATACAGCTGTCAAAAATGTCAAAACTTATTATGCAATTTTATTTATCATTACGAGTACCTATGTAACAAAAATAATTATCATGAAGAGTAACTTTATAATGGCCACCAACAGCTAGGAACTAAGGTAGAGGAAGTGTTTTAGGGCTTTCGTTATTGTTTTTTAAGAAAACTTATAGTTTAGGGTTTATAACAGTTAACTGAGAAAAATTATATAAATATAGCCAACATTTTATGTTTGGAAATTAAACTGCCAAAAGTAGTTTTTAATTAACTCAAAGTACATATTCAATTAATACATACACACATATTCATACATACATATATATATATATATATTTTTTTTTTAATCAGGCTCACCCCCTATTACATAAGGCCTAAACATACCGGCGAACTGTGGGTGTACATTGGTACACCTCTGCCTAACCCTTCGGGGAATACAGGCGTGATGGTATGATGATGGTATATTCAATTAATTTTGATACTTGAATGTCGATACCGAACAATTTCAAAGAATTTTAAACAGCGCACCTATGTTTAGTGAACGTATAACATATGGCTGGTAGCGCTTTCGATTTATTTGCATACAAGCAGATAGGCTGAACGAGCGTAGTAATATTGCCAAACTAACGGTTTGCATACCATAATGAATTGTTGGTATAGGTTATTGTCGGCAAAGCAATTAATAAAAAATACTCTATAGTCGTCCGTTATACAGCTGAACATCTTTTTTATAGTTATACCAATTATTATACCATGTACTATTGTCGATCCAGTTTATACCACTCTAGTGCAAAAACCTCTTCTCATACAGAAAAGGCATCGCTTGCCGGGGTTGCAGGTTGTTCGTAAGAGATACCGCGCCCCCGGAACGCAATGGGCACAAGAAGGAACATGAATGGGTTTTAGTCAGTAAAAGTCTGACACCCCCTCCCGTCCCGCCCAGAGCGGGCGAAGACATATGATGAAGAGAGACAGAGAAGGCATGAGTGTTGATCACCACGCTTGCTCAAGTCAGATTAACTATTACAGACTTATATTAATTTATAAGTCCTGGTTTGCTCACGATGTTTTCCTACATCGATGTCAGAAATATCCAAGATAAACTTAGAAACTATATTATACTAATTTTTCTAACAGTTTTACTTAACGATGTTTAAGCTGTGGGTGGTGCTTTTTTTCGGATGGTAAATCATCAAATGACTTCCCCCGCCCTGGGCGAGGCGGGAGGGAGTGTCAGACTTTTACTGACTAAAACCCATCCATGTTCCTTCTTGTGCCCTTTGCGTTGCGAGGGCGCGGTATCTCTTTCGAACAACCAGTGGGTGGGTGGTACTGTGGTAGCAATGTGTGCTGAGGATAAAGCATTTTCAAAATTGCGGTGTCGCAAAACGACTCTAGTACATTACAAAATTAGGCTTTTAAATAATTTAATAATTATTAAAACCCACACACCACTCAAAAATGTTTCAAAATTCACATTCTCTTTTCGGAAAGTAAAGGAAACGTTTTTGATTTCATGAATTTGTAGTAAATTAATGCGAAGGCTATTAAAGCTAGGCTAAGCCGTTAGCCATAAGACCGTGTTCATACCAAACGTATACCTAGTAAGTAGCTGAACATAACATTCCATCACGCCTGTATTTCCCGAAGGGTTAGGCAGAGGTATACCAATGTACTCGCAGAATTCGCCGGTATATTTTTAGGTCCAATGTAATAGGGGGCGAGCCTATTGCCATTAACCGGGCACAAATCCTAACTCAGAGCTGCTACTGAGAATTTTCATAGAAAAATCCAATAACACTTTGCTCGACCTGGGAATCGAACCCAAGACCTTTAGCGTAGCAGTCGCGCTTAAGACTACTAGGCTAACGAAGCAGTTGCTGACGCCCGGTATAAAGCTTAGAATGTATCAACAATAATAGTTAGCCGCCTCATGTCCCGACTGTCATTCGTAGATCTTTGATAGTCGTTACAGGTAGTCAGAAGCTTTAAAGTCTTGCTCCATGTAAAACATTGGTATCCAGTTGCATCTGGTTAGACTGGAAGTCGACCCCAGGTGTTGATTCAACCGCCGATTAACGGTCTTCACCTCTTTGGAAACACCCACACCTTTTGGACAAAATTGACCAAATTATTAGAGAAACATTAACATCACTTCTCAATGTGGCCCTGGATGACCGAGCATGGCAACAAGCCACACTTCCCATTCGTTTTGGTGGTCTCGGCATCCGTAAAATTTCTAGTTGCAGTTTACCGGCGTTCTTGTCTTCTGTCCACAGCACCGATAAGTTAATTTCGAAGATTCTATCAACTTCAATGATTAACTTTGAAGTGCCGTGTTTGACCGAAGCGGTGAACGCCTGGAAAGTAACTTGCCCGGATACAGATCGACCCGTGAACCAATCTTCCCAAAGACTATGGGACGAGCCGCTCTGCAGGTTGGTACGGAATAATTTAATTAATACGTCCATCAATTCTGCTGAGCGTGCCCGCCTGCTGGCTGTGGGTGAGTGGGAGTCGGGTCTTTGGCTTCAGGCACTTCCGTCGCCCAACATAGGCACTATGCTGAGTGACTCTACATTCCGGCTCGCTACATGCCTGCGCTTGGGCGCTCCTTGTGGGGCTCCGCACCGCTGTCAGTGCGGTGAAGCTGTAGACTGCCTCGGACACCATGGTCTGTCATGCAGTAAAAGCGCTGGCCGCATAGCACGGCACGCCAGCATTAATGACATCATCCGTCGTGCTCTTGTCTCCGCCGGAGTGCCAGCTGTTTTGGAGCCAATTGGCTTGGCACGCGACGATGGGAAGAGACCAGATGGGATGACTATAATGCCTTGGAAGTTGGGTAGGCCTTTGGTGTGGGATGCAACATGCGTCGACACCCTTGCGCCATCCCATCTTCCTAGCACGACGTGTTGTGCTGGGGCGGCTGCTACTGGTGCTGAAAACCTCAAACGGCGCAAATATAATAACCTTATTGGAAGCTATATGTTTGAGCCGTTTGGGGTTGAAACACTAGGGCCATGGGGTCCGAGCGCTCATCTTGTTTTTCGTGAAATAGCCAAGCGACTGGTCGACTCTTCACGTGACCAAAGGGCTGGCCTTTTCTTGGGCCAAAGAATCAGCATTGCCATTCAACGTGGCAACGCTGCCAGCCTTTTGGGCACTTGTCCCATTGACAGCGATGCGGATGAGTTTTTTGATGCCCTATAAGCTTCCTTTTTTGCATTTTATTATTACTTAAGTAAGTTTTATAAATGTACACAAGAACAAAATAACTAACATTCTTTCATTCTTTTTTTAGGGACTTGGTTGTAAAAATAAAAAACCGCCGATTAACTGTATGGACTTTCTTGTCCATTCTTCTCCATACGTACCTTTTAAAAGAGACCACTAGATTCAATTCCTTTTTAACCCCAGACGAAAAAACGACTGGGTGTTATAAATTTAACGTATCTGTGCGTGTATGTGTGTGGGTGTGTGTCTGTCTGTAGCATCATAGCTCCCGAACGCATGAACCGATTTTGAATTAGTTTTTTTTTGTTTGAAAGGTATATTAGTCGGGAGTGTTCTTAGCTATGTTTGATGGAAATCGGTTAAGCGGTTTCAAAGTTATCAGCTCTTTTGTTAGCTACGGTATTTAGTGATTTTTTTCTTCTGTCGGAGGTTACTTTAAAGATTTTTTTTTTTGTATGTAACGTTCAAAGGTACCTTTCAATGGCTCCTTAAAATAAGTGATTTGACTTTACTTGACTAACTGCTAATTGTGACGGCCAACTATCAGCAAGGGTTACGTTTGTTTTGGAATGTAGCCTAAGCTGTTGTGTAGTTTGTACTTTCAGTGGCTCATTTAGCAATCTCGTGTTCATTACCCAGCAAATTATATGATGAAACTTAATAGAGGAGAGTCGATTGGGCTCGGTTTAACATCTCAATAAATCTTAACTTTAACTGGTTCAAGAAATTGGTGTACAGTTTATTATATCTTATGCAAACATTGCGCCAGTAAACTGTTCATCATTTTGGTTTATCGTTTAATCGAAACGCGTTTTATGTTTTGGAATGTAGGTTCTTACCGGCGAACTGTGGGTGTACATTGTTACTTCGGGGAATACGGCGTGATGGTATGAATGTAGGTTGCTTATACGATCAATTCATGTCAAGAGAATACCATAGTAAGTTTACCTAATTGTGATGAGCTTTCGTCAAGCGTAAACAGTTCTCGTTCGGTGTGAGAATGTAATGTTATAAATTATTCATCAATCAATCTACTCATTCTACCGTAATTCATTGCTAGACATTAAAAATTACATATTGATGGTACTTAAGAGATTTGATATGATATAAAAACACTGGAAAAAACTATTATAAAACATGAAATTAAAAATTTTAAGTAACCCCCGACAGAGCCGTGTCGACGGCGCATTCGTATTCGACGCGCGCCACAGAGAGATGTCAGCATAGGAAAGGGGCCACTGAGGGCCGATGCCTGCCGGGGCTGCGGGTTGTTCGTAAGAGATACCGCGCCCCCGGAACGCAAAGGGCACAAGAAGGAACATGGGTGGGTTTTAGTCAGTAAAAGTCTGACACTCCTTCCCGCCCCGCCCAGGGAGGGAGAAGTTATATGATGATTTCCCAACCCCCAAAAAAATAAATTAAAAACAAACCCCCGACAGAAGAATATAAATCCCTACCGCAGCTAACAAAAAAGCTGATGACTGAAACCGCTGAACCGATTTCCATCAAACATAGCTAAGAACACTCCCGACTAATATACCTTTCAAACAAAAAAAAACTGAATCAAAATCGGTTCATGAGTCCGGGAGCTACGATGCCACAGACAGACACACACACACACGGACACACACACACACAGACACGTCAAACTTATAACACCCCGTCGTTTTTGCATCGGGGTTTAAAAACTGTAACGACACGGTTGGTACCGTAAAATGAGCGATTGCTGCACGGGATAAATTTTAAGTATAGCCTACTTATAGTTGTTTTGGGTGTGATTATATACTTATGTTTGTAAACGCACTCACAATGCAGGATAAATTTCTAGTGCACATTAAAAAAAAATATTCGATGACATTTAACAACATTCACAGTCTCAAAACTTATTGGAAACTTGCTTATAACCAGTTTCCAAAAACATAGGTAGGACGTAAATCTAGCAATTTCTTTCTTACCTACCTGCCGCTAAAATTGCTGCATAATTTATGCATTCAGTTCTTGTAACGGATAAAAAGCATTCCTCGCATAATTTCCGTAAACATAACAGTCTATTTTAATTGTTTTGATTCAGTTTTCGTAATCTTTTATTAGTTGATTACTGCAATTATTCAAAATAAGTAATTTGTGTTTAATGCGTTTATACGTAACGTGTATTTTGCAATGTAATTCTCTGTACATAAGCTTGCGAGATGGTTTATGTTTTCTGCAATACATTGGAAAGGCTTAACAGGAAAGTATTGGCACCAAAGAGTATATGCACAACAGAATCCAATCTTCATGTAGCATGTGGCCAGTGGCTTTGTAGGTACTCGAAATTCAGGAACCTACTAAGATCAGACAAACCGACTTAGCTGTGATTGCACCCAGATATGACAATTGCAAGGACTGAGCGCGCGTAGACGTGCCACAGACACCGTATTTCGCGTCTCTGTTAATATTACGACCTCTATTAACAGACAAATGGCGAGTAAAGCACCTTTGTTACCTAAGTAAATAACTTTGTTTCTTTTCCATAACTTTCAACGTTATTACGAAGGTCATAAGGGTGAAAAGTAGTTCATTGCAATTGCCCGCGATTCTACATAACCTCTTATCGAGTGGGCAATCTTGTCAACATCAGACGCTTGGACTTTCGACATCAGATTGTTATGAAGCTCAGTAGACCTCTGATAGATTTCTACTCCTTAGTCTTTACACAATGTCGTCATACAGTATCCTCTCCACGCTATTATCCGTTCTATGTTTCATAACATAGATCTGAAGTGTATATTTATATTTTAACGCCATAGTAAACTTATCTGAACAAGTGTATAAAATCGAGGGCAATATTTTTTTGTAATCGCGATGTATGGAAGTGATACATATTGAGTCATGACGCTGTATGAGTTGATTTCAATTGAAGGTCGTTGCATATGTGAGATGCGCTGCATTCACCTGTAACCAGAGATAATAAACACAGGATGTCAGAAATCAGACGACAGATATTTTGAAATGAAGATGAAACACGGATTGTAACACAATAGTAAATAAAGCGGAATCTTTGTTTGCACCTCTTTCAAAACGCCATACAAATACCACTATTGTCGTTAGTAAAGTTGTTCACATAATCTACACATTAAGAAAATCTTGTTGAAAAGTTTGGCACACACAGCTAAACCTTTTCAATAAACACAACAATACATAGAGAAATAATCAGTTTTTGCATCAATCCTCATTTGCATTTCTAATAACTAAACGTAAGAGTAACAATGCATCAAATTACGTTAAAAAAGTTGTATACTCGAACGCATTTGTCTATACCACGCAACAGTCCGTCGTAACCGCCTTAATTTAAATTTGGAACAATGGCGGGAATGTACTCGTGTGTATAATGACTCGGTGAAAAGAGACAGTTGTTCGCGAGAAATTAAATAGTTACGTAATAATAACAATTAGCTCGTTAGTGAGTTTGTAATTATATAAAATTGTGAGTAAACTGTTACTTTAGACAATGTGATGCACGATTTGAAAGATTTGTAGTGTTAAGGCGTATTTAGAATAAAAATTACAGTAGGTTCATTTTTTCTATTCATTCATAGTTTACAAAGCAACTGATCTGACCCAACTGCAATCAATAAATTTCTTAAAATAACTACTTAATTGTTAAAATTTCATTTTCAAAAGTGTTATTTAATTTTGAAATTTTATAAATTATTAAATTACGGAATAATTCTAAGTATATATTTCGTAAATACAAAAAATATATTAGTCAATCTTTAAGTCCTGTTAAATTAGTTATTGTGTGCCTTACTTCTATTTAAATTGAAGCTCAATGCGTTTTCTTAATATATTGCTATTGCATCTAAACGCAGCTTAATACGTCTTGTGCTTAGAATTAATGTATCTTGTAGTTTGTATGCAAGTGAGAGGTAAGATCTGAGATGTCACAGTGTTATCCATTTCAATCTCAATGCTTTGCGTTTTTACAACATTTCTCTTACATAACACCAAATGACGCAGGTTTTCTGACCTGAAAATTCCAAAATCAAAATGCCTGAAAGCTGACGTAAATGCGTCGAAAAAAAATATATCTAGAAGCCTGCCTCGGTAGCCTAGTGGTTCTAAGCGCGACTGTCACGCTAGAAGTCTTGGGTTCGATTCCCAGGTCGAGCAAAAAAGTGTTATTGAATTTTTCCATGAAATTCTCAGTAGCAGCTCGGAGTTAGGATTTGTACCCGGTTAATGGCAATAGGCTCGCCCCCTATTACATGGGACCTAAACATACCGGCGAACTGTGGGTGTACATTGTTACATCTTGGAATAACCCTTCAGGGAATACAGGCGTGATGGTATGTTATGTGTGCTAAAAGAAGATTCTGGCATGAATACTTGTATCGGTTCGAGTTATGTCATTTAAAATTTTTTAAATCATCTGTCATAGAAGTACTAATTAACATAAAAATAGTTAGATAGAAATGAAATAAATATCAACGATATAAAAATAAACGGTTATAGATCAACGATTTTAGTTTAGACGGAAATATTCACCTCAGATTTAAATATTAATTTTAGATAATTGATCAAACGTTGCGTTCCACGTGTTTTGCTGAGCCACATAAAGCACTTCCTACCAAAAAAAAGACGAATCTTTATGTAACTTCTGCCAAAAGCTTATCACTCATCCACTTAAAGAAACTGGATCCCTGCAATACCAATAATTCCAATCTGATTAATGGATATCATGCTTGCCAGGGTTGCGGAATTAGTTCAACAGAGTAAGAGGTACACGGATGGGTAAAAGTCTGACACTCCCTTCTGCTCCGACCAAAACGGAAGAAGTCATATAACGATACCACATTTAAAAAAAAAAGGATATTGTGTTCTCAAGTAACATGGTTGTGGTGGTAAGATAGGCAGTCACCTCATACTGGTACTCAGCTGCATTTGCGCTCAACTATATCCACTAATAACTTTAAACAATAGATGTTTTTTTTTAGTGAATGCAGGGCCAGTTCACCAATAAAAATATAGAAAATAAACTATGTGTACAAGTGGACACGCGGGTCTATTTCGAGTGTGTCCGGTTGACCAAAGACTCCGATTAAACTGGGAGCCGAATCATGCTCAGTTGATGCACTTGTCCCCACTTGTATACTTACTTACAATTGTGAGTGACAGTGCTGTTGGTATCCTTATAAAAAAATCTTTTTTTCCATTTTCATACATACATACCATCACGCCTGTATTCCCCGGAGGGTTAGGCAGAGGTGTGCCAATGTACACCCACAGTTCGCCAGTATGTTTTAGTCCCATATAATAGGGAGCGAGCCTATTGCCATTAACCGGGCACAAATCCTAGCTCCGAGCTGCTAATGAGGATTTCATAGAAAAACCTAATAACACTTTTTGCTCGACCTGGGAATCGAATCCAAGTCCTCTAGCGTAGCAGTCACTCTTAGGACCACTAGGCTAACGAGGCAGTTTTTTTTGTTTTCCTTGAGTTAATTAAAACTTTTAGCAATAGCCAATATAGTTGGGAAAAGGCTACATGGATAATGAATGGTAAGAAACTTAACCACTATTCATCATCTGCCCAACCTTGTCATTACGGCATCGACAGCCAGTTTAATAAAAGAATGAGATAAGTTACACCTTATCTAATCACAAATTAAAGGGCCTTTCGTCACATGAACATCTTTCAAAACTCAATAAATTAAACCTATTACAAATGCGCGTGTCCTATTTAAATCCTAACATTACAATCTACATTCGATTCTCTAATCAACTTGATACGCAATCGTTAACTATCGAAGCAGTGATTACAACGGCCTTAGACAACATTCATTATCTGTATATCTGTACAATACAAACAAATAAAATTGAAGTGTCTGTCTGTAATGTCAAAATAAAAGCACTGAATGTTAACACGATATTAATATCAAAAAACTAAATATTCAAAACGTTCGTCGGTCTGTCTGTTTGTTCCGGCTAATCTCTGTAACGGCTGCAATGATTTTGACTGTACCTCCACTGGCAGACAGCTAATATTGTAAGGAGTAACTTTGGCTACTTAAAAAAACAATTCACAAGTTCTGCGTAAGAAATCAAAAGCCGCCCCGCCGCCTACCCCTCCGCCCCGTTTTTGTACTTTTCTGTGAAGAAAGTTTAAATAAATAAAATGAAATCTCTGCAAATAACCGCTCTGCATTCACGCGAACGAAGTCACGGGCATAAGCTAGTAATAAAAGAACAAAGAGCATCTCATAATGGATCGTAGAAAACTAATTCCTAATCTTTATTTCTACACTCAACATTAAATCTTAAAACAATCACAAAAGGTTTTGAATCCAGTAACTAATAAATGATAATCTACGCATAACGAATAGTTGGTAGTGAAAGAATTGAATCTTATTTCTCGACACGTGACTAGTGGATTATTTAGCGAAATCATAATTGAATGCCGTTTCGACATAATGGGTCTGCACATGTTATAATTAAAAATATAGAATAAAATGAAAGGCCTTATACTTTTACATGACATCAAGTGTAGTATAATGTACCTATTAATAGGTAATGTATTGTACTGTAGGTAGCGATGTATGTACATGTTATTAAGGCATTGTGTTTCTTAGTAATATTTCAGACTAGATCTTATCCGTAACACTTATTTCATAATTTCTGTGTGAATTAGTCAATCCTTGAAAGTATTAGTTTCATTTTGTTCCAAGCAGTTTGCGAAATATGATTGAGATTCAAAAATAATACCAGCCTATTATTGTCCCACTGCAAGGCAAAGGGCTCTTCTCACACAGAGAAGACACGAGCACGATCACCACGATTGCTCAAGGCGGATTGGCGATTACAGACTTGAAATCATAAGTTCAGATTTCCTCACAATATTTTTCTTCACCGATGTCAGTGATGTCCAAGATAAACTTAAATTACTATGAAATAGAAAAAGTCACATAGTTACATAGGTACTTGTCCGGATTTCGACCCAAAACCTTATGTATGAAGAAGTGGGTGCCTTAACCAATGAGCCAGCAAGAAGCCATTATTTTTAAAAAGTTGACGAGGCTTATAAAAAATATATGTCTAAGAAATAATTCAGTCATTTGTAATGACGTGTATGAGAAATAGATCTTATCGAAGTTATGTCTTCATGATGGACTACGAAACATAAAAATAATTTCAAAATTAATGTGTTTTCTTGGGCCCCGAGGCATTTTCTTCAGAAGCTATGTAGCTTGACCTCTGAACTGGCTCCGTCTGTTACATCACAAAATTAATGCATGCACCCACGTATTCGACATAATCTGTAAATTGGTTTCTATAAAGCCATTATATTCATCACTTTCCTGCCTACTAAAGAATGTTAGAATTGAATAACCACCACACGCGCCGATTTGACAAATTATAAATATACGCAGAATTCTATTAACATAATATGTATCTATAGATTAGCATTATTCGATTTGTCCTCCTTCGAAACTAATTAAATTATTTAATAGATATGCACGTGGCCATTTGGCAAAACATGCTATATAATATAGAGCATATTTTAAATACCAATGTAAATTTTTTATTGACCAATTTTGAATAGATTAATCTACAAGTCAAAATTGTATGTGGATATTTTGGCAAAATATCTTAAAAACTTTTTAACAGACTTCAAAATAGCGGAGATTCTCAATACGAACCGTTTGTTTTTTCTTTTAGTAAATATGCTTTACTTGCGGTATTTGTTCGATAGAGTCACCACGGTCCTGTAACGCAAAGGGCATTAGAAAGAACACGGATGGGTTTTAGTAGGTAAGCGTGAGACACTCCCTTCCGCTCCGCCAAGAGCGGAAATCATTGATGATGATTGCCTATCCCAAAAAAAAAACGAAATTTCACTTTGACATAAAGTTGCATATACAAATATATATTTTCTACATCACCCGCGGATCGCTAAATAGAAAACGAAATATTAAAAGTAACATCAAACCAACTGATACAATTTGTGAGTTAAGAGTTAGACTACTCCATAGTCATCGTATTGGTTAATAATGACGACTACCGGTTATTTGTTCGAAAAATTAAATATCTATTTCAAGATGCAACATGCATCTTATGTAAAACAATCTTTTTGTTTTTTTTTTCATATTGGAAAGCAAAATGACTGAACTGCCCCGTTGGTCCCGTGGTCGCAAGCGCGACTGATGAGCGTGGGGTCCCGGGTTCGATTCCCAGGTCGGGCAAAAAGTGTTATTGGGTTTTTCCATTAGGATTTGCTCAGTACCGGCCCGGAGTTTGGAAGTTGGTGGTGTAACACCCCCGTGCTTCGGAATGCTCGTAAAGCCGTTGATCCCGGCTGTCATTCGTAGGTCTTTCAGAGTCGTTACGGATAGTCAGAAGCCTGGAAGTCTGACAACTAGTCTAAGGGGTGTCGTGTTACTGGGTTGTGGAGGTCAGATAGGCAGTCGCTCCATGTAAAACATTGGTATTCAGCTGCATCCGGTTAGACTGGAAGCCGACCCCAACATAGTTGGGAAAAGGCTAAGCAGATGAAGCAGATGATGATGGAACGCCAAATGACACTCATCATTGAGACGGTTAAAATCAAATGGAGGTTTAAAAGAAATCAAATATATAAAGTGTACTGGATCGTGCATGATTTTCAACTTATTTTGATAATTCATTAGACTATTGTACAGTTTCGGCTTCATAAAAATTTGCACATATTCTGCAAACATTTTTTTAGAAATCAACGAAAATATTGTAGTTATGCACTACAATTAGTTCCAGAGTTCCCATAAAAGAGAGAGCCTAAAGATAATCTTCGCCTTAATCCATTGAAATATGACGATAATAAATAAATATGAATATTTGTATTGTTCGTATTCGATCATCACTTTCCTTGTGTCAAATCAACTACTTGCAAAATAAATTGCCATGCAAATGTAATCCCCAATATTCTTGCGAATAAAATTTAGAATTGCATGGCAACTGATTGTTATATGAACTAGCGTATGTGGCAACGTATGCTTTGGTTATAAGATGACGATGAACAACTTTAAGCCTGCATATGTCTGCTGCCCATTCATTATTGTCACTAAACTTAAGATAAATTGCGTTTCGCAACATT
This sequence comes from Caradrina kadenii, assembly GCA_947462355.1. Classification (NCBI taxonomy): domain Eukaryota; kingdom Metazoa; phylum Arthropoda; class Insecta; order Lepidoptera; family Noctuidae; genus Caradrina; species Caradrina kadenii. The sequence continues at coordinate 5,213,064 of OX381684.1, read as the reverse complement.
GTATTTTAATTTACAAAGATATAAGATTTACTTGTGTTTAACTGTACTACAATGCGTCTTTAAGGTGTTTAAAAGTAGGTAATCTTTAATATAATACAATAAACTCCTCGACTGCCTTGTTGGCCTAGTGGTCCTCAGCGCGACTGCTACGCTGAAGGTCCGATTCCCAGATCGAGCAAAAAGTGTTATTGGGTTTTTCTATTAAATTCTCAGTAGCAGCTCGGAGTTTGGATTTGTGCACGGATAATGGCAATAGGCTCGCTCCCTATTACATGGGACCTAAACATACCGGCGAACTGTGGGTGTACATTGTTACACCTCTGCCTAACCCTTCGGGGAATACTGGTGTGATGGTACCTACTATGCTACTTACTATTATAAACGTGAAAGGTTGTAAATATAGTCGGTTGCTTGGATGGAAGCTTGTTACTCCTACGGTTGAACGGAATTTGGGTACACATCAATATTGAGCTTAACACATACAATTTTTATCCCGTAAGTATTTGTTTACCATGGAAATTATTTTGTAGAGTCGGTGCCACGAGCCGTGGGCACAAACTTTAAGTTTATTTTTGGGTGTTTAGGTTCCTTTCCGAGTTTTAAAGAGCGCCAATGCTGCATACGGTCGGTCTGGCAGACGGACTAATCGCGTGCAGCGTCGGCGACCCAGAGAACCCACACTGGAACCCAAAAATTTACTTGATATTTGTGTGACGACTCGTGGCACCTACGAGTACTATACTTTTGCTTAATTCTGAAACCTACGTTAACAAAATGGCGGACAAAAGCTAGTGTTTCATAATTTGTTTACAACACGCATTACGACGCCTTTAATACAATAATTATCATTGACTTTTAACGATTTTAATTTATTACTCTGCATTAACTCATTGTCATCGTTCCTTACTATGAGAATGAACGCCATGTGTTGCGCCGGCGCAAGATCAAAGATCAAGTAAAGAATTTCAACTATCATGGATAGATTAAGAGGATTTAGTACCTAGTAAACTTTTCCTATCTGACATTTAATGATGATGAAAGCTATATTTAACCCCATAACGTAAGTGACTTCCTAATGATCGCTTTCATATAAGCTAAGTCATATCAAACAGTCTTACGAAACAAGACCTTAGTAACTATAAATTTCTAGCTTCTGGCCGCGACTTCGTCCGCGTGGGAATTCAGTACACTATAAAACATCCTATGATATATTAGTCGCCATGAGTCGTGATCACAAACGTCAAGTTAGTTTTTGGGCTTTTGGGCTGCTTTCAGGGTTTTTTGGGGCGCGGACGCTGAACGCGATCGGTCCTACTGACAGATCAATCGGCTGCCCAAAAAACCTAGAAAGGAACCCTAAATCCCAAAAATTAACTGCTCACGACTCGTGGCGACTACTCGGTAACAGTAAAGCTTTCTGTCAGTAACAATTGTTTCGGTTTCGGCCCAGTATTTTCAGAGATTATTACCTCTTACAGGCAAACAAGCAAACAAACTTTATATCTCTATAAGATTAGTATTACAAGCTTCTGCCTTTTTTTATTAAGGATGGGAAATCATCAAATGACTTCTTCCGCTCTGGGTGTATCAGACTCTTACTGACTTAAACCCATCCGTGTCCCTCCTATTGCCCTTTGCGTTCCAAGACCGCAGTAACTCTTTCGAACAGATTCTGTCAACAAGCTGCTGTCTACGACTTTGTCCGTGTAAAAGTCCAGCACACCTTAAAACATCCAATGACACTAGGCAACAGCGTAGCTTTTTATCAGTAAAAGATTTTTTTGATACAGGCCAGTACTTCAAGAGATTACCTCTTATAAACAGACGAGCAAACAGACCGTATATTAGGAATAAATTGTAGTAAAGTACACACCATGTTATAAATATTCACGCATGTTTATCATTAAGAACATTATTTAAATAAAACATTAAACTCCAAGCCGTTTCACATTCTCCTACCTAAATGAGGTAATTTAACTAAATATTTAATTAACTAATTAAATAAATTAAATCTTACATAATTTCTGTAAGAGTTAAACTAGACCTAGCTGTATTTAATTATTGTAGAATGAATAGTCAAATTCCATTATGATTCTCTCATAATTATTTGATTTCGATCAAATACGTTATTTAAACAATGAAACAAAACTTGTTATAATCAAAATGGCTTATCGTGTAAAATTACAAGTACTTAATATTGTTACTTTCACTACTATGTACCATTCAATTATGCCCTTACAAATCCCGTGTTGATCTTTTATTGTATCTCTTTGTTTTGCTTTTTTTTTAATATTGCCCCACACAAGAAAATTCTCCAGAATTTTGGGCGCGTTTACAAACATCACATGCACAAACAGCCAGACCCGAAACAACTGTCCGCAGTTCATACATATATTTGTTCTGTGCAGAACGATCCCGCAACACGCAGCGCAGCAACCAATCGCTCAGCTACTGTACTCTTTTAATAATTTTCAATTACTGTTTACCTAAAAATGATGAACACCATAGTACCGACCGTAGGACTACAGCATTTACCTCCGATCTCTTCTCAGTAGCGGCATGGAGTTGGAAGTTAGTGAGACACCCCTGTGCCTCGGAAAGCAACTAAATTTGTTTTTCTTGCGAATGATCTCTCCCCGGTCGTGTTCGATTGTCACCTCATCGGACTATGGAAATGAGAAAAGAAAAAAGTGCACATGCACTATAGAATCTCCTGTGTACTTTGGCTCCATTGAAATTGATAACTGTAACCGAAATTCGATCAAAAGAATATACGTAAGATCTTGTTGACGATATTTGTGAAGCTAATATCACAAAACAGATTCAGAATGAGCAGAAATACTTCTCTATTTTACATATGTATAAGAGAGACTGTATTACCATCTTATTACTTAACTCTACTAATGGGTAATAAAATAAACATTTAACACAACTATCCATAAAAGAAAACACAAGTTCAAGTTGCTTCACCTTAACATTGATCTGCCAACAACAAATAATATAAAATACAAATACATTATAAAAACATGTCTACATTCCATACAAGTCAAGTGGACTGAACCACTTTCTTACTTTCGATAGTGCAGGACAATGGTTGCTTAGTCTGCTGACCAACAAAAAACGTAATGGTCTACTTAGTACGTGTAATGGAATGGAATGGGCACCTGTTTTATGACGTGAATAAAATAAATCAAACTCGGATGAACTGCCTCGTTGGCCTAGTGGTCCCAAGCGCGACTGCTACGCTAGAGGTTCGATTCCCAGGTCGAGCAAAAAGTACTATTGGGTTTTTCTATGAAATTCTGAGTAGCAGCTCGGAGTTAGGATTTGTGCCCGGTTAATGGCAATAGGCTCGCCCCCTATTACATGGGACCTAAACATACCGGCGTACTGTGGGTGTACATTGGTACATCTCTGCCTAACCGTTAGGGGAATACAAGCGTGATGGCAAACATCTATGAGGTCGCGGCTTGTCGATACTTACTTTTACTCAGCAGATTTCCGCGATTCAAATGCGCGTCGTGCCGATTCACAATTTTGTGTATTGGCCCCAATTTGGTTGTTATTAGAATGCCAGTTTAATACATCCATCTTAGTGCAAGTCTGTTCTAATTTTTCGTTTGGTTTTTTCAAATAATCCGTGGCATTAAATATTAAACTACAGGTATTAACCAAGATCTTTGAACGAACTGATTCTGTGGTTTAAAAGATTGAAATTCACATTTATCTTCTTTTTTAACTTTGCCTGTTCAAGCAGTTACTGATAGTGCGTGAGCGTTTACAAACATCAATTTACAGACAGAAACAACCAATACAAGTATTTGTTGCGGACGGAAATCAAACCCGAGATACGCAGCCAGAAGCTTATCGCTCAGCCATTGCGCCCTAGAATTATTACATTATACAATACAACGAATACAATGAATTTTCATATCAATATATTTATGACTAGCTGTTGCCCGCGACTTCGTTCGCGCTAACTATTTTATTGGTTTCAATTTTGTTTTCGCATTATAAACCTCTTTTTTTAAATTTAAGTAAATAAAAAAATAACAATAGCCTAAGTTACTTCTTATAACATCAGCTATCTGCGAGTGAAAGTCCCGTCAAAATCGGTCCAGGCGTTTTGGAGATAAGCCGGAACAAACAGACAGACAGACAAAAATTTAAAAAAGCATTTAGTGAAAAGATTGTAATTTGAAATTGCAAACAGACCCTTCAATTTTATTTATTTGTATAGATAAAAAAATCGCATTAGGTAGACCTTACGATCCGCTGTTCATGGTCATTATCAAGCGAAAGGTGATACATGATACCTCGCTAGGTATTATATTACCCAAATGACTGCCCCTGCGCCCAAATTGGATTGTTTGTTTTTTTCACCGTGGCTTATGGTTGTATGAGTGCCGAGTAAACCGCCATAGACTTACTGCCTGCATTTACAATAATCTAGATAGATAAACACTAAATCCATCGATGTTTTTAGAAGACAATATTATTAATAAAATACTTTAATAACTGCCTCGTTAGCCTAGTGGTGCTACGCGCGACTGCTACGCTTGAGATCTTGGGTTCGATTCCCAGGTCGACCATAAAGTGTTATTGGTTGTTTCTATGAAATTCTCAGTAGCAGCTCGAAGTTAGGATTTGTGCCCGGTTAATGGCAATAGGCTCGCCCCCTATTACATGGGAACTGTGGGTGTACATTGTTACACCTCAGCCTAACCCTTAGAGAAATACAGGCGTAATGGTATGTGTAAAATACTCTAACCAAAAATCTTTGACTCTAATCAAACGTAATCTAACCACCTACCAAAGTCCATAAAAAAAGTTTATAAAAATGACAAAATGAAGTAGAAAATATTAGAATTTCCAATGAATTTCTTCGGACGAGAATTTTTATCATCATTTAATTAAGTTACGTATTAAAACTTGTAAGTAGCTATGCTTTCACCTAAAACAAACTAATGGTAAACATTGACAATATGAATTTCTTCTGTCGGCTTCCAGTCTAACCTGACGTAGCTGAATACCAGCGTTTTTCATGGAGCGACTGCCTATCTGACCTCCACAATCCAGTTACTGGGCAACACGATACCTCATGGTTAGACTGGTTGTCAGACTTCCTGGCTTCTGACTATCCGTGACGACTGTCGAAGACCTACGAATGACAGCAGGGACCAACGGCTTTACGTGGTTTTCGAGATACGGAGGTGTAACACCACAGACTTTCGAACTTCGGGCTGCTATATACTGAGCAAATCCTAATGGAATAACCCAATAAAACTTTTTGCCCGACTCGGAATCAAACCCGGGACCCCACGCCATCAATCGCGCTTGCGACTACGACACCAACGAGGCAGTTCATGAACATATTAAAATTAAAAATGAACACCGAAAATCATTTCTTTGATTAATTTTCCTTGGCTACCTACTATTCAACTTACATCATTGCGCAAAATTTTGGCTAGTTTGAGACCAAAATTATCATAATATGTAAGTATTTATCTGCCTACTTACTTAGGATCATGCAACCTTTATATAATACCCAATTACTTCCTGAGATATAAATTTTAGTGTCATATTATAATTATAATGGACGACGTAATTATAAATCCGGCAATGAGCCACAATGTAGTTCGCATAATTTTTGTTAATGCCTATAAAATTTAGTTATGTAATTAGCAAAAACGGTAGTTTAGCAGTAAAAGTTTCCTATTACACCTTTTATTCTTCATTTTAGCCTACAGTCAAAACATTTACATATGCAGCATACTATGTTAGGTACCTATGTTCCAAAAAGGAAGTAATACCAATTTGGGCTAAAGTCGTAAGCAACTATGCCAGATTAGAACAAGACATATTTTCTGGCGTAAACTTAATCAACTTTGAAAGAGTTTTTTCTTTTTGTATTTGGCGTATTCTTTTTTAGTTTTTTTTATTAAAACTAAATCCCACACTAGGAATTTCTCCTGTGTCGTGGGTGCATTTACAAACATATAAACTTACACACACAAACTGCCAGACCGGGAAATTCTGTCTGTAGGGCATACAAATTTTTGTTCCATGCGGGAATCGAACCCGCGACACGCAGCGCACCAGCCTATTGCTCAGCTAATGCGCCAACAGTGTGTTCACTTATTCTTACGTGAGCGATAAATAATAATTATTGTTATAAATTGATATTATACCTATGCAGAGCAAAAGTCTTCCAAAACTTAGTCCCCCCACTTCATTCTGTTTAGAGCGACTAAAAGATATCAAACAAGTACCTCATGTGACAAAGTTGGCTGCGGGTTGTTCGCAAGAGATACCGCGCCCCCGGAACGCAAAGAGCACAAGAAGGAACATGGGTGGGTTTTAGTCAGTAAAAGTCTGACACTCCCTCCAGCCCCGCCCAGGGCGGGAGAAGTTATTTGATGATTTCCCACCGACCAAAAAAAAAAAAAAAATGTGACAAAATTATGTAAACCTAAACAATCTCTAATTGGTCAATATGATGCAGGTGGGCCTTGACATAATAATAAAACACCAATAAAAAATCTTCTGGCATCTGATTGTTCCAAAAACACTGCATCGCGATTCACACTGATGTAACATTACAAGCATTTACGAGCCGTTCATCGTCTCAGCTTTTCACTTTTTCTCAGATGAAGCATCTCATTGGGCTCAGCATGCATGAATTCGGGTGTAATAACCGAAGATACGTCGGCTATGAAATATGTATGAGTTGTCTCCGATCTCACTTTATTGTCGCACCACATCTAAACTAATATTATAAAGAGGATAGATTTTTTGTTTGTTTGTTTATACCGAATGGGCTCTGAAACTACTGGACCGATTTTAACCATTTTTTCACCAATAGATAGCTACATTATTCCTGAGTACATAGGTTATATGACATCATGCTACCACACACGGGAGCAGACCAGTGATCAAAAAACGTAACTTAGTGCGGCTGAAATAAGCTGGCAGACGAAGTCGCGGGCAGCTCGCTAGTATCTTATATAATGTTGGTCTATTTCAAAAGTGAGTTAGTGCGTATTTATTCATAGGTGCTATGATTTATGATGGGAATTTCGCGTGTCTACGAATTATTGATGGCAATTGACGAGTTCGTGTCAATTTTATGGATGTTTTCGCAACGGTAGTGGATGTTGAGCTAATTTATTTATAATACTTCGGTGGAATTCATGGAGATTTTCAACATTAGGTCTTAGTGAAATCCATACAATTTACGTTCGTATACTTAAGTGGACAAAATGCGTGGATAAAATGTAATTTTTTTCGCGTTTTGATGGTTGGTTCCACAGTAAGAGTTGTTGTAATGATGAGTACAATGGGGATAATTTTCAGGTTTCTGGTAAACATAAAATAAAATCGCCTCGCCTAAAACTACCTCGTTGGCCTAGTGGCCCTAAGCGCGACTGCTACGCTAGAGGTCTTGGATTCGATTCCCAGGTCGAACAAAAAGTGTTATTGGGTTTTTCTATGAAATTCTTAGTAGCAGCTCGGAGTTTGGAGTTGTGCACGGTTAATGGCTATAGGCTCGCCCCCTATTACATGGGACCTAAACATACCAGCGAACTGTGGGTGTACATTGTTACACCTCTGCCTAACCCTTTGGGGAATATAGGCGTGATGGTATAAAATAAAATCATAATATATACAACCTCTAATATAAAGCCTTTTTTTTTTTTTTTTTGTTGCCGGGGTGGAAAATCCTCATGGATGTCCACCGCCCTGGGGAGGGCGGAGGGGTCTGTCAGACTCTTACTGACTAAAAACCACCCCAGTGTTCCCTTCCCACACTTACGCCGGGGATCCCGGGAACTGATGCGCCTTCCGCAATCCCCGACTGGTGCCGGTCCGCCACTGCGGGCCTCCTCAGGTCAAGGGAGGGAGTGAGGTGTTGAAACTCCCTTCACGACGTCAAATAGGGGCGCGCGTGGAACACTACGCGCCGCCGCCTCGGGTCCAGTTGAATAGGGGATAACGGACGTAATAGGTGGTAACGGACGTAATAGGAATCAACTCATTTGAAGTTTGATTGACTTAGACTACGACAGTTAAAATTATATTGGAGTTATGGAACTAAACACTTAGTCGTATTTGAAATAAAATTAAAATCTGAATACCGCAAAAAAGGCAGAATGCAGGTTAAAAAAAAACTGTGAATTTCTGTCGCAAGAGACAGTAATAACTAAATAGATAATTACTAGATATGTGCTTCCAACAAACATAACACATTTTAATGACTCAATAAAACTGAGCTAAGTCTAGAGAAATGTACTAAGAAACCAAGTTATGTAATTTTTAACTGTTAGTTATACGTCTTATAACTACCCTTAGTGTAGGAAGTATATGTCAGTAACTGCTTTATTTCAAACTCTCGTTAGTACGTTCTCTTTTAGCAAAAAACTCCAAGTAATTGAAGTGAATTGAATCTGTCACACGCAGTAATCACAAAGCTATAAAAGTATGGCCATTAAAACCGAGAGGTGAAATCAAATGTTTCTTTACAAAGTAATTTAGTTCTTATGTACGTACTATGTTTTTCAAAATACAAGTTAAGAATATGTTACTTTGTTTCATATTTAGCTTAAAATGATTTAAATCGGTAAGACTTTAGTATTATATACTGACTTCAAAAAAAAATTACTGACTTACTGCCTCGTTAGCCTAGTGGTACGCAACTGCTACGTCTTGGTCTTGGGTTCAATTCCCAGGTGGAGCAAAAAGTTTTATTAGGTTTTTCTATGAAATTCTCAGTAGAAGCTCGGAGTTAGGATTTGTTCCCCGTTAATGGCAATAGGCTCGTCCCCAATTGCATGGGACCAAAACATACTGGCGAACTGTGGTTGTACATTGGTACACCTCTGCCTAACCCTTCGGGGAATACAGTCGTGATAGTGACGGTAACGTACAAATGTGTTTTAGTTAGTTAAAGTTTAATTAGACTCCAATTCTATAGAATGGGAGTCTAATAAATAAAAAATATGTCACAATATATTATGACATATTTTTTACGTAATTAGAAAAAAAAGTAATTATAAAATTTAATTCATTTTTTGTAAATATGTATAACAATAGTGTTCCGACCATAACAAGGTGGATTCATAATTAGACTAATTATAATGAAAACAAAAACAGCCACTCCAACTTATAATTAAATGTTCTCAGTACCTACCTAATTCTTAACTAGGTTAGATCTTATAAAAAAGAACAGTACATAGCTACTTGTTCAATCAACATAATTGCAAAGGCTCAAAACCTGCTCAAGTGCCAAAATGATTGATGAGCATCTAGTATTAATTTATGAAGATCTAGTGTCACTAGTAACACATTATAGATGTGTTGTATAATATGTATATAAATATCTTTTGACTCCAAAACATTCAAGACTTTGTTAATGTTTAGAATTAATTAAAATGCTGCTGTTCTGTAAAAAAAAAACTCCCTTGGCGAATTTAAGTGAGCTGTCGTCCCATGTTATGCTAGAAATTGACAGATTATCGCAGGGGATTTTTACAGAATAGCCTTGCTGGTGAGATGTCAACACATCTCAAGCCAACTTACAGAATTGTTTGTCATTAGACAATTGTTTTTTAAGCCGTATGAGCTTCCCTCCTTCTCTTTTATAAATGATACCTTTATTTATATTTTAGTTGTAAAATAAATAATTTATTTTAAAATGTAAATAAATTAAAGAATATAATACATTGTTCGACATAAGTGTGTTCCGCCTAAGCTTTTCTAATGGCCACACTCCACGACTTCCGGGCACACGACGTTTTGTAGTTTTCGCAAGTTAGAAAATTGAGTAACTCGTTGACATATTTGGGTAATAATGTCTGTAAGTACCAAATCTGACAAGATGGCAAACTACCTCAATATTGCCAGGTAATCTGATCAAACACGGCTGACTAATGTAAATAATGTGTAAATCGTGTTTACTGTAGGTAATTATTACTATGCACACAATTTTCTTTGGTAATTGTATGAGTCGGCAGATATCAGAAATCAGGTAAAACGATGTATGACCTGATTTTTGTATGATATAATGGCCATAAAGGAGATCAAAGTATGAATTGGATTGGTTCCTCCAAACAAAACTGAAGGGATATTTTTTTTCGGATAAGAAATTTTAAAATGACTTCCTCCACCCTGGGCGGAGCGGGAGGGAGTATCAGAATTTTACTGACTAAAACCCATCCATGTTCCTTCTTGAGCCCTTTGCGTTCCTTGGGTGTGCCGGGGCTGCGGGTGTTCGGTCGATGCCTGCATCGGCCCTGAACTGAACTGAAGGGATGAGGCATATAATCGTGAAAGATGGAAAAAGTAGCGCCTTCATTTGCGCAGGAGAGAGAAAGAAGAGGTAGAAAAAAAAATGGTGAGTAATTTATTTAAATGTAGAAACACCTGAACTGGAATGGTACAGGTATAAGCCAAGGAGAAAGGAGGCCTAAAGGTAAAGTCTCAGCAGGATGTACATTTAACATGATGTAAACAGGGTTTTGGATGATTGCTTCCTATTCAATAAACATAATGTAATGGTTAGAAGCCAGCCGGTCTGTTCTGTAATAGTCTTTCTCATTGAATTTAGGTAAAGTGAGCTTGAATTGGCAAAACATGTAGCTTTTTTTAAAAATTGAATCACAATACACAATACATAAGTATTGTTGTAGGTACATATGTTTAAAAAAATAACAATATCTTTATTCTGGGATAAGCAGTCAGTACCTAGCATCAGGTACAGAAAAATTTGTAACAGAATATAGGTGCAATATGAATGTACTAAATATTTTGTAGTGTTTGAACATTGACTTATTGATGTCGTTCTATACAACGCCCTCCAGCCGTTCGGCTCTGAACGTTCGGTATCATAAACACGAGTCACTTACCTTAAACTTTAAACTACCTATCTCCTTGTGATACCAACGCCATCTATTGTACACTGCTAAAACTGTGTATCGACGTGGTTTAGGAGTCGAACTACATTTTCAAACAAGTGAAAGGTGTTATGTGCATCGCTTTCCACTGCTCATGCGTCAACGCCGCCTACCACTGCTACTTTTGACATTTGATAGTTTTATTGCTCGACAATAGATGGCGCCTTTAATTTTTTTCACAAAAAAAGGTCGATGCTTTTTCACGTATTTTGCAGCATTCACTCAAATACAGTTTGAAATTTGCCAAAAAAAAAACATGACATTACTGCTTCGCATTACTCCTTGGAAATTGCTTCAAGTTGCCCGACCTGGTTTTTAATGCAGGAGCATCTTCAAATTGTAATGACCTTTGAATACTTATAATATCTTGGCACGTACGATCATAATTACATGGGACTAGCCTGTAATAAAAATGAAGCAATCGAAAGTGTTGGAACTATAATTTCAGCCTAGCGTACAAAAGTAACAAAAGAAAAAATAGAACTTAATGACGCGAATAAAGTTCATAACCGTGAAATCTTCAAAAATATTGCCTACCGAATTTGCAAATCTGAGTGGCTATAATTCAAGTCAATTTTCTGTCTAAAATTAAGTTATTATAAAAATTACAATAGCTGCAAGTTGAAGATTATTTTTGTTGTGTAGGTAGTACTTTGCAAAAGATCTCGTCTGGGGAATTACTATTTCTATTTCTGCCACAGAGCCGTGTTTCGGTTTGAACGGCATGGGCACCGGTGAAATTAAAAATATAAGAGCCATTTCAGCTCCGTCCCTTCGATAACTCTGGGATTACCGCCAGCTTGCTCATTTTGTTACAATAAATTATAAATTTACTGAAGGTCGTGTCCGTCCTGAAACGCTTTGACGGTCTCGTTGATGAGCTGTTCTACCATACCTATTAAAGTCATAGATTTTTTTTTCACCCTTACGAAATAATAATAATACCCGTTTTTTAAATTATTCCTCCAATGCAGGGCAAAGGCCTCATACAGATAAGGCATAAGCATTGATCACCACACGTCTTGCTCAAGGCGAATTGGCAGAATATCCAATAACATTTAAAAACAAAATTAAGTGTTCAACTTTCACGACAGATCCTATCACTTATCACCTGAATACCTATTGTTTAATATTATATATTTTTTCTTACGTAACTGTTAGCTCGTAATTCCATTGTGATCACAATATTCACAGTACCGTAGGCGTTTGTTTTGTAGTGTGGCTGTACTTTTGTCTAGACGATATTAGTCATTTTTAACTAGATAGATGGAAGATACAAATTACACAATTTGCATAAATCAGTAACTTTCTAGAACGATACCTTGAAATGTATGTTTCTCACGGGATCTTGGGTTCTAACACAGCAAATTTAACATCGTTGGCAAATTCAAATATTACCCTCCATACTACTACTAATATACGAGCTTTTTTAGACAAGTAATCATAATTATTCTTATATTCAATCAGTACGAGATATCAAGAGAGGGGTGATATACACAGGTGTACTACCTCTTCCCTCATTCTCATAGCCCGATGAGACGGCAGTCAGACAGGACCAGGGACAGATCAAGCGCAGGACCAATCAGACTCATGGAGGTATCTTACCACCGACTTCCAAACTCCGAGCTGCTACTGAGAAATTTGTAATGGAAAAACGCAATAAGCATTTGCCCCTCCTTAAAATCGTACTCAGGACCCCAAGCCAGAAAAGAAATACCGCGTTTGAAAGAGATAACGCGCCCCGGAACTCAAAGGGCACAAGAAGGAACATGGATGGGTTTTAGTCAGTAAAAGTCTGACACACCCTCCCGCCCCGCCCAGGATAGGGGAAGTCATTTGATGATTTCCCATATAAAAAAGGTCCCCAAGACACGAAGCAGTTATGTTAAATAATATCCATTTTATTGCAAGCCCGTCAATACATTTTTTATATCGACATGACTTTTAACTCGGTACTTAATTAAATACACATAAAGTGCCAATGAACATCTGGACTTGTTAATCGCTACTGACAGACAGATCATGACGGTAATGACAGCTTCATTACTGCCTTTGCACATTTGCATACAATCTTGATACTTTGAGTAGTTCTCTTTTTTTTTGTGTGTATAATAATCGAAGAACCTTCTTATAGGAATTGTGTCAAAAAAACAATAATTATGATTTGCATTAAACAATTATTATATAATACTTAATATATTAAAAAGGGACCCTAAGACTTCGCTATCTGTCCGTCCGTCTGTCTGTCACCAAGCTGTATCTCAAGAACCAAAAAATAGCTGGACAGTTGAAATTTTCACAAATTATGTATTTATTTCGTTCCCGCTATAACAAACACAAAAAAAAATATTTAAGGGGGCTCCCATACAACAAACGCAATTTTTCTTTTTTTCATTAATTCTTTATTGTGTAGATTTCAACAGAACATTGAATTCCGCATTTATCCTCTTGATAAAACAAATAACATAATTTACAACTTATCCTTAAAACAAACGCCTAATATAAACCAAAATCAACACCAAGGATTTATATGCCCTTAAAAGTTACATAGACACCAAATGAATTGGCTATGTCAGAAGTGTCAAATTCCCTTTCACGCTTGCACTAACATTACTCATTCAGTTATGATGTGTCTAACGATGTTACAAAAGAGATTGCAACAACAATATTGTTGGCACGATTAATCTCAGTCTATCTAGAATGTCTGGTTGACATACCAACCTGCACTTGACAATTTGTCTACCAACTTGTCATTCATCATTTTCAAAGACGGTCTCAACTATGTTTGGTTACAATCGGTCCAAGCGAAATGCAAAGTAGATACAATAATATATTATTTATTACTCGTATTGTACACCGTTGCTGTGTCTGATGACATAGAAAAAATCCAGCGGTTCTTGCTAAAAATTTTAAACCCGGTCTTCAAGGAAAGGGGCTTCTAGGTAGGTACTTACTAAAAAAAAAGGTACCTACCAAATCCTGGCAACCTACTATCTGCTCCAAAATTATATAAGTCTAGCTTCTGCGCGCGTCTTCATCCGCGTCGAATTGATATATATTATCCCATGGGACTACATTTTTTCGAAATAAAAAGTAACTTATGTGTCATTTCACACTACAATCTATTTCAGTGCCAAATTGCATCCAGATCCAGCTGATAAAGCGTGAAAAAGTAACTAACAAACATCTGTCCATCCGTCCATCCTCACAACCTTTCGCATTATAATATTAGTTAGTAGGAATAAACAAAAGATGCGCCTGCTGATAAGGGGCTCATAAGTAGGGCGTTAAAAGCTCAAATGTTTGGCGCTCTCATAACTGTCAATAGAATTTGTTATATAATATTCTTAAGCCATTGTAGATTAGGACGAACTCGGCATCTTTTGACTAGCGTGACTAAAAGTCTTCAACGAAATACGGCAGCACTGTACCTTAATGATCATAATAAAAAATAAATAAAGATAGTAATTAGTGGAAGTGTACTCTTCTAATTATATTTGATTATACGAGATGGCATAATTAAAGCTTTATTGATTTCACTTTTAACTGCCTGTTTTTTTTAACTGCCTCGGTAGCCTAGTGGACCTAAGCGCGACTGCTGCGCTAGAGGTCTTGGGTTCGATTCCCAGGTCGAGCAAAAAGTGATATTGGGTTTTTCTATCAAGAACATTAATTTACATTAATTTTAATCAAGAACAACATACCATCACGCCTATATTCCCCAGAGGGTTAGGCAGAGGTGTATTTTTATTATTATTATTTATTTATTACAACTTAAACTATCATTACAGGGTTTACCCTAATGCGACAGTTAAGAACTTAGTAACTAATAATCTAAACTAAGTATATAATATATATTTACAACATTCCTAAATTAATAAACTATTAAGACTATTAAAACTATTAAATTACAAAAACATACACAAATATACTTTAATAAATAACATTAAAAATCAGGTATTATTTTGCTTGTAGCACAATATAAATAGTAATACTCTTGCGAATTCACTAAAACAACATGTAAACACATCAATTTTATTTTGAAGGTCGTTGATGGTACGGATAGCTCTGGTAAAGGGTGCCTTGGCAAGCAAGTTAGTTCTGGCAGTAGGTACCAGCAGCAGTGGCGGGCCGCGCCGCCTCCACACGTAGCGGTCCGGCACACACAGACTTAAGCGCCGCAATACTCCCGGGTTACTCTCCACTCCACGAAGGACCTTCACCAAGTAGACGACCAGCGTAAACTCCCGTCGGACATGCAGTTGATTATAGCCAACCATGCCCAAGACAAACAGATTGGGATACATCAGTGGGTAAAACGGATATACCCCATATAATTTCCTGTACAGGTGGCGCGTGAATTTGTTCTGGACTCGCTCTAACATTACAGAGTACTTAGCTTCATGTGGAGCCCATATGACCGCACTATGTTCCAGATGACTCCTGACTAGTGCATCATACAGGACCCTAACTGCTGTAATGTTTGTGAAGCTATGTGTCTGTCTCAGAACAAATCCCAAGTTTCTGTACGCCTTCTTACAGATCTTCGTTACATGCTCACGGAATGACAGATCGGGAGTCATGAAAACACCCAAGTCTCGCACCTCCGTGGCTCGTTGCATTGGCGCCGAGTCCACCACGTACTCATAGACCAGAGGTGCACGAGCCCGGGTGAAACTCATCAACGAGCACTTGGATACGTTGAAGTAGAGTTTGTTTTCATGACTCCATTGTACTATTCGATCGATGTCTTCCTGTAGGCGCTTGCAATCAGACTCGGACCTAATCTCAATCAGCAACTTGAGGTCATCGGCAAATAATAAACAAGAGCCATGTCTTACGACTTCCGGCAAATTGTTTATCATTATTAAGAATTCTAGTGGCCCCAAGTTGGAGCCCTGACTTACACCCGACCTAGTGTAATATAAGTCGGATTCACATCCGTTGCAGTCCACATACTGTTGTCTGCCTTGCATGTAACTGGCGAAAAACCGCAATAGATGCCGGGTACATCCAACCTCTGCTAGCTTCCGCAGTAGGATGTCATTGTCGACGGTGTCAAAAGCTTTTCTGAAGTCAAAATAAGCTGTGTCCATCTGCCCCCCAGCATCTACCGCCGGCACCACGCATCCCATGAAATTCAGGAGATTGGTAGCAGTGCTGCGCCCCGGCCGGAATCCGTGCTGCGCATCCGATAACTGTCCGCGCACTTGCTCTTGCATACAGCGCTGAATGGCAGACTCGAACACCTTTGCCGGGGTTGACAACACCGCCACTGGCCTATACCCACCGACGTCAGCTCCCGCCCTGCCTTTGGGCACTGGAATGACTCGCGTAATCTTCCACCGAGCTGGGAACTTCGCAGAATGAAGACAGGCGTTAAATATGTACAGTAACGGTTCCGCAAGTACCCTACCACAATCCTTAAAAAGAAACGCTGGTATACCATCCGGGCCCACAGATCGCTTGAAATTCTCAGTAGCAGCTCGGAGTTTGGACTTGTGCCCGGTTAATGGCAATAGGCTCGCCCCCTATTACATGGGACCTGAAACACACCGGCGAACTGTGGGTGTACATTGTTACACCTCTGCCTAACCCTTCGGGGAATACAGACGTGATGGTATGTTATGTTATTTCACTTTTATTTCTTTTGTTTTATTTTTCACGCTTTTCTAACTAACTACTTTATTTAACTAACAAAAATAGTTTTGAGCTTCGAGGTCTTCTATAAGAACTCGACTGTACAGGTACTGGCTAGTTTAACCATACTCAACCTCATTTTAATTATTTATGATGTATTAATGTAATAAATAAAGACTGCTCTAAATTCGAATAATAGAGTCGACAGTCAATTCGTTTGAAAGACAGGAGATATTTTTTTTGTTAAAAAATGGCTTGAAATTTATTTCTCAATATATCACAAAGTAATTAACCAGTCGGTGTGTTCTCAACCGGTCTTGTGATTCTGATGGGATCACGATACTGCCTAGTGTGTATTTGTTTAGTTCACTTTTCGAGATTAAGTACAATTTCTCCTGTATCGTGGATGTGGTTATCAATATGTATTATCCGTCGGCCATACAAATAATTGTTCCGTGCAGGAATCGAACCCGCGACACATAGCTCAGCAACCAATAAATTTGGTAGGTTAGATGTTACGGGTAAATGGGCAATGACACACACTATTATTAACAACAGTTTTATTATAAATAACAATATACATATTCGAAATTATGAAATACTGACCATTCAAATTTGTAATAAACAAAATACGATGAATCTTATGAGCTTTTCCACTTTGTGATTGTTAATTAAAATTACTTAATTTCTATTATTATACACTCATTCATTGTACATTGTTGCTTTACGTCAACGTTTTGACATTACCTTTAGTAACTAAATTCAAAAAATGTAAAATTCGAGCAACACATAATACATATATTAGTCTAACTCCTTATTTACTCGTATATTTAAAGTATTTTTGTAAAATATAGTGTTAGTCAGTCATGAGGTCATTTATGTGGAAACTTTTCGATTTTTGAATTCCGTTTATAGTGGCCATACGTGACACCACCAGCTGCTGTGGGATACATCTGGTTTGGAAGAAAACCTCGTTCAACATATCGTGGTAACGCATGGGGCAACCGCCCACTAGACAACGCATCGTACAACGACGAAGGATCCTTCGCCAAACCTCTTTTCAGATATTCTACCTGGATGCTGGAAGGTATGTAAGAGTCAAGCAAGGAGGTAGGTCGTCTCTTGAACTGGTTGTGAGCATCATACGGTCGCGGAGGTAACGAGGTAGCTACGAAGTCGCCTTCTTGGTAGACCGCTTTTGTATAAGGTCGATACATCGGTAACGTCCTCGGTAAGTGTGACAAGTGCGAGGGAGGAGCTTTTAATAGTAATGGATTAGGATGAGGCAGGTTAGGAACCCCATGATAATGGTGCTTCCCTCTTATTGGTGTGCGAGAATTATAATGACGCACAGGCTCAGACGACAATGTGAACGGTGTCGGAGTACCAACGTCATCAATTGTGTTCGTATCGGTGTATTCTGCATCCGTAAAATACGACTTGGGAGTATTTGTTGATGGCAATCTTGAATCGTATTGCAAAGCGGCAGGTATTGGGTAGCCCAGCACAGGGTGTATTGATGGAGCTGGGGCAGCTGTCGGCTGTGCCTGGAGAAGGTACGTCACACGCTGAGGAGCAGCAAACTGCTGGTTGTAATTATTACCTGAACTGGCATCATATTGTACACCGACTTGATTGAACTCTGCTTGAGGAGGTTCCGGTGGTAGTGCTGGTCCAGAGTAATATTGCGGGACTACAAGTATCTGCATCGGCATGTTCGATAAATACCCCACCAAGCCATGCTGAGGCGTTTGTGGAACATAATGTACTTTGTTGACTGGTGGCGCATATCTCTCTGGCTGCTCGGTCACTGCGTACTGATGCACATACCGCTGTGCTTGTTGTTCAACTGGCCG
The DNA here is from genome assembly GCA_947462355.1 of Caradrina kadenii. NCBI lineage: Eukaryota > Metazoa > Arthropoda > Insecta > Lepidoptera > Noctuidae > Caradrina > Caradrina kadenii. The sequence goes on along the minus strand of OX381684.1, from coordinate 5,194,616 downwards.
ATTTTGGGAACTGTCTAAAAACCTCAGGAGCCCAGTTTTCATAAAGTCTATAGAATTATATCCCGTTTCAGTGCCTGGACTTGATTGACCATCAGATTTTGCGTGGTCTTGTTCTAGTTCGTTCTTCAGCTCACTTCTCAAGTTGTCTTCCTCGATGTCTTGTAACTCAATTTTCTTCTCGGCTCCCACGACGAGGGCCAGTAGAAAAAAGGTAGCAACCTGAAAGTAAAAGCGGAAAAGTGAGTTAATAGCGAGGTGGACGTACGAGACGGCAGCCGCCGCCGTGCTAGAGATGGCGTGAAGAGGCGTGCCCGCCGCCCGCACCCAACATTACGCCAAACAGGTGAATGGTAAAAAATAGACTAGAACCTATTATGAAACCGGTTAACTTTGCTAACGTACTGAGATACGGGAATGAAAACTTTTACTTGTTATTTATGTGTTTCAAGATACCACATAACAAAAATGTTACAAGTTACATTAGCTGTGATTACAACAACATAATTATGTTATCATCTACATGTCTTGTGTAGATGATAACCTATAAATACATATTAAAAAAAAATATGCATCAAATTGAGAAACTCCTCCGTTTTCTTTCGTCGGTTAAAAATGTGTTCATAACAGAATAGCTTCCAACAATAATGAGCACATGAAAATTCAGTGCAAAGAATAATAATAATTAATGTGTGAAATACATTCACAATCGAAGACAGAAAATAACTATTGTTTTCGAATTTAACATCCCAGGTATACAAAATAATAACTTTATTCCCACATAAGCTTCTACGATGGTTTATAATACGAATGTGAATAGAGGATTTAGTAGTGTTTGTGGCGGTAATTAGTGTTAATTTCTCTGTCGGATTATACGCAAACATGTGTTGATGAGCTGTCGGGTAAATCACTTTACTTGTTAACTCGCTCCGAAAATGGTCCGACGAGTAGGCATCGCGCATAAGCGCTTCTTCCCATGTGAGTATTTTGAAAGGCTTTGCGTTTACGTTTGTAATTTAACAAAATCCTACTAATCTTACTTCCTAAAACCCTACTAATATTACCTATAAATGCTGAAATTTGTGTGGATGGATGGTTGTCTGTTATATTTGCCGCCACGAGTCGTGAGCACAAACGTCAAGTAAATTTTTGGGTTCCTGGCTGGGTTTTTTGAGGTGCCGACGCTGGCACACGATTGGTCCGTCAGTCGGACCGTACGCGTGCTCACGACTGTTCGAATCTGAATAAAGCTTGGCACTAAAAAAAAACATTTGGTAGTATGGAATAACACATAGATTACTTTTTATCCCGGAAAAATTTACGGTTCCCGTGGGATAATATATCAACTTTGACGCGGACAAAGTCACGAGCAAAAGCTAGTTCTAACTTAATTGCAGACACCGACCACATTCATTTTGCGTAATTTATTCTAAAACTTTTGTGTTAAAATCTTTATTATAACGTTAAGACGGTGTTTGTTACCTAATCTCGTGTTTATTAAAAGTGATCAACAGGAAAGCTGGGTTATCAAATTCACTAGACAGAATTTGTATGCAGGCTATGACACCGATTTTGAAACCTAGTTCATCCTAGATATAGTTAAATTATACGTTGTAACTGTTTTAAGAAGTTTGTGGGCGATCATATGATTATTATATAATTATTTTGTGGCAAATTCTTAGATGCAGATAAATAATTATTATGCAAAATGAAAGTTGTATGAGAAATATCGGTGAATGTCGGTCGGTACTTGACTAAGACCTTTAGTATCTTCGAGTGGTATCTCTTTAGTAAGTCCGAGAATAGGTTACGTTTTTGAATAAACAGTGCATTTTTTTTTTTAATTACTGACGCGTAATGAAATTTTAGATTATTTGTCGATTCACAATGTCTGTGATCGTGAAAATCGTGCTGAGTGAGAAAGAAAGACAAACTATTTTTTTTTAACTAGCCTCTAATATTCCATATGCTGGGCAAAAGCCTCCGCCATATCAAACAATAATAGTTTTGTTTTTTTCTCGTTTCTTAGAAAGTAATGATGTTGTTTATTGTTGATCGATTGGAAAAGTGGTGATGATAATGTGATTTTAAAAAATAACGTAAAATAATTCTGATGAGTATCTTTAGATCTAAGCAAAATTCTATTAACTTCTAGGAACGATTTCAATCCAATATATCAGTCTCAAGCTGTCAAAAATCTACCTAATTTACAAACATTGATCGCCGCTGAGAAGAGATTGCAACCAAGTTGATTTTTAACGTTTTTATTTAGTGGAATTGGCCTTCTAATGACAATCTGCTAACTAGTCTTGGTTGAATACAATTAGCAAGTTCGTTATAAATTGAAAGTACTTGTGGTACAAGATCCCAGAGTCCACAGAGCTACGTCATTCGAGCACGGCTGAAAATTTGAGAATAGATAGAGAAATATAATAATAAAAAGGTATTCGTACTGTAGGTTTATTTTTCAAACACAAAACTTAATTAAATAACAATAATAATTAAACACTATTATCACGCCTGTATTCCCGAAGGGTTAAGCAGAGGTGTACCAAAGTATCAATTTACACCCACAGTTCGCCGGTGTGCTTTTATGTAATAGGGGGCGAGCCTATTGCCATTAACCGGGCAAAAATCCTAACTCCGAGCTGCTACTGAGAATTTCACAGAAAATCCCACCGACCTGACCTCTCGACCTAGGAATCGAACCCTTCGATCGGAAATCGAACTCTAGCATAACAGTCGCGCTTAGGACCACTAGGCTAACGAGGCAGTTAATAATTAAATTACAAACTGCATAAAGTTAATAAAAATTAAAAGAAAAAGAACTGCCTCGGTAGCCTAGTGGTCCTAAGCGCGACTGCTACGCTAGAGGTCTTGGGTTCGATTCCCAGGTCGAGCAAAAAGTGTTATTGGGTTTTTCTATGAAATTCTCAGTAGCAGCTCGGAGTTAGGATTTGTGCCCGGTTAATGGCAATAGGCTCGCCCCTTATTACATGGGACCTAAATATACCGGCGAACTGTGGGTGTACATTGTTACACCTCTGCCTAACCCTTCGGGGAATACAGGCGTGAGTGTAAGAAAAAGAAGCTAGCAAAAAAGTCATCCGCATCGCTGTCAATGGGAAAAGTGCCCAAAGGGCTGGCAGCATTGCCACGTCGTATGGCAATGCTGATTGTTTGACCCAAGAAAAGGCCAGCCCTCTCGTCACGTGAAGAATCGTATTTGCTGGTTTATTACTGGCCCAATTTTCAGGTATCAGGTACAACAGGTACCTTATTTACGTTTAAGTGTGAGAGCTGGATTTTATAAATGTTTTGTCTCTATTTACGTAGTATAAAACCAAAGTTGCTTCCCGACGTCTGTATGCTTAGATCTTTTAAACTACGCACCGAATTTTAATGCAGTCTTCATGAATAGATAGAGTAATTCAAGTTTTATACGTATAAGAACATCACGTTATGACGATCGGGAGCGGAACAGTTACCAAAGACGTAACTAAACGCGGGTGACACCGCGGGGTATATAGCTAGTATAATATATAATGGCGTAAATCTGACGACACTGGGAGCTTAGTCTTTTATGATAATTTGAATATGAACATTTAACATGATTGCTAAACTGCATTACCCCCACATGTGCATCATATGTAAATGATACACTTTCTTCATTTAATAAAAACTTAATTAGATATAGATAATAAAATACCTACTATATGTATATCATTCTGAAACAGCTTATATCTACTTTTTTGTGGTGTGAACTGACACTTACACGGTCTGTGTTTTTTTTCTTTATGTTTCTTGAATAGAAATTGCCAAATTACATTAGAAACGGACGTACTTCACGCATTTAAATACCCATATTCTTTTCCTTTATGTCTTCGAATGTTATAATGCAGACTCTGAAGTACCTTCCAGAATATTGTGTGAATAGGTACACGAGCGGGACAAACGAAAAGAAAGTTTTGATGGCAAATAATATATTTATCGAAGTCAAGTTAAAGTCAAAGCATTTATTTTCAGATACTTTTGAATTGTAAAGGAGTTGGTCGGTTTGTCAGAAAATTGAAGGTCATTTCAAAAATTATAGGTCTCTGTGGAGAAGAAGAGCAAGAAAATCTACGAACACTCTTTTAAAAAAGATTTTTACAAAATCCGGCTCACATTATTCTTGTTGCTTCTTTACGTGAAAACAATGTAAGTAAAGAACAATTTATTACCTTTAAAAAAAAGTAAGTCATGACAATTCAAACATGACCAAATATTAAAAGTGAATAAGGAAATTAAAGCAATTTGTTTTTACCAGAGCTACTAAAAATACAAGTGATATTTAAAATAACCTGTCCAGCGTAATGTTTCTTGTACTTTTTACAGAATTACGTAAGTACCACCTACTCATTAAGATAATTTTGGTAAAAAGTAGTAAGTAAGTAGTAATAAAGAGTGAAGACCGTAGTGTTGAAAAAAAAAATTATTTAATGGCAATAGGCTCGCCCCCTATTACATGGGACCTAAACATACCGGCGAACTGTGGGTGTACATTGTTACACCTCTGCCTAACCCTTCGGGGAATACAGGCGTGATGGTAAGTATGTATGTATATTATTATGACTATTTTACTATGACATCGTTATTGACTGGATATTCAGTATCCAGTCAATGACGATGTCATAGTACCTCTGAATTGAATAACCAACCCGATAATTAGACACATACATACATAAACTCACGCCTTTGTCCCATGGGGATAGGCAGAAACCACAGAACGCCACCTGTTACGATCCTTACAAACTTTTTTCGCCTCGTCCACGTTCATACAAGCACGCCGGTTGCGAGTACTGCGCACCCGACCTTTCTGAAGAACCTCACCAATAAGGTCAGGGTAGGTCTTTCTAGGGCGTCCTCGCCCAGCGTTGCCACTCACATCTGCCATATAAATCCCTTTTGTTAGTCGTCTTTCACTCATCCTCTCAACATGACCGAATCATCCGATAATTAGAGACTGTAGATATCTACATCGAAACTTAAATGTTACATAAGCTTAAAGGGTTTAAACTAATCCATCTAATAATTGGTAGAACGAATTAATTGCAATAACTAAAGGCACAGCTGGAAACATTTACCGGCCAGTACCATAGAATATTTATATATATATATATATAAATAAATACATATAATATATAAAATTCAATTACATAATGAGATAATTACTAAATACTTATTTGGATAGGTACATCCTCACCTTTCTGGCGCTAAAGTAATTAATAGCAATTAATGTGAAACGAAACCGTACCTCACATGGTATTAGGTGTAAATTACAAATCCAAATTGTTGTATTAATTCATGCTGTGGCGCGGCCCACATTTTTTTATAGTTGTAAAGCTCTTGTTTGGTCAAAACTGCATTCGTAGTGTAGGCGGTTCCAAATATTATGATACAGAGCTTGTAATTAATTGATGTAAGAAGTTCGTTAAAATTCCTGTTAGATGATATGACATCGTAAATGAAACCCACATTTAAGATATATTTTAAACGAACAATTATTTACAAGAATTCTCTGCCTCTTAAATGACAATAAACGTTCTTGTTCAAGACAATTTGTTTTGAGAGGATGTAGTGACAAAGGTTGAAAAGAGTATGCTTAGATGGTTCAGTCGTCGGGTGCGCAGTACTCGTAACCGGCGTGCTTGTATGACCAGATGTATGAACGTGGACGCGTCTCGTCCGTCAAAGAAGTATGTAAGGATCGTATAGCAGGTGGCGTTCTGTGGTTTCTGCCTACCCTCATGGGAAAAAGGCGAGAGTATATGAATGTATATATGTGTACAATTTGTTTTTTAGAACTAATTATTAATTTGACTGTAATTTTTCAAGAGATAAGAAGTTTAATTTTTTATACACTTAAGCCACTGCCTACATTAGGTACTAGTTAAAATGATATTTTGCATTCAAAATAACAGTACAAACAACACAATAGCATCAATTGAATATTTGCTATCAAGGTTTCATAGTTCACATCATTTTCTTTGTACTATTTTTGTGAATAGACAAAGTTCTTCTGAATTTTTAACCAGCAACAATATTTAGTTAACTATTGATTCATATTTTATTTTTTCTTATAAACTCCTTTTTTTTACAAACTTAAATCATCTTGGCTTGACCTGGTTTCCTTCGTGGAAAACCACATCATACAATAACCCCCCTTCTAGCGCAGTCGGGTAAAAAGACGATAACTGTCGGTCTATTTTAGCCTAGTGGTCCTAAGCGTGACTGCTACGCTAGAGGTCTTGGGTTCGATTCTCAGGTCGAGCAAAGTGTTATTAGGTTTTTCTATGCAATTCTAAGTAGCAGCTCGGAGTTAGAATTTGTGACCGTTTAATGGCAATAGGCTCACCGTCCATTACATGGGACCTAAGCAGACCGGCGAACTGTGAGTGTACATTGGCACACCTCGGCCTAACCCTTCGGGGAATACTGGCATGATAGTATGTATGTATTTTGTCTCCCTCGGTGTTTTTAATGGAAATAAGTTTGAGATGAGCTCTCAATCTTTAGTATGGCGAGCATACATACTAAGGATTTGCAGGTCACCCCAAGTTTAGCTCACCTAAATTGACCATGAGAGGTTTTTACAGAATAGCACAGCTGGTTGTTTTACAAGGATAATAATTGCAGAGGATTAAAGAAATCCTTTCGTTATTAATCCAAGTGTCACAATAAATACTTAGTATCGCTTTTAATACCTACTTAATTTTATCATTCGTGTCCAATCATTACATACAATTTTTTATGTAAGTATTTACATAACATACTCTATGGTAAAGAATATCGTTAGACCGTGGCCGCGTGAATTAGACCACCCAGTAATGTCAACGAGTGTCTATAGGTATAGTGAATGAAAATGATTTCCAAGTAACAACTAAGTACCTACAAGCTTTCTCCTTCTTTACTTCCTAGAATCCCATACAAATGATCATTTGTCTCATGTGAAATAACATAATGCAAATCGTTACGAAGTCACAACATGGACTCCACAATTGTTTTTGGATATTTATAGCTGTAAGAGGCCAAATTTAAAACATTTATCGTTGTTGTTTTTTTGTATGTTTCGGTCCCATGTAATAGGAGAATATCATAGAAAAACCCAATAACACTTTTTCTCGACCTGTGAATCGAAACCAAGATCTCTAACATAGAAATCGCGCTTAGCACACCACCAAACATACCGGCGCGCAGCGAACAGTGGGTGTATATTGGTACAACTCTGTCTAACCCTTGGGGGAATACAGGCGTGGTGGTATGGACTAGTACTGCCAGCGACCTCTTTCAAACAAAAAAAAAGACATACAAACTCTTTATGGATTTAATATTTAGTCGGGAAAAAAGTGTTACTGGGTTTTTCCATTAGGAATTTCTCAGTAACAGGCCGGAGTTTCAAAGTTGGTATGTGACACCCCCGTATCTCGGAAAGCACAGAATGCCATTGGTCCTGCGCCTGATCTCTCCCCGAGGGTTAGAGAAAAGGGAGTGCACCTGTGTTTGCGCACACACTTGTGCACTATAATATCTCCTGCGTACTTGGCTAGTATCCATTAAGATTAGGCGACGTGAATATATAAAGGCACCTTGTAACACCTTGTTATGATACAATTAGTACACTGTATAGATAATATTAATCTATTGTGACAGCTGCCGTAACAGTTGACATGCGGATGTTATGATGGACAACAATCATGTCATTATTATATTATCGACAAACATGTCGGCAAAAGAAAATGAGTACCAGATATTATTTGCAAAATATTTCTCAGATACCATTATTGTATTACATAAAGCACGTAAAGCCGTTGCAGCGTCCTGGCTGTCATTCGTAGATCTATGACAGTCGTCACTGATAGTCAGAAGCCAGGAAGTCTGACAACCAGTCTGACCAAGAGGTATCGTGTTGCCCAGTAACTGGGTTGTGCAGGTCAGATAGGCAGTCGCTCCATGTAAAACACTGGTATTCAGCTGCATCTGATTGGAGTGAAAGCCGAAACGAGTTTTCCATACCATTTCTCAAGTTTAGACTTTAGCTTTTATCGAACTTTGAGTATAAACTTTGATAATAAATAGTGTTCAACATCTAGTCTTGTATTATAAGTAACAAACACCATCACGCCTGTTTTCCCCGAAGGGTTAGGCAGAGGTGTACCAATGTACACCCACAGTTCGCCGGTATGTTTAGGCCCCATGTAATAGGAGACGAACCCATTCCCATTAACCGGGCACAAATCCTAACTCCGAGCTGCTACTGACATTTTCATAGAAGAACCCAATAACACTACTGCTCGACCTGGGAATTGAACCCAAGACATCTAGCGTAGCAGTCGCGCTTAGGACCACTAGGCTAACGAGGCAGTTGTTTTATAAGTAAAAAACAGTTAATCTTTTGTTATGTTACTCCCGGGAGTACCACGACTAGAAATAGGTTACGGAGTTACATATGCTTATAACTACAATAAGCTTTGGAAAATAATCAGTTACTATTATTATAATGATGCATAAAGATCTAGGGAAAGACGCGATTCAGTTATAAATGTATCAAGAAATAATTAGATTAATTAAATGCTTTTTTATACTGCAAGTAGGTACGTTTAAGTCCTTGCTCAAAATTATTGAATTAAGAGTTATGCTCACCTTTGAGTATAACATGCTGAATATAAGCAACACCGCACAAAAGTCCCAAATGTCACTAATCACCAATATTCACGATCACTTAGTTCAAAGTCACAATTCACCGCATCTTGCCTCGACGACAACTTCAACAGCACTCTGTCCTCACATCCGTCGTTACAGCCCACTGTCCACGCAAGCGCAGCTTTTGAAATCCTATAATTTGAACAAACCATCAGTTAAAAAAAGAAAACCTTTTGCTCCACCATTGATTGCACTCGATAATTGAAACACTGTCCACATGTCATTAGCATGTCACAATTTGCGCGGGAAATTTGAAAATCGAATATTTTTTTTTTTATAATCTTCTATTTTTTATGCAAAGAGAAAATGTCACTGGTAATTATAGGATTATTTCAAGAATTGCTATAATATTAGAAATTATACGCACTTATGTTTATTAAAAAGCAATGAATGGCAAATGCGCTCGGACGGCTGCCCGCTCGGAAAGTGGTCGCGCGTATCGGCCGTGTGTTGTTAAATACCGCACTACTCTACATATTGGCGTACAGAAAGGCAATCATATCACGTTTGCTGTTATGATGAGCTCGATTTCATGCAAAGAAGATCATCCCGTATTTATAACATTGGTCAATGACCCGCCTGAGTACTACGTAATTTTAATGATGACTACAATAAATCTAGATGGTATAGTTCCCTTACATTTGAGCGTTTTTGCCTAAGTTTAGATGAAATTTAAAAATGATTGGCAAATAAAGGAGATTGTTATGCTATTTCACTCGCACAGCATAGCGAGCGAGTGAGAGAGCATGATTAACACTAGTATTTTCAATTCAATTCTTTAATGGACACGGGTTATATCAGTTTATTTATTTATCATCATCATCACCGCCCATGATGACAGATAGGTAAAGATATTATCAATACATATAATTTTAATTTGCCTGCAAAATTGATTTTAACATAAAACATATTGAACAAGTTTAATGGATTTAAAGATTTTTTATAAAACCAAAAATCACTTTTTTAACGTAGAGTAATTAATGTTGTTGTATGGTATGTGGTTGTTAAAATTCAATTTCATATTTCATCGTTGGGCTGATTTCCACGCAAAATAAAGAGACGGACAGAACCAAAAAAAATTGTAAGCGCTTTGTCTTGACATTATACATACCTTACAATTGAATTGAAGCCCAATTTATTGGAGGTCATTAATTTTATATGTTGTCGCTGGCCTAAAATAAATTGGCAGTTAATTAATCAAGCTAAGATAAGTATGATAAAGCTGCCTGCAAATATTTTCCTATTAAAAGTCATCCTGTAGATATTTTAAACAATATGGAATAGGTGGCATGCATGAATACTATGACAAGGACATCTTGATAATAGGCACATCATATTCTGATATAGAAAATTCCTGAAGGCACCTCCGAGATCTTGTAATTCAATTGTACTCGTAGCTATAAACAGTAGGGAACAAACCTCATTTGTTTTCCCTGTTACCTGAATCTAGGAGCATCTAGACAGTAAGAAAATTACTAATGTTTTTTTTAATAAACAACTGACAATCGCGGATGTAGGAATCCGCGTAAATTCTTCCTACTGGCCAGCATAAGGTAGTACTTATAATTCTTTGTGAACAATTGAATTACGTGTTATGCAGCTACCTCGAGTACTAGGCTAGCATATGTACTAGGCCGTACCCTGTATCTTAAACAGACAATTTTTGTGTTTAAAGCTGCTATTACGAAATCATCAGACCATGACGGATTGTGTGATTATTATAGCTTGGTATCGAAGTGAATCGATATCTCCTTAATGGTGGAGTGGCGAGTTACTCGGGCAAAGACATGTTCATATATTTACTGAAGAAGAGGCAATGCGAACAACATTTCAATTTTCTTACTTAGCTCCTTAGACAAATAACCGATCGCAGTATGTACTCTATACTAATACATATTATTTAGCTGAAGTGTTTGTTTAAAAGCGCTAATCTCAGAAACTACTGGTCCAAATTAAAAAAAGAAATGTTTGGTGTGTAGGTATAGCCCGTTTATTAAAGAAGATTATACATAGGCTATATAACATCACGCTACGACAAACGGGAGCGGAGCACTAATCAGAGACGTAACTTGACGCGCGGGTAATATAAATAAATATGAAATCGTTTTCCTTCTATTTTTTTTTGCCACTTCACCTGCACACGCGCTTTACCGACTTCTCAAAAATATAATCAGCTTTCTCTTGAAGAACCCCATATTTCCTTTGGAAAATCTCAACCGGCAAGTATTTTTTGCATACAGACAATGTTAATTCTTTTGTTTCTAAAATTTTAATAAATTACGTGCTTCTTTGCTGTGAATATTATTATAATAATAATAGTCATTTCATTATCAAAGTGCCATTATTAATAGTTAAGGCCATTGTACATTTATTTGAAGACGATAAATAAAATATAGAGACATTATTTTGATAAAATAATTTTCTTTTATATAACGTACAATTTGATTCAACAACAACATTTTGACATCACAATTTCAATGTTTTGGATTTTCTTAATTCAAAAATTAGAATAATAAACCTGTATATTATTTGAGTGGTTTTTGAGCGGTCAGTGTAACATAATCTTGATGAAATGTAGGTCCTTACATAGATAAAATATTTTAATAAATTTCGATTTGAATACATAAATGTTTGACAGTATAAAATGATCAAAGATCATCTTAATCAATTGTTCTACAAAATGGCAATGGTCTGACATTTCAACCAGAAATCGGATACAGATGCATATTTAACTAAATTTTTGATGTTGACATAGTATGGAATGCGCTTTTGTACTAAAAAAAATCTCGCGATTTCGAGATTGTCGTGAATTTTTTTCTTCATATACATATACCATCACGCCTGATTGCCTGAATTCCCCGAAGGGTTAGACAGAGGTGTAACAATGTACACCCACAGTTCGCCGGTATGTTTAGCTCCCATGTAATAGGGGACGAGCCTATTGCCATTAACCGGGCACAAATCCTAACTCCGAGCTGCTTCTGAGAATTTCATAGAAAATCCCAATAACACTTTTTGCTCGACCTGGGAATCGAACCCAAGACCTCTAGCGTGGCAGTCGCGTTCAGGACAACTAGGCTACCGAGGCAGTTATCTAGGCAGGTATCTGGTTTCTTAGCACAAAAATGACTTTAGGTAAATATGCATTGATTTTTTTCATCAAGTCAATTATGTACGTATACTAGTTTTAAGTATCTACAATTTGATAGCAATAATGAAAAATCTTAGCTTTGTCGGTAATCCATTCCCTTGTTACACTTAAATAAAGATCAGAGATGTAAAGTTGCAATCATCGTCAACAATGTGTTGCTCAACAAAAACAGGACTCATTCTTATACCCATTAACACAAATACAAAGAAAAAACTTTTCAAGGCTACCTCACGAAATAGCATCAAACTTACACAATACACATACATTCAAACAATCCCACATACTTTGCGACCGTTAAACAAATAAAAGTTGTATTCTCTTTTATTTTTCCACTATTGGTCACATCCGCCACCATTACTGACGAGATCATTATGTACCCGTAGGTACTTCAACGTTTATGCTACGTAATAACGTGATGATTTTCTTTCACATTATCGGGAGAGCATGAGATACAAAATTCAAGTCACGAAATATTTTTTTTAAGGTAATTTTTGTATTACAAAAGATGTCGTGAATAGAGAAGTGATAAAGTTCACGTTCACGACCATTAAAGCTCATATAGATGGACAAATAAAAGGTGACAATTTGAAATGGACTGTGACATAAAAAATTAAGTAGATTAAGTAATTTTTTTATGAGGTCTGGCTTGCGAAATATTTTTTCTACACTATCGTTAGGTATTGACTGAGGCCATTAAGGAAACAGCCGGTTGAACGGTAACTTACCTCTGTGGACCTCATCGCCTAATTCCTCCTTAACTTCATGACTTTCAGTGTTTTTGACGGCTGTGCTTTTCATGACGCGTTTCGTTACATTTCTGCATAGTACAAATGCGATGTATGTATCTACATAAGTAGTGTTTACTTTTTCTTAATATTTTATTATGACCACAAATACTCTATTTATATATTTAAACTTTATGTAACGAAAAAGTACAATGGCGGACTTAATGCCTTCGGCATTCTCTACCAGTCAACCAAAGACATTTTGACTAAGTCTAAAAATACTTTCACTGAAAAAACCTCATTGGCTGCGTTTTATGGAATACCTATTTGAATTCAGACAAAGCCGCAGGTACATGCTAATAAACTATTCGAAACATTCACTATTATACTAATCAACGTTGCAACACTAACATGGAACTTATATCACGCAATACTGGGAGTGGTCTAAGTAATTAAGTTTTTGGAAATTCCTAGACTATGTATTAGTGCCGTTAGCAAAAACTAATTTGTATTCAGAAATATACTGCTTTGATAAAGTTAAGTTGCAAGAGTGTCTTGATGGTCCAGTGGTTAGGACGCCCGCCTCTCATGCTTGACGTTGCGGATTCAATATCGAGCCAATACGGATGTGACTTTTTCAATAAATATGTACTTTCTAAGTTTATCTTGGACATCGGTTAAGAAAAACATCGTGAGGAAGGACTCACGATGAATAGGCAGAAAATGCTCATGCCTTCTCTGCATGAGAAGAGGGCTTTGCCTTGCAGTGGAACAATAAAAGGCTGATATTATTATTATTTAGTAAAGTTGAGAGGTATTAAAAATAATGAAAATTCTACGATTAATAGGTATGGTATGCGTTATGAAAACAGCTCTTCAAAGACTTCATTAAAGCATTCCAGGACGGACACGACCCTCAGCAATGAAGAACACGAACTTGAAGAAGAACAACCTCAATTTGTAACTTTCCATCACGAAAGTGCAATCTTATGACTCAAGTGCGGTTACATAAAAAAATCAAAATGTTGATTTAACTAATTATTTCAAACAAACATGTGAATCAAAAATGTTTTATATAACACTGAAAATTAACAATTTAGGTACAGTCATAAGTAATAAAAATATATCCCACGAACAAAAAAATCATGTTGAAAAAGGACTGTCAGTTGTCAACAGATGTTCAAGAATCCGTTTTTTTTTTTACGTTCAAAAATTCATTAAATCATACAAATTAATTTACTTATAAAAAGAACACCAAGAGATTTTAAACCCTTTTCCGTTCCTTTAAAGTCGTTATTCAATTGTAGCCATACCAGTAAAAGTCGACTGCTCTTTTGTTTTATTTCCTGCACTTTTGTTTCCAAATTATACCTTAATATTAAAATAATACTAGGCTTTCTCTTACACCTGTCAAGTTTACCTCTTTATTACGATTGCAATTTGAGTATGATGATTGTTCAGATATCTTCATTTCTGAGATAAAGATTATAATCAACGTTCAAGAGATTTTCCGCAAATTTCGGACTGGGTAAAGAATTACGTACGTTCCTAAAGACAATATTTTTGTTATGCAAGTTTACGTCGAACTATAATTTTAACTTACACAGCTGATGCGCTTATTTCAATTTTCGGACTATTCAATGTGGAAGTAAAAGAAACGATTTATAAACGAATAAAAAGGTTTATTTCCTAATATTAATGATGTACTAATATAATTTAAATATGTACCTACTTCCCGTTGACTGCCCCGTTGATCTCGTGGTCGCAAGCGCGACTGATAAGAACGAGGTCCTGGGTTCGATTCCCGAGTCAGGCAACAAGTGTTATTGGGTTTTTCCATTACGAATTTTTCAATAGCAGCCCGGAGTTTGGAAGTTGGTGGTGTGACACCACCGTGGCTCGGAAAGCACGTAAAGCCGTTGGTCCCGGCTGTCATTCGTAGATCTTGGACAGTCGTTACGGATAGTCAAAAGCCAGAAAGTCTGACAACCAGTCTTACCAAGAGGTATCGTGTTGCCCAGAAACTGGGTTGTGGAGGTCAGATAGGCAGTCGCTTTATGTAAAACACCGATATTCAGCTGCATTCGATTAGATTGGAAGCCGACCCCAACATAGTTGGGAAAAGGCTAAGTAGATGATGACCTACTTCCCCCGTCTTTTAACGTCCGTTTTCCAATTCACGATTCGTCACTTACAAAACTTAACAAACATACCATCACGCCTGTATTCCCCGGATGGTTAGGCAGAGGTGTACCAATGTACACCCACATTTCGCCGGTATGTTTTAGGTCCCATGTAATAGGGGGCGAGCCTATTGCCATTAACCGGGCACTTGGAAACTTGCTTCAAAAAACCTTTAACTCATCCCAAGCATACATCATCTTTCTCAATCACTTCTTAACATGTAACTCTTTAGCATTTATGTACAAGTTACAGAAATAGACGGTGGAAGGGACATTGCGAAACCAACTTTTACCACGGATCTCGTAGATACCATAATTCTAAACCGAACTAATCACAGTATGAAAGCGCCGCGCCGGTTACCAAAAAAATCAGCCGTGAAACGGCAGATTTTTTTTTTGACCGGTGCGTACCTATTACACTTTTATACGGAACAGTTGATTTTTTTAAGACCCGACAGATCATAGACTGTATCCATGGTACCAAGATGAGCCGCAGTGTATTTTTGTAATTTTCTTTAATTATTGTTTTTTAACAACTTTATATTTATTCAGACATGTTTTCAGTACGTTTGTATTTCATAACAAAACCTCTTTTGTCGCACGTTACTATTGCGTACATTGACTAAAAATATGTATCCTTATCTTCGTAGCGAAATACATAAGTGTTCCAGTTAAGACATCTGTATGCCGTCGGATATTTCGCAGACACAACTTCCTTCTTCAACCAACTTATCTTCAACGCAAATCTTATCAAATTCTGATCAACATTTAGCTAACCACTAAATTAGCTTCAAATGTTTCGCAAAAATCTTATATTTTATTTATCATTCTTAATAACCTTCTGTCCCACTCTTTAGCTTGTAGATTCCTTCCCGCTTTGTACCGGGTAACTAATGGTGACGTTTAACATGGCACATTTGGCCAAATATTCAGGTTACCTAATTTTGAAAGAATATATGCAAACCTGCTTAACCCTAAATAAGTCAACGACAAAAGAAGCGATCACTTTTAACCTTCCCTAAATAAGTATTCCACGTCGTCGTGACTATTTTTGGCACGCACGGAAACTATATTCCATCAAATTGTCACATCATAAGTACTTACATAACCTTTTTTCGCTACGCATCTACACGAAAAGATACATAATGTACGCAATTTAGCCATAATTATGTTTTTTCAATACTCTAGCATGTTTTGTAGTCGAAACTCTCGACAGCCACTTTAGCACATCGTGATATACTTGTGTGTCCGTCATAATTATGTCAGTTGAAACAAGTCGTAGCTATGTGTGATGATAAAAGCGGTAAGAGAAGGCCTTCTTTCAATTTGTCCGTCAGTCTTCTGCTTCGTGACTGCTCGTGACAATCGGCAAGTACCAGGCTAACAGACTTCACTTATTATACAACAAACTGTCGCTCACCGGACTGTGACCTGTGTTCTTTTGGCAGACATTTATGGTCAGATCAAACCGAGGCGCGCACTTCTTAGGTTAGCAACACAATATCGAACCTATTTACTACACGATAAGGTATACTATACCTGTGTGAAAGAAAGAACTGAAAAATATCGTTTTACAACAATGAACAACAATGTTTCGCTTTATCGCTTTACTTGACAAATTATTGGACATGGTGCTTCAAGAAAATAATAATAAGCCCACTTGTGACTAAATATAATAAATAAGCTCTCTCTTTTGACCTAGGCTAAAACCTAAATCCCAGAAAATGGATTTCCGTTAAATAACTTATTTCCTAAATGCTACGTAATCAAAAATCTCATATGAAATTAAAAAAAAATAAAAGTCAATATTGTCTTGAAATTAGTTACTGGTCCGGATACACACAAACCACAAACAAAGATATTAATAGCCTTATCCTGTGTTCAAAATCTCATTAACTTTAATTACTAATTAAATTGATCGACTGGACTACTTTTACGTTTCCCGTTAAACGGTCCATTTTATATTGACCGTATCTACCGCCTATGCCGTGTCGACGGCGCGTTCGTGTTCCACGCGCGCCTCAAAGAGATGTCAGCAAAAGGAAGGGGCCACTGAGGGCCGATGCCTGCCGCGGCTGCGGGTTGTTCGCAAGAGATACCGCGCCCCCGGAACGCAAAGGGCACAAGAAGGAACATGGGTGGGTTTTAGTCAGTAAAAGTCTGACACTCCCTCCCGCCCCGCCCAGGGCGGGAGAAGTTATTTGATGATTTCCCACCCACCAAAAAAAAAAAAAAAAAAGAAAAAAAAAAAAAAATCTACCGCCTATTGTGCAGTCGTAAACTATCCAAGTGAAAATGTTTAATTAACAAAAACAGTATTTAGCGCCAATTATATCGTACACCATAAGGTACACCGCTTAATCGGTTTCATTTGCTACTTTCGCCCGACCGGCACCTACAGTACTTATTAGTATCGCTTACTAATGCTACTGGTCTTGAATTCGTGCGTAATTTTCTTAAAGATAAAACGGCCTAAAGGTGTGGCACATAGATTCCTTTTTATTATCCACGTCTTCAAAGAGGCATCTAGATCAAAATGTAAGGAACAACTGTTCTTTTTCTATTAACAAAAATTTTAACCCTAGATACTGAATGCACGGTAAAAGTTTTCCTAACAATGTTCCTTTCAACCCGTATACCAATCAGCATCACAAAAGTAAAAAAAAAAACTTAGCTTTCACATTAACCCATGTACCTATAATGATACATTTAAATTTTATACATAAATACTTAAATAAATATATACATACATATCATCACGCCTGTATTCCCCGAAGGGTTAGCCATAGGACCTAAACATACCGGCAAACTGTGGGTGTACATTGTTACACCTCTGCCTGATCCTTCGGGGAATACAGGCGTGATGATTGTATGTATGTAATAGGGCCATTGCCATTAACCGGACTCAAATCCTAACTCCGAGCTGCTACTGAGAATGTCATAGAAAAACCCAATAACACTTTTTGCTCGACCTGGGAATCGAACCCAAGTCGCTTATCTGATGATGATGATGAATTGCTTTGCTATATAAAAGCAGAGCTTTATTTAAACATCATCACGTGCCGAGACTCATTAAAAGCACCCAGTCCACATTACTAAGTATAAAGTAATTAGTTAATGCTGTACTGATCACCTTACCATACGATACAGCTATTAAACGCGTATAAAAGTGTTTGGATGACGTCCACTGGATCGGTTTCACTCGGTACTTTCTAAGCAAGCGGAGCAACTCAGGCGCACCCGATGTCTCTTTACGCACTCCCTTTTGTAATCCACACGTTCAGTGTAACGTATCATCTTCGCGCCGGTTTTCACTGACATGGGTATCGAATTAGTAGTTAAGATGTAAATTATTTGTAATGTATAATTGAATAAAGCGCAAATCGCGTAAAAATACATATAAAAAATATGTGAAATACAGAACACATAAATCATTTTTTTTTTAATACAAGGTTCCTACAGTGTAATTAAAAAAATTGATGTTTAAAATCTAGTAAAGAGACAAGCCGCTACCCCTACTGTATCTGTCGAAAATACAGCAGATGGCCAGCTGCGGCGGCAATTTGGCAGATGTCATGTTTATATGCAAGTAATTCTCCATGGTCTATTTTCACTAATAGGTTTTTCTGTTTTAAATACCTAAACAAAATTTATAAGCGACTTGCTGTTAGGTACAGACGTCACCAACTGGTTACCTCCTTTTCGAACGAATTTTAATGCAATTGATGACGCTGTCTGTCCCAATATTGCATATTATGTCTTCTCTTTACAACGCCTCCCTAAACTTTCTATAGTCGTACTTTTTTTTTTTATTTATTTTTTTTTTTTTTTTTTTTTTTTTTTGGTGGGTGGGAAATCATCAAATAACTTCTCCCGCCCTGGGCGGGGCGGGAGGGAGTGTCAGACTTTTACTGACTAAAACCCACCCATGTTCCTTCTTGTGCCCTTTGCGTTCCGGGGGCGCGGTATCTCTTGCGAACAACCCGCAGCCCCGGTAGGCATCGGCCCTCAGTGGCCCCTTCCTTTTGCTGACATCTCTTTGAGGCGCGCGTGGAACACGAACGCGCCGTCGACACGGCCTGTCGTTATGCAACGTAAGGACGGTGAGCTACCCATTGCTCACCGTCCACAGGCCAGTATCTACGGTGGCCGGGAGTCGTCTCGCGGCTCCCGACGTCCGGAGCGTCTACCGCGGCGGCTGGGACGGGAGAACCGCTGTCTCAACCGTCCCGCCGCCTCCTTCTCAAGCATTACTGCCTCGCAGAAGGAGGCGACTGCATCCCATTCCCTCTCGCTCCGGACCATGGCTTGCACCAGGGCCGGACGCGAGAGTTCGCCGCCGCCGATGGCCGCCACGAGGACTCGGCGATGCTCCGCCCAAGCGGGGCATACCGCCACGGTATGCTCCACCGTGTCCTCGGGGCGATCCACACAATGGTGACACCCGGACGTTTCCTCCCGCCCGATGAGGTGCAGGAACCTCCCGAAACACCCGTGTCCGGTGAGGACCTGCGTCAGGCGGTAGGTGAGGGCGCCGTGGCGCCTCTCCAGCCACTCCTCAAAGAGGGGACTTACCGCCTCTATTAAGGCGTGCCCATCTATAGTCGTACTTGTGAAACCAGTTACTTCTAAGTTAAGCTACAGTTTTAATCAGCAAAAAAATACCACACAAATTAGAACTCCAAACATTTTTCAGAAAACGTCAATCACAACTTCACGCTTGAATCACAAACACATCAATAATCAAATATGCACATCAGCGAATAATTTGACATGTAAACGATTTAATAATTAATAAATTAGATGTGACCCCGTTAAGATGCACTAGTGAAGACGTGAGAGAGCTACTTTATAATTATGTAACGTGTCTATCCAATGGAATATACAAAAAAAAAATAAGACTATCAATAAGACAAGATGCGTCTGTACATACATTTTTTTCATGTTTAAGTAGCGGCATTCCAGACACATCAGACATTTTGGTAAAGCAAAGCATAAAAGCTGCTGCTTTTTCAATCGGTCAATTCTGTAAAATATCTCTCTATGAATATATGTAGAAGAAAAGCCGTAATTCCACTTAATCTTAGGGATTTACGGCTTTTCTCGAGGTTCCTTTACTGAGGAAGGTTTTTAAAGACTGCATAAGCATCAGTGGTCACCTACCAACAGCAAATGGTCCAGTTTTTAGTTTATTATCGAATAACCTACATAAGTGTGTTTACATAAGAATGTTATTCACCGATGATTAAGTTTAGTGGCGTGCAAATGGCGTCTCTCACGTTCAGTAGTGAAACTGTCACTTAGTTTCATGGAATCTAAACATATAACTAGTATAATTACGGGTTATCGATCGTCAATTAACATACCATCACGCCTGTAGGTATTTCCCAAAAGGGTTAGACAGAGATGTACCAAGTTATACCCACAGTTCGCCGTACCAGTATGTTTAGGTCCCATGTAAAAGGGGGCGAGTGTATTGCCATTAACCGAGCACAAATCCTAACTCCGAGCTGCTACTGAGAATTTCAAATAAAAACCCAATTACAGTTTTTGCTCGCCCTGGGAATCGAACTCAAGACCTCTAGCGTAGCAGTCGCGCTTAGGACCACTAGGCTAACTAGACATCCGACTCAGATCCTCAATTATCGTTTTATTTTTTTGTTTGTAGTTCTTTAGTCTATTGTTCACTCTACAGACAGACAGACAGACAGAGTCAGGGGCCAAGCAAGTAAGCATGAAACAACGAGTTCATCTAATTTAGTATTTACTTTAAATCGATTTTGGCAGTAGGATGAACTGATGCTGTCTGTATTACTATAATTAATACGCAGTGCCCCTAGAATTACTTGCAAGTATACATTATGATAACATAATAGGTGGGCGCCTTATGTAAGCTCTTATTTGGTACCTATAATTATTTGACATACGTACCGTGAGATATTGTGTGCGTTTTTAGGTCATAGTCTACGGTTAGTAAACTCTTTGAATGATTTTTATTAAGTCATCTCTCAACACGGTATAAAATAAGTTGCATTGAAAATTCTAGGTGCCTCCGAACTGTTGACGTCATTTTCGTCTAGACTCGTTTATGTATATAGTCTATATCAGAATGGATTCTAAATGCAACCAGGGACTTGTCTCTTATATATTAGTAGCTGACCCGGCAAACGTTGTTTTGTCATATACTCGTAAATTACGAAATGCCCGTGACTTCGTCCGCGTGACTCATTTCACTCGCGTTAAGTTACACCTTTCGTTACTGCTTCGCTTCTGTGTGTCGTACCGTGATATTATATAGCCTATGTTACTCAAGAATAATGTAGCTATCTTTTGGTGAAACAATGGTTAAAATCGGTCCAGCAGTTTCGGAGCCCATTCGGTACAAACAAACAAACAAAATAATCTTACCTATTTATAATATTAGTATAGGTATAATCACAAAATTGTAAAAAATAAAGAAATCCGCCGGCTTATTCTGAAAAATCCCAAGATGAGATTAGCTGAAAAGCTGTCATTCCACTTCATGCTAGAGATTGACAGCTTACCTCAAACTCACTTTACCTATTATTGTTTATACAGAAAAGCACTCTGGCAATTAGAAATTTTAAGCAATTGATCGTCGATGACATGAATAATATATATATTTTTTTTTTTTGGAGGATTATATGAATTGAATAATTGATTCTAATCATGTAACTTGATATTTTATTTTATCATCCACCGTCATTCAGCAACGTCAAATCGACCTGACATCGATAAAATTCTCTCGTAAAACTGGAAGTGATTATGTCCTTAATATTAACTTATTAAAACTTTACTGCCTCGTTAACCTAGTGGTCCTAATCGTGACTGCTACGCTAGAGGTCCTGAGTTCGATTCCCAGGTCGAGCAAAGTGTTATTGGGTTTTTCTATGAAATGCTCAGTAGGAGCTCGGAGTTAGGATTTGTGCCCGGTTAATGGCAATAGGCTCGCCCCCTATTACATTAGACCTAAAAACATACCGGCGAACTGTGGATGTACATTGGTAGACCTCTGCCTAACCCTCTGGGGAATACAGGCATGATAGTATTTACGTATTTAAACTATATGCAACAAAAAGTACAAAAGCGGACTTCAACGCCTCAGGCATTCTCCCTTACTATTCCTCCCTTTTAAAGTAAAACCACAGTTAGGTATTATGTAAATGTAGTATTTACATAGAAACTAGGCTTGAAGAAAGTAGCCCTTGTTAATAGACAGATTAGGAACTTTCATCGCACCTGCCTTTCTATAGTGCTTTATATCTGTACTATAAACTAATATTAAAAAGAAGAAATACTTTTTTGTTTGTTTATACCGAAAAACCGAAAAAAAATTAACAATTTATCTCCAATAGGTACCTATATTATTTCTGAGTAATATAGGTTATATAACATCACGCTACGACCAACCGGAGCGGAGCAGTAACCATAGACGTAAATTAACGCGGGTGAAATAAGCCACGCGAGCGAAGTCGCGGATGGAGGCTAGTATTTTATACTTACATAAACATACCATCACGCCTGTATTCCCTGAAGGGTTAGGCAGAGGTGTACTAATGTACACCCACAGTTCGCCGGTATGTTTAGGTCCCATGTTATAGGGGTATTTTATACTTAGTTAATAGATTTCAATTACGATTAACGATTTATCAGATTTTAACGTGGAATTTATTCACAACAGCAGCTGGTAAGTTTAGTAAATATTGAATAGAATAGATTAGAATAGAATAAACGTTTATTTGCAAATATGGGTACACAATAGTTGTTATAAACCAAAATCAGTTCAGCCATATTTTACCATTCGGCATACAAATATTTAGAAAATTAACAATAGAATTAAATTATCAATTGTATAATATTATTATTAAAATTAACGTTATTATTAAATTATCAATTATATCACATTATTATTTAAATTAAAGTATATTATTAAATTATCAATAAAATATAACATTGCTATTAAATAATCATTAATCATGAATTGTGGATTTAATTGGTAAGTCCAAACCCCAAATAACATTTTACTAAAAAAAGTAATAGAAAGAAATACTTGGTGAGAAAAGCGAGAGTTCTCATAATATTGTGGTCATCACTTTATTAGATTCTCATAATATTGTGGTCTCCAATTTACTAGACATTTTGTATATCTCGTGCAGTGTACACATTAAACAACCGTGTTTTTACAACTTCTTGTTTATTTTTCTTTGGTGTGCATTTTAAGAGTATTCTATTTTACATCTTATTTTTACACAGTCAGAATTGCTTTTAATAAGAAGCGAACTAATCTGTTGCTGACTTAATTACGGATACCTTTTTTTAGAATGGGAAATTATCAAATGACTTCTTCCGAAGGGAGTGTCAGACTCTTACTGACCAAAACCCATCCGTGTTTCTTCTAATGCCCTTTGCGTTCCAGAGCCGCAGTAACTCTTTCGAACAAATTCCGCAACCCTGAACCCCTGAACCCTATTACGGATGCCTACATGAGTTACCACAACTTTATTTATTGTGAGGCGCAACTATTTGTGATGTTAATTAACAATAAATACAAATTTAATTACGGATACTCATAGGCGTAAGTGGTCACTTACGCCGCCTGCTTATTTACCAGCCATAAAAACATGTATTTCAGTTCCTTGTTATCTAATATTATCATTACAAGTCCATATCCTCAATAAGATTATACAATGTCGTATAAAATAAGAGTTGAGAGCGTTTATGAAGCCCAGTGTAATAGGCGCCATGAGTCGTGAGCACAAATGTCAAGTTCATTTTTGGGTTTTACGGGTCGCCAACGCTGCAGGCGATTGGTACATCAGCCCGAGAGATAGCTTGCAGCGTCGGTCCTCTACTGGACATAGGCCTCCACTAAAGTTAGCAACAATGATAGGTCCTGGGCTGCCGCGCATCCCCGATTTGGCGCGACCTTTACATACACTTTTAAGTACTCTCAATAAAATAATCCTAATTAATCTTAAGTTTCGCTCTAAAATGTTTTACACCTCACTCACTTAACAGACTCTCAAAATAAACCTCACCAAGCAAGCGTAAGTCATCGTAACCTCTCTGGTAGGTAATTAAGCCATCTTCTAATAACCATTACTTTAGCATTACAAGCCGTCCAATAAAAATAAAACTAATCACTAACGGTAACTACAGTGTGTAATCAGCCTTAACATGAATTGCCAAATCTAATTGCTTTGTAAGTACATATATCAATAATAACGAGATTAGTAGGTACGTATAATAATTTCTAGTATTACTCATTATATTCTCATATGTTGCCTTTATTGCTGAGATAATTGCTCCATATTTAAAAATAATATGCGTATTAGTTATTACGTTTACATGGAGACAGATAGGTTCGCTAATGAAGATACATGGGGCAATGAATGGAAAATAAGAATTAGAAATTCAGATATTTGTCAATTAGATATTAAATCAGTGAATCATATTTACCTACTTCGATATATCTATTCAACATCGGTTTCGCAAATTAGACATCACTATTTTATTGAGAAATTCGGAATTAGGAAATTTCGCGAGACATTCAGATTAAGGCTAGACAAGATTTTAGCCAAACTATCATAAAAACCGCAAACCAACCCCATATTGCTCCAAATCTTTCTTCACCTAAACTTTTAAAATAAATCTAGCTAATACGAACAAAATAAGTGAACTAAAAGTAAAATTACTGAAATAATGCAACATTGGAATATATTAGCAAACCACAAGGAAATAGAGCAGCCGATACTACAAATGGTATATACAATTCTAAAGTCACGGCAGTGGTCAAAAACAATCATGATCAGCAATTATTATTGTAATGACTTGTAAAGCGTTCATTTCCCAGTAAAAGATTTGATACATACAAAATACAGTTTTGCATCCTCGCGATATTAAAAAAGAAAACTATGTTATAGATTCTTCACATGAATCTCACAAATATTTTAAATGCGAAAGTTTGTGGGGATAGATGGATGTTGTTACTCTTTCACGGTTAAACGGCGGAACGGATCTGTATGAAATTTGGCACTGAGGTAGATTGTAGTGTAGAATAGCACATAGGATACTTTTTATGAGAAGAAGCTTGTCAATAATAAAATAAAGAGGTTGGTTTTTAAGTATGTTATTTCTGAATTCGAACTAGTCATCTTGCCGCTGGGTTCAGACAGGCGGAGTGATGAACAGCACGCGCGCCCTTGTAACGGGGCGATTATGTTCTTTGAAAGAGGGGTATTCTGAAATGCTGTCAAACATAAACAACTAAAATAACACGAATTTATATTTATTAGCATTTGTCGTAACTTTAATTGATTATTTAAATATTTTATCACAACCTCGTGAATTTTACGAGGATGAAGAACTGCGCCTCGTATACGAATTAAAAACTACGTAACATGCTAAAACAAAACAACAATGTTACAAGACTCGATCGGTGTGGAAATAAGAGCACATTCGATAACACAACAGAACTCTTATAGAGGTTAAAAAATCCATTAAAATGTATAATAGCCATAATCTATATTGCATATATAAAGAAGCAAGAATGTTAATGGACAAGTTTTTAAGGAGACTAAAGTTATTCGTATCAAAAATTATACATAATATTATTTACGGGGCGTAAACAGTAACATTACATTGCGTTTACTACGCTTACTGACCAAGTTACTTTGACCAAAAATAAGTGCTGGGAAACACGTTTTATTTTTCTGTGAAAATTCAACAAAATTTTGTAGTAACATCCCATCACACCTGTATTCCCCAAAGGGTTAGGCTGAGGTGTCCGGGTGTCACCATTGTGTGGATCGCCCCGAGGACACGGTGGAGCACACCGTGGCGGTATGCCCCGCTTGGGCGGAGCATCGCCGAGTCCTCGTGGCGGCCATCGGCGGCGGCGAACTCTCGCGTCCGGCCCTGGTACGAGCCATGGTTCGGAGCGAGAGGGAATGGGATGCAGTCGCCTCCTTCTGCGAGGCAGTAATACTTGAGAAGGAGGCGGCGGGACGGTTGAGACAGCGGTTCTCCCGTCCCAGCCGCCGCGGTAGACGCTCCGGACGTCGGGAGCCGCGAGACGACTCCCGGCCACCGTAGATACTGGCCTGTGGACGGTGAGCAATGGGTAGCTCACCGTCCTTACGTTGCATAACGACAGGCCGTGTCGACGGCGCGTTCGTGCTCCACGCGCGCCTCAAAGAGATGTCAGCAAAAGGAAGGGGCCACTGAGGGCCGATGCCTGCCGGGGCTGCGGGTTGTTCGCAAGAGATACCGCGCCCCCGAAACGCAAAGGGCACAAGAAGGAACATGGGTGGGTTTTAGTCAGTAAAAGTCTGACACTCCCTCCCGCCCCGCCCAGGGCGGGAGAAGTTATTTGATGATTTCCCACCCACCAAAAAAAAAAAAAAAAAGGCTGAGGTGTACCAATGTACACCCACAGGTCGCTGGTATGTTTAAGTCCCATGTAATAGGGGGTGAGCCTATTGCCATTAACCGGGCACAAATCCTAACTCCGAGCTGCTAGTGAGAATTCCATAGAAAAACCCAATAACACTTTTTAGTCGACCTGGGTATCGAACCCAAGACCTCTAGCGTAGCAGTCGGTCTTAAGACCACTAGACCACCGAGGCAGTTAAAACAGTAGTAGGCAGTGGCAGTTAGTAACATACCAGCACGCCTGTATTCCCCGAAGGGTTAGGCAGAGGTGTACCCACAGTTTGCCGGTATGTTTTAGAAGCGCAAAAGTGTGTGCAAATCATTTTACAGGAGTACAGGAGTCGTAGTGGTATTAAAAGTGACAAAAGATTGAAACTTTGATCTTCAATATCCCAGAAATCCCAGGTATGATCTAGAACAAAAAATGACCTCAATAATGGGAAGAATGTGTAAGTTTCGGCTTCATTAAGTGTCTTTTTAACACTCATTCGATTTTTTTTTAAATATCTAGTGCACGAATCGTAAGGAGATCGGAATGATATTTCAGTTTTTGCTAAAACAGTAGCTATGCGGTTGATACAGATATAGGTGCCTACATATTAATGTAGTATCGACTCTTTTAAACATATAACCCATTCCAAAGACACCAAATGCCTAATGGCCTCGTTACTTGGAGAAAAAACGTGGGACCGGCGAAAAGGATATAAGCAAGAAGCAGATAAAGTACCAGACGCATTTACCTAAAAGGATATTCAGGCAATTATTCAGTGTGCACTGGACATAAAAACTAGCAAATCACAACTAATCTAGGACATGTGCAAATATCGTTAGCACGCGTAAATCAAATATATGTCTAAGTTTTAAGGACTGACGAATAAGAAACTTACATCGAACGAGCTTAAAGATCAATTTTAAATGTCATAATGTTTCAATTCCGACACTCTAGGTATATAGAATTCTCCCAATTTGCGCCAAAGCCCACACCCATCAGAAAACTATTTATTAGTTCAATATGAAACGCTAAACTTTATTGATACTATACAACCGTAATAAGGAAACTAGTTCTGCATTAAAAACCCCAGATCGAAGCTTCATTTGAAAACAAGCATCTGAGGCACGTGTAAAGGATGTCACAATGCACATCTTTTTCTTAAAAACAAAGCTATGTAAAGCAGTGGCATCCGCGTTGGTTACATAACCATTGTACCGTGGCTCAGGGTTCACGCACGCTGACTCTTGGCAGAGGCATCAACGCACCAGGTGGCGTGTGGCAGGTAGGGTTGTCACGCCTGAAGAGTTTTGTGTGCGGAGCCTTTTCTTTTTTGAAACGAAGGTTTTTGTCGCTTCAACGCGTTTGATGAACAAGAGCTTACAATGTTAACGCTCGTGTGTTGTTTTCTTTACTTAACCTCGAGATGGACCTAAAGCAGTATTCACAAGGTTTAAAATAGATTTTGGGCAGCTAATTTTGAAATGATGGTGTCACAAATATGCCACCATTGTTTTTTATAATATAACGACTTTATAAAAATGTACACTCTTGACTCTGGTCTAGGGGTAATTTTACAATATTTTATGAATGATACAGTCAGTCCCAAACTGTCAAAGTTTTAATTCACCTACATTTTTTGACGTCGATTGTCGCTGAAATAATTTGAGCTTGCGACTACATTTCAAATATTTTAATTAGTAGAATTGGCCTTGTGCTCTCAGCCTCATTTACATTTATTTGTCTTTCTGTTTTTAACTAGTTTAATTCAAAAGTTTTGAGAAGGGCCAAATATCACAATAGGCCATATACATAATACTCCTTGTTACACATCATGCGTTAGCAAATATGATGACTGACACATCTGCTATCTATACGTGGGAAAATGGGTGTGAAGTTATACATGCACAATAATATATGTAGCTGTCTACTAATTTGGCGTTTCAAGGCTGACGAAGAGTAAAAACATTTTTGACTTGCGTCATTACATAACTTTACAAATATAATACATGTTGTAATTGAATGATGGCAAACCCTAGCGAACGATTTTTACAATTCACAATAGACAGTACCTACGATATTTTATCCAACTTAGGATCTAAGAGGACTTGAAAGCGCTAAATAATAAATTGAATTTAAAGGCCAGTTTTTGATTTTAAGTACGTTGGAGTCGTCTAGACGGTTGAGAAAGCAGTCGCAGAGATGAGGTAAACGTTGAAAATGTTAGTTTTTGTCCTGCTTAGTAATGTTTGGTTTGTCAGGATCAAACATATTAAGCTTATGAAAACATCAACGCAAAATGTAATTACCTGGATTCTTTAAAAAATAGTCGGCAGAAACAAGCATGTAAGCTATTATATCGTCTCTCGTATATTGTAGCTGTTTGTTGTTTAATTTCAATAAAATAAAATAAGAGAAATAAAACATAAACTGCCTTGGTAGCCTAGTGGTGCTAAGCGCGACTGCTACGCTAGTGGTCTTGGGTTCGATTCCCAGGTCGAGCAAAAATTGTTCTTGGGTTTTTTATGGAATTCTCAGTAGCAGCTCGGAGTTAGGATTTGTGCCCGGAAATAGGCTCGCTCCTTTTAAATGGGACCTAAACATACCGGCAAACTGTGGGTGTACATTGGTACACCTCTGCCTAGCCCTTTAGGGAATATAGGCGTGTGGTATGTTATATTATAAATAAAACATTTTAAACATAAAAGCTGCGCACACATAACATTCACATCTTAAGTAGTTTATTTATCTTGGACTGATATTCCACTACCCTGAAAAACATACTTTTTTTTGGTGGGTGGGAAATCATCAAATAACTTCTCCCGCCCTGGGCGGGGCGGGAGGGAGTGTCAGACTTTTACTGACTAAAACCCACCCATGTTCCTTCTTGTGCCCTTTGCGTTCCGGGGGCGCGGTATCTCTTACGACCAACCCGCAGCCCCGGCAGGCATCGGCCCTCAGTGGCCCCTTCCTTTTGCTGACATCTCTTTGAGGCTGAAAAACATACATGAAAACAAGTTTCCACACTTGAACATAAATACGTATGGTAGGTCCTTTCCCAGCATAGAAACTAAAAGAACCCACACCCTAATACTACATAAAACTCCAGGTATTTTCAAAATTTCAGCCGTACAAAAACGACGTAAATCTCGCGGGCCTGGGATCATGGATCATTAAGTTAAAAGAAGAGGCGAGCTATTCGAAAAAGTTGTAAATAGCCTCAAAACTTGGTTGAATGGATGGATGTGTATCGTTTATGTCATCTGTTGGCAAACACCTTGTCGGGCATACCTTATTGGAATTGGCCGTAACTATAAATGGACACCTGCAGCACAAGAGGATTAAGCCAACTGAGCTTAGTTTTGTCAAAACGAGTCAATCCACAGTCTCACAATAATTCAATAAATTACGTCAATCTAATAAATATTGTGCCAAGTGTGTAACGTTACCAGTAATAAAAGTTACCAATAAAAGCAGAAGTGCGTCCCAACGAACGCAGAATTTAAATTAGAAATTATTCAGCATATAGCAAAAATATTCACAAGTATTTTATAAAAATCGACTGGTTCCTTTTGATGAAATTATCCTTAATTAATATAGAAATTAAAAAAATATGTATATTGATATTTGAACAATCCTAATAAAATGCGTACGTATGTCTAGTATTACATAGTAATTATAATGTTATGAGATAGTTCCCTTACAAAGACGGAAGGCTACTGCGCCGGGAAGTGGAGGCTGCGTTACAACCAGAAAACCTGTGTTGTCTAGATCACTTTCACATAAAGGGATCAGTATCCAACTATCAGACACGAACTAAACATTAAAAGTAGCTCGCTTACCATGGATTTAGTATATGACTAGTTTCTGCCCGCGATTTCGTTCGCGTCAAATTTAATATATTCACCACAGGAACCGCATATTTTTCCGGGATAAAAATTATACTTTTTATTATTCCGCACTACAATCTAACTTAGTGCCAAATTTCATCCCGATCCGTTCAGCTGTTTAAACATGGATTAGTGACATCCATCCATTCTTTTTTTTTATTCTACATTTTACTTGGGGGCTTTTGTCCAAATAAGGATATGTATCCATCCATTCATTTATCCTTCCTTACTAACTTTCGCATTTATATCTAATATTAGTAGGATGAAGTATTAGTAGTAAGCGGCGAGTGTTCCACGTGCGCCACTCGAAAGTGGGTGCGGCCATTATGGGAATGGCTGCACGGGGAGGAGGGATCTGCTGAGGAACAGCAGGTCGGGGCCTGACGGGAGAGCGGTAAATGCTTATGCAAATCCTGCATCCTCGACCATAGGCAAAGGTAAGTTATTAAAAATAAAACCGCTTTTCCGTACATTTTGACCACATAGGCGTTATACTTTTGTGTAGAACAGTTGATTTACTTTTTAACCAATAAAATGTTTCATTGCTCTGGGATCTATGATGTACTAAATCAATGGTAAAAGTGTTCGCTACTATATCCCTTCCAAACGTTATAATACAATACTTCATGACCGACATCATTTCAAAGGCACTTGAAAGAGACTTGAGTATTACAACACTTGGTGCGGGAGAAATCTTCGACAGGTGATACATAAAGATAACATTTATGTATGTATCGAAAAATAAAATCAGTTACAGTACTTTCCCTGCACGCGTCTCACTCTTGGTATATCTACATACAGATAAAGATAGATAGAGTGATTCAAGAGGAAGGTTTAAACGTATAGAATATCACGCTGCGACCAGCGGGAGTGGAGCAGGAACGAAAGATGTAACTGAACGCGAATGACACCACCCGGGGTATATGGCAAAAAAAAAAAAAAAAAATATACACTCACGCCTGTATTCCCCGAAGGGTTAGGCAGAGGTGTAACAATGTACACCCACAGTTCGCCGGTATATTTAGGTCCCATGTAATAAGGGGCGAGCCTATTGCCATTAACCGGGCACAAATCCTAACTCCGAGCTGCTACTGAGAATTTCATAGAAAAACCCAATAACACTTTTTGCTCGACCTGGGAATCGAACCCAAGACCTCTAGCGTAGCAGTCGCGCTTAGGACCACTAGGCTACCGAGGCAGTATATGGCAAGTCATACAATAAAATAAAGCTATTATTATGACCTTTTAAATGAGATCATGAAGTGTTATAACTTATCACGATACTTGGGACGGAGCCAAAACAAACGTGCCCAGTCTCCTTTCATGAATTATCACATAATTACCTGTCATTATGATGACATGCAAAACTCATCACACACATGCGAGTTTTCCAACCCAAATCAAGTTAACTAGTAATACATTATTTAAATTAGTTTTACGCCCAATTCATTACTTTTATTAAGAAATGCCGAAAACTACAAGATTTTGATGCAAATTAGTATCTTCAAACTGGTATACCTACTATGTTAAAAATGGCGCCTAATATAAATTATTACATGTGGTTAGTTTAGTTAAATTAAGAAATAGTTATGCACCATTTTGGTTAATAAAAAAATAAGAAGAACATGTAAATTTTTAGCAATAAGTGTCCTAATTGGCAATGCTTAATTCTTAGGGTTCCGTATCCAAAGGGTAAAACGGGACCCTATTATTAAGACTTCGCTGTCCGTCCGTCTATTTCTCTGTCCGTCTGTCACTAGGCTGTATCTCATGAACCGTGATAGTTAGACAGTTGAAATTTTCACAGATGATGTATTTCTGTTGCCGCTATAACAACAAATAACAGAATAAATATTGATAACGGCAACAGGCAGACGCTTGAAATATTCTCAGAATATTTGGTTATGTACCTATTCACTTTAAAAATAAATAATTAAATAAAAAAAAACAAATATTTAAGAGAGACTCCCATACAACAGACCTGTTTTTTTTGCCGTTTTTATAGATGTACGGAACCCTGTTTGCGCGAGTCCGACTCGCATTTGGCCTGTTTTTATAGCGTTACGTACGCTATAAAAACAGTTTCTCTCTCTCTCTCGTTTTAATCTAGATTTATGAAGATGCGTAAGAGTCTAGCCAGCTTGCAATATCGCAGCTATACTTACACCATTTTAATTAATTACATACATGTGAATGTATACAGATTTGTGATCACTGAGACCCTGAATTTAATGGATTCATAAAACATTGCAGTTGCAAAATAATTATGTGAGTTGATATTCTTTATTGATAAGTATAATATTGGCTATCTTTAGGGGAGGCCTGAGGATTAATTAGGCCCCCAATTTTTAAATTTGAAACCTAAGCATTTGTTTGATGTATTGTAAATGAGGCATGATAAGGTTGGCGTATCCATAGGGATAAAAGTTCAAATATAAAATAAAGATTTTAAAAAACATCGCAGAGAATTTCTTAATATTTTTTTAAGATCCTTCATCCTTTTAGTTCCAAAGCAGTAGTAAGCATATTGTATTAACGAAAAGCTTGAATGTCTGGTGCAAACTGTAAATAGAGGTTGGTTATTTATATTTTTTTTTTTTGCTTTTTTTTTCAAATTATATCAGAAAAAAAATATACAAATTACATTTAGAACTTCGTTATTTCAATTCTAAAGAAGTTCAAGAATACGTTCTAAAAGCATTACGTATACCGACCTACTAATTGACAGTAAGCCTATATCTATAGATATTATTATAAGTAAACTTGATGTCGAGTGAAGAGTCATCTACCAATTACTTATACCTACCTAAGAATCTTCTCAAATCAAATAACACGGAACTCGCAATTAATAATGTCTAAGTGAAGCATAATGTTGTTCGCGAAAGTTGTTCCAACCACAAATAATATGAAATAGGACTCGTATTTGAGGTCATTTTATAATTAATGGCTATTACGTGTATGGGAGATGCGTTACAGATGTGTGGACCGGTCTTAATAAAGATTGAACAACTTGCAGTTACAATATAGGATGTGACAAGTATTAATAATGGGATTTAGTAACGGCGATGTTTATTTTTTTAAATTGAATTCTGTTTGTTTTTTTTATATTTACTTATTTGTTTTTTTTTTATTCTCAACTCTTTTTCCGTTGACCGTTTTCAGAATTGATTTTTTGCACTGTGTTGCGACGACTTTTTTATCGTCAACCGTCGTTTTTAACTGTTCCCACCAGGATAACATCGCAATGTAACATTAAAATAGACGACGTCAGGACGTGATGTGTGAAAAGCTAAATTTAAATATAAGCATAATGCACAGAACTTTAACGATCCATCAAGAAATCCCTTCTTTTTCAGGACCTCATTGCCTTACTTCACCAATGCCATCCTTCCAATCTTCTAATTACAATAAACTACGACCGCTAACTACTATCACCTTGAATTTATGCATTCCTGGTACAATCAAAATTATTTATTAAAAATTTATATATATTTTTTTTTTTGTTTGGTAATATTGAACACCAACTTTTTTAGTCTTGGGCTTGTGGTAACAAAATTTTTATGTTATGTGCGTCACCTAAGCGTGAAAAGTGGTTTTTCTATCTTTCTATCAAAAATAAATAGATATATATATAGAAATGTTTTTTGTCACCTTTAGACTTAAAAATAGAATTACATAACTGTTACTACATAACGAATAGTTTTTTACATTAATACAAAATTGTATACATATCAAAAAGGAGTTTCAGTCTTATTCAATTTTGTATTTTATTGCTAACGAAAGAGGTTAGTTACACAAAAATTTGAATAAAATGCTAATTTTATAAGTGAATGAGATCGTCGGAATTTGTTCTGCATTTGTTTACACATTTGTTTATGTTAATGTTGATAGTCACATGCTTTTGTTGACATTTAACCAAAATTTTGCATTCATTTGCGACTATAAAATAAATTAAAAAAAATAAGTTCATAATTACGAAAATATCTATCTAATCTATGTTACTAGTTCACTTACAACTTTATGCAACAAAAAGAATACAAAGGCGGACTACATACCATCACGCCTGTATTCCCCGAAGGGTTAGGCAGAGGTGTAACAATGTACACCCACAGTTCGCCGGTATGTTTAAGCCCCATGTAATAGGGGGCGAGCCTATTGCCATTAACCGGGCACAAATCCTAACTCCGAGCTGCTACTGAGAAGGAACATGCAAAGGAAACACGCAAAGGGCAAAAGAAGGAACATGGGTGAGCTGCTACTGAGCAAATCCTAATGGAAAAACCCAATAACACTTTTTGCTCGACCTGGAAAT
Source organism: Caradrina kadenii (assembly GCA_947462355.1). Lineage (NCBI taxonomy): Eukaryota > Metazoa > Arthropoda > Insecta > Lepidoptera > Noctuidae > Caradrina > Caradrina kadenii. The sequence continues at coordinate 5,160,173 of OX381684.1, read as the reverse complement.
CGAACCCAAGACCTCTAGCATAGCAGTCGCGCTTAGGACCACTAAGGTAACGAGCTAGGCTTAAATGCCTTAGGTGCAAATGATTGTACGATAGTAAATAAATTTGCAATCTGCACGAGTACAAAATTATTAAATACTCACAACTTGATGTTATTGGAAAGCTGCAGGTAGAATAATAGAATATTTATGTCCTCCATAAAAACCTACGTAACGTAATACTTAATAAATATCTAGGTTACTTTTCATCTCGGCCACAATTACGGTTCGTAATCTGTGGATTCTCTTCAAAAACCCATCCCATAACATGCTCGTAATAATATATTACACAACATTGTGAACACTCCCTATAAGACAGGTGCGTCTGATTGCGCATCTTAGAAATGATACAAATAAAACGCGAGGCAATTAAGTAAGCACGCAGCTTCCTTTCACTGCTGATATGAGGTGTCCGAACTGTAGTGATAAATAGAGGTGGGCCAAGGTGTGATTTTTCGGCTTCGGACAAATATTCGGCAATTCGGCGGAGCTTTAAGTAGTCGAAGTAAGAAATCATAGGATGATTAAATATTTTAGGCTCGGAAAGATCATCGTTGTATTCCTATCATCATGATCATCATTTCAGCATAATGACGTCCACTCCTGGACATAGGCCTCCCCAAAGATTGCCATAAGTACCGATCCTGCGCTACTTTGGACTACCATATTACCATTGGAAACTTCCCTTAAGTATACAGCGATAAAACCTAAAACTCTGATTATCTAAATATGTATAATATGAACATGTTGTGTATTACCAAAAATCGCCATTCTTTCCGGTTTTACTGAATCTTTTGGCCTAAAAGCTGACCTTGTGTCAAGCTCTAGTGATGGTTCTTACGCCACTATGGTGATTACGTTAATTCTCACGTCCATCATACGGATAATTTCGCTCAATTTATTAACTGCGGCATAACATCGTTTGTTAATATTATTTTTATAAGAACGTGTTTTGACTAGCCGTGTCGTAAATTATAATCTTACAGACTTTTATGGCTTCAAGAATTCAATTTCATAAGTTTGTGTGTGCTAACGCAGACCCCTTCTTAGTCATATGACTTAAGTCAACTTTGTCATGTGACTGAAATACTGTGTTTCGAGTACCAATTCACAGAAACTTATTCACATAGGATTTCGAAAATTTCGTAATGAAAAGATTTTTTTAAACTAGCATGATGAAAGAAATATAAAAGTTAATGTAGTGATGTGTGTAATATAGTTAATTATTCTACTTAGGAACATTTTCAATCCGCGTGTTCACTTAGATACTTCAGGACCATTAAATTACTTTTTCCATAAATAGTAACAACCAAAGTAAAAATAGGCTGCTAATTTTATTTGCTATAGCTGCTTTTTTATTGTTATCATGAATACATAATAATTTTGGGGCTTTCATCAACTTCGTACCAAAGCAATGATTTAACTTTTTTATGATTTTCTAGCTATACCCCGCGGTTTTACACGTGTTTTGTTAAGTCCTTAGATACTGCTCCGCTCCCGTGCCTCTGAGCGTGAGGTGATATAGTCTATAACCTTCCTCGATAAACGGGTGGGATTAAAATCCAAAGACTCATTCATGCGCATTCAAACACAAAATAAGCAAAGCTTTTTATTATAATAAAGATTAATTTTACATTTTTCAAAAATATAATTATCGAATCTAAACAGTGAACATTAGCATTGTTTCCACTTAGGTACCTCCCATACATTCCAAAGCCTTACAACACATTGGAAACAAGTGAACAAGGCAAATAGAGGGCGTGAAAGAAATCAATTTCAAAGAACAACAGCACCCGTATTATGCAAACTATCATTACTATATACCTACACTTAAAGCAAGGCATAGAAAGCAATAGATACTTGACTTGCATTGTGCTCCCAGCAAATACCAGTAATACTGCAAGGAGAATTAATATTACCTCAGGGTATTCTGCCTACCATACCACGGTCGGATGGTTTGAATAGCGCAAACAATTTAGGGCAGTCAAGCCTACTGTTCTCGAAGTTCGGAGTAAATTACAGAGTGCAAGCGTTGCGCACAAACATGTTATATCATCTTTGTGAAATTGGTTTGTTTTTGTTAGTATTTGATCTACATACCAGAAGTATTTAGGACTGTTATTACTATGGTTGTTGGTTAAGAGAACTGGGCCTTTTGAGTCGTCTTTGTTTATTGAATTGTTTGTTCAATGGTTAACGCGAACGCCTCCTATGCGTGAGCTTAGCGGTTCGATTCCGGGCTAGTATCAATGTGAATAAATGAGACTTTCCAATTACCAATGTCAATCCATATGTACTTTCTAAGTTTATCTTGGACATCACTGACGGACATCGGTGGCGGAAAACATCGTGAGAAAACTTAAGATTTTCATTAACGTTAGTCTGAAATAGCCAATCCGCTTTGTAAGGAATTATATCTTGTTTATCTACAATTTTCAACTTTAACTGTGATAAATGTTAGTTTATTTTCTAATAATATTGCTGGATCTTAAAACCTCAATAGATAGGAATAAGAGATAAGCAAATATGCAATAAAAAGTTCAGTTATTTTTAAAGAAAAATAGGTTCATGTTTTTTTTTTTAGAGTAAGCTAGGTGGTCAGTGTTTGTACCTTCTCTGAATGAGAAGAAGCCTTTGCTCTGCAGTTGAATTTAATATTGTTCAGCAAGTACTACTGACAGGTTGTAAAACTTTTATCAGTCCCCTAAAATTTCTTAAGAACTTTCCGGTATAGGCCAGCAGGAAAGCGGCAAACTAGATAATGTTTAATAACCGGCTGGTGATGATGCTTAGGAGAGACAATTAATAAAAACGAGATAAAAAACGTGTAACATTTATTTCCAAACAAAGCGAAACATCGATAACATTAACACTGACTACAATTAACAATTATTGTATTACGCTATGTTTACAGTTATATTAAACACTAAAACTATACAATCTCCCAACAATAAATATCTATGGTTAACGTAATGGCAACTATATGTCCAACAAATAACTATATCAGTTCTACTTATGCTCTTACCAACTACACGTGACTATAGTTTAGCGTAAGTATTACGACTAGCCGAATAGGCGTTCTTGTAGCTTGAGTTTGAATCAGCAGGCCCTGTATACTCACTATTGTGGGCAATATCATTATCCTCCTTTGGAACAGTCTGAGATATAGGACCTTGCAACTTTTCATACTCAGTGGTCGAACCTTGTGGTACGTACTGAACGTTGTATTTGCTTTGGGAACTTGCAGGGTAGTAGTTATAGAAACTCTGGACTGGGTTCTGATACAGAAGATTATTGTATGGAGAAGGATTTGGTTGAGCAAACAGCAGCATAGTCGATGGCTGACCCAAATAAGATCCACCAAGAGACAAAGGCTGGTAGCTTGGCATAGAGTAGTGCCCCTGAGGCAGTTGATTGACCAAAGGGTGCTGGTGAGGATTTACCTGACTTGTAGGATTAGGTGAAAATAATTGAGGAGCATAATTCACAATAGGTTGAGTTGGATAATTGGTCGGCTGCTGCAGGAAAGCCAACTGGATATTTCCATTTGCCTTCGAAGGCACTATTTGATATTTGGACTGGTAACCAGGATTTGGTACAAAGTTCAGTGGTACAAACTGAGAGGTGGTCGGTGGTGGTAACAGATTAATCTGAGGTTGCTGTTGTTGAGTGCCATAAGAGGATGATGATGTTTCACTTTGGGAATTTGGAGACGAGTAATACTGGCTGCTTCCCTGACTCGGGTAGAACGAATTTGGAACTTGTGATTGGTACGACGATGGGCTGGTGGAACCGCTTTGCGAACTAGGATTCTGAGTGTAAATGCTGTATGTGTAGTCTTGCTTCTGAGCTCCGGTCGGTATAGCATTTATGCTTGTGCCCTTCCCAGCGTTCCGTTTTTTCTGCTCGACATCCTCAACCTCTGTACAAGAAATTAGTGTAGCGAAAGCGACAAGAATCTGAAATAAATTACAACATAATCAATCATAATCTTTCTACAAACGCGAAGAAGCCAATCAATCAGCAACCTCGTTATCGCAACACAAATTTATTTCGCATCATACAATACACGGAGAGCATTTACTTTTGCTTCAACGAGTTGTAATAAATGGCTTCAGAATAAACGTTCGAACATATTTACATCTGCTACAATTGAACTCTTGTTAGTACTATTACATAAGGTCGTAAACTCACCAAAAGCTCCCATTTCGTCATTTTGTACAACGTATGCAGCAACGCCTATGTCTATAAATATAATTACATTATTTTCTTGAGTGGAAAACGCGTATTGCGAAAGGAAAAGTGTTCTATTCGCCGGGGCGCGTGGAAAAGTGCAAGACGGTATCAAGTTCATGCATTTATATGAGCGGCCGTGGACAACTTTCCTTAGCTCCAGATCACAGCGAGGGAAGTGACCGCTCGATAGGTCTTTGTCCTGTATTGGAACGTATCTAGTTTAGTCTGATAGTGCTAGCTTCCTGTCGCCGCAAGCAGAAACGTGTTGCGTTCATGCCTTCATATTTCTCGCTAAAGAAATCTTTAATCACTCGTTTAATTCTAGTACTGTATAAATTAGAACTGATTCTAAGTACATTGCTTTGTTCATTATTAGAATGTAATTTATAATTGACAAAATAGCTGTTCCAATGTAAGAAGGTTCAATAAATCACAAAAAGTTCAAATCCCATTCACATAACTCGAACTACAAAACGAAACAAAAAAGAAAAAACATCTAAAGGTATTCTTAGATAAAAATCTATAAAAAGCTTAAGTCAAGAACATTATATAATATAATCAACAAAACAGTTTACATCAGTATCGATGCGGTAACCACCAACAAGATCATCTGGATAAAAATCGAGTACCTAACGATACATTCTTCCACGCCAATCACTAATCGGATAAGTTCATTATCACCAACCACGTGCAAGTAAAAGGGTTCTCGAAGTATCTCACACAGAGCTTTCTACTGCGCCTGCGCAGCGAATTAACTCTAATTGTGGCTAGCAGGTGGGTACTAATGAAAATTGCAGAACACCGCTCCTTTCAACGCAATTGAAGGTTATGTAACATGTTATATATATAGTTCTGTGGGAATGGAAGCAAAAAGCTGTTTCCTGTGTCCTTGTATGGGTGTGTTTATTATTATTTTGTACTCTGTGCATAATTTCGTAGTAGAACGGACATCGTGACCCAAACTTTTAACTTTCCGCGCATATTTCAATCATAATTTTAAAAAACTGTCTCGGTAGCCTATTGGTCCTAAGCGCGACTGCTACGCTAGAGGTCTTGGGTTCGATTCCCAGGTCGAGCAAAAAGTGTTATTGGGTTTTTCTATGAAATTCTCAGTAGCAGCTCTGAGTTAGGATTTGTGCCCAGTTAATGGCAATAGGCTCGCCCCTTATTACATGGGACCTAAACATTGGACAACAACGTGTACATTGTTACACCTCTGCCTAACCCTTCGGGGAATACAGGCGTGATGGTATGTTATGATGTTATGTTATGTTAATTTTAAAAATTACGACTTAAATTACTCCTCTTGCCATTTCTATTCATTTGGAGTAGAAATAATTTTTTTATTTAGTTGCTAACATTTTAGTAACGATATAATTGTCTTAACCTATTACTTTGAACATTTGAATATCAAAAAAAAAAAGATTTTCCAAGAAACAAAAATGCTGTGAACACCTATGTTTTGGATTTTCTATTCTCTTCGTGCATTCTGTACATGATTCTAGAGTACACCCTCCAGCGCTAGCATTTTTCGTCGATTATTGAAAAGACGGAGCAAAGGGTTCTAGAATCATACATCGAATCTAAGGGAAAGTTTGAGTCACAATGTTTCTTCAACCGTGTAGATCCTTTTTTTTCTCGTGGGGAAATCCTCATGGACTGCCTTCGCCTCGGGGAAGGCGGACGAGTGTGTCGGCCTCCTACCGACTAAAACCCTACGGTGTTCCTCCAACTACCATTGGCCGGTGCATGGGTATCGCTCTGAGCATTCTTCCGCACCCGGTGCACCCGTCATACACCGGCCGCACGGACTCCAGAAAAGGCGCACGGGGAACACCACGCGCGCCTTACTCTCGGGCCTGTCTCTGTTCGGATGACGAACTGACCCCAAACCGTGTAGATCCCCCATTACACTCTCTCACCTAACCTATAGAAAGCTTGGTGTCCTATCTCAATTAATTGAAGAAGGTCCTCTGGCAATCAAATTATGTGCAACATATGATTGATAAAGTATTACACAACTTCCGACAGGATGCCATCATACACATAATATAGAGCCCTGAACATCGCAATAGATTTAAAATATGAGTATGTACCGGAAGCTCCCACGTAATGCTACCATCATTAATCAATAAAATCATGACAAAAATAATAAATTGCTGTTTTTTTATTACTTTCGCGATCATCAATGAAGAGATGTCAGTCAATCGAATTCTTAAGTAGCTAGTTGGATCATATTTTGCTAAATAAAATTAATTAATGTCTTGATGGCTTAGTGATTAAGGCGCCTCTTATACATGGTTCCGCCTTTAAAATCTACAAAGTGAAAAATAGTTTTAGTTTTAGAAATCAGTGGTAATACAAAACAACACCAAAGTCGTCCATAACTAAAGTTATACTCTTGCACTTTTTGAAGACTTCTTAAAAAAGTACAAGAGTTCTTCAAAAGTACTTCTTTCTTTGAAGTCGGCAAAATAGTAACTGAACTGCAGGGTACATTTACTGTTTTCTATAAAATACCGCAACAAATTCTTCCCTTCATATCATAAGTTTACTGAATGGAAAACTTGGAAATTGTCAATAAATACACACCACACGTGCATATTTAGCATGCCCTCAGACCAATACAATGATTGTACCATATCCCACCATATAGCACCATTCTCTTTTCTCCTAATGGCTTTAATAGCGAAGCTTTATCACGATTCTAACAATAATGTTCTATAATTACTTAGTTAAGTGCAAAAAAAATAAAGTTATTAAAGCTGTTACGTCGTGTTCGTAACAGAATATTATAAGTGTGCAACACACTTTGTTAATTTGAAAAACAATTGCTGTTTTATTAGCAAAAATGTTGTGCAAAAAATGTTATTCCTTTCTCGAGAGAACAGGAACTTTGCTCTTGTTGTAACAAAAAGATTTTTTGATTCGTAGCATCACTGAGACTAAACAGACAACGCCGTACATTTTATGGTTTCACATACCATCACGCCTGCATTCCCCGAAGGGCTAGGCAGAGATCTACCAATGTACACCCACAGTTCACCGGTATGTTTAAGTCCCACGTATTAGGGGGCGAGCCAATTGCCATTAACGAGGCACAAATGCTCCGAGCTGCTAGTGAGACTTCCATAAAAATACCCAATAACACTTTTTGCTCGACCTGGGAATCAAAGCCAAGACCTCTAGCGTAGCAGTCGCGCTTAAGACCACTAGGCTATCGAGGTAGGTTTATGGTTTCGGACCTAAAATATGCCAACTTAACCCTTTAGCTAAGCCTGTTCGTTTGTCCGTCGAACCGTAATAGATAGAGAATTGAAATTTTGGCGGAGTGTGTATCTCTATTGCCGGTATAAAAACAAATAATGAAAATATTAAAAGAAAATACTAAATTTTAAATATTAAAGGGGGTCCTTGAACATAGTTCTGCCTAACGCACTATCTCTCAATTATTTTATTATGTTAGTTACATCAAATTAATTCAATATACTTAATATTTACATCACTACACAGTAATAACGCGTTAAATATCCAAAATCCTTTTTTTCCTCAGATCATACTGCCATTCTGATACCATTTGTTACACCGTATCTTTTGACTACGTATTTTGCGTTCTGCTTACCCTATATGTACAATAAAGATTCGTAGTTTAGCAACACTTTATATTAGCGCCATCTATGGGGATCTAGCAAAATCATGAAACGTATATCGATCCTTTCACCTGAAGTGAATGGCTCTATGAGACTGCGGTTTTGATAGAACGTATAAACTAGAATTTCAAACGAATACTTTAAATGTTATATAGATGGAGTTGTTTCTATAATAAACCAAAGAAATTCAGACTAAAAAAAATGCGTATGTAGCCTTTGATCAATAATAGTATGTAGCATTAAAACAATCTTCACCAATAGTATAGTTTTTCCATAATTCGTGTCTTGTAAACATGATTAAGACTATACTAATAGCAATTAAAAAAGTACCGTCTCCAGACGACTCATCCATCCTTCTATCGCTATTCCACTTATAATTTCATCCATATATCTACCTAAAATATTTTTTAAATCAGAATAACTATCTGGGATAAATGGCAGTTGATAAATAATCTTTATATTAAAGTAGTACCTATTAAAAGCATCAAGTACTTAATCAAAACAGGAACTTATTATCCGACTTTATTGACAAGACAATCTGCCATAGATTGAACACGCTCTCATGTATTTCCTTAGATCTAGCATTTAGTGTCAATTAACGGACTATCTAGAAAACGATAATTTTGTCGGAACTATATTATTGGACATACATCTGAAGTTGGCAAGTTTAAAGCTAAATACGACTCGATAATTTGATTTATGAAGCTTCAGAAGGAACGGATTTGACTTTCACGCGGACTGAGTCGCAGTAAGTACGTGGGAATGATGTAGGTATATAAAGATATTTTTGCTATACTGTAACACATTTTAGTTTCAACCTGTACTTTTATAGTCCCACTGCTCGGCAAAGATTCCCATCATAACCTTCCACTTTTCCCTGTTTATTGCCTTCTTTGGCCAATCTCATGAATAGTTGCAACGTCATCACAGGCCCCCCTTGGAGACGCAATTATGGACTCTTAAATAATATTATAATCATAGACATATCAGAGGTAATACGATGTACAACAATGAGTAAATACCTAGTCATGCCCACATAACTTATGGACCTGTACATTCTTTACTGACATTTGATTAGATAACTGTAGCAGCTCGTAATGTTGTTATTCATTATATATAACGGACAGAATTACATCGACTAAGGAAATATGAAAAAGCATTTATTAATTTATAGGATTACCTACACACATTTGTATATGTCTAGGAACTCTTTTCTATACAACCTTAGTGTTAGTTTACGAGTACCATTAACTTGAAAAGGAGTCATTATCATTAGCGGGCGTCAATTTTAGTAGGAGGGAAGCCGAAACAAAAATCGTTTAATTCTATTAACACCACAGAACCATTACATTACATACCATCACTTTTGTATTCTCCGAAGAGTTAGGCAGATGTGTACAAATATACAAAGTACACCCACAGTCCGCCGGTATGTTACAGGTCCCATATAATAATCGCTTAATTCTGTTAGACCCGCAAACAAAAGAACTAAAGACTACCAAATCAAACATTTCTTTAATAATGCTTTTTTAGTTTGAATTATTAAGGTACAGTAGACAGTAGAAACTACCGGCTGTACCTTTTTTCAAAAGCGGTAGAGTAGGCTGTTGTTCTGCTATTCGGAAGGGAATTCGATAGGAATCGAGTTTGCTCAATCGGAAGTAGTTCTTAGTAGGAATCGAGATATAAGGAGTCATTATTCTCATCATAATGGACAACTTTTACAATGCAGCCAACATTGAAATCCAGATAAAAAAATCTACTGATATTTTTTTATGACATTGTGTTCATTTATGTGAACATTAATAATGTTGTTCATCTGCTTTTCATATTCTTAGAGAATACTGCTGGTTTTTGAGTCCCCGACGCCACACGCGATTGATCCGTCAGCCGGACCAATGGCATGCAGCGTGAACTTGAAGTTTGTGCTCACGACTCGTGCCGGCTCACGACTCGTACTATACCTTACAAGGCAAATTTTCACTTTCATCTTTTCTCATGAAATATTTTTAACACATGTTTAATATTCAAACATAAAAGATCTTGACGAGATAAATATTAAATTTAGCGGCAATTTCTCTTGTAAAATTACCTTTTCTCAACAATTATTGCGTTTTTACTTATCAAACTTAAAACAACATAAACGATTGATAGCAGATAAGTCATAGATAATAAAATTCATGTATTCAGTGAAATTTAATAGCGTTTTGTTGGGACGGCCATTATTTAGACAGATACTCCACCAGTCAAACTATAAAGTTACTACATTATAGTGTTCTCTCGATCGACTTTCGATCATGGCGACCGAAGACCTTTTACTATACAAATCTCTTTGACGTCAGCTAATCCCAATGGCCTCCCCATTGGGATTAGCCAAGTTCGCACGAGATATTTTAGTGCATAAGTGTGTGCTCAAACACAGATGCACTCCCTCTTTCCTCACTCTCACTATCTAATGATATGTAGGTACAACAATCCGGACCAGGTGGGTCTCACAATTCCAATAGAGAAATTCCTAATGGAAAAACCCAGTCCCAACCTGGGGATCGAACCAGGACCCCACGCTTAGTCGCGCTTGCAACCACAAGACTAACAAACAACTTGACAAAGTCAAGGAAGACGAGGTGGTTGGTCGTGGTGCAATTAGTCACCATACGTTTTCCGCCAACCTAAGTATTGCCTTCAGTAAAAGCCAAAGCTCCTAAGTGAAGAAAAATATTTTCTAGCTGTACTGTAGTAAGTACCTATCTATTTTTACGCATATTACAACCGCTGATTGTTAGGTAACTATTAAAAACATTGTTATATTCATTATGGATTGCAATTATTAATCGCATCACGGAAAGAACGCATGCCTCAGTAATTGTATTATGTATGCGATTTATTATAAATGTTATACGGGGTGAAGGAGACATCGTAACAAAAATTTTAACCAAGGATTCAGACCAGACATGAGATTCTTTTTGATGAAAAAATCAGCTGTGCCATTTAAATTAGTGCAATATCTGCACAATCAAAGTTTATAGAAACAGCTGCTTTTCTTTTAAAGAAAAATGGGGCGTTGAGAATCATGTACATAATTCTTGATAACATTTTCGTTAATATGTTCCCTTATACCTCATATTTCTTACAGATCGTGCTAACTAGAAAATCTTAATACTATTATAATTGCGAAAGTTTGGATGAATGGATATTTGTAACTCAATCGATATGACTAATCGATAGAACGGCTGAAAGGATCTGTATGACATTTGGCACAGAGATAGATTGTAGTAAGAAAAAGCGCAGTAAACTACTTTTTATCCCTGAAAAATGTACGGTTCCTGTGGAGTAATATAACAACTTTGACGCGGACGAAGTCGCGGACAGAAGCTAGTAGAAGATTTAACAAGTTACATTGAACTTCAACACAAATAATAGGTGATACCAACCGTATCATTTTACGCAAAATGCTACCTATATATCCGTCTATACATTTTTTTCTCAAGTCGTTCCGTACGATTGAGTTGTTAAATTGTACGTGATTTATTAACGGATGGAGTAAATGCTATGTTAATGTGTAAATATGTGTTCTCGCACATTATATTCGTCAGCTGGTTGGCTCGGAAAATTGCATTATTGGTGTATAATTTGTTTGTATGAGCTTGAGAAGTGGTTAAATGTTATTGATAGCCTGCAGTGCTATTGCACAAAAATCTCACGACGCGGGTTTAGGTATGCTTTTTAGGAGCGCGAATCAGGCTGTGTCATGTGTATATCGGGCTCCAAATTCATGGTTGTAGAAGGAACCGTGGGGTTTTAGTCGGTAAGAGCACGGACTCTTACCGATTAAAACCCGTTCTTTCTTCTGGAGAGTTATGTACGGATATAACTCCGTTTTCCCTCAGATTTTGCAATACTCTTAGATTTTCCCACGAAAAATCAAACAACATGGTGAAGTGAGGATGTTTGTTTTATTTATACCTTATGTACATAGGTATAAAGGGTTCACCAGTCAGCCAAGAATAGTGAAAAGATAGATGGGAGAACAGCTCACCTCAAGCTCATTTCACCTAAATTCACATGTAAAGGATAGTTTCACATTAGAGACCGGCAGTTACATAGAAACATCGCCTTGTGTAAACATAAACACTACAAACCGATAAAACAACCGTGGGACTCCCGGACAAAGCAAAAATATGCCGAAATGTTCCCATGCAGTCATTTCCCGCTCCGGATGTATTCTTACATCCTTAGTAGTAGTAACGCAACTACAAAATAATCTGATTAAACAAAATCAGTTCACTCGGAACGATCCAATTGCGACAATCGGTAAATAATGTCGGTATTGTTTATTTATAAAACAAATCAGGCAGAACTACTGGTCAATCTGATTATGGGTTAACCACAGTCCCAATTTCGGCCCTATTAATTATTCATGGTTGACCAAATGCAACATTTGTTACCAGGCAGGAATCATGCCTTTTGGAATTGATTCATCTGTACATTGCGTTTGCCCTGCAGTGGCACAAATAATAGGCAGGTATTATTATTATACATTGACGATTGTTTGATTTTAGTTCGATCTAATAATCCCTCGCTGCGTGTCGTAAGTTCGACTCCTGCCCGATACAAATATTTGTATGACCTAGAGGTAGCTGTTACGGGTCCAAACGCACCATTACAATTACACATCACATTAAAAAGAAATATTATTATTTAGATACTAGCTTCTGCTCGCGACTTCGTCCGCGTATTATTTTCACCCGTATTACTTTACGTCTTTCGTTACTGCTTCGCACCTAATAGTCGTAGCGTGATGTTATATAGCCTATAGCCTTCCCCGATAAATGAACTATCCAACACACAAAGATTTTTTCAATTTAAACCAGTAGTTCCTGAGATTATCGCGTTCATCCAAACCAACAAACTAACTTTTCAGGTTTATATTATTAATATAGATAGAGTAATGAAGCTTAAGCAAACTTATAAAAGCCGCTAAGCCTAGGATCTACCTGAACCTTAAATGAAATAAAATAAATTACAAGTTTACATTTCACCTATAAAACATGAGAATGTAAAATTTTAATAGGAAACATCAACCTGTCGGAACATCACCTATAGCCTATCAGACATAAATTACTGTGATATCAATCTATTACAAACTAACACGACACTGAAATTCACAAACAAAAATACGCTAGATAACAATTACATCATAATATGAAACAATATTTGTTATGCAACACATATTGTTTTAAAATATTTACAATAATCATAGGTACGTCTCACATCGCATGAATGCAAATATAATAACAATTTAAAAAAAATTAAATATCCAATGATGCTATATCGAAATGCTAAAAAGTTTACACAAAACTCTGCAACACTCCTTTTTCGGGTTCCGTACGGTAAATCGGGACCCTATTACTAAGACTCCGCTGTTCGTCCGTCCGTCTGTCAGCAAAACGACACCCTATTACCAGGCTGTATCCCATGAACCGTGATAGATAGACAGTTAAAATTTTTACAGATGATGTATTTCTGTTGCCGCTATAACAACAAATACAAGAAAAAAAAACACGTTTGTGATTTGATAATGGTACGGAATCCTTCGTGCGACCTTTTTTTATACGTATACCTACAAATATTTGAACTGTCACCCAAATATTTAAAGCAAAAGAAAAACAATTAAGAATTTTGATGCATGCAAACACGCCCAAATTCTAAACATTTGTATCATTTAATGTAAAACAACCGCACACAAGAATGCTAATATTCTGACAAACATTAATCTCATGCACACAATAGAAATCCAGATTGCAACAACAAATGTACCCTGAATGCATAATACCTAGGTGGCAGTTAAAAACGTGAGCTCTTGCGTAAGAAACGTTTAAGAATTCGGAAGTGAATGCAGTTGGCTTCCATTCTGGGTTCTGACTGTACATGTTCCCTCGACCGTGAAGTATTAAGTAACTGTTTACACAAAGCGTACAATAACAACGCTATTATCTTATGCGTAAAGTGTCAAACGATACGTTTCAGCTGTTTTGATACTTATTGGTCATCGTCTATCATTACGACACTAGGTTGTTTAAAAGAGAAAGAAAGAAGACAGAAAGGCGACTTACAAAAGGGGTTTATATGGCAGATGTGAGTGGCAACGCCGGGAGAGGACGCCCTAAAAAGACCTACACTGACCTTATTAGTGAGGTTCGTCAGAATATTTGGATGCGTAGTACTCGTAACCGGCGTGCTTGTATGACCAGATGTATGAACGTGGACGAGGCAAAAGAAGTATGTAAGGATCGTAGCAGGTGGCGTTCAGTGGTTTCTGCCTACCGCCATGGGAAAAAAGCGTGAGTTTATGTATGTATGATATTTAAAAGTACTGTTATGGTCAAAAGTGCAAATAATCTCTAATGTGTGTGAGTTGCTCTACTTTTATAAGGACAAGCCCATTGTCTCGTGTCCGTTACGTTTCATTACGTAACTGATATTTTCTGTTACGAACGGAACTAAATCTGTCTCACCAATGATTAGGTTATTCACCTACTTGTTCCTACTGTTACCATTTAATTAGATACTAACTAATGTTCTACTTTCACGTCGGATCGACGGACACTCGAATTAAGATCCGGTCTCATATTAATTGAGTTGAAATCTATTGCTCAAACAGCTGGTAGACAAGGTCACTTGCTCTCAACATGGTGTTAGTGCCCGGTCGAGTCTATTACGCGGAAGTAAGGGGCGACAACGCCGCCGTGTGTCGGTATTAGGCTTATTTCAATTTCCTATAGTACTTTCATATGAGTGAAACTGGCGATGCGCGCCAAGTGTGGATTACCCAAGCAGTAGATATCATGTTTCCTGTGGATGTTACGCTCTCTGAATGATTTTTCCATTCAATACTGTCTAGCTATTAACGCTATTATGGAACCCAGGAAAATGAAAGTCAAACATTTTATTGATCTTTTATTATAACAATAACAACCATAAAACTACATTTATAAAGTAATAAATAGACAACCTTAAGTATTTACCATATTTACAGAAATTCACGTCGTCACACACAACAGTTTCAAGCGGCGGTTGTTCATATTAGATGCGCATCATGATTTAATATAGTTATTGCTATCAAAACAAGTTTCTAACCTGTCTGCGATGCGAAAGATATCAAGCTACATGATTATACAAATTATACAAATGTTACCGAAAAGAAAGCACACCGACGAAATAACCAAAACACGACACGTACGCGCAGCCGCACACGGTGAGTATCAGAGTGGTCGCCCGCGCAGCTAATTAGCGGAACGTACGAAAATAAATAACATCAAGAGCGATACTTTCGCTTACATACACCATGCGATCATTCGTACCACGCCTACACAAGTACACACCCCTCACACAATATTGTGAACTACTATTTACACAAAACTATTCGCAAAACCTTATTTTAATGCGCTCGTGGCTTCAATTCCTCGCTGTACTTGATAGTGTTGTACGAAGTCTCGCTGGCAGCGCCGTACGCGTCTTTTGGTGAATAGTGGGAACTTGAACTTCCAAAGTTATGTTTAGGGCCAGATGAGAAAGAGCTTAGAGAGCTGTGGCTCGAGGCGGGTGACCTGTATGATGAGGAGCCTTCACCAAAATTAATTGGAGAAGCGTGATGATGGTGCTTTGTGACATAATGGGGTCTGTTTGAAGAAGCTGCATGAACGTTGTTGGAGTATGAAGAGCCAGGGAAGCCATAGGTGGTTCCAGGAGGAGCATTATGTCCTGAAGAGAAAGCGCTGCCACCATCTAGTCCTTCAACTTTGGAAGATTGGTAAACAGGGGCACTGAATTTAGATGAGCCCGCACCGAATCCTCCTTGTGATCCACCGAAGCCATGACTGCCAGTGTTAAAGGACACACCACTGTGACCAGCGCCGCGGTAACTACCGAAAGATGGACCACCATAGGATCCAGATAAGCCAGACAAACTGTGGCCGGATAGACCTTGGCTAGATAAGCCGTGGCTAGAAAGACCCTGGCTAGACAGACCGTGGCCAGATTCTCCTTGAACAGATGAACCGAGATAAGCAGATGGTTTGAAAGAAGTTTTACCGGGGCCAGCATAATTATGTAATTGTTTGTAAACGCCACCGAAAGACTGACCAGCTCCTCCAAAAGAATGTCCAGCTCCACCTAAACCAAGTCCTGATCCAAGACCAAGTCCAGCTAATGAGTGACCGCCTCCGCCAAGGGACAGAGACCCTGCATCAAATGAGTGTCCAGAACTAGGAGATCCATACGATTGTGCGGGTGCGTTAGATTGGCTCTCGGAAGGAGTGAACAGGACCGGACCAGTGGAGTAAGAACCCAAGCCCTTAGTGCCAGAAGAGTAGGCAGGTGCACTTGATAACTGCTGTTGCAACTGCTGTTGTAACTGCTCAGATATGGCGAATTGCTGCTGCTTAGGGGCTCCGTATGAGAATTGAGGGAACGAGTAATCTTGACCGCTTTGAGCCACTTGACCACCCTCACCTCCCTGATGGAATTCGGCAACAGTGTTCGAAGGCTGCAGCGAGATCCCTCCGGCGTTAAGGCTGTGGGAGAGCTGACTCATGAGTTGAGACAAGTCTCCAGACGCGAAGGAACCGCCGTGACCGGGTTGTAAAGTAATAGGAGCCAGCTGTATGCTGCCGTGACTGTTAGGAGATAACTGAGATAAGCCGTCGGTGGAGTATTGTAGGGCTCCACCCGCACCTTGTCCTCCGAAACTGTAGCTCGGCTTGGCACCGCTGATGCTGTAACCGGCACCGACACTGATGGCACTGGCATCCCCGTGGCCTAGGGACGACGGTGACTGATAGCTGTGCGCAGAGAGACCGGGTGAACCGTAGCCCACCGGCGCCTCGCGCTTATCTTTATCTTCCACCTTCTTCGCCAACACGGCCCATGACGTCGATATACATAAGAGTCCGGTTAAAACGATCTGCAAAAGATAAAACATAATTACATACTTTCTTCCAGAAAGTAATCGATGTAGAGAATCGTAACAATAAACATTATATTTCATGCAAAAGTAATTCAGAAACTGGTTTCCAAATACTGCGGTCGTGTAAGTGCAAGTTTAACGACGACCCGTATGGCAATGTTAATATTTACGCCCACATTATAAAAATTTCACTTTTCCACTTTTACTTTAAACATCATAAATGTATGTTTTCATGTAATAAATATTACAATCAAGACTCATCAATCACTTTTGAAATTACATGTCTGAATGAGCCGATAACGATATAGTGGTAATAACTACAGTCATAACAATCAATGATGCCAATATTTTCAAAGGTGTTATTAAATAAAATCGTTTGCCTGTGTGTTTAAATAATGAATTGATATTTTAACTTTAATTATATATTTTTTTTAATATAAAAATTGTAAATTAGATATTTTAAAATCTATAAATGCACAAAGGTCCTTAAAATCCAAATCATGCCGCTCTCGTTTTCCTCAACACTAAACACTTATTCTATTTGCACTTTTTCATCACAAAACTCGAACTCACCGTGAATTTCATTTTAGATGCTTATTTAGTATACTCGTCGCGTAGATGAAACTAAATCACTTCACAAAGTTTGGAACACAACACAAACAAATAGGTATCTCCGTGTATCGGTCGGCCTGCCGGTACAGCCGCCGAATTCGTAATGTGATGTCGCTGTGTTTTCACCGAATTTATAAGAGAGCGATCGGTGGCGCGCACCCGCCTGACGGAAGGGTAAAAGTGTATCGGAGGACCCTTTCACTGCACTGGCTGAAAGAATGGGAGCGAGCCAGTGAGCTTCCGAACCCAACAATGAGGTAATAGAAGCCGGAAGCGTTGCGTCACACTCGACCACGGTTTGATGCACTTATCGACACAGATGTCATAGGAACGAGAGCCCCTACTGTAGTCGACCTGGTTTCTGCTACAATTGATGCTCGTTTTGTATCAATTTAAACATTTGTTCGGTAGAATTTGACTTGTACATCGTATGGCGTTTCGGAAGTAATCTAACGATAATTATATGGTTGTTACTAATGTGACCTTCTACTCGTGTTGGTTATCTTGACGCCTTATTTATTCGAAATTTAAATTTAATGTTTACATTATTAATAACTAGCTGACCCCGCGAACTTCGTACCGCCAATATTTTTTTAAAGTATTAAAATGGATATAGTATGTTATCCTTAAGAGATAGACAGATGCCAATGCGGACTTTTCTATAGACCTATATAAGATACATAATTCCACCATACATTATATTGTTATATCTCAAAGGGTTTAGGCAGCGTTTTCGTTGAAAGCTCCCAGACGGCTTATTTTTTTTGACACCTCCAACCAATAATTTGCCAATGTATACAAAAACTAAACAAATTATATACACAAACGTTCCTCGATAACCACTTTATCCATTGGTGAAAACAGCATGGAAATCACACAATCACGTACAGAACGACGGACAGACGCGGCGGAGGACTTTTATTTTATAATATGGTGTGATAGTGATAACAACTGCTTAAAATACAGTAAGTAGGTACTAATTGAGTTCGAGGGGTCGTTTAGAAATCGATATTTTCCATAAATTACAATGTGCTAAAATGTCTTGGCTATCGTGCATTTTAATGATGACCCATTTCTTCGAACGCCTGAGGTAGCAAATAAAATCTCATACAATTTCACTTTCATTTCAAGATTTATTATGCTCTATGAATATATAACTTGTAACAAGGTAATTACTCACATTATTTATTTCGTACAATTATTCATGTAGTTATACAATAATTCAGAAGACATTTCGAATTGCATAAAAATAATCCCCAATTTTTCTACAATACGGCCTAAGCGTTATTTACTAATAGCTTTTACCCGCAATAATAGGCGATCCCCACAACCGTGGAAGCCCATGAGGATTTCAATCAAACCAAAAAAAAATAATGTGTTATTCCACATTACTATATAATCTATCTCATCGGATTTTTAAATTTCATCCAGATCCGATCAGCCGTAAAGAGTAACAAACATCCATCCATAGTCCCAAACCTTGTCATTTATAATATTATTAGGAGCTAAAACCAAATTTACATCTCTCACGGTGCTCAATCACGCGTCGTAAATCCATTTAATTTACATCCAAGTTTATGGCACTAACACTACAGTCACAGACTACCGAGTTGGCGAGAACAAATGCACTTTCATTCATTGATGTCATTTGTACGCGAGATGAACAGCAACGTAAGTAAAGTGACTGTAAGTATTCACATTACCGCGAATTCTAGACAAGCGTAAAATATTAGACGCTGTTTGTGGTGATAAAGTTTATGTATTTTCTAAAGACAACAATTACATGCCTGTATTTTTTTTTGTTCTTGAACATACCTGGAGACCTTTTGGTAACAGAGCTATTAAAGGTGAAATATACAGCTATTTCTACCTTTTTTTTACGTTAACGAATAAACCATAAAATGTAAACAATAGAACTATAATGTAGAGAATGTTTGTTTTGTTTAATATATTTAGTAAATCGCAACTAAGTGCTAAGAACCTACTTATTGTCATCATCTTCATTGTACTTACACTAAGTTCGCAAAAAAGAATTTGAATTTGAAAAGAAATCTAAAATAATTGTTATTATGAAACACAAAACGCTACCTCGACGCCTGTACTGTTGCAGGCAATCGTACGCACAATGTTTTGCGTCCGTTATGAACTACCATGGAAGTGAGTTTTCACACCAAAAATTTCATTCATATCCCAGCAATCCTTTTTTCTTAATGTTACTATGATGGGCAGTTTGCTCAGTTATCGGTTATGTCATGTGCATATGTTACACCCCGTATTATTAGGGTGGACGATTTATATGTCGGTCCTCGAGTCATTGACGATCCTTAACGTGTTAATTGTATATCATCCAAGAAACTACGGTTAGTTTCTTGGATGTAGTACGGCTTCAACTTACAGGTATCCTAGCCAGAGCCTAGAATTTTAGAATTTTAAACACGACTATCGTATAGCGTTTTGGTTCAATTATATAAGACTAGCTTCTGGTAGCGACTTCGTCCATGTCAAGTTTGATATACTATCGCAGGGGAACCGTAGATTTTTCCTGGATAAAAAGCCTATATATTCCAGACTATAATGTATATCTGTGCTAAATTGAATCCAGATCCGTTCAACCGTTCTCTCGTGATTGAGTAACAAACACCCATCCATCTAAACTTTCGAAATTATAATTGTATTAAAATTATAAACCATTGATAAAAATAAAGCCTTCAAAGGAAATAAACATAATGTGCGAAACGTGAATTCCAATTTTAGAATCAATCGATTTTACGTTACGTTTACTCCGCGCGTTCATGCAAGGTGTTTGATCAAACGATGACATCTCCCAAGAAGTATATAAGTATATTGTATTACAATACAAATGTTACATATTCAATCTCAGGTATAATTCTCCGCACGGCTGCGTTTACGCGACCTGCGAGTTTGTTGCTTTTCACATTTGATCTTCGTCGTCAGATAGTTGAAGAATCTTCGTCATTTCCTTCGATTCAATCTGCACTTTCTCAGCTCAACGTGCAATTTTGTAACACAAGAGTACATCCAGGTACTCATTAAGACACCATCAAAGTAGATATTTAATAATTATGGGTTATAAGTACCTAGTTAGAAATCTGGACATGTCTCTACCAATATAATAAAGCTGAAAAGATTTTTGTTTGTTTGTTTAAACGCGTTAATCTCTGGAACTCCTCGTTTGATTTGATAATTATTGTTGTATATAATAGGCAGATAGATGAGGAATAGAATAGGCTATACTACATCACGCTATGAACCACGGGAACGAAGTAGTAACCAAAGACGTAAAGTAAAACAGTTGAAAATAACCATGCGGATAAAGTCACGGACAGAAACACTGAAATCATTAATCCATCCGCAAGGGTGGTGATGCATGCTCGTATGAGCGTACCTTCTCTTTATAAGAAGAGGCATTTGCCTTATTGTGGGACAATAATAAACCAGCATTATTATTATTATTAACATAATTTCGTAAAGACAAAATAATATACCGTTAATATTACATTGTGGTCTTCTAAAGCAATTGAGACTATTCTATCAAATCCGAAAGTAGCCTATACCTATTACTCCACAGATAATTATGATAATTTTTTATTTTGCACAGTGTTGCGTTGTGTTATTTTGACAACAGACGCTAATAGTACTATTGTTGGGTACTTTCATATGTTCCCTGCAACCTGAGCACACACCATGGCGATCTCAGTAATTACTATTGCATAAAACCATTGTACTCGCGATCTGACATTGATCGCTTATTAACGTATTGTTTTGCAATGATGAAAGTAACTGTTAGGTAGGTTAACTTGAAAACAAAAGAAGATTGTAAGTATATTGTGGTTCATTCAATCTTTTTGAATAAAAAAAACAGTTGCTGCATGTGTGTAAATAATAATCAGCCGAATTGGTAGAAACATTCTCGAGTAATCACTTGAAAATAACCCGACCAATATGGCTGATTATGTTATTGTTGAGTTCATAATTGTGAGGACAAGGTTTATAAGGAAGAATTTTTATGGAAAATAAACCGGGAAAAATCGGAAATTCGGATGGCACCTTTGTATAAATTACGTTTAGTAAATTCAACCCGAGTGAAACCGAGCCGGTCAGTGGTAGGTAATAAAAGACGCATAACGTAGTTGTTAACTGTGTATGCGAGAAGGATGCTTGGGCATCTAACTTAGTGCGTAACATTAAGTAGAAATGACTGCTGGGAAACGACTTTTAATTTTAATGTGAAAAATCACTTATTATCGCGCGTTTTTTTTGCGCAATGTAAACCACGTAAAACTTCGTACAATAGAACATCCAGCAATACAGGAGTCGTAGAGACACGTTTAGAGGACTTGAGAGGCGAGTGCGATTACTTTTTCTCTTCACATAATAATGATTAATCCCTCATGCAGTTATTACGATACAAAATAAAACACGATAGTAGTTTATTACCAAACTGTGTATTAAAACCAGCGCCTAGCACGAACATAGGGGTATTATGAATCTACGTAACATTATGGTAACGTTTTTATTGTTATAGCCATTCCTACACATTTTTCAGTATTCAGCAGTACCTATCATTCTGAGCTTGAGGTGAGGTGATGATCTTCTTCTTTTCGTGTACCAGTATTAAGCAACCTGTTCAGCTCTGTTATATTGTACTAGTGAACTGCCCGCGACTTCGTCCGCGTGGCTTAGTTTACCCCCGTTAACTTTCGACTTTAGTTACGAAATTTATGAACTGGGACAAAAAAAAATACAATTGGGCAATATTTTTTTTCATCTAATTTGAAGGTACAGTTTATACAGGGTTTTTTGTAAAACATAGACAACCTCTCAGGACTATGTTACTAACATCATAATCAACAACTGTTGTTCTATGACATTTAAACATTTTTCATATTTTAGTTCATCAGATTTTCATACAAAAATAAAAACATTTAAATTGAACGCTCTAAATGTTACGAAGTCTATGCTAAGCAAACGAAAGTGATAATAAAAATAGCGAGGGGAGCGGGGTTAGGGCGGCGGGGGTGTTTGTACTTGACCTATTTACAATTTTACGGAAATCCTTCAGTCGGTCATTCACTTCAATGCGCTTGCGTTGCTTGATTCTGTAAAAAATTATAGAACAAAAGTTGTTGTTTATAATGAAAGTAATACAGTCAAGGTTGTCATTGTTTTACAAAAAACCCTATATAAAAGAACAAAAAAAAAAAGAAGCTCATAGGGCATCAAAAAACTCATCCGCATCGCTGTCAACGGGACAAGTGCCCAAAAGGCTAGCAGCATTGCCACGTTGTTTGGCATTGGATTCTTTGGCCCAAGTAAAGGCCAGCCCTTTGGTCACGTGAAGAGTCGACCGCTTGGCGATGTCCCGAAAAACTAAACCAGTGCTCGGACCCGATGGCCCTGGTGTTTCAACCCCAAACGGCTCAATCATATAGCTTACAAGAAGGTCATTATATTTGCGTCGTTTGAAGTTTTCAGCACCAGTACAACACGTCATGCTAGGAAGATGGGATGGCGCAGGGGTGTCTAGGCTTGCATCCCACACCAAAGGCCTATCCAACTTCCAAGGCATTATAGTCATCCCACCTGATCTCTCATACTCGTAGTATGTAATCTAATAATTATTTTAGTAAATTTTAAGGTTGTAAATATTTATATCAATGGCAAAACAATGTAACATTTAGCTTACCCACCCGAAACCATTTACTAGACAGACAGAAACAGAATTACAGAAACATACATCTGAGAAAAGCCAGGCACTGGCATGCAATAAAAAAAAACTAATGTGAAGCCGAAACCCAGCAATAAAAGAAAAGCAATTTACAGGAAAAGTTCTTAAAATGTTAAAAAGCAGTCTTTTATCACACACGTTTACAAACATTTATGTCAATTTTATGATAATAATGGGTGTTAAGACGCAGGCGCAGTAGACACTACATGCTTCGTTACTTTTTTATTCTACGTGAGCTAAGAGTCTGCGATAATAAAACCATTAAATATTGTGTAAAACTGCATGAATTGTATAAACATTTGAACATATGTAAGTAGATTCAATCCAGAACAATTACTGTAAATCACTTTCACTCTTACGCACTTAGTAATAAGGTTGAAAAGTAGTGAACAGCAGTTGCTCTCTGTTGTACTTCGCTGTGACGACAAATTCCGCACATGACATAAACTTCCCACGATTTTATTTAAATAATTTGCGCAATGATTTGTTGGTATTCTATAACAAGGAAACGCCTTTGTGCCTATGTTATATACAGTAGTTTTTGCCTCGTTGGCGTCATGGTAGCATGGTCGACTGTTGAGCGTAGGGTCCTGGGTTTGATTACCAGGTCCGAAGAAGTATTATTAGATTTTTCTATCTCAGTAGCAGCCCGGAGTTTGTAAAGCCGTTGGTCCTGCACCTGATGTCTAACCGTTTGTTTTGGGTTTGCGGTCCCATCGGAGTATGAGAGAAGTGGAAGAGGGAGATCATCTGCGTTTGCGCACATGCTTGTGCACTATAATATCTCCTTCATAGAGATTGCCTGCCGTGACCGAAATTCGAACAGGAACATATTTTAGTACTTTTTATTTAGCGACTAACGTTTCAATAGTAATTTTTTTACGAACATTCAAATTTGATTCTTATTTAATAAAAAAAAATTGTTTCGTTTTTATTGAGGATACGAAATACTTTTCAAATTTTAAGTTAAACCTAAACATAAACATATTCTATATTCAAAAATTAAATTTGAATATAAGTGATCTAGGTCAAAGACTCTTAGGGAGTCTTTAGTCATTCCTTGAACATCCAACACGGTGGAATAACTACCAGTTCCGGTTTTCATTAAAACAAATATTCTAGTAAACGAAGTGTCAAGTTCTCCAAAACATAACAACGGCAAATACACTCGCCACGTAGTAATAATGTATGTAATTCACACATTGTGTATAAACGATATTGCTTTTTTATGATAATGTGAAAATACCTCGGCCAGCCTGTGGTTATTTTGAACGGTATTCAGAATGAATGGTGTTATATCTCTAATTATTTCTGTTGTCCAAATTACTTACTGCCTCGTTAGCCAAATGGTCTTACACGCGACTGCTGCGCTAGAGGTTTTAGGCTCGATTCCCAGATCCACCAAAGTTTTATTAGGTGTTTTTATAAAATTCTCAGTAGCAGCTCGGATTTAGGATTTATGCTTGGTTAATGGCAATAGGCTCGCCTCCTATTACATGGGACCTAAACATACCGGCGAAATGTGGGTGAACATTGGTACACTTCTGCCTAACCCTTCGGGGAATACAGGCGTGATGGTATGTAGGTATGTATGCAAATTACTTTTTTTTAGCGTGGTATATGTACAGTCACTAACATGAACATGTGTATGGGATTGTGAGGGGAATTAAGTGGCAACACATGAGATGGGAGGGAATGTTGGTAGAATCATATGACAACACTGTGTAAGTGAGATCATGACAGGAGAAAAAGAGAGAGTAAGAAAAAGAGAAAGAGATAATGAAGAAGAGTATAAAAACAGATGGACGACGATGTGACAAGACATATTGTAATCCGTAGGGAAAATAAAAATTAAATATATATAAATTAAATATAAGAATCAAATATTTTTAACGCATCGATCTCTTAACAACAGCGTGAAGAGATTTTCTACTAAAGCATTGATTAAAATGTACGAAACTACTATTTTGGAGATTTGGAGCCCATACTACTAGAAGTTAAGGTTATCTCGAAGTTATAACTCGTATTTCAAGAAAAAATCGCTTTTAAATGACTTTGTGTTACGTGTTCGCGCTTGTGACTGTATCTAACTTCCTATTAATAAGAGGGTGTCGTAAGATGCCATAACAGTGTGACGGCCCTCCTACAAACTAGAAACACCTTTCTTATGTAGAAATGGAATGATTCAGACAAGTTCAGAGTATTTACAACAGTATTTTTCTTATAACATAATAGGTGGAAGGTACATCTTAACAAAAACAGTTACCAAAGAATGCATATACCACTTTTTAATATAAATATAAATACCATTTTTACTATTATCTATTGAAAGAAGATACACGATTGTAGACCCATTAAAAAAAACAGTTGATCAATATATTTTGACCTTATAGGTGTTGTATGGAATAGCTGATTTTTAATTAAAACCTACTAGATATGTAAACGCTAGGGGGGTCTAGAATTATGTAGAGGGAATCAAATAATCAATATGCAACTATTGATGTCGAGAGTTGCATGCGAAGCAAGATTTTATCGGGCTAAAGCTGTCAGCTTGAATTTTAATTGAACACCCGAGGTGCGAATGTAGGCACGAAGAACTAAAGGCACGAGACGCGCTCGTTAGGTTAGAATAGACATAAATGTATTGCTTTTCTTCGTAACAGAAGGACGTATTTTAAGTTGATTTTTGTAAGTCTTAAACATGGCTATAGTAATGATTAGGTAATTATATAAAAAAACTTCAAAACTTCGCTAGCGGTAGCTTCATGATCTGAAATGAAACCTAACTATAAAGTCAGGACTTTATTACATCTACACAAGACTATAATTTTTGACAACTCAGTAGGTAATCATGACCCGGATTAAATATCTAAGCACCTATTTTTATAACCGAGATGGTTGATCATCCATAAAATTAGAAGACTAACGACCTACGTTAAGACGGACAAATTAATTGCGCTTAATTACCACACTAATCGAATCACCAATTACATAAGAAGTTATTTAAACCCCGAAAAATTAGGAACAATTTTTGCTCTTATAACTGCTACTTTCCACTCAGATTATTGAATGAAACACTAACGTTGGTGGCAAAAAGTAAAGTAGAACATCAAACGCTGGCAGACACAAATGTTTCCATTAGTTACACAACACCTAAAACATGACTATGATAACTAGTCGGCATATAGATGAAACTTTTCACTTTTATCAAACCTTTCGCAGAACACGCCCAAAGAAAGTCGAAATGTCGCAACATACGTAAACCGATGTAATATATTCGGAACGTTACAAATGCATGAATCGATACAACTGAAGAAAGTACTGCTGCAACGAGATCCGACCCGAATAATGTAACTTTCCGAAGATTCGATCCTATTTTCTATGCTAATCTCTCATCTTAAATCGCATAAAAAATGGGCTCGGCTTACGGAATTCAAAAGTAGAATTGTGCAAGAAGTTTAAAAAAGGAATCAATTTCCATAGATCCATTATGTCTGCGTCATTTGATAGCGACAGTGATGGTGTAACATCCGATCACTGCCTGTCTGACGTCATCTCCTATTTCTATTCCTTGTTTGCTTAGAAAGCGGTTACTGGAATACCAGTTAGTCATGCACCGATTCTTAATATAAACCATTTTGTTTATTCAATTATTCATTAAGTTTTGCACGACTTAGCAGGCATCGACCTACATTTGGCAGTGCAAGATGACCGGTTCATTGGTAACAAGTAAGCTCAATGGTGAAAAAATTCACACTCCAAATAGCTTTCATCCTACATTTTTTATCGCAATGAGTTTTTAACTATCTATTAATAACATCCGTTGAACATTTCACGGTCGTTTCTTTTTATTAGATTGTTAGATCTTGTCTACTTTATGGTATGTGTAGACTCTGGCTGGTTTAGCCATCCAACCTTATTTTACTTAACACTCCAAAGAGATAAACTCTGTTCTAAATTTGAAAGTCTTGACAGTCCAGGTTGGTAGCTGATAATATAATTAGCTCAACATATGAATGTTTCAATCGAGTAGATATTAATTCAATTAATATATATATTAAATATTTACGGCCTTAAAATTAGATAAAAAAAGACCTTAATAATAACAAAAAAGAAACTAAAACTAAATGGCATTGATTGAAGATTGATACCTCGGTAAAGTAATCTCGACCCGGATTCAGTACCTACCTACCTGCATCGCATACTGAAAAAGAAAGATTGATACTAATTACTATTTATATAACTAGAAACTAAATATATTTGTAATCTTATTACTGAAGCAGGAAGCACCAAGGGAAGTCTTCATCAATAAGTAGGTGATATACACTTAACGAACCGACTCAAATCTCTCACTCGATTACGAAATCGAACGCAGTTGGAGGTATCTCATTCACATAATCGTGCGTATGACCCTTTGCTAAGTCATCACGAGTAAGCGTGTTCTTCATCCGAAAGCTAATGGTTTTACCTACTTATGAATTGGTGTAATTTGACAAGGTCAAACTGATTTAACGGAAATACTGGTGACCTCATTTAAACAGTAGAGACTTCCAGCAGATGCTTATACGAGTACTTCCGTCGTGTGTTAATTTTAATTAAACAATACCAATTATAATAGGTCAGGCCAAATTCAATCATCGATTAACAATGTAATTCAATAGAATAACTTGGCTGTTTTTTGTTTTGGTTGAATTCATCAAAGCCATGCTCTCCTAAGAAAAGATCCGATGATCTAGACCTAAGGCACAAGCATGAAAAGTAAATTCGATCGAATATTAAATTGGAAGTACTACATACATACATAAACTCACGCCTTTTGCCATGGGGGTAGGCAGAAACCACAGAACGCCACCTGCTACGATCCTTACATACTTCTTTCGCCTCGTCCACGTTCATACACCTGTTCATAGAAGCACGCCAGTTACGTGTACCGCGCACGCGACCTTTCTGAAGAACCCCACCAGTAAGGTCAGGGTAGGTCTTTCTAGGGCGTCCTCTCCCGGCGTTGCCACTCACATCTGCCATATAAATCTCTTTTGTTATTCGCCTTTCACTCATCCTCTCAAAGTACTCTATTGCCATATTTTATTTATTTAGTTTAAAGGCTTTTAATAATTGTGGTTATTTTATAAAACTAAATCAAAATACTTTATCAATTGGAATCGAAAACATTTCAGTAATAATGACAATTTTTTCAGTGTAAGACAAGGACAGCCATAACACTATTTCTTTCTCTCTATAAGGTCCCTACATAATATAAATTGTAATTCTGGATAGTGAACAAACCAGTACCGTGCTCAGCATGTAACTGTGAATCTATTACTTTGTTAATCAAACTAATCTTACTAGTTGTTAGGGCTGGCCTTTATCTAATGGAAATTATGATATCGATGGTAATCTGGGTCATATTAAAATGTTTACTCCTAATGAATGTAGAACCAAGATTTCATGTTATTCATGGTGATAAAATGCCGATCGATCAGTGCAGTTTATCGATAACTGGTTTTATTCCAAGGGCTTGAAATAGTTTTTCTTTTTGTGCAGTTTCCTGTACCTACCGAGCTTGCTATTAATAAGTTTAAAATAACTTTATTAATAGTGCTATGTACATGGCTAGAGTGGTACGTTAAAAAGATTATTTTTTTGGTTTTTGCATAATCACCATGTATTTGACGATGTTTTCGTAACAAGCGAATGGATCCTGGATAGCTAGAGCCACATTTGTCAGCTTTGCTACAATTCTACAACAATAGTTTATAAGAAGAAGAAGCACATAAGTGGAGTACTTTTATATTCTCAGAATATTCGATCGCCGCAGCAAATCCCAATGGAGACGGGAGACCACAGACTTTTAGTCACCTGCTTTTCATCCCTTCTTTCTACATGCCTATACTAAGACAAACGATTCGCTTTCCATTACTAAAACCTAACTAGCTTCTGCCAGCGACTTCGTTCGCGTGGTTTTTTCACACGAGTTAAGCTACGTCATTGGTTACTGATCCTCTCCCTTGTGTCGTAGCGTGATGTTATAAACCCTAAAGACTTTTTCGACAAATGAACTATCCAACACAAAAAGAGTTTTTCAATTCAAACCAGTAATTCCTGAGATTAGCGTGTTGAACCAAACAAACTCTTCAGCTTCATAATATTAGTATATAATACCACCGGACTGCCTCGACTGCCTCGTTAGCCTAGTGGACCTAAGCGTAACTGCTACGCTAGAAGTCTTGGGTTCGATTCCCATGGCGAGCAAAAAGTGTTATTGGGTTTTTCTTTGAAATTCTCAGTAGCAGCTCGGAGTTTGGATTTGTGCCCGGTTAATGGCAATAGGCTCGCCCCCTATTACATGCGACCTAAACATACCGGCGAACTGTGGGTGTACATTATTACACCTCTGCCTAACCCTTCGGTGAATACTAGGCGTGATGGTATGTAACACTACCCGACCTGGAAATCGAACGAAGAACGTTTGCCACCACGAGAGTTATGTGCTACTCTATTACTTCTTACTTCGCTAACGGAACTACTACTAACAGTCTGCTAGTACATTAACTATCGATATACACAACAAGAACCCTTGGAACAAATTGCATAGCACTTTCTCTACATATCTCTACATAGTATAAAATAAAGCCGCTTCCCGCCATCTGTCCCTCTAAACGTTGCAATCTTCTAAACTACGCAACGAATTTATTGATCGATGATTTTATCAATAGATAGAGTGATTCAAGAGGAAGGTTTATACGTATAGAAACATCACGCCTCAACTGCCTCGGTAGCCTAGAGATCTTGGGTTCGATTCCCAGGTCGAGCAAAAAGTGTTATTGGGTTTTTCTATGAAATTCTCAGTAGCAGCTCGGAGTTAGAATTTGTGCCCGGTTAATGGCAATAGGTTCGCCCCCTATTACATGGGACTTAAACATACCGGCGAACTGTGGGTGTACATTGGTACACCTCTGCCTAACCCTTCGGGGAATACAGGCGTGATGGTATGTTATGATGTTATGTTAGAACATCACGCTATGAGCAACGAAAGCGGAGCAGTAACTAAAGACGTAACAGAACGCGGGTGCCACCGCGGCGTTTATAGCTAGATTGCATATAATAATGCCGTTTATTATAAACATTAGCCGTTTGAGTAGTTTTTGCAGAGAAACACGATCATGTTAATTTTTGTAACTAAACATGTTTTTGAACATATATTGTGGTGACCCGCTTTCTACGTAGACTGCAGTGTAATTATTTTCGAATTTCCTATCTGTTTCCGACAGTGATTAATATCTCAATGTTTTGTAATTTGGTCGCATTATTATAGGGGTTAATGAGTATTCACATTGTGTAGCACCCAATGAACTTGTGATTACCCATTGCATTGATGGTCCCAAATTCTTTTGGTCCAGGGTTCCGGAATGCGCAAAGGGCATTAAGAGGAACACGAATGGGTTGTAGTTAGTAAGAGTCTGACACACTCTTCCGCTTCGAAAGAAGTAATTTGATGACTTTCCATCCTTAAAAAAAAAAGTTCTTTTGGTGCAATTTTCTTGTGTCGTCAGGTGTGTGGTTATATCCAGCCGGTCTATTGAAAAAAAACTCTCCTTTTGTGAACTTATGCAAAGTGAGCTGTCACATGACGCCAGAGACTAACAGCTGACCTTAAGCTCACTTCATCACCAAGGGAGATATTTACAGAACTGCACTTCAGAACAATGTGATAGGGACTTGTCCAGGATCGCCCACGGCTTAACAATGAAATAATCTATTATTTCATTGTTAAGCCGTGGGCGATAAGCCTACATTAAATTATACATGATAACTTATTACACAATGAACGAGTTTAAATGTTAAACTTTTCCTTGAATCTTCACCATCATCATCAGCCTATAACAGTCCACTGCTGGACAGAGGCCTTTCCAATCGCACGCCATTCATCTCGAAGCTCGGCAGCTCTTATTCAGCTGCTACCAGCTACCATGCGAAGATCGTCGCTCAACCTAGCCTAAAAACGTTCAATTACTCACACGTTTTTATCTCAAACTACATTTACGCAAAAACCTCGAAGTAAAGATTGAAGTAATCAGCTATGAAGATACAAAAGTATGCAAAAAAATGAGGGCACCGTTTTTACTTGCGAGAATCTGTCAAGTTTTTGTCCGCTTTATTGAGGATCTATAAATCAGTGATGGGACAAAAAAAGCTAAGCGCTTTTAATGCTATTGACCGAAGATCACGAGAGAGGTCTTCCGGTTATATTTATCAGTCTGCCAATTGTATACCAATCGAATATTATTTTTCTGTTAAAATAATATGTTTTGCTACTCGTTGTACCAGAGCTAAAATGCAAATAAAATTTAAGAACAATATTCATTAGACATACCATCACGCCTGTATTCCCCAAAGGGTTAGGCAGAGGTGTAACAATGTACACCCACAGTTCGCCGGTATGCTTAGTTCCCATGTAATAGGGGGCGAGTCTATTTCCATTAACCGGGCACAAATCCTAACTTCGAGCTGTTACTGTGAATTTCATAGAAAAACCCAATAACACTTTTTGCTTGACCTGGGAATCGAACCCAAGACCTCTATCGTATCAGTCGCGCTTAGGACCACTAGGATTTCTATACACCCTATACATAATTATGTATATCTGGGTGCACTATACGTTTACATCAATGTCTGTCCCCCATGTCCCAAAGAGGAATATAATTCTTGACAGGCGTGCTTTTATGTAACAGTAAAATTCAACTTATAATTCTCTTCTTATGGTGCTGAAGACATAGACTTAGCCACGAGTTGGACAATAATAACCTTTATATCTAAGTATATCAAGGTCTCTACTTGAACATCCATTACTGTCTTCAATATAATAGCGAATCATCTCGTTTAACTACTAAACAACAAAAACAGTGACATATCACTACCGTGACTAATTTTATGTAAGAGGTTACATCGGAGCACGCCTTTCGAAAGCCTTTCTAAGCAGAACCAGCTAAATCCTCTCATTATGATGTAACTGGATACGTGGGACCAAGGAACTGTTACTAACGTGTCTCGTGCCTATTGCTTAGGTACCTACATTCTCTTCGTTCCTTCCTGAAGTTATCGCATGGGCATATTATTGTGCAGCATTGGTTGATTGGATGATAATACTATAGCTGTTAATACTTACATAATTTAGAACTTAATTAATAAGAATTGTTTATTCACAAAATTTTATTCAATTTTAGTTCTATGTTGCTGTGCCCTACTAGGGTTAATAACTGTATTTTAGCTCTAAGTCTTTTGGAAATAAATCAATATGAATATGATGACTGCCTCGTTAGCCTAGTAGTCCTAAGCGCGACTGCTACGCTAGAGGTCTTGGGTTCGATTCCCAGGTCGAGCAAAAAATGTTATTGGGTTTTTCTGTGAAATTCTCAGTAGCAGTTCGGAGTTAGGATTTGTGCCCGGTTAATGGCAATAGGCTCGCCTCCGATTACATGGGACCTAAACATACCGGCAAACTGTGGGTGTACATCTCTGCCTAACCTATCGGGAAGTACAGGCGTGTTGGTATGTTTGTTTGAATATGAGATGAATAATTCTGGAAAATCTATACAGAAACAAAAACACTAAATAAGATTTGCTGCATTCTTTGTTATATGAAAAAAAAATTTTTTTGAAAATCCGTCTATAATTGGCGGGGAAGTCGAAGGACTAACATTTAAAAAAAAAAAAACAATCGAGCATAGAACCTCATTCTTTTTTGGAACTCGGCTAACCGGCGCGCTCCATATAAAGTAGTCTAGTCATATGTAATTTTCTAATTACATAGGATAAGGGTAAGTACTATAGGTTGTTTCTGTATATATGTGTGTAAACACACCCAAAATACAGGAGCAATTCCTAGAGAGCGGCCAGATCTATTATAAAAAACTAAACTAGTGGCTAGTCAGTACCCACCCGAACTTAAATTCAAAATGACACGTAATTCAAAATCTCGTAAAAAAAGAAAACATCATGATTTTAAAATTAAAATCTCTCGAAAATAAACATTCTCAAATCTTATTAATTAGCGACGGACGAATACAATCATAATGTCTCTTAATTGAATACTTCTATGTGCTTCAAAATGAGAGCGCTTGTTATGTCGGCCCCAGCAAGCCAGCTCGCAGGTTGTTTTCGTTTTTTTTTCATACCAAGACTGACCACTTTTACTATCTCTCTCTAAATCGACGTCTTGGTTACGACCAGATTTACATCATTTTTGTACCAAATTACATTACATTATGTAACACACGTATAATAAAGAGTACCTTTATTGCGTGAACGGCAAAAAGTCGTTTATTAAAATGTTTTTTACCCTTTCGTTTAGCGGCAGTTGCGTCTTGCTTTTGTTCTGGTATTATTTATACGAAGTTCGATTAGGTATAGCCTGCGGTTTTACCCGTGTTAAGTAACGTCTTTGATTACAGCTGCGCCTCCGTGTATCATAGCGTAATAATCCGAATAATCCTCCTCGATAAACGGGCTATATAACGCGGATTTGTTCAAATGGGACTAGCAGTTCCTGAGATTAACAGAGCTTAGATTATTATTATTATTAGTATTGATTGATATATCCTTTTATCCCTCTGGATTCTATACCTAAAGACATTAGAAACCTACTCTAACACGGTAATAATAAGATACAATATTAGTTTTGCAAACAATAAATATTCAAATTACATAAAATTACATCATTTACGTAACCGCATTAAAATTCGAATTCGCACCGGAACATTCAAATTCTTTGAATATTTACGTATCTTAAACTATGTAAATGTTATACTTGTCGCTGATGTCAAACTATGAGACAATTTCTACCATAAAATATAACTTTCACGTCTTTTAGATATATATAAAACTGATTGTCATAATAAGTTCATTGAACTTTGTACCTGCTTCTTTGTTTTATTTAACTCTGAATGCATCTTGAATCTGTTGAATAAGGCCAACACAAGGGTGACATTCCATTGAACCAGACAGGAGCAGAAAATTAGCTAATACGATACCAATAATGAAAACGTCTCTGCTCCGCTTAATAGTCATAAGGGCCGGTACCCTAGTTATTTTCCTCCGCTCCGCTCATCTCTGCGTCGGTGGAGTGTTATCCTTAGTCCGGTCGATGAAATAATCTTGGAGAAGTCTGGGTCAAGCAGTGGTTTTATGTCGCCTTAAAGAATGAGCCTATAATTTGCTTTTAGTAGATGAACCAAGAATCAATCAGGTAGCCAGGATTATACCGGGCAAAAAGTCCGACACTGGGCCAACTTACGGCAAATCCATGGCATTGGTGGCAACGTTAAAGTTTTATAAGTTACTTTAAAGGCCCAGCGACACTAGAGCGGCTAACATGAGGGTCGCGGTTGTTGTCAGATATTGCAAGAGTATTTGTATGAACGGATTCACGCCAACGGTAAGGTGGGTAACGGTACTACTGCAGATATACGCGACCGCGCCCGCTCGTCGCCCGCTCCAGTGTGGCCGGGCTTTAACTTTGCGGCACTTATTTTCAATACGTTTTCACACTGATTAAATAATACTTACACATCGGATTGCTAGGGTTTTAAAAGTCGAGTCGTGGTTGACGTGTTACTGCGGGGTTTTATAACGTCAGTCGAGCAACTAGCTTCAACTTTTAAATGTAACTGTTTGACAATTCAAAAGTGCCTGTAAATGGTCTAATTGAAATAAATGCTTTGACTTTAACTTCATCTTTGTAAAGTCTCTTTAGTTGCCGTCTGTAATTTTTTACATTCAACAAAATCTATTTGATTAAGAAAACAAACTTTTGTTTTTCAATTAAGTCTTCCGACTATCTGTTCTGATTAATTTGGAAGTTCGGACTTAATTGCATATTAAATGAAACCGTTTATCGCGATTAAAATCGCTAGTGCAACTTATTATACAATAACTTGTCCATGGACTCTCGATTCGGAACAGCCATCTTTGGCGTCTGTATCGAACGGAGATTAAAATCTGCATCTGGTGTAACGATTATTTGGGCAATTGACACTAATTTAATGCTAAGATAACAGAAAACAGGTGGTAATTGTTTTTTTAATTCTTAGATAAATAGTATTCAATGTTAGATAATGTAAGTATGTATAAATAAACTGTTAATTTTATATTAACAAAATAAAAATGTACGTCGAGTGTCTTATTATTACGTAAGTAAATAATTATAGCCAATAATAAGTGTCACTGCAGGGCAAAGGCCTCTTATACAAATAAGACACAAGCATTGATCACCACACATGCTCACGGCGTATTGGCGGTTTCAGACTTATATATATTTATAAGCCCAGTTTTCCTCACGATAATTTTCTTCACAGATGTCAGTGATGTCCAAGATAAAATTAAAAAGTACATAAGAATTAAAAATTTCACATTAGTACTTGCCTGGTATCGAACTTGTAGCCTCATACATGAGAGGCGGTTGCTTAACCACTGGCCCATAATTTGTTTGTCGCCCACATCATCAATTTCCATTACATAAGATATTATTCAAAAGCAAAGTAACAGTAATTGACAAAATAAGATTTACGTCTCATCTGCGTGATGAAATTAGTCCAACACCTCTCAAAGAATCAAACAACGCTTTGTATTACATAATAAATTCAATTTATTAATTACAGAAGATCAGTATTTACAAGATGATACAGAATGAGAACCAATGGCCAAAGTGCGAGTAGCATCAGTTGCGGAGACAATCGACCCGGGGATCGGCTTAGAAGTAGGCCGGGCCAACATAACCGGGGGCGATGTAGCGGGCACCGATACCATTCACCACGGTAGGACCAGCAACCAGGGTCTGAAGACAGAAAAAAGGGAATATTTCAATGAAGAAAAACATTTCAGTGTAACTGATAGGTAGGTCCTAATATCAGCTATATTTATTAAATAACACACACGCATACCATCACGCCTGTATTCCCCGAAGGGTTTAGGCAGAGGTGTACCAATATACACCCACAGTTCGCCGGTATGTTTAAGTCCCATGTAATAGGGGGCGAGCCTATTGCCATTAGCCGGGCACAAATCCTAACTCCGAACTGCTATTGAGAACTTTATAGAAAAACCCAATAACACTTTTTCCTCGACCTGGGAATCTAGCGCTACGCTAAAGCGCTTGGGTGCGATTTATTAAAAGCAGCTTGTTATTGTCCCGTTGCAATATTTCTCGTACAGTTCAGCTTGTGACAGTGAACCCAGTTTTTACCCCTTGTAATGAAAGCAATTTCACTTTGTAATTCGACATTAGAGTTTGGGAGAAACCATATTCCTGCAGATTAATATTGATTGATAGCTATCTTATTTCCTCTAATGATATTTTGTGTTATGCTTACCCTAGCTGCAGGAGCAAATCCGGTATATCCTGGCCAGGCGAAGAACTGCGGTGCAGCGGTGGCCAACGCCACACAGACGACAAGGAATACCAGCTGTCAACGTGGACACATAATTATAATTGATAGATAGAATAGAAGAAAGAAGAGAATAGAAGAAACTTCGAACACAAAGTATTACAAAATACACAATATTAATGCACGGTTATCACAATAAATAAGTTTCAATTATGCAGTTAGCGGCTATCAAATGGAAAGACAATCAAGTTAATGCAAAGGCAAAAATGACAACAACGAGAACAGTTGTTCCATTTCTTTGCAACCCAAACTATTCTAGTATTATGAAGAGGTAAAGTTTGTTTGTCCGAAACTACTTACAAGACCGACTACAAAAATTAATTTACTTTAGGAAGCTACACTATTAGCGAGAGTCGTAGTATATGTTTTATTGAAAAATTTAACTGCCATAAGGTCGAGGTTGTGGGCAGAACGTAGTCATAGTTTGTATAGTTATTTTTAACTTATTTTGTAGTCCAGGAATTCGTAAATAGTTGTTTTTTTTCTTTAATAAATACCAATACATATAAATAATACTGAAGGTTTACACCTTCAGTAAATATTTATATGTATTGGTATTTAAAATTAAAAAAAATTGTGTAAAAATTGTGTAAATAAAAAAAAATAAAAAATTGTGTTTCCTAATTTCTAATGTACTTACGTACATTAGAAATTAGGAAACACAATTTTTTAAAAGCATGAGAGTTGACGCCTCTACATGATACTTTTTACAAAATCCTACAACAACAATAAAATTAGAAAAAAATGCTTACGAAGTATTTCATTTTGATGGCAGTGTATGTAGATCTCACTAGAACTGCTGTTGAGCCTTCTCAGTGCAAACTATACCGTCTCACGGAAGGCAGACGCATATATAGGGCCCTTGAAGGTCGTCCAGCAATGCAGGCAGCCCAGCACAGGCCTAGACCCTGCTAAGGTCAGAACCACCTATCTGAATATCTAATGAAAATACCAGTTGTTAGGAAAAAATGGTACAGAACTTAATTATTCACTTCACTTCTATTTATGGTGCGCATAATAATTTATTACACTACTTTGTCATCTACCTGTATTGATATAGATTCATAATGTAATGTTTATAATGAGGTCGGTCTTACTATTGAATAGGATTTTAATTACTAAACCAACAAACACACACACACACATAGTTACACTTCATACGCTTACTATGGGATGATAAACTTAATTGCATAATAATATCACTGTCCTAGGCACGTCTCTTTTTTTTTATTTCGTAATTCTGTCATGGGAATCTGGACCACAACAAAATACAGTTTACTATGTAATATAGATAGCACGCCACAGCCATTCCTGAATTTGTTAAAAGTATTTGTTGTAATATTAACAGACTGTCACATCAAAATAAATAAATACACACTATCACGCCTGTATTCCTCGAAGGGTTAGGCAGAGGCGCACCAGTGTACACCCACAGTTCGCCGGTATGTTAAGGTCCCATGTAATAGGGGGCGAGGCTATTGCCATTAACCGGGCACAAATCCTAACTCCGAGCTGATACTGAGAATTTCATAGAAAAACCCAATAACACTTTTTGCTCGACCTCGGAATCGAACCCAAAACCCCTAACGTAGCAGTCGCGGTTATGACCACTAGGCTATCGACACAGGTAAATAAATAAATAATTTTAAAATTAATACTCTGATACCCATTTTTTATCAGTGCTAAATAAGGCCAACTATATAAGACTTTTTATTAGGAACAGTTTTCACTGCGATACGGTCTATTAAAATATTTGATTTAGAAGCGAAGGGCCCGCGACTACGGATGCCCCAGAACGGTCGATGCTATATGGTTTTGTTTGTGCTGCACGTCGTACAGGAGATACAAAATCGAGCATAGAAAAATAAATCAGGCCGCATTCGCTGCGCTGCCCGCGTTGCAAAGCAAAACAAAAGCGTAAATTACCGTGAACAGCTGTAGGCTTGGTTCTTGTTACCTTTTTTAGGTCGTAATTATAATGACTGGAACCGATAGTCATTCCGATTTAGCAACCTATCTCACGCAACCCAAACGATGCATAGAGAGCCTTTCTTTTTTTGTTGTAGTGTGGAAACTCATCAGTGATGTCCACCAATCTAGGTAGTGCGGAGGGGTCTCTCAGTCTCTTACTGACTAAAAATCACCCCGGTGTTCCCTTCCTACACTTACGCGCCTTCCTCGATTGCGTATAAGCGCGGAGTAAACGTAACGCACGCTAGAGGTCTTGGGTTCGATTCCCAGGTCGAGCAAAAGTGTTCTTGGGTTTTTCTATGCAATTTTCAGTAGCAGCTCGGAGTTAGGATTT
Organism: Caradrina kadenii; assembly: GCA_947462355.1. NCBI lineage: Eukaryota > Metazoa > Arthropoda > Insecta > Lepidoptera > Noctuidae > Caradrina > Caradrina kadenii. The sequence continues at coordinate 5,121,178 of OX381684.1, read as the reverse complement.
GTGCCCGGTTAATGGCAATAGGCTCGCCCCCTATTACATGGGACTTTAACATGCCGTCGAACCGTGGGTGTGCATTGGTACACCTCTGCCTAAACCTTCGGGATATACAGGCGTGATAGTATGTTAACCGTAATGCACGTTAAAATCACTTTTTTTTAATCAAAATTTTTAAATGCAAGTAAGCCTCTCCGCCCTCGACCGACTTTTTGTAGGTCCGATTATCGGACTGATTCAATAAATCCATAGTTTCGTGGGACCGACTTTTCATCGGCCGTGTGCGTTGGTATATTAGAATTCATATTTGTTTTATTCTTATCGACAAAAAATCGGTCAAAAAATCGGTTGTGGGCGGGCAGCGCAGTGTTAGGATAAATGGCTGGATGGGTTACCTATATTAATTGTGCTGATCGTACAAAACTTAATTAAAAGGCTAGTCGTATAAGGATAGTCGGTTTTTCTAATTCGGAAATCGGCTACACTCGAATACTTTTACGTCATTGTGCTCGTGCCGGGGTAGTCGTTTCGATAGACTAGAAAGCCCAGAAAAAATTTCAACTTCACCTACAAACTCAGAGTTTTTGAATTTTTTGTCAGGCGTCGGTAATTTAAGTGATGGCAGCCCTAGATACGTCGAAAGCCTTGTAAAAGTACTAGCCCTAAAATATTTATCGAGCTGAACTATAGATATCGTGAACGAAAGATGAAAACTATTCCAGGCAAGTGAAAGGTGCATCTTTATAATCACACGGAAACCAAACCCTTCGAGTTCTCTTCATTTAGACGTAGTTTGCGACATTACATGAGTAAGCACAACAGGTATTTTAAGGATGGACAATCATCCATTGAATTCCTTCGCTTTGGCAGGAGCGGAAGGGAGTATCACTAAACTATTGCTGACGCATTCATATATAACCCATTCGTATTCCTATTAATGCCCTTTGCAATCCAGGGTCCCGGTGACTCTTTCGTACAAATTCCGCAACCTTGGCAAACAAGTACAGCAGGCTACGTCCACTATACCTAGATAAGGTTATTCCATAACAATGCGGGCTTCCCTTATAATTTAGTCATTCACAAAATTTGCATACTACCATTGCATTCGTGCTGATTTTATTTATGGACGTAGTCCAATGCTTCTAAGAAGTTACGTTGTTCATTAACATGTTTAACTTAACATCAATCATGCATATTTAGTGCAGCAGCTCGTTATTTCACACATGGTGAACACACAAGAAATAAAGAGTTAATAACTTTGAAACGACTGAACCGATTTTGATAAAACATATGTACGAACCATACCTAAAAAACCGGCGTTCAAATAAAAAAAACCGCATTCAAATCAGTTCACCCGTTTAAGAGCTACGGTGCCACAGACATGTCAAACTTATAGTACTCCTCTTTTTGAGACGGGGGTTAAGAAGGCACATCAAAAAGCGGTTATCTACGTACTGTCTATCAAATTAAGCAACATTAAGCAATACTTATTTGTGTGATAAATCACTGTTTATGTAAGTTCGCAATGTAACGCACGTAAAAACATTGTGCTTACCGATGCCTAGAGATATTTAAAGTTCAGTTATAACTCATTTTCTATTACCACGTTGTCAAATTGATTTAACCGTTGTAAATTAACAATAAATAATCTATAACAATTTTTTTTTGTGAAAATTATTCGGAGCTTTGTCCTTCATTATCTCCGTAACCTGAAGGTTTTCAGGTATGGTTCCGACAGAAAGAACATGACAATGATGAGAGGAACATGTAACTTTCGTCTTCTTTAAGTGTTATTTTACACTTGTTACAATTTAAATTGTTAATGTAAGTTACGTTACACTTAGGCAAACCGATTTTTTGACCGATTCTTTGTCGGCGCGGTGTGCGTTGGTATATTCGTATCCCCTCAACTGTCGTTGAGGCCAAGGTTTAAATCAGTATTTTGGCAGTTTTTTGTAATAAGACGGTTAGAGTTCTAATTTAGTTTTCTAATCAATATCCGACCGTTAACCTCATAAGTTCCATTCTCGCGGACAAAAAAAGTCTGCTATCAAATATCGGTCAAAATGTCGGTCGTGAGGAGAGGCTTGGGCTAGTTTGTGCACAAGAATGGCTCTGTCTAATATTACACCTTGGTGTCTAGACTGTCTAGTCGCTTCAAGTAAAATTATTTTTTCTCCTTTTGATCGTCGTATTGTACTTGAGTTGAAGTAAAATAAATAGGTGAAGTAAGCCACCTAATTTTTTTAAACGGTCATTTCATACAACAACATCAACAACTCACCAAGACACACCCAAATGTCATATTATCACCCAAACTATATAGCGTGTATAAACACGCTAGTTTGGGTGATAATATGACATTTGGGTGTGTCTTGGTGAGTGAAATGAAACTATTCAGCCAAGGTATCGAAGCGGGTATAAACCCGCTTCGATACCTTGGCTCAATAGTTTCATTTATCAAACACATACATACCATCACGCCTGTATTCCCCGAAGGGTCAGGCAGAGGTGTATCAAGGCTCACCCACAGTTCGCCGGTATATTTAGGTCCTATGTAATAGAGGGCGAGCCTATTGCCAATAACCGGGCATAAATCCTAACTCCGATCTGCTACTGAGAATTTCATAGAAAAACCCAAAACACTTTTTGCTCGACCTGGGAATCGAACCCAAGACCTCTAGCGTTCATTCATTCAGGCAGTTAATTTCATTCATTTCAATGTGCCTAATGTTATTTATTTTTTCGCAGTCGAAAAACTCAATGAGTTGTTTGTTGCTCATAAGGCGTTTGTTAGCTGCCCATCAAAACTTTTCATAAAAAACCATCTAATACGATCATGACGACTCTCCTGAGGTATTATATGTTCTTGAACCATTAAAACCACACTTTTTCAATTGACCATATTTTAAATTTATTATAATACAGAAGTTACAGATCAATTTGTACAAGATACCGAGTATACTCTGGTTGACTGACGGACAAAGTGCAAGGGTTTGTATGGCGAGGGGGTTGGAGATGCTCTAGAAGAATGCAGGCCAGCCGGGGGCAACGAAGCGGGGAGCGGCTTCGTTCACCACGGTAGGACCAGCAACCACGGTCTGGGGGAAAAATACATAAGTTCAAATAAATAGAGTAGAGAATTAGGTATAGACAGCTCTCAAGCTTACTCCGGCATTTGATGCTTTGGACCTTTTTTCCGAAACACAGATAGATACATCGGTACCTAAACATTTAGAACAAGTGAGAGAAGAGCTAATGAGAATTTTTTAAAACATTGATTTCATGTATTTTATTTGGCAAAATCCTTAATAAATACTGATATTCTGAAATAATCTAAAATACATACCCTAGAGGCAGGCACAACACCAGCATATCCTGGCCAAGTGGCAAAAAACTGGGGTGAAGCAGCGGCCAGCGCCACGCAAACGATCAGGAAAACCAGCTGGAAATAGAAGCTCATGTCAAGAAAGAATATCACGAGACCTTCAAATAGGATGTCCTTGGCGTTTTAGGGTCGCGGAAACTCTTTCGAACAAACTCCGCAACCCTAGCAGGCCCCGTCTGCTATGCTAACATATCTTTGACGACTAAGTACCAGCAGCACTATTCTGTACAAAAAATCCTCGGTAAAAATTAACGTGAGGTTGAGGTGAGCTGTCGACCTGTCATCCCACTGATGCTAGGGATTGACAGCTCACCTCAAAACTCACTTCACCTAAATTAACCGAAGGGACATTTTTTCAAAATCTGCAGGTCTTAGTAAAAATGGCCAAAGATCTAAGCATAGGTACCTACTCTAGCTGTCTGATTAAAAGGAAACTCAGCTTTCAGGTTTGGTGTCACATTAACAAATGATGTTTATTTATGGCTACCAAATTCTAGTTTACCAAATATGCCAACTGCTAATGCATTTGTCCTTTGAATTGGGAGACAAAAGAAATCTAGTTTTTAAGATACCACCGCGATTTGTTCTACCTATCTACCTGAAGATCATGTACAAATTACTTACGAAGTATTTCATTTTGTTGGATTGGGTAGAACTACAGCTAAGCCTTCTCAATGGTAACTATATCGTCCTACGGAAGGCAGACTCATTATATAGGGCCCTTGAAGGTCATCAAGCAAAGCAACTTTGTCGCTAAGCTTTGTGAATAGATAAAAGTCCTTACTGCATATTTATCAAAGAATGGTATTTGATAACTTGCTACGCCTAGTTGATGTTGATGACAAAGTTTGCGGTTGCTAAGAGCATAATTGTTAGAATAATGCCAATCTATACACATAAATAAAATTGAAGTGTCTGTCTGTAATGTCAAAATAATAGCTTTTTACTAAATGCATGTCAATGTTTAAACGATACATATACTAAAAACGTATTTTTTTATTGTGTCTAATCTGTGTGTTGTGACTAATCTCTTAAAGGGCTGAACTAATTTTGATGGAACTTGCACTGACAGATAGCTGATGTTATAAGGAGTAAGTTGCTTAGGCTTTGCTTTTATTTTAGACAAAGAATTAGTGATTCGTGTAAAAAAAGAGCACCGCAGAAAATCGGCATTCACGCGGACGAAGTCTGAGGCATAAGCTAGTGTAACATGGGAAAGTGGTAAAGAATAAAAAACCTGTCTAAATTATGTCTTTTTACACCTTATAAAAGTTAGTTTGTTTGTTATTTTTTTTGTAACGCGCTAATCTCCTACCTAAGTAGGTAGGAAAGTAGGTACTGGAGCGTATCTAAAAAAATCTTCAAAAAGGAAGCCACCACAGCCTGTCCACAGAAGCGGAGCGAGCGGAGAAACGGAGAAATATTAACCAATACGATTGCATAACTGGAGCGGAGCGAAAACTTAATGCAATCCTATTGCTTAATATTTCTCCGTTTCTCCGCTCCGCAGCCTCGGTCCGCTTCTGTGGACAGGCAGGCTGACCGGGCACAACGCCGAGCTGCTACTGAGAATTTCATAGAAAAACCCAATAACACTCTTTGCTTGAACTGGGAATGGAAACCAAGACCTCTAGCGTATTATCAACAAATTAGGGACCTGTAACGTAAATATGCAAATCCATAACTTCTAATGTCTACCACTACCTACAACAAAATGATTCCCTCGTACAAAATAGCCGTTAAATATTCAATAAAGCGCATAACATGTCATAACACTCATACCATAACTTCATAAGTGTAGGATACAGAACATAGCGTATTAACCTCTTTGTTTTCAAGTATGCAAAGTACATAAAAGTATAAATTAAAATCATAAACGTCAGTGTAAATACTGGTATAAAAGGTTATGTATATAATTATTGTTAACTGGATCAAAATGTAGGCGTTGCTCATAATTTAGTCATTCGTTGAGTTCACTATTAATGCTTGTTATGAAGGTATGAATGTGTTTCCATTAAAGACGTTTATTGGTTAATGAATATGATTAGAATAAAAAAATAGTTTAGGTATAGGTATGACGTGCATGAGTGACTTACGTACCTGCCGGGTCTATTCTAAAAAATCCCTTAAAGTGAATTGAGGCAAAGCGAGTTTGAAGTGAGCTGTCATCTATCGATTATACCGATACTACGAACTCCCAGTCGGGGGCGCGGTTTATGCGTCAAGCGAATACCGGGCTCCCGATGTAACTGGAGGAACCGTGGAGTTTTAGTCGATCAAAGTCCGACATAACCCTTCGTTTACTCCGGATAGAGGGCATCCATGAGGATTTCTCCACAAAAAGAAGGGTTTGACAATTTACTAACAGGAGACTGAAAAATCAGAGAAAGCAATACAAGGTCGACCGTACAGTGTAGGTACCTCAATATAGACAGACCTGGCCACTGATATTTTAAAACTATAGGTACCTATTATCTAATATAATAAAGCTGAAGAGGTTTTTTTGTTTGTTTAAACGCGCTAATCTCTAAAACTCCCAGTCCGTTTGGAGAAAATCTTGTTGTATTTTAGTTTTGTTGTGTTTTTAGCCAGTTTCGTGAGAAATATTATAGTTTATATAACATTACGCTGAAATTCATGGGAGCGGAGCAGTTTACAAAGACGTAACTTAATACGGGTAAAAAAACCACGCTGACGAAGTCGCGGGCATAAGCTAGTGTAAAATACATTGCATCACCTCTTTTTAAAACAATTTATACATTATTGAAGTGTTATAAAAGTCCATTATATCATCATAGTAATTCTAGTTTAGAATGTTCAATGTCCATTAACTTAAAATACTGTTTAGTAAATTTAGTCATAGCTCGCATTCATAAACAAGTTTACTGCTCCTGTTGACGACTTCTTATATGTTTAGGATAACTATTTTAATTTATTTTTCTCCAAAAAACCAAGGGTTCCGTACCACCATACAAAAATATTAACACACTCAAAAACCGCATTTCATGTTTAAGACCCCTTTTATTTTTTACTTTTTTTATTTTATTTTTTTTTGTTGTCATAGTAGGTTATACAAACTGACACTTTAAAGCGTCTACTTGCTAGTGGTTCAGAAGATACAGCTTTGTGACAGACGGATGTGACAAACAGACAGTCTTAGTAATAAAGTCCCGTTTGGCGCCCTTTGGGTACGGAACACTAAAAAGTAAAAACGATCAAATCAACTCTCACCTGCTCGCTGCAATTTGAATCTTATGTAATCAGCAAATAAGTGGTTTCTCCGTGTCAAGACGTATATGATCGTCAGGTCCTTTGTTAATTCCAATGGGCTCACTGACATCAGCTCGGTACACAGCGTTCTCGATCCAGACCGCGATCCGATCGGAAATTGCTAACATAAATCGAGCGAGGCGACCGGGATTTGTGCGGGCAGGTTTTGGTTCAGCTATTAAATATAACAGAATAATATATAAATCTACAATAAATATTCTAAAAAGGAAAGATTTTTTGGTTTGTTTGTAACGAATAGGCTCCTAAACTACGGGACCGATTATAACCATTGTTTCACTAATAAGTAGCTACATTATTCCTGAGTAACTTAGGCTATTAACAACACGCTACAACCCATGGGGGCGGAGTAGTAACTAAAGACGTAACTTAACGCGGACAAAGTAGCTGGCAGCTTGCTAGTAATATTACATATTTTTTAATAATAATAATACCAGTCTTTTGCTAACAGCTGGGCGAAGGCCTCTTCTCGTCTAAAAAAGACATTTAAGCATGATTACCACCCTTGCTCAAAACAGATTGGCGATTTCAGACTTATGTTGATATGTGAAAACAATGGAGTTTCTTGCCCGTTTTTTTCCTTACGAAACTACCCTTTGGAATGGGCAACTGGGTTGATACAATATTTTTAATATTTTTCCTTGTAATTGACGTTCAAAAGTGTCTTTTAATGGCCTAATTGAAATAAATGATCTGACTTTGACTTTGAATGTAGATAGGTGAATCGCAGTACAAAATAACTAAAGAGGATTAAAGATACAAACTAACAGAGGATTTCAGCAACTCTCTCGAGGACAACGTCAGCAATACTTCTCAGGCGATTGGAGACTAACATTTCTTTCTGTCCTTTAGCAATGAAATCACATAATCGGTACGCCACCTGGACATAAAAATAACTCAAAAAAGGCCACTAGTTTTTTAAAATCTATATAATTATGAGGTGTCAGTTTAAACAAGGGACATACTTTTACGGAGTGGAGTGCTTATGAAAATAAACCACATTCACTATGAAATCAAAACTGAAATTGCAAAAAAAACAGCTGTTCCTTACATGTTGGCGAACGTACGGTTCGTCCTATAGTAAAGTTGTTCATTTTCATGAGTACTGCACTCGCTTAAAGTAAACTCCTCGTTTACCCTAACACCCTGTATAGAGACGTAGGTACTTATTATAAGAAGATAAAGTTTGTGAGGTTTTAGGTGGTAATATCTGTATCTAGCTTTATAATACTGGTATAGGAAACCTACGAATGATCTAGTCAAACCTGAGCACTGAAGTTGACAAGCCAGGTTTGCCTCAAACGCAACTCCTTATTCTTGTCAGCATGTTCCTTGCGGCTAATCATACCACCTGGTCCGGACCATTGCTGGCCACATTCGTTAATGGCTTGGAAGTATTGCTCAGTTTGCCTGCGGTGGAGAATGGGGAAGAATGAATACAATTGTAGATATTATTAAAAATAACAGGTGTTAGTAGGTTTAAAATAAAACTTTTTTAAGAATAAAACTGTATTTTGGACTATTGTCAAAAGAATTTTACTTACCTAAGCAAAATGGCTTTGTAGTCATTTCGGTTGTATTGAATTGCACTGTACCTAAACGTTTTAGGTACCTAAGTATTTTTATCACGGCATAGGAATTCAGGCACCTATATAATCAGAGTAGCCAGACGACCCAATTGGCCGTGACATCCTGATTTTTAACTAGATATGGCAACATGAAAGGACAAGCTATGTCCCGCAAGCAGCAAGTTTCCAACTCAGCAAAATTCATAAGCTGAATTTTAAAGTTTAAAATAGAATCGAAGTAATCTTTTAAAGCAGTTAAATGTACAAGAATACAAGAATATTGAACTTCTCTGTTTAGTGTTTTTATTATGTCGTACTTTTGTATAATTAATCCAGATTATTTTACTAGAAATAAAAAGACACCGATCCTAGTTTGCTCGAAAAAAAATCTACCATCACTGGTAGGTATAGGTCCTGATGGCGTCACGATAGAAAATAATAAAATAAAAATTATAATGAAATGGATACTTTAAAAAGTATAACGTACTCAGGACTAAGAAAGTAATCCTCTTCCAAAGCGCTTTTGATTTTGTCTCGTCGCTCTCGAGGCAAAATGGCGCATTTTTCATCCCAAAGCGAGCGAAGTCGACGAGAATTGGGCCGAGCTAACATTTCGACTCTCTCCATGTTCCGGCGAAGACGAGCCGACATCTTTTTAGGACTCTCTGCGCCATGTTAATTATACTTTGGGTAAATGAGGTTTGGTTATACAATAAGGTCGTGGCAATCATTTGGGAATGTTTATCGTTCAGAAATTAAGTTACCTATCTAAGTATAGGTAAAACATAAAATAGGTCACCATCATCTGCATCATAATCTTCATCCTTTTCCCTACTATGTTGGAGTGAGTCGGCTTTCAGTCTAGCCGAATGCAGCTGAATAAAATAGCCGCCACTAGTCGTGAGCACAAACGTCTAGTTAACTTTTGGGTTTTTGGGTTCGTTTCTAGGTTGTTTGGACGCTGCATACGATCGGTCTGACAGATGGACCAATCGCGTGCAGCGTCGGTGACCCAAAAACGCAAAAATCAGCTTGATGTTTGTGCTCACGACTCGTGGCGGCTACTATACCAGCGTTTTACATGTAGCGACTGCCTATATGTCCGCTACAACTCAATTATTGAATAACACGATGACTGCCGGGACCAATGGCTACCCGCTTTCCAGGGCACAGGGGTGCAACACTACCAACTTCCAAACTTCAGACTGCTATAGTAACCGGGACGCTACACACGATTGTTCCGTCTGTCGGACCAATCGCATGCAGCGTCGGCGCCCTAAACCACCCAGAAAGAAAGCCAAAAATGAACTTGAAGTTTGTGTTCACAACTCTACTACGTAGATATATTGACATATTTCCTAAGGAAAAACCCAATAAAACTGAAATCGAACCCACATGGGTTCCTGTTCACTGAGCAGTCATCGTCATACAAAATAGCTAAAAGTACTACCTATATAACGGTCGAGTTTACACATTAATAATGAATGGACTTTAATTTATTCTTGGCTTAGGTTTTTCGCTAGATACTTCCCTTAGTGTTACGTAAGATTTAGCCCACAGGTATTTTAGATAGGACCATATTGTCGTCGAAAATAGATCCTTAAGTTACGAGACATAGACCTCTCTTCAACAAAATTCCACAACGAATCGGTTGAAAATGGCTCCCCATCTGCCATACTACTGCAGCGAATGCAGTAAGTATGTAGGTATCAACAAATGCAGAAAGGACTAACCATCAGTTTTGATCACCTTGACATTCTGGTCAGACGCGGAATAGTCGGCTTTTTTGACCGACTTGTCCTTTTCCCTCAGGTTTCCTTTACTTGAAGCAGTCGGCATGATTAATAAATTTGCGAAAAGTAGTAAGTACAAACTATAACTATTAATTTAGAAAATAATATTTTCAAACAATTGCTTTACATGTTACGTATGAAATTTGACTGGCGTGTGAGAGGTGAAAATTATTTTATTGTGAACTTTCAGCCAGCCATGATATTTTTTTAAACATATTGAAAACTTTTTTGGTTCTATAAATACTTTTTTCATACACAAGGCTACAAATAAACATTCTGTCGACAAATCATTTTATTTAATCACTAGCTTCTATTCGCAACTTCGTCCGCGTAGTTTTCTCACCCGCATTAGGTTACGTTTTTGGTTAGTGCTTCTCTCCCGTGTGTCGTAGCGTGATGTTATACAGTCTATAGCCTTCCTCGATAAATGGACTATTCAACACAAAATTATTTTTTTCAATTCTAACGAGGAGTTCCTGAGATTAGCGCGTTCAACCAAACAAACAAATATGCTTTATAATACTAGTATAGATTACTAAAATTAAAAAATAACCACTTAACTATTTTCAGCATCTAGTAGTCTATCATAGTACCAGACAAGACATTATTATTTTATATCACTTTGTATCTACGCAGCTATCTACGTGATATTCGAAAAGCGACCAAATAAAACAAATAATTGCTCGAAATAAATTTTATTTACTATGCCTTAAACACAACCAGCTGTAAAGATCTGGTGTTCCATCATTTATTTGTGGCGACGTTGTCAACATCTCTCTGTCAAATGGAAGATGCCAGGTGTTATTTTTCTTTTGTGCACAGGGGGTAAACTTTAATGGTGGCTGAAAGCATATAAACCTTTTAGTGTTGCAAAAGAAAATAAAAAGTGACGTAAAGTATTATTTTGCCTAAAAATATAATAAAAATATGTTTCATACGGCAACCTGATTATTAACACTTTTATTTTTATTAATAAAGTTGTAATAGTTTTTGTACGAAAAACCAATTATATACAAGTTAAGGCGCATGCGCAGTGCCATCGAATTCAATCGTTAATATAAAGCAATCTCCACACGGCAATATAATTACGGCAAACATTTTTACGTGGCTATTGCAGCGATTCTGGAAATGTACTTAGCTTAAGAAACGCGTTTTTATTTATCTACCAGATATAGCATAATTTTATTATACCTGTATAGGTCCTCTTTGATTACTTGGGAAGACCATCCACTGATGCTGCCACTGCCACCTTTTGAACACAAGCCTTAGACTCTCATCTTTCAAAAGGAATTTGTGTCCTCTCAATAAGTCTTTGGAAACTATGTCAGTATTTGGACCACTTATTATTGCTGCTGTTATAAAGTACGGGTCATCTTGAGATCTGTGAATGAAATATATTAGGGTGTGTTGTTTTTATTGGCCAAATGCTACTAATTGACTTATTACATTATATATTTATAAATATAAAAGAGTAAGGGGCTATTTCATAGTATTTGGTGGTCACTATCTACTCACAAATTTATTATGAGGAAAAAAATTATATGTTAATTTTAAGACATTATCTGTCAGATATGTTAAATGGAACCTATACAGTGGCCGTAAAACAGGCCCTTTATAATATATATAAACAGGGGTTCAGCATCTGTTTGTCTTAGTTATGCTTTTAAATCTTCTACTATTGCTAATTTTATACTAGAAGATTTAAAATTGCAGACCTTAGACTTCTTAACCAGCGGTTCTCCCGTCCCAGCCGCCGCGGTAGACGCTCCGGACGTCGGGAGCCGCGAGACGACTCCCGGCCACCGTAGATACGGGCCTGTGGACGGTGAGCAATGGGTAGCTCACCGTCCTTACGTTGCATAACGACAGGCCTGGTCGACGGCGCGTTCGTGTTCCACGCGCGCCTCAAAGAGATGTCAGCAAAAGGAAGGGGCCACTGTGGGCCGAAGCCTGCCGGGGCTGCGGGTTGTTCGTAAGAGATACCGCGCCCCCGGAACGCAAAGGGCACAAGAAGGAACATGGGTGGGTTTTAGTCAATAAAAGTCTGACACTCCCTCCCGCCCCGCCCAGGGCGGGAGAAGTTATTTGATGATTTCCCACCCACCAAAAAAAAAAAAAAGACTTCTTAACGCTCATTAAGGTAATTTCGCCAGTGACTTTTTACTGCAGCCAAAAAGTTTCCTACTTAATAAAAAGTCAGTATTGATATTTATAAAAGCAAGTGAAGTTAACAGGAAGATTTATAATAAGTATTTCTACTCACAAATTATCTGTGAAGAAAAAACTTGTATTATTCATGATTTGCTGCATAATCCTCTTATTCCACCTCATCATATGTTGTCGACCTAACAGCAGGACCTTTTTATTTTGTCTCACAAAATATTCAACAACATTGTTCAACAATGCCACCTTGTCTGTATTAGAGGCCAGACCCACAGTGTAGGCTATGTTAAGTCCGTCTAAAACAATGTCATAAGGAGCAGTTTTTTCTACAAAATTTGAGAACCTCTTTAGTTCATCAGGAGATGTTTTTAAAAATAAATCTGAACCTACAATTAGTTTTTCCTTAACAATTTGCTGTAATGAGGTGAATTCTTCGTCTGTTAATGGTAAACAGTCTAAAGTGTCTTTACAACATGAACACTGGCCGCTAAAAAATAAAAACTATATCAGTATAGACGTTTGTATGAACATTTTCATGTGGTTTTAATCATCATAACTGTTGCTACTTACTCCATCTTCCTTATTCTGGTAAACTGTGCATTCCAATCCATTGAGCTATACAACTCTTTTAGTTTATTTGCAGTATTCATAGGTATAACAGCACAATTTTTTGCTAAAAAAGAGAAAACTTCATCCAAATGTTTTGCTATAACTTTCTTGTCTTTATATTTTCTTAGAATATAATTTAACCATGCCTCGTAAGCATTTTCTAGAAGAGTTCTTTTGTTGTTTAGGCTTTTTTGAATGAGTTCTGAAGCCTTTTTCTTTTTATTTAGTCTGAATAATGTAGCTATCAGGGTACTATAAGCTGAATGTGAAGGAATAGTGCTTAGATGTATCTCATCTAAAACAGTTAGTGCTTTTTCCCATTCATTTATAACACAAAGTGCATGTAATAATCGTTCACATGTACTGTACTCCAGAAATTTATATTCCTCATGCAAACTCTTATGGGCATCTAAAATAAACTTTGTTTGCCCTTTAGATAATTTGCCTGTCTTTCCGATTTCATAATATAGATTTAGCAAGGCATTGGTTGAGCCTAAAGACAGTTTTTCAGAAGACCTATTTAAATGCGCAGCATATGATAAAGCAGCATTATAATTCTTAAAGCCTACCAATAACTTTAACATGACGGCATCAATATTCTTTTGGTTTGCATTGCCTTGTTTGGATAGAACACAATTTTTGACAACAGTCCAGTCTTGGGCATCATTTTCAATAACTGACTTTAAGTATTCTACTTGCTCATCTGGATGCTTTTCTCTTGCGAATGAAGCCTTTTGAAAAAAAGCTCTTGTAGCAACTCTTGTAACTGTAAGTAAGAATATGAGATTGTATAATTGGCGCCTTCGCCCAATACTTACTAATATTAATTCTTTTTCTTTTTGGTATTTACAGGAAACTTACTTGAACTACGTGGAAAAACAATACGAGTTAATGCATGAAACATATTGCTATGGATATTGATTTAGTCTACAACTCTTTTTATTCATAACATTATTCTACTTATGTTTATATCGAAATAAGTTTATCCTTCATCTATTCAAAATTGAGGACATTTGAGGTTATATTTATTTTGTCTCCGCCGTCTTCATAAATGTGACAGTGACAGACACACACATTTTTTCAGTCTTAGACTATATTTTCAGTTGTATTGACTATTTAATTATACGCATATACCTCAAGACTTGCTCTGATAAAAGTCGACTTTTGAATTAAATACAAGATTATTAGGGAAAGCGCATATTTCTGCGTATTATAAATTAATATTAAAATAGTAATGTATCTATTTTTGACGGCTTTATTCTAATAAATAAGCATTAATATTTAATTGGCAAAGTAAAAATCATGTTGGTATAAATCCATGTAGGTGTTAATCACTGTTTATATTGACTTGGTATTTTTATCTTAAGAAAATGTATGGGTACAAATCGAAATCAGTGCTAAAGGTACACCGTATACCTCCATGGTAATATATATTGTTTATGTCTATCTACGTCTAATCGTCTATGCTATATTTACACACGAATTGTTCGCAACGCTTTTCCTCGTATTTTACAAAATTATTGTCTGAATTTGGTTAGATTATTTAAGAAAATATAATTATCATAGCGTACAAGAATTATGGACGGCAAAACTACAAAAATGCCCAAAGTGGCAAAGGTAAAACTTTCAAGTACATAACCACAACAATGTTACAACGAATTGCTAAGTTTACCCCTATTTATTTGTTATTTATTAACTTTTAGGTTAAAAATAAAGCACCAGCAGAAATACAAATTACTGCTGAACAGCTTCTGAGAGAAGCTAAAGAGAGAGACTTGGAGATTTTACCGCCACCACCAAAGCAAAAGATCTCTGATCCAGAAGAGCTAAGAGACTATCAGCATCGTAAGAGAAAGGCTTTCGAAGACAATATCCGTAAGAACAGACTTGTGAGTACCTGGTATAATACCTAATATTTTATTCAGTGGTTCTTATTCAACTAGACTAGTGAGTGTTAGACAAAGCAGATAGTTTACAACTGGACTTTACATGTAAACTAAAACTGAATTCATAGATATGTAACAATAACTTTCAATGCTAAGTAAATCTGTTTTTCCTTTCAGGTTATTGGAAACTGGCTCAAATATGCTCAATGGGAAGAGTCACAGAAGCAAGTGCAGAGGGCAAGATCTATTTATGAGCGAGCTCTTGACGTGGATCACAGAAATGTTACCCTGTGGTAGGTTCCTGACTTAATTATTTTATACTTAGACTACTTTCCCTAGCAGCATTATTAAACCATTCCTATGTTTTAATATTTCAGGTTGAAGTACACTGAAATGGAGATGAGGAACAGACAAGTGAATCATGCTCGTAATTTGTGGGATAGAGCTGTTACCATACTGCCAAGAGTTTCGCAGTTTTGGTACAAATACACTTACATGGAGGAGATGCTGGAGAATGTTGCAGGTGCCAGACAAGTAAGTGACTACCATGATAACTATGAGAGATTAGATTAAGTTTGATAACTGTGAATAATGATTTCAAATTATTTTCTAGGTCTTTGAACGGTGGATGGAATGGCAGCCAGATGAACAGGCATGGCAAACATACATCAACTTTGAACTAAGATATAAAGAACTAGATAGGGCTCGTCAGATTTATGAAAGATTTGTCATGGTACATCCTGATGTAAAGAACTGGATAAAATATGCAAAGTTTGAAGAAAATCATGGATTTATAAATGGTTCTAGAAAAGTGTTTGAAAGAGCTGTTGAATTCTTTGGTGATGAAGAACTTGATGAAAGATTATTTATTGCCTTTGCAAAGTTCGAAGAAAACCAAAAAGAACATGACAGAGCAAGAGTTATTTACAAATATGCATTGGATCATATTCCAAAAGATAGGAACAAAGAATTATATAAAGCATACACAATACACGAGAAAAAGTATGGTGACCGATCTGGTATTGAAGATGTTATTGTTAACAAGAGAAAATATATGTATGAGCAGGAAGTAATCGAGAATCCTACCAACTATGATGCATGGTTTGACTACATCAGACTTGTTGAAAATGAAGGGAATGTTGATGACATAAGAGACACATATGAAAGAGCAATAGCAAATGTACCTCCTTCTAAAGACAAGCAGTTTTGGCGACGCTATATTTACCTGTGGATTAATTATGCATTATATGAAGAGTTAGAAGCTGAGGATGCTGAGAGAACAAGGCAAGTTTACAGAACATGTTTAGAACTAATACCACACAAAATATTTACATTCTCCAAAATATGGTTGATGTATGCCCAATTTGAAGTCAGATGTAAAGATCTAAAGCAAGCAAGGAAGACATTGGGCATGGCTCTTGGCATATGCCCTCGAGATAAATTGTACAGAGGTTACATTGATTTGGAAATTCAATTGCGAGAATTTGACAGGTGTAGAATATTATACCAAAAGTTTTTGGAATACGGCCCAGAAAACTGCATAACTTGGATTAAGTTTGCTGAATTAGAAACATTACTAGGTGACATTGACAGAGCCAGAGCAATTTATGAAATAGCAGTGGGACAACCAAGATTAGATATGCCAGAATTGTTGTGGAAAAGCTACATAGACTTTGAAGTTCAACAGGGAGAAACTGAGAAAGCTAGACAACTTTATGAAAGATTGCTAGAGAGAACAGTCCATGTGAAAGTATGGCTGTCTTATGCCAAATTTGAACTCAATGCTGAAAATGCTGATAATATAAATGTTGAACTAGCTAGGCGTGTGTATGAACGTGCTAATGATAGCCTTCGAAGTGCAGGAGAAAAGGAGGCAAGAGTGCTTCTTTTAGAGGCATGGAAAGATTTTGAAACTGAAATTGGTGAAGAAGAAAAACTTGATAAAGTTATGGCCAAAATGCCCAGAAGAGTCAAAAAGAGGCAGAAGATCATCAGTGAAAGTGGAGTGGAAGAAGGTTGGGAAGAAGTATTTGACTATATATTCCCAGAGGATGAAATGGTTAGGCCTAATCTTAAATTGCTTGCTGCTGCTAAAAATTGGCGCAAACAAAAAGAAGTTACAGAACCTTCAGAAAATGATACCAATAAAGAAGATCAAGAGGAAGATGGTCAAACACCTCCACCAAGAAATAACGAAGCTGAAGACGATGTTTAGTATAAGTTTAAAATGAAAGACTTTTTATACAAGTGATTTATTGATAGATGTTAATCTACATCTTCTGGTCTAACAGGATGTGTCAATGGAACAACTGACTTTTTATTTACATCTCTTGAACAAGCCTTTCTCATATCTGGAAAGAAAAAAATACACCTAATTAGAAAAATAATCAATTTAGATTTTATTAAATTCAAACTTAAATATCAGAAGTAACATACCATAAGCATCTTCATCAGGGTCTCCAGAATAATATTCTAATACAGTTCTATATACTATGTAACCCAAATTCTTGTACATATTAATTGCAACCTTGTTGCTCACTCTTACAAAAAGATCTACAAAATATGCCTTCTTCCTAAAAAAAAGGGTATAAATTATCAAAAGAATCTACTTAAATTTATGAATCTGTTAAGTAATATAACTTACTTCTCGGAGACATCTTCCAAGATATTCATCAATGTTGCAGCAAGGCCTAGTCTTCTATATTCAGGACCTACAGTCAATGCTGTTACATGGCCATGCCAGTTGTCACCATGACCCTCTGCTTTTCCCATTACTGAAACAAGGTAACTTAATAATAAATATGTACATGTCAAATAAAACAAGTTAGTTTAACTTTAATATAGTATGTATGTATGACAATATCACTTACTGTATCCCATTATTTCGCCGCTTGGTGCCTCCACAACTTGGAAATATTCTGGCCAATGTGCTAAATACTGAGTGTAAAATGATAACCCATAAGTCTCAGTCAGGGGATCTAAGTTCCTGTAAAGGGAAAACCTTTTTATCTATCAAATGGTTAACGTATATCACAGTATATAGTGTGGTAAATTAATAATTATATTACATTACATTATTAAACAACTAGTAAAATTGCAAATTGAATTAAATACAACAGCGCGCTTACACATTGTTAAATTTTAACATATCTTCACACGCAAATGGTCTAATTGTAGTCATTTTGGATAACGCTTAATTTGCCAAACTCAAATAATTCTATACTAATGTGAATTTGAACTAAAATCTAACAATACAAATCGGTAATCATCACGCACATTTAATTTTTATTTATTACGAACAAAATGTCAAAATCTTGTCAAACTTCAAACGACAAATTGACCAAAGCCAAGAAGCAATGTGCTAAAAAAAAAACCATTGGCAAACTTATAGCGTTCGAAAAAGTACTAATCTACTATATGCATCTCTACGTGAAACTATAGAAGAGTCACAGGCATTTATTCACTCTCTGCAATTTATACGTCTGTGGGAAGAGTCATTATGCGAAGGCATTGTGCAAAGTTTCGCTACCAATGGCGCTAGCAGCACAAATAATTATCCGAAAAACTCAGTGTAAACAAACAAACACAGTTTTCTGATAAGTAAACTAAATAATATTTTGCAATGATTTCAGTATAAAACTAAAAAAAAGGAAAATTGTGGCGGACTGATTGCGTCTTATATTTGTGCGTATACTGTCCCATTTTCCGAGAAAACCATTCAAATGCGTGTCCGGTCTAGCGGCTTTGGCCTCTATTTCAACATAATATGTTTAAATAGAGGCCATAACCATTATTATTATGCTTACATATAATATGAGCATAGACATCAATACAAACGTGAGACATTTTTTAATCGACTAAAAAGGACTCTACGTTAGGAATTAGAAAATATATTTTGTTTTTATTGAAAGTTGAATGAAATAAGCTTATATTTTGTGCTCTTAATTTTTTAATTTGCATCACCTATCAGAAAACTTATTGGAAAATATTAAGTATTGATGAACACGTGCATAACATTATAAACAAATAACTCATCATAACATGACGCGCATATCGCGTAATCGTATTACATTTGCTCGACATCTCAATAATCACGTAAAATGATAGATATTTATAACATTGTTGCCACTATAAATAATTCTTCTGGAACTGAAGAAAATTATTGTCTGACTCGTTTTAACACATGTCGAAAGACATATTTATTACTCTTTTTACAAGCTAAAAGCTCAAGTGGAGCGATCTATGGGCTTCTTGCAGTTTACCAACACGACAATGGCCGAATTGTCCGTATAGGATATTTTTTATTGGCTCGTACGTCCCAACCTGCCATGTCTTTGGTTTTAAAAATGGCGTATACAAGCTTTTTGTTTGCCGGTTTACGCTGTTGAATACTTTCCAAGACCTCGCGCGTACTCGTAAACCATCTAAACGTCGTGAATATGAAATTAAAGTACATGTGTAGGTATATAATCAACGCTGTGGACCCCGTGAACGAAATTTTGTAGCGTTATGGTGAATTAGAATGGTGCCTGTGGCTTGTCAATCTCGCACGTCGCCAGGTTATCCATTCGTAACGTAAATATCACCCAGCGAGCGTTTTATATTTCAGATATGTCAGCGTCGCAAAATAGTAGATAATGGAGAGTTCAGAAGATGATGCGGGCACAGCGACGAACGCTTCCCGCCGTGCATCGGCGCGGGAAAAGGACGTCGGACTGGCCGAGGAAGTCAATGCAACTAGTAGTTTCCAGCAGGAACCATCCGAAGCGCGACTGTCGTGCCAGACGCCTGCGATGTCAGAGGATAATTTCGACGGCGATAGCGTTCCGTCGCCGTCGACGCAGGACGTCAACACAAGCACCGAGGCGATTTTGGATATGATAGATGAAATCGTCGACGGTCCGGGTGCACCAAAGCGGGTACCGCTAACATCAGACCCTGTTGATAGCCGTTTTGATGAGCTCGAAATCACCAGTGAACACTCGAATATCATACAGGAATCAACTAAGAGTCATTACGGAAACTCTCCCCTGCCCGTCGTAGCTTCGTCTGCCGACAGTGCCAAAAGTGAATTATTGCTTCAAGCTGGCATTGATTCACTACCCGAATCATCATCTCTCAGTGATAAGTCGCACGGCATTTTAACAGATAGTGTAGATTCGTTACTAGAAAGTTCATCATTGCCTAAGGGTGATGAGCCCTCAGTGTCTACACCAACTGAAAACAGGACTGTTCCAAATGTGGTGTGTGAAGCTTCTGCTAGTTGTGTTGATTCATTACTAGAAAGTTCGTCTTTACCTCAGGATGAAGAACCTGCAATGTCTGTACAAGTGGAATGCAGTGTTATGTCAAATGTGGCTTCTGAGGCATTTACTTTTGGGGAATCATCAATACCAGAAAGTTCATCATTGCCTAATAGTGAAGAACATGCAGTGTCTACAATACCTGAAAACAGTGATGTGTCAAATGTGGCACCTACTAGTTGTGCATCATCATTGCCTAAGAGTGATGAGGCTACAGTGTCTACAGCATCTGAAAACAGTGCTGGGTCAAATGTGGTATCTGAGGTGTCATTACCAGAAAGTTCATCAATGCCAGAACCTGATGGGCCTGCAGTTTCTACACAACTAGAAGACAGTGTTATGTCAAATGTGGTATCTGAGGTGTCATTACCAGAAAGTTCATCTATGTCAGAACCTGATGGGCCTGCAGTTTCTACACAACTAGAAGTCAGTGCAATGTCAAATGTGGTATCTGACCCATCATCATTACCAGAAAGTTCGTCTATGTCAGAACCTGATGGGCCTGCGACAGTGTTTCCGCAACCTGAAGAGAGTGCTATGTCAAATGAGGTATCTGAGGCGCCCGCTAGTTGTGTTGAATTATTACCAGAAAGTTCATCATTGCCTCTGGGTGAAGAGTGTGCAGTGTCTACAGAACCGGAGCACAGTGCTGTGTCAAATGTGGTACCTGAGGCACCAGCTAGTTGCCCTCCACCTAATATTCCTTCCAGCAGTGAAGAAAAGACTGTGCAAAACATTTCAGATGTTAGTGAGTGTGAAATACTGGAACGAACAATAAAGTGTGTGTCATCCAGTGATAGCAGGGACAATGTGACTGTAGAAAGTGCAGAATCAACGTCTAGTGATAGTAGTGTTAGTGAAGGTAGAGCAGTGCTCTTAGAACCTCAGGTGCGATCACCACTCAGAAGGCGGCTTGTAAGGCCTGCACCAAGTGACCGCCGACCCGACTCTACAGTGTCCTCGACAGTTGATTCTCAAATTGTTAATTCACCTGCTATTGAACAAAGAAGTAGTGAAAATATCACTAAGGATGTGACAAGCTCATCTGATGCGGTGCCCACAATACATGGTAATGTAAAACCAGAAGAGATTAGAAATGTAAGTGAAATTAATTTCTGCAAAGCAGAAACATCTGTGAGTTCCCCTAAAAAAATTAAGCTTATTAGACAAAAAGTTATTACTGGTACTAGTACTAGAGAGCCTTCTATTAATCAGTCATCTACTCAATCAGATAAGGATCAGTGTCAGTCAACTTCATCTGATAACCATTCAGTACCCTTTCCTGAGCCTCATAAAGAATCTTCAAACACTATTAGTGTCTCACAATCTCAAGATGACAAATTAACTCCAATAGCTGTTAGTAACTGTATTGATGAGATGCCAGTTAAAAGTTGTGAACAAGCCGTAAGCTCTGAAGAACAGTCCCAACCCAGTATAGAGCAATGTCATCCACCGAAACAAGCAGAGGTTGAAACACTTGAATGTGATGACAGAATTAAAGTTCCACCCATACAACCTAGCATATGTCTACTAAACTCCTCAGAACTGGAGGCTGATGCCAAAACCATTGCTGATGCCAATTCTAGTAATATAATACAGGAAATTAGTAGGATGCCTACACCACCTTTAGTTAATCTTGAAACAGACATAAAAGTAAATGATTTAGAACAGAGTACTGTAAGTAATGTTAATGAAGTTGAACACAAGGATACAAAAGTTCCTGAATGTACTCCAAATGAAGTGTTACCTTTACAAGAAAGCATACCTATGAGCGCATCAATTGTATCAACCTCGGAGAATGCTGAGCCAGATAACAGGAGTAAAGAAGTGCAAGAGGATCAAAAAAAGGTTCCACCTTTTAAGCTTAATTTATCTATGTCTAATTTGCCTGAATCTAAATTGGAAACAGAACACAGCAGTATTAATAAAAACAGTGTTATTCATGAAGAATCTGAGATAACTAAACAGGTCCCAAAATTAACAATCAAACTAAAACAAACAGAAGAAATGAAGTCACCTGTACCAAAAGTAACAATAAAACCTATAAGACCACCTACTGAAGTAGATTCAGATGATAAAACTGATAAAAATCAGCACATACCTAATGTGACTAAAATAAACATTAAACCTATACTTAAACCACCAGAGAATAGCAATGAGAAGTCATTGAGGTTACAACATGCAGTAGATGGGAATACTAGATCAAATGCTTTTGAACAGTTGCCTTGTATCACAAAATTAAATATCAAACCAATTCCTAAACCACCAGAGAAAATAAATGACATTCATAGAAAATCCAGTAGTAGCGAAATTTCAGAATCAGAATATTCTGAAAATGATGAAACTAGTACTTCAGACCAAGCATCTACTTCTGATCATGGGCCTTCAGACGTTGTTCCAAAAGTTACTATAAAACTGGGCAAACCTGGCACTGAAAGTGAAGGTAAATTTTATACTGAAAAAAATGTTCCAAAGGTTACAATAAAAGGCTTTCAACAGGATGAAAAAGAAGAACAAGAACCTAAATTAAAAATGGTAATTAGCCAATCTGAAGTATCTTCAGACACACAACCTGAGAAAGTTCCAAAACTTACAATCAAAACAGTGTCAAAATCAGAGAGCCAGCCCCTGAGTCCAAAGTTGACTATTAAACCAATAAAACTTCCAGATACACCCAGTAAAGATGGTGAAATCCCTAAGATTAAGATATCCACTGAATCATTTTCTTCATCAGCTGAAGTAAAAGAAAGTCCACATGTGCCTAAAATTACAATTAAACCTGTAACAAGGTCAGCCATGTGTGACAGTCCTGAACATATCCCTATAGTAACAAAATTGAATATCAAGCCAATTTTGAAACCTACAGACAGTGGAGAGTCCTCTGAGGAATTTGATAATAAAGTTCCTGTAGTTTCAAAATTAAATATAAAACCTGTAATAAAGCCTAAAGATAATGATGTAGATTCTAGTGTAGATGATGTACCTAAAATAACTAAATTAAATATTAAACCAATAAAGAATCCTGAAGAGAATTCTTCAGAGCAAAAAGACTGTGATGAATTGAATGCTGACATTGAAGAAAATAGCATACCTGTTGTTACTAAAATTAATATTAAGCCTATAGTTAAGCCCCAAGATGAAGAAACATTAAAAGATTCAGGAAACCAATCATCAGAGACTGGAAACTCAAGTGATGATAATGGAGATCACATACCAGTTGTTACAAAACTGAATATTAAACCAATCATAAAACCTGACAGCTTAGATGAATCATCTAAGGTAGTTTCATCGAGTGAACAAGGCATTCCTGTAATAACCAAACTAAATATTAAACCATTAGTGAAACCAGGAGAAAGTGTCTCACCCTCATCTCCTAAAAAGGAACATTTGAAACCTGATGGCCACAACAGTCCCATAATACCAGTTGTGACTAAGTTGAACATTAAACCTGTGGTGAGGCCAGAAGAAGCTGAGCCATCAACACCTAAGGAAGATTCTGGAGAAAGAACTACATCAAAGAAACCTCCATTGGTTATGAAAATTAACATGAAAACCATGACAGAGACTTATAATAATGAACATGCTTTTAACAATATCAGTGATGAAAGATTATCTTTGTCGCCAAAAAAGAAGGTAGCTAACGCTTTAGAAACACAATTGGAAATATTAGACAGCAAGAATCCTAAAAAAAGTTGTGAACCCATCAATGATGTGCCTTCTCCAGTAAAGGATTGTCCTTCAGAAGAGAAGCCAATACAAAATTGTGTACTTGAGTCAATGGAGCAGAGTAAAGAAGGCAACGAAAAAACTCCCGTAATAAAGACGCCCAGTTTGATATCAGAAAAAGAAAAGCATTCAAAATCAGCTGTCACTGAATGTCATTCATTAGTCATGGGATCATTATTTCCAGAGACAAGTACAAAAAAGGGCCCTAATGAGGTACATGCAACTCCCACTAGCCAAGAACACAAAAATATTATGTTTGGAACTACTGATGCAATTACAGAGTCCAGTATGATACAAACACTAAGTAGACAAAAGTTTTCATCAGTACAAAATTGTACCTTGTTGAAAAAACTTTTAGAAAATACTAAATGTAGTTTAGATAAAAATCTAGAAGTGTCTCCAGTAGTAAACTCTGCTTTACCAACTGAGAAAAATGATAAATGTATTGTGAATAGTGATCATGTGGTTGAAACAGGTAAATCACCAAGTTTAGACAAAACTCATTCTGGAAAATTAGACAAAAGTATTAAAAGAAGTTCTACTCCTGATAAGATCAATGATTCAAATAAATCATTGGATTCAGGTGCAAAACAATATTCAATACAAGATCACATTGATAAAGCAAATGAGAGCATAACCAAGCCATTAGAAATCACCATATCTGATAAAATCACAAATCAAAGCTCTGGTCAAGATTCTCCAAGAATTATATTAAAAATAAACAAGACTGACCATGGTCCCTCAGCAAAAATAATTACTGAAGATGTAAAGAGGCCTGATTCACAACAAAACTTTATTGAAAATACTCAAAATATTATTAATGATAAGCAAAGTCCGAAAAAATATGTGAATAGCAGAAGAAAACAAGCAGCGGATACGTCATTAAATTTATCAACAGGGAAACGATTACGAAGCTCAAGGATAGTGGAAAACACGGAAAAGACCCCTATTGCAAGACGAAATATGGGTAAGAGACCGTCAACCACAGAAACAAGCCCTCCTCAAAATAAAGAGTCTGACCTATCTCTGTTGCAAAGTAAAAGGTTAAAATTAGGACAACTACTGTCCAATAAATCTTTGACTATTACTCCTGTTACAAAACCTTCTCCACCATCACCTACAAAAAGTAGTTTAGATATAAAACAAGGAGTAAGAACTGTTACTCATTCAATATTAAATAATGAAAACTGTTCAAAGAATGGCAACTCAAAATTACACAATATTTTGTCTAATTTACAAGCAAAACAAATGCAAACTTTGCATAATAATACACATTGTTCAGAAAAAGCTCAAACTGTAGCTCCAGATATTGAATTAAACGCGTCAGGGAGCAACTCAGTTACAGTTGGAATTACTCACGTAGAAAACTCCCGTCCGGAAGTGCAGGAGATGATAATTAATGAAAACTCCGACTACCGTGATTTTGGCACTGCAACTGAAGAGGTTTCTCAGGATCCGCTTGAAGTAAAGCCAACTGAAGTACCTCCAGAGATCGTCGAGATTCCTAAACCAGTGGAATTAACACCGCAACCCAAGAAACGAGGACGACCACGAAAATTGCCAGTGTCAGAAGTTGCAAAACCTGTCGTCACGTTGCCCGTTCCCGCACTTGAGGAGCGGCCGCAGCGGTCGCTTCGCCTAATGAGGTGAATATGATTTTTTTCACAATCTCACTGAAAGCTTTTTTAATTTGATAACCAATACAATTATTGCGATTTATGCAATGTTATTTACTAATATTTCCAGGGATAGGCCGGCGATTCTACAGAAGCCACGTGGTCGTGGCAGAGGGCGCGGGGGGCGCCGCGCGGAGCCCACGCCGCCCACCGAGCTCGAGACCATTGTGGTGATCGAAACTGCCGAAGAGCCCGAAGACCGACCCCCTGCCGCCGAGATAGATCTTACCAGCTCGAGAATCAAGCTTCCTCGAATGACGGAGGCCCTCGACAATATGCCCTCCGTCTGCGTAACGCCATTGTCAAGTAGACGGCGAAACTCGTCTGGAAATTTTTCGACTGGTGAAACATCGCAACCACAGTCTGTGTCGGATAGTTCGAAATTGGACGAGACGGGAAAGACTCCAGAAGCCGGTGGTTCAGGGAGGAGGCGCGGCGGGCGCGGAGCACGCGGGGGGCGCGGGCGAACGCCGCGCACCCGCGGCCGGGGGCGGGGTGGGGGGCGCGGCGCTATGTATATGAAGGTCTGTATCATCTGAAGCTGTATTCATGTACCTGTTTTTCCAAGCAAACAGCGCCTATGCGTTGTTCTATAAGGACATTATGTCGCAGTATAGCACCCGAGCTAGGACTAAATATACAAAAGATTGGTGTTGGTAACTTAGATCTAAAACTATGTGTCGTGTTTCAGGAAACTATGGGCATCTACGGGCGAGTGTGCGGGCCCGCTACCACGACAGTGCAGCTCTTCGAAGAAGAAACGTGCATGATGGACGATAACGCCACGCCCGCCAAGTGAGTACGATGATGTCGTTTAGCTAAAACCACAACAACGTTTTTCTGAAAGGACTTCCATCAAAGAAAATTGAAACCGGCGCCTTCCTCTAATTTGTGACCACAGAAAATAACAATGTTGATGTTTACTGAGGTTGGACATCTATCAAATTTTTTTTCTGGATTCTAATTATTCCATGAGTGAATGACCTACAACAAAGTCAACCGTGGTAACATTTAGAAGTTTTATGTTGCTAATAAAATCTTTTTGTATTTTTAGACCTTCGCACTTACTCGACGAAGATTCTCAAAGTTCCGTGAAGAGTTCCACAAACGAGAGTAGTAAACAGAAAAAATCAAAATTCGCCGATTTGTTTGACAGGTATTTTGAATAAAATCATATTAAAAATAAAATTGTCTAAAATCGTCATCTGTTGTAATGTTTTAAATGTTCTCACTTGCAGTAATAAAGTGTGGACGGCAGCTGATGTTAAGGAATACACATGGCCGCCTCCTTATAAGGCTGATGTTGAGCATAAGGTACGATCTTATTATGTACTTACCTGCATTTATTTATTGCCAAACTAAACTATTTCCTTCCACAAACTACAACAATTGGTACAACATGCTACAATCCTTATCCATACTGTTAACACTGCTAGAAGCAATAAAAACATTTATGGCGTTGTCTTAGACTGCCTCGGTAGCCTAGTGGTCCTAAGCGTGACTGCTCTGCTAGAGGTCTTGGGTTCGATTCCCAAGTCGAGCGAAGTGCTATTGGGTTTTTTAATGAAATTGTCAGTAGCAGCTTGGTGTTAGGATTTATGTCCGATGAATGGCAATAGGCTCGCCCCCTATTACATAGGACTTAAAAGCATACCGGCGAACTGTGGGTGTTCCTTGGTACACCTCTGCTTAACCCTACGGGGAATACAGGCGTGATGGTATGTTATGTTAGGGTCAGTTTGCACCGCGACGCTGCGCGTACATTTTGATAGAGCGACTCAAAATATAAGTTTATTAATTACACGAAAAGATACACATTTCATTGTGTGAATGCAGCGCTGCATGGTGTAAGTAACGTAAGTTCTGAATTGTCACAATGAAATGTGTATCTTTTCGTGTAGTAAATAAAGTTATATTTTAAGTAATGTGCGCGCAACGTCGCTTCCCGGTGTGCGCTAGGCGTTGTCCTAATAGAACACGACTTCGCGATCATAGGTAGTGCGAGTAAGCGATGCGACTATCGCGAATGGCTAAAAAATATTGTAGTCACGTGATCACATCGCGCGATTTACACCTCTTCGACATTAAGTGTTTTATCGCGGATTCGTACGACTAAAATTCGGGCGAAATTGCGATGATCACGAGAATGCGTTCGAGAGCTACGAAGCCACACACAGAGATACGTCAAACTTAGAACACGGTTAAAAACAAAGAACTGTTAGAATCAGGGCTTCAAAACTAGATGTCACGCGGTTTTTTATAAAGTTTCCTATAATTATCGATAAATTTTAATCATGATTACTAAATATAGCGACCACTAATTACATTCCTTATTATACGTTTAATGTTTACAGGTCATGATGATACAAGAGCAAGTGGCGATGTTCTTAGGAGTCAAGAGTTTCAAGCGGCGGTACGCGGAGCTGAAGAGGCGAACAATCTCCGGTGAGGAACGGGACTACGTTCTCAGTAAAGGTCTCGTGACTGAAGCATTGTGCGACCTTGGTAAGTTACTATTTGCATTTTTACTCGTGTCTGTGTATGTTTAATATATATAGCCTATTTATATATATTTATTTATATTTTAGCCTGTTACTTTTTCTTCTCTTTATTTAAAGATTTTATACCTCGCTTTCTCTTTTAAAACACACTTTGAGATTGAGAAAAGAACTGTTACAGAAGTATGATTGAGTGACAAAGACAATGTTCTACATAGCCGTTTTTTTAAACATGGTGCTCTTCACTCGATTATTTCTTCGCCGGTAACGATTACCATTTGTTGGGTCATCTAGTTGCAAATCCAATTTTTATATTAGCTTGTTATGTTGTTATTAGCTTGTTTTTGTTTAGCTTGTTTCTCATAAACTTTTCTTTCGTAGGTATCACCGCAGTAGACGCCAGTGATGTACTGGACATCATGTTATCAGACTACCCTCACAAATATGAAGAGTTTCGGGCGCACCAGCGGCAAAGGAAACTAATGGCATCCATGGAACCGCCGGAAGGTATGAAAAGTGACGACAAGGCGATAAAGTCGGAGAAATCGATGGAACATAAGCCGGATTTACCGAAAATTGACCCAGAGAAGACTAGACAGGTAGGTTTGAGTTGCGAGAGTTGTTTTTTTTTTGTATGTTTTAAATGAATACAATATAGGTGTCCTGCACCGGTCTTTTTTGTTTTGTAACTAACAGCACACATAGATTAGCAAAATATTCTTTGCAGTAAAAATTCAACTAGAACATAAGCCATAGGTTTATTTTTTAGGCTATTTTCAAATATATAAAAAACACACCGTGATACAGCTGTATTATTTATGGCTTATAAGCTATAAACGTGATAACGTGATCGTCTGACATGGGCGTGGTCGCAGGACATGGCGGCGGCCGCGATAGCGTCGGCGAGCGAGTGGAACGCGCGCACGAACGCGCTGCGTCGCGGCGCGTGCGCCGACCTGCAGTCGCTCACGGTGCTGCGCGCGCGCGCCCCGCAGCCCGCGCCCGCGCGCGCGCACCTGCGCCCGCCCGCCGGCTTCTACCCGCACGCGCTGCTGCCGGGCCAGTACCAGCACTCGTATCGGACCTATACGCCTGATCAGCTAAGGTACGTCTTCCGTTACAGTAACAATGTTCTTATAATTTCTTCCAACAAATGTTCCTCGCTACACAGCGATACTATTTATTCGCTTATAATTTTATAGATGTTTCCTCTTTTTAGCAAACGTGCTTCTTTACACAAACGCTAACGCTGGATGTGGCGCAGTCTGATGTTTCGTTATAGAAACAACACTCACACATCAGTTGTCCAACCACCAAAGACCATAAGCGAGTATTTCACTAGATATTGGTCCTGGTTCTTCGAAAAGATGATCTTTTTCCCTCAAATTATGACAAGACTACGTGTGTTGCTCGCACTATTAATAAAAATATTGCGTGTTGAATAATTCTGTTTAAGCTCACCAATATCCATACATATAAGAAGGGCTTCTTATATGCACAATCATATACACAATGTTTAAATTTAGTTACTAATACATCTCGTTTACGCAGGTACTTCCCTCTGAACACAGTGCTAGCGGCGCCGCCTGCGCCCGTGTCGGAGGAGTGGAGCTCGGACTCGGAGCCCGACTGGGGCTCGCGGTTATCTTCCTCTGAAGACTCTGACGTGCCCTCTCATCACGCTGCTAAGGTAAAGTTAAATTCTATTCTTAAAGGGCACTTTTTAACGTCATATACAAGAAATAAAGAATTGAATCTAGATGCCCCTTCCAAAAGGTAGTTTCGTATGGAGAAGAATGGGAAAGTAAATCCATACATACTCTTATAAAATAATGCCCCGACTGGGGACTGCCCGCCCTAGTCTCGTGGTCGCAGGCGTGACTGATGACCACGAGGTCCTGGGTTCGATTCTCGGGTCGGGCAAAAACTGTTACTGGGTTTTTCCATTACTAACTTCTCAGTAGCAGCCCGGGGTTTGGAAGTTGGTGATGTGACGCACGTAAAGCCGTTGGTCCCGGCTGTATTTTGCAGATCTTTGACATTTGTTACGGATAGTCATAAGCCAGTCTGACAACCAGTCTTACCAAAGAGGTATTGTGTTGCCCAGTAACTGGGTTGTGGAGGTCAGATAGGCAGTCGCTCCATGTAAAACACTGATGTTCAGCTGCATCCGGTAAGACTGGAAGCCAACTCCAACATAGTTGGGAAAAAGGCTAAGTAGATGATGATGACTGTTATAAAATAATTATTTACAATATTTTGTATACAGGATCAACAAAAACCTATTATATGTACAAAGTATTGCAAATTAAGACATGATGCCAAAATTATTTTTAAAGATACATAGTGTTTACAAATATTGAAATTCGTATGCATACTCAGCCAATTAGTGTTCAACTAAATAATCTGGGTGCCGAACTAACTTAATTTTAGTTCCACAAGAGATTTTGCTTTGAAATGTTAACATTTATTCGTAGTGAATTGTAATTTTACCTTTAATACAGATAAATGGTTATTGCCGTCATTGCCTACTCCACGAATTGACGGTCAACTTGTACTTGATATAAATGACAGGTTAACGACGACCCTCACTAAACTAAAAACAAAACTGCGTGGGCCCTTCGAGCCATACATCAAGACTTGGTCCTTCGATCCGGATTCTGATATTTCTGGATCAGAATATTGTATTATTCCAAAAGTTATTATTTTAATGAGTTGTCGTTAAACCTTTGTTTTTTTTAGCTCTTTATTATTATGTTTATTATACTCATTTTAAACTGCCTAATTTATAGCGCAAGAAGCTAACAAAAACGAAGCGCAGCAGTCAAACGGAGGTAGCTAGCAGTAGCAAGGAAGAGCCACGAGTGGTCGAAGAGGTGGTGGAACTATGTCGCGTGTGCAAGATGCGTCTCGAGGCCAACCGGCGGTTCACGCACGAGCGCTTCCTTGTGTGTGCACACTGCAACGCCAAGCGTGAGTATATGATGTGTTAGCAATATAGGTTCTATCCGAGCATTCCCTTCAAAATGTTTGTGTATTGAAACGTAAGATTGTCGTGTGGAGCTTAATGATATTGAACTTATGACGGCAGCGCGATCTGTACGTATTGTATACGAACACGTCAGTGTCAGGCAATAATCTAACTGACAACTGCATGTGAGATGAGAGCACAAAGTCGTGCAGAACCGCGACACTCATCGCAATTTGAAGTTTTAGCTTACTTTGCCAGGATTATCAATCTATACTAATATTATCAAGAGGTAATATCTGAAAGTACTGGTCCGATTACAATAAATCTTCTCTGACAGAAAGCTACACTTTTGCTGAGTGTCATAGGCTATTGTATACTTGACTACCATGTTGACAAAGTCGTGTGCAAACGCTAGTAGTGAGGAACACAAACTAACTCCAAGGTAATTAACATTTATTAGATACAAACTGGGGAAAAAGGAAAATCCAGTCAAAACTTACTACTTGAATGAAGTTGTCAGGTTTAAACCCCCGTGTGTCCACTCGCTAGTCTATAACATCTGGTGTTTTGTTGTGTACACGCAGTACACCCTGCCTGCCTGGAGCTGAGCGCGGAGACGATACGCAAGTGCCGCGAGTACGCGTGGCAGTGCGCGGAGTGCAAGACGTGCTTCTCGTGTCGCCAGCCCGCCGACGACGACAAGATGCTGTTCTGTGACGTGTGCGACAGAGGCTTCCACATCTACTGCGTCGGACTGGACACTGTGCCCAGCGGTATGCGCGAGGCTTGCGAGCCATGGAGTTGTCACACCAACTTTTGACCCAAATCTTGGGTCTCCTATTAAAGCTATTGTGCAGTTGTTTATATAATTAGGATCTCTAACAAAACATATACGTACTGAAATATGTGTACTCCTTCACTTAACGAGACCACAATATAGACAATAAAGTTAACAACTAGCCTACAAAGTATTAATAAAATAAAATAATTCTTAATTTAATAAACAGTTTAAAAAGAAAAGCACTTTGGCAAAATTATGACACAGAAAATACCCTTAACAGTTCAGTTACCAGGTATAATTAAACCTTTAAAATATTTGTTATATTTTTGCCAGAGATTCGTAGATTTTTAAATTTATGTCAAGTTTGTGATTAAGCCAACATGTACTCTCTACAAAGTACTGCGGTGGAATGAACAAGGTTTAATTAGTCACATAGAACAACCGCAAAAAGAGGGTTATCTTTTATCCCGCTGTTGTCCCCATAGTTTTAGAAAACCGGAGCTTAACTACGGAATGCTATTCAGTTGATAGAAAACTCTAATATCTGTGTTGTATTGTTGCGATAGATACGCAAATGCACCGAGTACAAACAATGAATGGGAATTACTTATCAAATTTCGGAAGTGCGATAACAGTTATCTAGACGATTGTATCACGTGTTTGAGTAGCGTAATTTGTTTGTTTACTAATAACGCCATAATGCCAAACAAAGAGTATTGGGATAGGTCTGCAAAAAAAGATTTGTATTGCACGTCACAACGACGCATGCTCGTTCATAGGTTGATAGATCACTATTTCTCGATGAGTGAATTACAAATAAGAAGCTTTTAAAGTTTTATAATTAATTATAATAAAATGAGTCGTAGTCTGAATTTTTTAATTTTGTGTAATGAATCTGGAATGTTGCATTTTCTTCTGTCTATCTGTAACAGATAATACGTTGCAATCATATAAAGACACCCGAGTCAATTGTGTTATCACACATTCCAGGTCGGTGGCACTGCGTGGAGTGCGCGGTGTGCAAGTCGTGCGGCGGGCGCTCCCCGGCCGGGCCGGGGGGCGCGGGCGGAGGCGCCGGGGGCGCGGGGGGCGCGGCTGAGTGGCACCACCAGACGCGGCGCGGACCCGGCGGACACAAGGTGTACTCGCACTCGCTGTGCACGCCCTGCGCCAGGTCAGTACCGAACACTTACTAACGCGACACTTGCGACCCAAGCCGACAAATATATCTATGTCGGTAAAGGAAGCTAGCATGATATGCTCCGAGTACCGATGTTTGTCCTAACTTTCTGAGGCTACAGCTGTACTGACAGGCTTGCTGTAGGTGTCGTAAAAGGTTACCGAACACAATTCTTAATTAAATAAAATCAGACAGTTTTTGCAACCTAAAATCGAATAATTGGGTCAGCATTGTCAATAGCGATTCAACATATTATGTAAATCATAAGACGTCTTGGTTTTAGGAATTCTCTGCGTAAACTAACTTGTCAGTATGGTCACAGCCGAATATTAATATTGTTCTAATTACATACCTATCTCATAGTGACAGAGCGTACATACGTGTATTTGATTGTACTACCGCCGCTTTTGCTTTGGTAAAAGCCGGAAGAAATTATAGAATTATGGGACAATACTATCCATATGTTATGCAGTAGTTTACTATAATAATTAGCATCTTAAAATATGTAAAAAATCCTATCCTATGAATTCTATATATTGCCTCACCCTTACCATAAACACCGATCTATCATACGAGGTTTTATACGTCTTCAAACTTTTTCAACCTTGCTAAAGTAGTCATAAACCAGTATCACCCAACAAACTTAAGCTACAGTAGAAATATCATAAAGTAGTTACGTCACAAGTTTTGCGACATGCCGATAAAACTGATGCGATTTTACTTATTTCGGTGTATTGCATTATTTACACAACAGTACATGAATTCTTATAAAGGGATGACTGAATATTAATTTCGATTATATCAAGGTTTAAGAAGAATCGATTCCCTCACGTACTTCCACTATGGACTATTTGTTAGGTTACTTTTTGTTTAAAAAGAAAACCAAATAATTAAATAATTTCGTATTATTTTTCAAGTAATGCCAAGAGGGGCCACAACAAAACCTGAACTATATCAAAAGAAGAGTTTTTATCGAGGAATGGACAAAAAAAAAGTATAAAGTTTCATACAAACTTCAGTAAATGATTTTTTATGTGTATATGTTTACGTATTAATTGGTCTTGGTAGTTGATGTGTTTTCACGTCATTTCATGCGTGTTTGATGTGGACTAACACGTGCTGGTCATAGTGTCGTCTCGACGTTCGCCTTCACTCTGTCGACATCCGCTTTGTCTCTGGTATCGTAGCATTTTGGCCCCCGCAGAATGTTTACTTTTGCCCCAACGCAGCGTTCTTACTCAGCACATCCCAGTACCATACGAGTTGCATGCCATTCCCATAGACATAAGTTTATTATTTATGCATATTTGAAGAATGTTTGTTGATTGTTATAATCTATTAATAATTTCTTTAACTTTGTATATTTATTGTATTAAAGTCTAATTTATATGCGAGCAAACAGTCTTCACAGAAAGAACAGCAAAGTGGGACTATTCATGCGAAGCACCGCCAATTGGTATGAGGGAATCACTTTCTCTAGCACTGTCTTTATGTAAAATTGCTTTATTTGCAAACACTAAACTGACAGTTGAACAAAATTCTCAGCTTACCTTTACGAATTGAAAAAAGAAATGCCAACTTTACTGTTCCTCCTATTTTTTTGATTATTTTAATACTCTCATTTGTTTCATAATTGATGCAATACACATTAGGTAGTTAATAACTTTTTGTATTTCTGTTGTTGTTTTGATGGTTGTACTGCGTCAATTAGCCTTGTATCATCAATGATAATGGGTGTCGACATCTCACCAGTCATCCTGCAGTCGGCGACTAACTCACATCCATACTGTTCACTAACAAGGGCCTAGTACCGTCAGTTCCCCGGCGTTCACTAACTCGACTTTATGTTTGTTGCTCGTCTTCGGACCCGACGCGTGGGACACTATTTCTAATAATTGTTTGTAGCTAGTCATTCAAATCTAAATGGAATGTAATATTTGTTTTTCGTTTTGGTAAATTAGTCTTTTGCTAATGAATATTTGCGCATTTTTTTCGATGTGTTCTATATGGCATTGCTGCGTATAAAGTTTTTTTTTTTTACTTTAAAATGAATATTGTAAGTTCTAAGCTGTTGCGTGGCTGATAGTTCGGAAATACAGTTGTTTAGACCGTGCAAGGTAAGCGTAAAATTCCTGCACTTAATACCAAGTCTTACGAGGACAAGCAACAAAACGTACGAATGAAGCGAGACCGTCCACTCGGCGCGGGGTTTCGGTGTTTAATACTAATGGCGTGTTTCTGTGTTCCGGTGCTTGTGCGCGTACGGTCCGTATGTGTGTGTGCGTGCGTAGGGCGTATCGCATCGGTCGCTACTGCCCGCTCTGCGAGCGCTCCTTCATCGGCCCGAAGGGGACCATGCAGCTCGTCATATGTAAGCTCTGCGATAGGCAACTGCATCAAGGTACGTCATAACCACCGAACGTGTAGACGCATACGCTTGCCCGCCCCGCTGTACCATGTAATTAGACATGACTTTTATATCGTGCATGATATATAAGCTTATTCTCGTTCTTTGATTCCGTGAATCCGTCCAAACGAAGTTCAACTGTAGATACACCTATTTAGAACCTTCAATTTGTTTCACTGTCTTTGTAAACCAAAAGTAGTTGATAGAAATGAGAGTTGCACTGACGCTACAGTTGAGCTTAGTTGATGCCCGCAGCCGGCCTCTTAGAACGAAAATAATCTTGCGGGTCCAGATATTTAAACGTAATTTTTACTACGCTTTTACGAAGAGCATTTATTGTTTGTTAATAACCTATTATTGAGTGGTCATGTCTAACTCATTTTGATTTTCGGAAAATGAGGATACAATTATTATCTTCATTGTCCGAAAACCGTTTTTATTGTAGCGCATGTTCTACTGAATGTGAATGCGCTGTGCATGTTCTGTAGTAGTTACGTAAAAGATGTTATTCACACAAAGCTTCACTCAGTCCTTCATTATTGTCATGATACATAGTTTCGTTTCTATAGACATTATGTAGCCTTATAGTATATATATTTATGCTTATTTTTCCATCTATATCGCTATATCCTATAACAGTCCAATATTTGTGCTACCTGTTATGATTGCCTAAAGAACAACTTGTACAATATATCCTGTTATATACGTACGTGACAACGCGATTCGCCGTCGAATCATAAATTTACGAAATGTATACCGATAGGGAGCTTTTGTTTTGTTAGATGTGTTTAGATGACAACGTATAGGTGAAAGCATGATGTATAATACACAGTAAGCAATGATCTGCCTAAATTAGAACATAGCTGAAAATATAATGGGTCGCAAAAACACGAGAGGTTACCGAAACTTGCCGAATTGTGTGTGCCATGCATTGTCGTGTACTAGGTGTAGGTAACGGTTCGACTGCGAGCCACCGGCATGGGGATGAAAGGGAGATATAATTAATATGGCTTAGGTATGTATTGAAAGTACTAAAGTACACGATAACACGTATATTTATGCCCTGTTATGCTGACCGTCCATGACTTTATCAGGTTCAGATTGAGTAAGTACTTTTTATAAAAGGTTGGTTCCACTACTGCGACCAGCTTTGTTTAGAAGAAAAAATATAAACTGATTTTAATATTTTTCAAGTAGGGTCACATGATTGGCCTTATATTGGCGTGATGTAACCAACCTAAACTATAAAACGAGGGCGGTCAGGCAGCCCCGGAGTTTCCGTGTGATCATAAACCGACCTGTTGCCAAACTCTTAACGTTCTCGTTCATTATATAATTGTTATTGCACTTATACTAAATATTTTATCTTTATATTAAAAGAATCACAAATTGAGATACAGCGAAGCATATTGAGATGAATTCTCTGATGGGAATTTTCCAAAATAAAGATTTTATACTTTATCACGGTGCATGAAATCACGGGAGCTCTGGTATAACGGCGCAGCCGCGACTTAATTCTGATATCAGCCTTAATTCCCTAACAGAATGCGTTAGACACTCGGTGTCGAATCTGAACGTGCTGGAATACACGTGTGCGGAGTGCCGGCGCGGCGGCATCACGTCGCGCGCCGCCGCGGTGCGTGCGGCGCCGCGCACCATCGCGACGCTGTTCATGGCCAAGCGACGCTTCAACAAGTACGCGCACCGCCAGTACCTGGCGAGCCGCAAGCGCGAGGCTGAGTCGCGCGACCCGACCGACACTTCGTGCGACCCCGCCGACACATCGTGCGATCCGGCCGACACGTCGTGTGACGCCGCGTCGCGCGACTTGGCTGACACGTCGTGCGACGCCGAGCCCTCGCCGCTGCGCGTCGACGTGGACCGCGACGACGCGAGTGACGCGTCCGAGGCCGGCGCCGACTGCGGCGACAATAGCGACCCGCTCGAAGCCACGCCCGATGCCTGAACTATCGAGAGTCGCCGTGCGTGAGTGAAGCGGTGAACTGTATAAAAACGGACCGTGTAATATATTATGTAGCTGTTGTTAGTTCATATGTAACTCTTATTCGCTTCGGTACTACGGTTGTAAGGTAAACTGTTACATAAATCTGATTAATATAACGATTAACCGGTAGGCTATGTACGTGTAAGTTGTCGGATAGTGAGGAGATACTAGGTGTATTGTCTCTTTGTGTTATCGCTGCGTTTTGTTTACTGTACGCTGAATGTTTGCGATTACGATCCCGGGAGGAGCCGGCGCTGTCGAAATATTATGTATATTATTATATCCCTAGTGGGAGTTAGACCGTTTGATTTAACAGAAGATAAACATCATAAAAGTGGTTAGATTGATAGCTGTAGATCGCAGGACTCTTTAACATATAAACTGTACAGTAATTTAATACTAACTTCACTATATGGGTAGCTGGGCAATCATACTATTTTTAATATCGTAGAATTGATTAAAAGTATCCTGCAAGACAAATCATGTATTGTATTGTGTATTCGTCCACAATTGGTTATGTTGAAAGTGATTAGATTACGTGAGATTGTGTAGTTGTGCTGTTGTTATAATTTACGAGAGAATGATTTAACTGTGTCAATCATGTTCGTTACTGTGTGTGACTCTATATTAGAACTGTGAACGGACATGGTATCTTTTGTCATTTACGAATTAATTAGTTCTCAGGAATACAAAATAATAATAAATGCATACAATAGAAATCTGCCTTTTAATGCATTTTTTAAATTTTGTTTCTAAATTATTTCTTTTGTCACTGCTATTTGTGAATCGGTCCACACGCTATTGAAGACAGTGCGCATTTTGTTTATTTTTGATATAGTATAATTTTTAGATCGTTAATTTCGCTTAATAAGGTATTTATTTTAGTTGTACTTTTATATGGATACAGCTGTATACAATCTTATGTCCCAGATAATATTCGCGGAGGATTGTTACATGAACGTAGGGAGTTATTGAATTCATCAGGATCGGATAGTGATGATAGACTCTGTTGCCTGATATGAATTTTATTTATGAATCGATTGGGTATGATTTAAGAAATGTTTCCCCCTAATACGCACTTTATGAAAGTTGTTGATTAATTACACTATTTAGATTATTTTATAAGATTTTTATCGTTTCTGTAGTTTAATTATTGTACGAATGAAATTCAGCAGCTTTTCTTTCAAGTGACAACTGGTTGTTTTCGTTACTTAATTTCGAAGTACAAAACACATAGCTACCTTTACATACTATTACGTACACTCGTTCTGGAACGCAATATGAACCCAATGAATAAATATAGTTTTATAGAAAGATCAAATAAATTATTTAACTCAGAGTATAGTATGTTTATTTTTCATTATGAGAAAATTATTTATTTATAAACTACGGTGTTACAAAGATAGTATTAAATATAGCTGAATTGGGTGGTATTCATTTCCAGGGCGAATCCGGAAATGTTTGGTGGGACATTCAAGTGTTTCGGAGCCACTGGTATTCATTTTCGGTATACGTAACATTCATTCAACAAGTGTATGCATTTGCTGTACTTACAATATAATCTCTGCGCGCTATCGTCTTTTAACCACTGCTGTGTGCAATTATCCCCATAATGTTGTGTATTATATTATATTGTATTAGAATTATATTGTGTAAGTGCAGGTGATGACCTTAGTAACTTCATTGAATACTGACACTAATGTATCAATGTATTAGTTTATAATTATGCTTTGGTTAATATTAATCATAGTTACTTATTAGTGATGACTTTTAAGGTGAAATTTATGTCCTCGAAATCATGATATAAACCTTTTATACAATATACACAACTGATCCCGGTGTGACACACGCCGCAATTCGCATTGCTTTATCGACACAGGTGACTTTGTAAGACTTAACTTGTAAGAGAAT
This sequence comes from Caradrina kadenii, assembly GCA_947462355.1. NCBI lineage: Eukaryota > Metazoa > Arthropoda > Insecta > Lepidoptera > Noctuidae > Caradrina > Caradrina kadenii. The sequence goes on along the minus strand of OX381684.1, from coordinate 5,082,031 downwards.
AATGATAACTTTATGTCTACTTAATGCAAGTGTAAACGTTCTAGAAATCTCGCACTGTTCGGTCAATTTTGTAAAAAAAAGATAAAATAAATTTTAATTTGAAGTTTTGTTTTTTTTTTTTGTTTTTGCAATGCATTAAGAAAAAATGGAAAATAAAACACAAGTGTGCAATAAAAAATAATGTATATATAATTTGACTTACAGTATGGTAAACTCGGTAGCATAATTAACAAAATTTTATAAACACTGAAAATATTCAGCAAATATATTTTATAAACTGGCAATAAAGCATCTGTATCCTTATATTTCGATGAAACCTGTGGACAAACAAATACGTAACATATAAATTTTAAGATAATAAAAACACAATCATGCTTATTTTTTTATGAAATGAAAATATAACAAGGTGTCATGGCAAAAGTAGCTACTGTATGCTTATGCTCGTACTAGGCACCTTAATTGTCAGCAATTGCCGAAAAGTACTTCACCTTTATTTGTGTCTATAGCAATCAAAATTGTGTCAGGTCAAAACGTTAACTAAATGCATTCTCCTCTTTTCCTTAATTAAGCGCTAGAATCCAAGATCGATATTGGAGTATTATAAACACTTCAGCGCTGGATTCTAAATGCTGGACTGGATTCAAATGTGCTTACATTCTTAATATATTCTAGCGCTGGATTGAATAACTGGATTAATAAGCTTCAAGGTTCTAAGGCTGCCTGTCCACAGAAGCGGAGCGGAGAAATAGAGGAATATTTACCAACAGGATTGCATAACGAGCGGAGCGAAGATTTTATGCTCCGCTCCGCTTCTGTGGAAAGGCAGCCTTAACAATAGGTAATGTAAAATTGACCTGTGCATATACACGTCACTCGTCGAGCCTGAGACCGCTGATGGAGAGGAAGGTGAACGCGTTGTGGAGCGCTAGTACCGGTACTGCTGTCATGGCCGCACTGACTCCCGTACGTTGTCGCACTGCGGAGACCGCCTCCGTTATTATTGACACTGATGGGGCACTCCATACCTGGAAGTGATTGGTACGGTGGTGTTAAACGATGATACACCCCTTGTGAACGTCAACAGTGAGAAAAAATATTGGCAGGCATAGTCAATGAAATATTTCTTTTGCTGCTGCTATCATACATCTATCTATATTTAAAATCAATTGTCGTGATAAGTCTCGCAAAAACTCAAAAATGGCTCGGCCTATTTAAAATTTCTTCTTAGATAAGTTCGCGTCAATCAACTGGGTAAATTATATCAGTAATCAATTATTGATGTACTTTTTATGACCTGTCAAAACGCGATTTCCCCACAGGTTTTGTATGACAATACTAAACGATGACGTCACTTTTTTGTTATCTCGATTTACTATTTATTGATTTCAAAGCTTAAAAATTCATAAATAAATTGTTTTTTTTTGTGAAGTGGCGTCTTGGAATTATTGTTCAATGGTGTCATCTACTTTATTTATTATTTATTAAATCTTTATGCACAAATGCAAAAAATACATCGTACAAAGGCGGACTTAATGCCTTGGGCATCGACATAATACTAGAGTGGTTTTGGAAAAACCAAATTGTTGGTGGTTCTAAGTTTAGCGGGTCTTTTTACCTGATAAAGTATTCTCATCTTGACGGCATGCCTTGCGTCCATGTCCCTCTCCTGCGTGAGCTTGCGGAGCGCGTACTCCAGCACCTCCTCTATTTGCTGCTGCGTGATGGCGGCCGCGCGCACGCGGTGCGTCGTGCACACCTCCTCACTGGGGAATGACAGCTGGCAAGTTGATGGCGATGAACCTGATGAGCATTTGTGAATGATTAGTTTTATATGTCATTGGATGGCAAACAAACGTACGGGCCATCTGATGTTAAGTGGTCACCGCTACTTATAAACATTTGCAATACCAGAGGCCTAGCAAATGCGTTGCCATCCCAGAGACAAAGTTGGAATGTTTCATATGCCTGTATTTACAGAGGCATCCATACCCTTCAAACCGGAACACAGCAACGCTGCTTTGCGACAGAAAAAGTAAGTAATCTGGTAAGTACAACTATTTATAGTCTGTGAAGACACAATATTGGAATATAATGGGCTCTATGGTCAACTTTCCCGAATTGGTTTATTGTTAAAACTAGCGTCTATCCATGAGTTCATCCATGTCAAAGTCGACATATTATCTCAAAGGAATACAAAAACGGGATAAAAATGTTTAGATCCATCCAATGCATCCATTATTCCATCCTGGCATGATGACACATTGATGTGTTGACAAAGGCTAGCGGAAAAAATTGTTCTGCAAAACTTGGGTCAACTAAACATTTTTAACAGAAAGTCCTTATGTATTGTAGTCCAGGAAAAGGTTTGTTAAACATCAAGCTGGAAGCGTTACCTGTAGCAACATAACAAACAAAGGCGGCGACAGTGTTCTCGTAGTTCCACCTCCTCGTGATGGCCACTTTGTAGTCGCCCACATTGCATCCGGTCTCCTCATCTGGAATAGGTAGGTACATTTTAATGCTATTGATAACAATCATTATGGCCTTAACTTTCATAGTATTTAATTCACTTTTCTCAGATTTCAAGTCAGAAAGAAATATTTACCGAAGTTTGAATATATTAGAATGTGCTATTAACTGGAGATTAACACATAATATACCATCACGCCTGTATTCCCCGAAGGGTTAGGCAGAGATGTACCAATGTTCACCCACAGTTCCCGGTATGTTTTGGTCCCATGCAATAGGGGGCGAGCCTATTGCAACACTCGGGCACAAATCCCAACTCCGAGGTGCCACTGAGAATTTCATAAAAAAACACAATATCACTTTTTTCTCGACCTAGAAATCGAACTTAAGACCTAGAGCGTAGCAGTCGCGCTTAGGACCACTAGGCTAACGAAGCAATTAGTAACTGGAGATTAGTAGTTAGTTATTCCCCAGCAATTGTAGACTTAAAATTGGACTGTAAACAGTAGTTATAAGACTTACATTCGAAGCGGTTGTTGTCGGTGTGTGCCCAGGCGTGCCACTCGACCTGCGCGTTGCGCGGCAGTGCTTGCACCACGGCGTACTGCACGATGGCGCCCGCGGTGCGCCGCTCCAGCTGCCGCCGAGCTTCGCTTACTGCGCTGCCGTGTGTCACGTAGCATACACTCTGTAGAACAAGGAAATGGTTTTAAAGGTATTAGATACTAGCTTTTGCAGTCAAAGACCTCCTTAATTTTGCCTTGTTGCAAAATCTGTTCTTAGTGAACGTCTCCTATGCAAAAAATTACCTACCAGTCAAGTTTCAGCTTCATAGGTCAAGTTTTCGACATTTTGTGTTCAATTATTGAATGAATGACCTTTTTCTAACAAGCTTCCGCCCGCGACTTCGTCCGCGACAAAATCAATATATTATAAAAAGAAGCCTGTGTTATTCTGATATATGAGCTATATTACTGTGAAGTTTTATTAAAATTCGTTCTGTAGTGAAAGAGTAATAAACATCTATCCATCCTCACAAGCTTTCGCATTTATAATATTATTAGGAAAGTAGGAGGAACTCTGCACCAACTCGGAGGATTTTCAAATAGTCAAGACAGGGAATCGCACATCGCGTATAATAGAGGGCGATTTTATTGTCATGCGGATTTGCTCACGCATGGGTGATGCTTGAAAATGGTCTGAAGCCGTAAAACAGTGTAAAATACGAATAAATTTAACTCAAAAAGCGGCCTCTCATAGAGACGTACCTGTACAACGCTACGTATGTGTGCCCTGGGATGTAACGCACGCAGCACTCTCGTGAGGTGGCGGAGCGACAGGGCACTTTGAGTCCGCGCCCCGCCGCCCGCTAGCCGCAGCGTGCCCGGCACCAGCGCGATCTGACCACACGTCCCCATTACCTCGCCCACCTGAGTGAAGATACATTACATTTTGTGAATTTGTAATGTTTTTTACTGCCGATTCATAATCATTGTTGGTATCAATAGCCATGTAATAAGGATAAATTAAACGTAATTCGAGTGAGCCCATTTACGCCAAAAACTTCCTAAGTCAGATGCTAGCACAAAGTTAAATTACACCACACCACACTTAATCACATGTTAGCAACTAATTCAGAATTAAGGTTTTGGCATAAATGGGCCTAAGGGGTATAAGCAATAGTTAAATGGAAAGATAGACCAAAGGAAAGATGAATCAATAAAGTGAGAAAGAAGAACGCATAGAGAGTTGCTGGTTTCCACATTCTTGATCATTCACCTACGAATTAAACGATTGATTGCAGAGCTTCTGATAACATTTTCTTCAAAAACGCTTGAGTGAAATAGAACATCAGTTACACCTACCTTAACAGCCTGACTATAAGGTCCGATATTAGCCGGCGCCCAGTGAGATATGCCTTGGACGTGCATAGTGACACGCTCCTTTGTAACAGTTCCTTCGCAGTCATGAGTGTTGTTGTACGTAGACTTGTGAGCCACCTGGAGGGAACATGTCGTTTATAATCGAACTCTTTATAAAGGCAGGAACATTTTTGAAAGTTTACATAAATAGGTCATTCGTAACTAAAATACAAGTGTGGTACCAAAATTTTCTCTAGCCTATTATTGTCCCACTGCAGGACAAAGGCCTCTTCTCTCACAGAGGTTTGCTCAAGGCGGATTGGCAATTTCAGTCTTATTATATTCAAGTCCAGGTTATTTCGCTTTGTTTTTCCTTCACCGATATGAGTGATGTCCAAGATAAACATAGATAGTAGGTACATACAAATTGAAAAAGTTGCATTGGTACTTGTATCGAAGCCACCATGTCACTAAAATGCCCAAGGCATTAAGTTCGCCTATGTACGATTATAAAATATTTTATTGGACAAAAGGTCACTATGAAATCTCGAAAATATTATTGTCCCTTGAACTTGTACGTCAGTGAACCCATCATAATTATCAGGTAAACATCAATTCACAATCTTTGTTATCTTTTAATTCTATGTCATTGCCTTTATATCGGTTTGCATCTATGACATAATGCGCCATTTTTGTCACATTTACGTAAACTTTTCCAAGGTAGTTGAATTGTGTGAAATTTGTTTTCATGTTGCAAGTTTGGTTGGCACAATTTGCATAAAATTTCGTTTTATGAATGAAAGATAATCTAGAACATCTTAGAATGTCTTAGATTACCTTCTTATCATTGGGTAATTGACGGGTGCTGACAGTTGGGCCAATCGTGCAGCGTCGGCACCGCCTTCATTCCGCCAGAGACCCAAAAATGAATTTGAAGGTTGTGCTCACGACTCGCGCCAGTTACTATACACATTTGTGCAATAAAATATCTACTGCGCACTTGGCTGGTCTCCATTTAAATTGGCCACCGTGCCCGAAATTCGGTCGAGATAATATTATTTATTATTATGACACTCTAATCAAATAAAAATATTTGCTATCAATAAAAGTGTGTCATCCATCTCAAATAACACATTCTAGTTTAAGAAATATAGGAACACATTATTGGTATGGTGGCCTTTAGAAAAACAATTGTTGACTTCGTTATCACACACGTCATTGGCTATTATCATTTCCTAACGAACTAATCCTTTGTTATACATAAAATAGCCATATTGAAAGATTACTCACAGGTTCTATTACATAGCATAATACCCGCTATTCCATACATCATAAAGTTGAATTTTTAATACAAGGCCAAATATAAACCTAATATCATCAGGTCATTGCACGCAAGCACGCGTCGGTTATTCGACATTGAATAATACCTTGTATAGAGTATGTAATAAGGTTGAACATTACCAACAGCGGTAAGATTAAATCCTATATATCAGGCAATGGGCATCTAATGCGCACGTGGTTCAGTTGATTTTCATCTAATTATACAGTCTGTACTGCACATAATAAAGATGAATTTCATTTACAGTACCAAGAATATTAGCGGACATTGTCTAAAATTTTGCATAGAATTCTACACACTATTTTGTACACTACAAAGTTTAATTTAAAGTAAGTCCAGCATCAAACATAAGTTCGGTGTCATCCGAATCCCGCGTGTATTGTTCAGCATTACACGCTATGTATTACAACATAAGAATGAATTTCACTTACAGCATCAAATATAAGTCCAATATTAGGAGGTAGAGGGCATTGCACGCACACACGCGTCGGCGGATTAGGAAAGCTAAACGTGCTGACGTACACTTCGTTTAACGCGGCATATTCTTGCATGTCTCTCATATAGATGTTGACTGAACATACGTCGTTAAGACGTAGCGACTCCGTATCCAGTAAGCCTGAAATGTGGGATGGGCATAAATTATAAGTACTCTTTATATGCAATCTTTTGATTGTCGGAGTGTTAAAAGAATAAAAAGTTATCGAAATGGAGAAAGATAGCATTACATATTGAATAGTATGGGAATCCCTTCTGTTACTCCAATCTAAATAATTATATGACCTAGGTCAGCCATAATGATAAAGCAGAACACAGTCATTGATTCATGTTATAGATTTTTGTGGAACCCAGAGTTTATGGCTTAACTTTTATGATTCCAATTCTTCAAAACCAATAAAGTTAATTATAAATTAAAACTGAATATAAACAGCAAAACTGTTAAAACAAAATAATAACTACATAAAATAAAGCTCGTGCACAAGTTTACCTACTAATGAGTTTCTTCATAGCGTTCTCCGTGGCTAGCCTCGTATCGACGCCCTCTCCGACAATACCACCAATGAAATACCATCCATGCTTGTTCCCGTATATACTCCTGTGGTCCAGGATCGGCTGGCTGTCGTGCTTACTGTGAGCCTGTTCGTAAGTGTAAACATCCGCAACCTCTACACTATCAGATTCGTCATTCTGATCTTCTACACTAGTAACTTTATCACCAGAATACGTGAGCAATGGGTTCAGTTCATTCTGTTTCTTCTTCTCCTCCTTCTCTAACTTCTCTATTGACTCTAGCTCCGTCTCGCTTAGTTCAATATCGCTTATATCGCTAAATACCGAATCGCTTAAATCGCTTACAAAATCTAATGGATTTTTAACAGTGGGGGGTAGTGTGATTGCTTCGTCCAAGTTATCTTTTGGTACTAAATGTAGTTTTAAATTTAAATAGCCGACGGGAGCGACGGGGTCGTCTGTGTGTAACACCAGTTCTTTCTCATCTCTGTTGGAATGAAAATAAATGTTTGTACAATCGATAATTTATATAATAAAAATCAATTGACGCATGTATGAAAGGTTATCATCACACGACAACGGATCGACCGATTTAGCTGCATTGTTTTCGTAAATATCAGAATAAGGATTGTGTGGAAAAATTATTTGTTTACCGGAAATGTCAATATTTTTTATGGTATTTTGGTATGACAATATCATCCGTGCGAAACCGGGGCTGGTGGCGTGTCGTTGTTTTACGCAAAGTCACAATACATAGGCTATGGAATATACATGTTTACAATCCATAATCAACTCATCCAAGTACATTTCTTATTATCATAAAAAAAGGGTCATTAATTTAAAAAAATAGGGTTTTCGGCTAGCTGTTGAGCAATAAACACAATGCAAGAGCGTCATACTGCAGCTAAATCACTTTGATAATCATAAATCAACCTTGAAACAATGTATACAGATAATCCTTATTTTGACAAATTATTGCTATCTAAAGTGTGCCTACGATAATGGCCTCTTGGTGACAATTCTCTAATTTATATACGATGGAACATTTGTCACACTCATACGACATGATCGATAAGAGCCTGGTGTATTGATTACAGCCAGCCTAAACTAATCATATATATGGTATAAACAGATACCATTTATTATGACAAATCTGTATTTATGAGAGAGATAAACGAATTACATAGTCGTAAGACACTGATATAATATTTTTGCTATGTAAAAAACTTTATATAGATTTACGGGTTTTTAAAATCACGGTATAGGCAGTAACATTCTTGAAATTACATATAAAATAAAAAAATCGGCCATGTGAGAGTCGGACTCGCTTTCGAAGAGTTCCGTACAATATTTAACAATTCATACAACGAATCACGTTTCTTGTATGGGGACTTCGTATAATTTTTAACTTTATTTTATTTCTTGTTATCTTATAGCAGATCTTAGTAATACACTTTGTAATACACGGATGGATGGGCAGACTGACAGAATAGTCTTAGTAATAGGGTTCCGTTTGGCATCCTTTCGGTACGGAACCCTAACAACTATATTAATACACTTTTATTTGTTTTACTTTATTCTCCTATTACTCATGAACGCTTCATAAAGTTGCCAAGAATACCGTCAGTGCTACCACACATTTTGTGAACGTATTAACACACCATCACGCCCATATTCCCCGAAGGGTTAGGCAGAGGTGTAACAATGTTCATCTGTCAAGTTTTTGTCCGCTTTATTGAGGATCTATAAATCAGTGATGGGACAAAAAAAGCTAAGCGCTTTTAATGCTATTGACCGAAGATCACGAAAGAGGTCTTCCGGTTATATTTATCAGTCTGCCAATTGTATACCAATAGAATATTATTTTTCTGTCGAAATAATATGTTTTGAAGCTACTCGTTGTACCAGAGCTAAAATGCAAATAAAATTTAAAAACAATATTCAATTGACATACCATTATGCCTGTAGTCCTCGAAGGGTTAGGCAGAGATGTAACAATGTACACCCACAGTTCGCCGGTATGTTTAGGTCCCATGTAATAGGGGCGAGCCCATTGCCATTAATCCGGCGCACAAATCCTAACTCCGAGCTGCTACTGAGAATTTCATAGAAAAACCCAATAACACTTTGCTCGACCTGGGAATCGGACCCAAGACCACTAGCGTAGCAGTCGCGCTTAGGACCACTAGGCCAACGAGGCAGTTTAACGTATTAAATCTTAACATAAGTTTATGCAGCGTCTATCAATAATGTACAATTTCCGGTAACCAATGTATCCTGGCTGGAACTCGGTTAGATCCGCGCGTATGCCGTTCCAAGCAGTATAAAATCCATGCAAATATGAACCTTAACTATTATGTCGAACCCTTAATTTTTTTTTTGCACAGTGTGAAATGCACTCCCGCGCGGCCTGGTTGCTGGAAATCGTACATAAGAGCTTACATAATAAAAACAATAAGGGAGGCCTGTGGCCAGCAGTGGACGTCACTCGGCTGATAAGATGATAATGAATAAACATAATTATAATTGTAATCTAGTGACAAAATATACTCACATAACTAGTTTCTTCTTAAACAAAGGGCAGTCTAGCGTGAAGGTTTCATATTCGCCGCCCTCGCCACAGATATTGAGCCCGTACTTGTCTTGCATGACTAGAAGATGCGGCTGGATGTCGCGTAGGGAGAGACCTAGGTGTACCCGCGGGTCTAAACCTAGTGCTGCCACCTGTACCAGAATAAGGCTAGGTTGTTTTTGACGGTAGCTGAGCGATTGGCTGCTGGGCTGTGTGTCTTTGATCGTTTTCCACATGAATCAAATATTTGCATGGCCTACCGTTATTTGGTCTGATAGTTTGTGTACCCAGGATACAAGAGAACATCCTCGTGTGAGGCAACAAATAAAACTTTGATTGAGTGCTGGCAAAAATGCACCGGACTTCGTTCAGTATTTCCCATCTCTTTTATGATAAGACTTTTAAAATATATAAACGATGATATCTCATGGCGGCAATCATCTTAAACATGGCGTTTACAACGCAGTCCCAAGACCCGTGCGAATAAGTGCGCATACGTTCCTCAAATGACACCAAATTATTGGTTTTTGCGCATGATAGCAAGTTTAAAATAGTAACTAATCATAAAACTAATAAGCTAATGAAAGGAACTAAACAATGATCTTAGTAATTGGCAATTAATGTGATGATGATGGGCCCAAATCGTGTCTTCAACATGTTAGAAATGCCGGGGCTGCGGGTTGTTCGCAAGAGATACCGCGCCCCCGGAACGCAAAGGGCATAAGAAGGAACATGGGTGGGTTTTAGTCAGTAAAAGTCTGACACTCCCTCCCGCCCCGCCCAGGGCGGGAGAAGTTATTTGATGATTTCCCACCCACCAAAAAAAAAAAAAAAAAAAAAAAAACATGTTAGAATGAATGACAGTCTGATGGATGAACGTCAAATAAATTGAATAAAACAATCATTGACGAATGACGTATGGCCTCATGTGTAAGGAAGTTATTTTTGACCAATCATTATTGTGAACTACTTCAGATACTAATATTAGTATTTTTAACAATAATTTACATTGTGGGACGCAATAAAATATTTGATTGATTGATTTAAGATTGAATATAGAATATGACATTTATATCTTAGTATTAGGATGCAACCAGGTATAATTACTTAACCTACCTATCATATTATTAATGAAGTTATACAAATGATGCTTCCTGTTGTCTGTACATCTGTACGTTTAGATCTCTTAAACGACGGATTTTAATCCGTTTTCATCAATAGATAGAGTGATTCAAGAGGAAGGTTTATACGTATAAAACATCACGCTACGACTAATGGGAGCTGAGTAGTAGCCAAAGACCACCGTGGGGTATATAGAAAATAAGTAATACAGACAAGATCAAAAAGACCCGTTAAAGTCTTCATGTACTCGCAGTGTATGTTTGTGAAAATATATTATTACCTACATTTTATGACATTATTATGATAACAATGGTCGCAAATCACATACCCTTTACACTGATATCGCAAAGGGTAATTGACACAATAAGTATGTCGTTAGCATGAATGGGTTTGAATTGCAGGGACTAGAAAGATTAGCTCGACAGTCTATCTTGTAGTAAAGTGTACAGTCACGGACATAATTATGTTACAAATTTACAACAAGCTTTTACCCGCGACTTGGTCCGCGAGAATTGGGTTACGTCTCTAATTTCTTTTCTAGCAAAATATAGTCTAGTAACTTATAGAAATATTATTATGGAATAGATTTAATGGTAAAATCTATTTTACACGATTGATCGGACTGGCTGTACATAATTCAATCGACCAATCGCAACAGTCATCAGCAACAATCACAATAAGCACAACAGCTTTTCTTGTTCATTTTTGTGACTGAAACCGGATGTTAGGGTCGCTAATGTCGCTATAAATACCTAACCTTCGCAGAATAAATGGTTTTTCTTTCTTTCTATACACATATGCGGTTCGGCAATACAACGTTATCAATGGTTCTGTCGAGAATGCCGAACCGCTACATGTATGTACCCTTTATGGTCGTGACTACTAGATTTGACTTTAAATAGAAGATACAAAGATAAAGGCGACACGGTTGGCGCAGTGGCCGAGCGATCGACTGCTGTGCTGCGTGTCGCGGGTTCGATTCGAGTTTAAATGTTTGTGAACGCATCCACGATACAGGAGTGGATCCTAGTGTGGGGAAAAAAAATCTAAATACTGATGTTGTCAGATCCAAGTGCATGTATCTTATAAAGAATGTAGCTGATACTGGCAAGAGTAGAACCGTCAATGAATACCTTAGATAATAACTTTTTCTTTACCTTAATAATGATAGCGTCAACGCCGCTTGCTATCATCTCCTGCAACAGTTCTTTTTGGTTCCGCCTCCATAAGTACGCAAGGGAGACTAATCCTAACCGGTGACATCTATAAAAAAAAATATATATATAACTATACAACAAAAACTTACCACGAGACTTGTCGACAAGAAACAGTCTACATCGGCATCGACTGTTGTTTGATCGCTTAGTTCTTCAAAACAATTGTTAACCCCCAGAGCAAAAACGTTATAAGTTTGACGTGTCTGTGTGTTTGTATGTGAGTGAGTGAGTGTGTTTTTGTGTCTGTCTGTCTGTAGCATCATAGCTTACGAAGGCATGAACGGAATTTGATTTTGTTTTTTATGTTTGAAAAGTGAATTAGTCGGAAGTGTTCTTAGCTATGTTTGATGGAATTCGGTTCAGCGGTTTCAAAGTTATCAACTCTTTTGTTAGCTGCGGTAGGGATGTTTTCTTCTGTTGGGGGCTACTTAAAATTTTTAATTTTGTTTTTTTATTTTTAGGGGTTTTTTAATATCATTAAGCGTAATTTGTTTGGAAAAATTAAATGGTAAGTACACTAGCTTCTGTCCGCAAATTAGTCCGCGTGGAAGTCACCAAAAAAAATGTCCTATGGTACTCGGCAACAGTGTAGCTTTCTATAATTTTTTTTGTTTATTGAAAGCGTTCCAGGGGCCATCTCTTAAAACAATACTATTTTAATGTAACTTTGTCATTTCAGTTATTGGATTTTCAACTGTCGATGCTGAGCCGAGCGTTGAAAATCCAACAGTGCGCAAGGCAATATAATATCAGAATAACGCTGTTTTAAGATATGGTGGTGAGCCTCTTGACTTTCAAACAAAAAACAAACAAATTGTACCTGTTTATAGTATCAATATCGATAAATATTTGACTTGGATATAATTATACAAGGTGATAGTTTAAACAAGGGACATACTATAAGGGAGTGTAGTGCTTATGAAAACAAACCTCTTTCACTATGGAATTAAACTTAAATTTGCAAAAAAAAAAATCAGTTGTTCCTTACATGTTATCGAGTAAAGCGAACGTAAATGTATGGAGCTGTTGATTTTTTTTTCGGGTTTACGGTTCGTATTATAGTAAGTTGTTCAATTTCATGAGTACTGCACTCCTTTAAAGAAAGTCCCTCGTTTACCCTAACACCCTGTATAGTAAAGAAAATTTGTTTTGACATGACTGACGCATCAGTACGAAGCATGGGCGGGGCGGGTCGCTACCTCGCTAGTCATCATAAACACAGAACGTATAGTAGTGTGGCTATTAAATATAGCGCCTTTGATATTGAGTTGGGTCAACAGCGTTAACCAGTGAATTGGAAAGAAATAAAGCTATACCTACATGTGCCTGTAAAGTTGACAAAGAACTATAATAGTGTGTCCTGTCCTATAAATATTATCATGTATATACTTACATTATAATATTTACAATTTGGTAATAGGCTACATATCAAGCTGTACATTTCCAGTATAAGCTGACCTGTCATTGTATGGAAATCAAATACAATGAGAGATCAGCATAAACTGGAAATGTATAGCTTGAAATGTGGCCGTGTGTACAGTGTTTGAAGATACAAGCTATTTCTTACACCGCATGCATCTTGCTAGTGTGAAATAGCCTTAAAATACGAGTGCAACTTGCATGCGCCTCTTTCAATGAAGTATTGAGAGTAAAACACTTAAAAACGCATTAAAAATAAATTATGCGCATACGCAGTTGCAGCGAAGCGTTCATTCGTTTTAGTGCTGACACAAATAGACTATTTTCAGCTAGGTCGGACAACACAAAGAAATATAAGTTATTGCAATATTTCAACGCAAGTTGGTTGTGATAGAGTGTAATTACAAACGTTTTTAAAAGCCTAATTAAAATCGCAAAACAATCTTACGCTGTAAAAACGTTGATGAGCAAATCCAGTAATGTAACAAAATATTTGTGATATTAATTAACTATGTATTTGTAATTAAATATGTAATACTGTGAAATAAAATACATTTGGTTAATATTCTACTGAATAATAAATATTGTCGAGGTTATTTTAATTATATCAATTTAACAATGTTCGAGTTGTCAGATTCCAAAGTTCATATAATATTAAATTATGCACAATAAACAGGTAGTGTAGCCATGAATAATAATATTATGTGTAAACTTTAGCAAAATTTAAAAGCGATTATAATTCATTCGTTTTGTTGATAATAATTATAATTACCTATTTTATAAGAAACACAACTAAATGTATTGTATGAAATCTTTTAAGTGCTAAAATAATAAAGTAAAAATACTTACACATTTTCAACCCTAATTCTTTGGTAATCTGATAATATGGCACCAACGGCCACTGCCTCCACATCTAATTCATTCTGAAACAAATATTTGAATACAAGAATGTAACAGACAGTTGCTTATCACTGCAGAATTTATTAACATTGAGATTATTCTGTGGACACTAGGTACTCTCTACAGCATAAATAAATATTATTAACACACATTTACAATGTCAATGGAAACTCTTAAAGTCACATTATTTCTTGAAAATGGTTATGAATCACTAGTATTTTTTTGTTTGTGCTGATAATGTCCCCAGTGAATAATCACTATCACTACACATATTATAAAACAAAGTCCTCTGCCGCGTCTCTCTGTTCGCGATAAGCTCAAAAACTACTGCATCGATTTTCATGCTGTTTTCACCAATTGATAGAGTGGTTCTCGAGGAAGATTTTAGTATATAATTTGTCAAGATTTTGAATGCACAAACTTAACGCGGGTGAAATAAGCGACGCGGACGAAGTCGCGGGAAGGCCGCTAGTTATTATATAGTTGCTCTTCCACAAAGGCTAATGAAAAATAACAACAAATAAAACACATAGGTATGTTTTTCGAATCCTTATTGTTGCGGGGTTTTCATCCACAAAGAAACATTACACAATTTCGTAACTGAGGAGACTGGTACAGTAGTCGCCGACGCTGCACGTGATTGGTCCATCAGTCGGACCTTTCGCTTGCAGCGTCGGCGCCCCAAAAAACACCGAAAGGAACCCAAAAACTCAAAAATTAACATTTGTGCCCACGACTCGTGGCAACTACTATACTAGGAAACCATGTCACATAGATTACCAGGCCTAACTCCGAAACACAATATTACTAAAACAAAATGCATCATAGTTTGTATGTTACAATTTATTGTAAAAAATTAAGGATGTCTATCATGATGCATCTTAAATGCCTGTATTTAAGGTTTTAATAAATTATTTAGGAGAACCTCCTTTTGGTAGTCAGTAAAAAAAAAACAAAGTGGCCTGCTAGTGTCTTATACATTATTGACAATCATTCAATGTCCTGATTCTGTATTCATTTAAAGTGGTAATTTAAAACCTGTTGCATGACTGCTGTTTATGTAATAATGTAATATGTATGTAGATTTATATTTAACATATTTACATCATGTAGTTAGCTGACCTTCTAGTTAAATTTTATTTTAAAATATATATGTGTGTATACATGATAATATTGTTATCTCTAAAAATATTGTGTACATTTTCTTATTCTTTGTAGAAATATGATATGATTTATATGTTCTACATTTAAACTGTGGAATAATTGTTTTTTTTTTCTTTTTAATATTTGATATCTTACCTTAACTTTAGAAAGGAGTCTGTACAAGTCCTCAACCTCATCATTTTCTGTGGGGTGATAATTTTTACTCTGGTTGACTGCATTGCCAGTTATTGCTTCCCTGTATAGCGGTAGACCCATGGCCTCAGCATACAGATCTATACCTTGGTGCCCCACTGTTTGGTACATATAGCTATCCATCTCATCTGGAATATAATAACTAAATAATTTAATAATACATTAAAAAAAATACACACATGATTGAGCCCTTAAAATTCAAAGTAATTGCAGTATTGTTGTGTCATGTTCAGATAGTGCTAATAAAGTTAATTAACTTTTAAATCAGTGTTGATCATTTAAATTGCCCTAGATATATTTGATAGACCTGTACAGGTAAACTGATAACAAAAGCAATTGATGCCAAATCACAGGTGGGCTTAAAATAACTGATGTTTTTATTTTAAGACATATGTTAAAAGATGTGGTATTTTTCATTCATGCATTTTTTTTTATCATTACTAATTCCAGAATGGTAAAAGTACAACAACAATCAATAAGCGTTCGGCATAGTAAATATACGCATCTAAATTGGTTAACGGGACAAAATTAACCTTTCTGTGTAGGTTGGAGGTTGGCCAGCGCGACGATAGTGTGCCCGGCGCCGACACACTGCATCATGTTGTAGCAGCTGTCCTTACCCCCGCTGATCAACGCCACCGTCCTCATTTTCCCCACAATATTATAATCACTCACGATAACACTATAATACACATTACATAACGTTCACAATAATTGTGCGCCCTTTTTGGCAAAATAAAGAACAAAACGCGGTCCTGATCACGACCGTGGCATTTCTCTCGACGCCTCGTTAGAGTGTACTTCTTCCTACTATATCTGACGCGACTTTACCACCTGTTCGTGAAGGAATTACAACGCAACATAATCGTTATCTATTTTGATAACATTCTTGAAACGTAAAGCAAAATTAAAATGTTCCCAAAAACCTCGGCAACAGCAGCATCTGTCAAACTGCGTTTCGTTCTGAAACCTGTCTATTGTTTGACATGACATTTAATTTTGTTTCTTTTTATTATGTTTTGTCTCTTTTGTTACAGGACTTTTTTTCTTGGAAAATACGATGATCATTTTATTAGGGTGTCATTAGATACCTAACTCACGACTAACGTGTATTGGATTACTTCTTGATGGAGTGAATTATTGTTGTCTATCTATATCTACAATCATGTAGAAGGCAAGATTGTGCCCGAATTTTTAGCCTGATTTAAACATAAACCAAAAAATCTGCATTATGATACAGCTGAGATTGAATTAAGATTAAGAAGTAATCAAAAAAGAGAGCTTTTTCAACTGTCTCCCTTATTTGATTCTGAACTTTGAAATGATAGTGCGAGTTCGGTATTCAACAAGTTGTTGGCCATTTATAATAATATAATTATTATAATAAGTATGCGGCGATACAACTTACGCAGTTTGTCTCTGCTCATTCGCAAACAACATGTCAGAAATCATTAAGAAGAAATTGCATGCCGTCTACAAGACACCAGGAAAACCCCAATAACTTTATTAAAAAGTGGATACAGCAAATAGGTACACTCGGTTACCTACTCGTACTCGAGATTTTTCTTTTGCAATCTACTAGAATTACAGCTACTGAATCAATTTTATTTATACGACAATCTTTAACAAGACCTCTCGCAGTTATCAGCCTATGTAAATAACTACAAAAACTTTCTTCTTTGAACAAACAAAGCGCCCAATCGTATTTTTAAGACCATTCCTAAATTCCCATTCTAATATCACTTACTTTCCTACATTTGTAATACGTTTTTAACTGTGACTGTAGCTGAGATGAGATTGCGATTAATATAAGAACGTTTTAAATTAAACAATTTAAATTCTTTACCAACATAAAAATCAAAAATCTTATTACCACACTGGTGTCGTAATAAGTTGTAAAAATCACGTATGCGTAATACACAATTAATGATCTTAAAACGATGCATTAAGAACCACATTACACGCTTGTGTTGAAAAAGTAAATAACTAACTAGATAAATACATTTATGCAAAGAAATAGCTTTTATTCTTATGTTCAGTAGACTTAAAACTGCCAAGCCTATAGGAAAACATATATATAGGTCTATAAACTAATAAACATAATTTTATTATATGTTTAAATGAGGTTATGTGTATCGATTAAAAAAAAATGCTGAATGCATTGATAGTGTAATATTCTAAGACAATGGCTGTACATGTTACTAGTAGATCCAGATCCTGATACATTGTCTTCGTAGTCCATAATATTATCCCGGCTGCTGGCAGGCTTTTATTATTGTAAAATATTGTACCATTGAAAAGGTATAATTGTTTCATTGTTATTTTTGAATGTGGGACTTTCACCGCTCTCTCGAACTCCTAAGTTAGCTCTCAAGAAAACGTGTTAGGTCCTCGGGCTAATGATGTTGGAAAGCGCCATCTCTTATTTTAAAAACATAAACAGTCTAACTCTAACTTGGTTAGAAGAGGCGTTCTACGAGAAGCGATAATTTTGATAATAAAAGTTGGCGGTTAAAATATACTTGTACTTTATAAATTTAAAAAGATACTAAAACAATTATACAGACGAGGATAATTGCTTATTAAACTAATTAATTTACGGTAGGTGTTTTGTTCCATTCATAAAAGTCTGTATAAAAAGTTACCAGTGCTAAAAACATTCAAACAATCTTTGCAGGATATCAATTTCTCTTTTCTCGTTAAATATGTGGTTTTTCTATTCATTTAAAAATAAGTGACAAATAAGAAAAGTTTTTAAATTTAATATGCCAAGGTTCTATATTTAATTATATTAAAATAAAGTGAATGCTCAGCAAACTACAGACGCTGTTAAATGAACCATTACGTTCCGTGGCTGGTTTGTCAAATTATTGATGCGGTGGTTTGAATCACGTTTGAATTTAAGTGCGAAGCTCTTTTAATTCTTTTATTTTCTTTTATTCAATCTTAACATCCTATAAATGATTTTTTAAATTGTGTGTTAAGTGAAATCTGTGTTAGCAAGTGTGTAATCATGGTTTTGGCCGAAAGAAGTAATGATGTTCGGAACGGGAAGCGGTCAAGGGGGCCAAGCCCCAATGGCCATGGAAGTCCAGATTCCAGTTCTGAAGATGAGAATGGTACGAGATATTTCAAATTCTATACCGCTTATGATCGCCTTGAATTATTATTTTTACGGGAAAATGGGGAGCTTATAACATGTTCTTTGGTGACTTACGATTTGTACAATACGTACATATGTGATATGTCATGTACTTACCCGATTGTAATCTCGAGGTGAATATTAATCCATGATGATTGCTTTTATTTTCATGCGGTGGAGCCACTAATAATCATCATCTGACATTCGTGCTTTATTTTTTATGCTTTCCATCATCGCCTTCCTGCTGCGTTCATCTCATCCACAATAATGTAACACGAAACCAAGCAGTAATACCGTTTGCAGCTGAAAAAATCAGAGTGGGCAGAGATTATCAGGCTGTGTGCCCTGAACTGGAACCAGTAGACCAACGCAGACCTGAACAGATTTCTGACAGGGCTTTGTTGGTTTGGTCACCCACTTGTGACATATCTGATACCAAATGTAAGTAGAAACTGGTTTTTGAGTTCTTCAAGTTATTTTTTGGCAATACTACAACTTACCTATACCTACCATATTTTTAGTGGATGACTACATTACTACGGCAAAAGAGAAATATGGGTATAATGGTGAACAAGCATTGGGTATGTTATTCTGGCACAAACATGATCTCAACAGGGCTTCTATGGACCTTGCCAACTTCACCCCTTTTCCTGATGAGTGGACTGTTGAAGATAAGGTGCTATTTGAACAGGCTTTTCAATTTCATGGCAAAAGCTTTCATAGAATACGTCAAATGGTAAATCCTTGTATATGTTATTCATTACTAGTACAATACTCTAGTTAAATTTGTTATCATTTCTTTAATCCTAACTTATATTTTCTACAGTTGCCAGACAAATCAATTGCATCATTAGTTAAGTATTATTATTCTTGGAAAAAAACTAGAGCCCGTACTTCACTGATGGATGTAGTCAGTGAAGGTCGCAATGCCACCAGCTCAGGAACTGGCAAGCGTGAATCAGGAGCTG
This sequence comes from Caradrina kadenii, assembly GCA_947462355.1. NCBI lineage: Eukaryota > Metazoa > Arthropoda > Insecta > Lepidoptera > Noctuidae > Caradrina > Caradrina kadenii. Next base: position 5,062,657 of record OX381684.1, on the reverse strand, counting down.
GGTCGGAACCTGGAGGTTCTGATAAGGACTCAGATAATGATGAAAAGGTATGTACTGTTTGTGTGCTAGGTTTCATGGCTTGTTGTAAAGTTGAATCAAATATAATTTGCTCCTTTTTTATTCAGTGCAATGTCATTGTATTACCAATGTACCTAATTACAGAGACAATGTCAACTGTATCATTATCCTTCACAATTTTTAATAACCATGTGATAGTATATCTGGATTGTCCAAATTATTAACTGTATACACCTATGTGGTAAATTTTTTTAGTAAATAAAATCGCAGAGTGACAAATTAACTTCCACAGAACTAAAAATAAACTTAAGTTTTATTTTGAGGCTGTGTTAAATTACTTTTTAATCCCTCATACAGAGTAGATAGGTATTTGGGCCATTGCAAATTATTTGCTCTGCATGGGAACATTTCATATTGGGTGTTATAATGTTCAAAGAAGTGATTCACCATTATTAAAAGTAAATATACACATAAAATAAGCGACTTGTTGGGTGCTTAATGGGTACATATTATTCTGAGTTATGGACTTGTTCAATGTGACAGAAGTGGACTTTCCACCGTGGTATTGTCCGAGGAGGGAAGTCCCTCGCGGCAGGCGGGGCTCCACAACGCGCCGCCGGCCAGCAGGGCGCCCAGGTGGGTGCTTTGCTTCCCCACAATGAGTATAACTTTGCTGTCACCATGGAAACTTGATGTTCAGTGTCTTCTTCCATCCTATCACAAATATATGTCTGCTCAATCGGTGTTTGTCATCCATTATTTGATGTTAAAATCTTCTACTTAAGAAATGCTGGTTCCCATTTTAAAATCCAATTCCATAAATGTCTGTCTTAGTCATGCCATGTCATAGCATTGCACTTCATAGCATTACTGTGTTATCATGCAAGTTTTGATTGTGGCAACATGAGCTTGTGTATTAGTCTATATTTAAACAGCAGTTATTTGAATAGCTTGTGTCAATCAATGAGTAAGTTTAATGATTGCTTCAAATAAAATACATAATAATTAATTGTTAAAGTAAATGTTCAAATTATGATTAATTGTTAAATTATGATTAATTGCTTCAAATAACTGTTAGTATTAAATATTTTATCCAAGTGCAAAAATCATAATAATAATAAATAAAAAGAAATGCTTTATGTATTCTGATATTGCTTGTTCATTTTAATTTTGACCGCTCTGCATTTTTATTTACAAACTATGATTGCTACCACTCTCATATGCAGCATTCATTTATTCATTTATAATTTATAATACAATATAAAATATCATATTCTGAAAGTATTCATAATACATTAAACTATTACACAGTATACACAAGTATATAAATTAATTTTATTATATTTTCTTATACATTCTGTATCAAAATATTTCTTTAAAATTGATTTGTAGCACTTAACTATTATGTACATGTATGCAAAACTATTAATTATGTCTATTCTTCTTTCTTTTTTTTTTGCAATATATCTTTGGTACGGAATACGATAATATGCATTACTGAAAAAAGGAGAATGTGTGTTAAATAATATTGTTGTTATTGAATGATGCATCAAATGTAATATTGTAATCTTGATGGACCTTTAAAGACTATATCCATCAGTATTAGCGCTGTAACTGTGTACCCACTGTGTTCCCGCATTGTACTAACTTCTAACATGTAGCCTGCCTCCTCCCTTCCTATTTCCTATGATATTCCCGCATGCTTCCTTTAATAGCCCCGAACAATGAAGGACTACTTTGTTTAATAAATCTAATGTGTGCAGAATATCATTTAATATTCTAATGGGTTTTAAAAGAAGTGTGTGAGAAGTCATTGTGTACGTCTTTGTCTGTCCTTACATGAAAGCTCATAATTTCGTGTAAATGGTGGAAGTCGTAATGTGGCAGGAATGTAAAATGTTAATTGGGGTTTAGGGCGAGGGCGGCGGCGAGAGCGCGGGCAAGTGGTGCACTGTGTGCGGCATTCTGTGCAACCAGATCACGGCGCACAATTCGCAGAAGTTGTGTCAGGCATGCCTCGTGCACGCCAGGTCGGTAACGATATTATTCATACTACAGTTTTATTAGATTATCCGCTCGTTACAATCACATGCATGTTCCACAATGCAGCTCTTAATTTTTCGAGTGTGGTTTAATTAAATGTATATAGGGATGGTTGTTTGAATATTGGCGGTGATGTAACAGACGCACGGGGACGATGAGACCGCTGTGCGGACCGTCCGGGAGACGCGGGCCGGGTTCCAAACAGCAGCGGTACAAGCACCGGTTGCCGCGTGGCATTTACATCAATCACGACGATCTCGTCGCCATGGCTACCGGGCCTCAGCCAGGCGATCCCCCGCAGCCCGGACTTATCAATCATGGCGAAGCCATGCTCAAAGCTATGGACAGAGAAGTTATATCTCTAAAGAGACAAGTAAGATGCAACCCGCTACGATGTCGCTATGTAGTGTCGTTGCGAGACACATTCTCACCCTTACGTCGACACTGTGCTCTTCTCAATACGTTGTGTTAGTCATTCGCCCAGATAGAGCATGGATGTGACTAATCGTTAGTGTGATGTAATGTGAGAATGTGATAATTCAACTAATTTTATTAATTAGTCAATAATTTTGTAGTATTTCATGCTAATTATACTACAATACTGTATTAGGTAGTATTGTGGGAAAATGTATTCTGCACACATAGATTAGTTGATCAAACATTTTTCAGAAGTTTTATTGATTTAAAACCATTAAACCCCCAAAATGACAGCGCTTTTAATGTTACTGTGCGCCCAAATCCTACGTCCTACCATAGGTCCTACTATGTAGTCTCTTGGATAATCCAGATATGCACTTGATAATGTTCTTTTTTAAGTTCATTTGTGTTTGTCTAGAGTAAAAGTGAGAATATGTTGGTTTGAGTATATAGAGAGTACATTTTTTTATATAGGTGCAACAGAACAAACAGCAGTTGAGTGCGATGAAACGCAAGGTTGGCGACACTGGTGTGGAGGAGCTGAGGCCTGGCGAGCCGCCCGCCAAGATAAACTCGCGTTGGACTAACGACGAACTACTAATGGCAGTGACGGCTGTTAGGAAATATGGTAAGGGATTCCCAATAACTGTTACTTTTCCTTAAAAATTGTGACGTAATTAGGATTTCTTGTTTACACTCATTTTTATAATCATGTTGACGTATGTCTGTTTACCATTTACGTTTGTTTTCCTTAACATAAAAAGAAATTGTCACTGAAGTAGGAAAAAGAGTCTCGAATGCATTTAATATTTTTGTTACTTGATGCACAGGCAGGGACTTCCAAGCGATCGCTGAGACGCTAGGCACGAAAACAGAAGCGCACGTACGTTCGTTCTTTATTTCTTACCGGCGGCGATACAACTTGGATGCTATGGTGCGCGAACATGAGGCGGAACGCGGTAATGCCCATCACATACAAGCCGGTGAGTAACTGCGTATGCTTTTAGAAATTCTAATATTGTAATCCTTATTGTTTTGAAATAGGAACAAATTTTACTTGAAATATTATGGGGAAACCTGATTTTAACAAGTACTATATTTCAGGTACCACAAGTACAGAATCAGCTGAAACTGGTGACAATGTTAACAACGGAACGGACTCTCCCCAATCCATAAATAAAGATGAAAAAGTGAGTGCAAACAATAATTTTTCACAATAATGCAATAAGTAATTATTTAATCAAAATTTTATGTTACCTTAAATCTTAAATACCCTTTACTTTCTGAAGGCCATTTTGACTAATTACAAACGTGTAAATCTCGTCGCAATCTCATCTCAGCGACAATCTATGTTAAAATGCATGTAAATTAGACCCATTTTAGATAGATTAAATTTTCGATCGTTCCTAAAAGTTATTAGATTTGCTTCTTTCGTGTTTTAGATAAATAAAATAGTAGTAATGAATTCCACTTTTCGGCAACATGTCTATCAGTTAACACGTTGACTGCGGGCGAACATTCGCTACACCAAGCCCGAAGCGCGGCTGGCTGCGCTACACATTTGTGTTGGCCGTGAGAAAGCACATACGGTTCAGTGTGCACCACGTTCGCGTTTTTTTTGTACAAACACAACAGGTGTGTTTTCCCGCAGCCAACGAGTTTGTGTCAATCTTAATACAGAACTAAAGTTTCTGAGCATTTCATTTAGACTAAAGTGCTGTTTGTAGCCTTATTTAAGATGAAACGAAATGTTAATCGTAGTTTAACACTTTGTTTGTTTCTTTTGTTGCAGACGGAGGTAGACAGTGAGGGTGTAGCTATCGGCGCGTCAGCGGAGGCGGGCGGGCCTCCCACGACTCCGCCCAAGCACAAGCCCGCCAAGTGATGCGCGCGCACAGCTGCGCACGCGCCACGCTCCTAGCGAGTCTAGTGCTACCTATGACCCCACGAGACATTCGGGTATCACACCCCATTCCATATGATATTATCACAGCATGTCGGAATATACTGCCGCTTACTATTATATTATATCAAAAACTGCAGTCCATAGAAGTATTCTTTTAAGTTTATATCTCAAGACACGACTGAATATTGAAAACAGCATTTTATTTTAAAAAAGGATGTGAAAAGTATAATTTTGGCGTAGCGACAATGTAATCAAATAATAAATTTAAAAAAAAACCAGTCTATAATTGTCGCACTGCAGGGCATTCTCATACAGAAAACGTACGATCACTATGATTGATCATAATATCTAATGCTTTAATTTTTATTGTTGTTTTCAAAATTCAGTCAGTCGTCACGTCTATGTAATGTATTGAATGGTGCGGAATCTTATTATCAATTAGACGTACTAATCATAATGTCTGGTTGATTATAAATCCTTGAAATTTGATGGAATAGGGACAGAAATGTTTGTATACGCTTTAGGGAACCATCGGACTTGTGTATATAATCTAATGCTAATAGGTTAGGTTCCAGTTTAGGAAGCTTGTGTATAAAATATAATATAATCATAAGTGAGTTCCTGTCTCTGGTCAATGACTGACGCCCAAGAGCTGTGCTCTGCTTATGAGTTGTCGTGCTTTGTCCAATATTTCTTCAGATTTCTCGAGTGTGATAGATTTATTCTAGAAATAACATATTAATCACTTGCCTTATTTAATAAGTTTGTCTCATGTACTCGCATGTTTCTAATTAATATGACTTACCACAGGAGATAGATTCTGATCTAACAACAGACTTCTGTGGTATTGTAATAGTTTTCTATGTAAATGATTCTAAGCGATAATAGTGGCTAGATATCTTCATGTAAGACTTATTATTTTATCGATAAGGATACTATCAATCTTGAATTATGATGTCCAGCTAGCTTTATAGGTAAGAAACGAAAGGATTTATTAGTGGTTACACAGACTTTCCCTATGGATACTCATATAGGTAAACTAAGGTGGCATTTATAGTTGCGAAAGTATAAAGTTCCATATACACATACAATAAAAGCAATACTATATCGAATAATACAATATTTCATATGCACACGTAGAATAGCTATATTATTATAAAAATAATTTAAATAATCTTTTTCCATACATTTACAAATAGAGCAATATATAGGATATTGACAATATTTTTGTACTAGTAAAATACCTCCCAATGATTAAAACATTTTGGTGTGATTAATTGATGTTTTGTCATGAATGGTATTAACTTTAATTTTTTACTTTATTGTAGTTATTATTTAGTGTAATTACCGCGTCGTTTCTAGCATAATTTACTAAATATTTTTAAAATAATATGTGTACATCACAAATGAGATGAGCTATTCGCACCGGTTGCTACGAAGCCGAAGATGAATCGTTACCGAAATATCAGTTTTCTTATTCAGTGTGACTAAACTTGGTTGTACATAATTATGTAGTATTATTTACTAACAAACTTCAGACGGTGCACTTGGTAATAAAATTATGTTCTCCATAACTGAGATGAGATTTGGTTCCACATTTTTTTTGTCGTCGTCCGCCTAACATTGACGTAAGCAATATTTTATAAAATTTCCGTTTTTTTTCTAATTGCTGTTAGCATAATGTGTTTAATTAACAGGATAACTACAGATAAGTCTGTAGTAATAATTTTATGTTTTGGGAAATGGGTTTTATAATAACGCCTGTAAATGTAAGTTCCTCGATATAAATGTAATTTGTAACTAATTTGTGGTCAGACAAAAACTGGTTTTACTATAGATTTAGTTTCAAATCCTTAGCATATTTACGAACGGCGTAAAACCTTAATCACTCCAAAGAGATCCACAAAATGAAGTCATCTTATTTATTGATGCTAATTAGGGCTACTAGTAAGAAGATTGTTACTGAATTTAAATTATTTTTATTAGGATTATTGTTTTCTGTATATTAAGAACTTAAATCAATTGACATTGTGTTTTTTTTATTAAATAAGTAAAGTAATGCTCAAACTTTATTGTTTTGTTCCATCACTTGACAGTGGTCTCCACAAATTATTTAGTAGCTATTACCGAAGTTAAGGGAGTTTTCTTTTTAAGAATAATAAATAATTATAAGTATGTATGAATGTGTGCTTTTTATTTGCAGAAATCCTTAAATATCATCTATCAAATTATGATTACTTAGCAGCTTCGAATGCGAAGAGTTCGAATAATTTTTCATTTATATTCAATATTAACAATTCAATACAAAGGCCTCTTCTCGTCCCTCCGGCTTCCCCGAGGCGGAGGCAGACCATGAGGATGTCCAAACGAAATAAAAATAATGGTCTTGGAGTTCAATGCCTACTGTACGAGGCAACGCGAGACGTGATTAGTGTGAGAATGTACATTTTGCACTCGATTCGTTTCGTTCTGTCTCGTCCTGTGTCGTCTGCTCTCAGTCCCGCGTCAGTTTATAGTGCGCGAGTCCTCTGACTCGCGCACCTTTTGAGGCCCTTTGGCCTCGTGAAGCAACGCGAGTGTATCACGGTACATTCTCGTGTCATTCTGTTCCCCAGACGATTGAAATAGAGTTAAATGTCGATGATAGACAAGCATCCATCATCTTTACGCCATTTTTTTGTCTGGTATATTTGTACGTAATGACAATAACTGATAGCTCATAGGGCACTCGCTATCGTAACTGTAACGCGTCCATCTCCTCGGCGTTCGCAACAGTAATGAGTAAACGAGAGTGCACAGAGTCGCACTTGTCACTTGACTTCTCGAGCGAGTGCCCTCAGTGAAATATGGCGAGGGTGTTAATGGACTGCCGGCATAACATTCCTCTGATGCCCGGATTGAAATTAACTTTATCAAAATGGACTGAAAAACATTTACTCATTCGTTTTAAAAACAAAACTATCTTCTGTCTTTGAACTGTCAGCTGTCGACAGTGTCTGAAGTTGAAATTGATAATCACCAATTATTGGAAATTCGTGAGGTTTTTGATCAGCTGTAGAACAGTTTGAAGTGTAGAAAAAAAATGTCAAAAGCATCTTCTAGGCAAGTAAAGACACTGCCTTTGGGCTCTGTGCGAAGAGCTGACGTTTCAGATGCACCTCGAGTCCTGGATTTGCTGACCGAATCGATATCCCAGACCTTCAGGGTTTCCTGTACCTACGATATAATTCGTCTCATGTAAGGATGATCTCATTTTTTTTTAAATGAATTTCTTACTGTAGTTAGGTACTTGTGCCTTTCGGGATAGATTATGATGATAATTGATGACTCATGAGTTGACTGAACTAGTAAATAATCTCAACGATGGGTAGCAAAATGACCACTTAACGGTTTGTTGTATTCGGTTTGATGGCTACGCTTACCTATACATAGGTACTCTTTGTATAGGTTCCCTTTGAGACGTTGAAGACTTTTTTCAGTGAGAATGGTGTATTGTGTATATGCCAGCTGGATCCAAACGAAATGGTAATTGGGTTCCTGGCGGCTAGAGATTACCCGTTGCTGCCTTCAGTGCATCCGTGTGCTTGGGAGGAGTATATCTGGAGTAAATACAAGTGTGTACCACATATATAGTTTCTTAACTCATTTTCTGTTATTCCTTATGTTAAGAACCTTTTAAGTGAGATGTAATCACAAATACCTACCTCTGCTCAAGTCATTGCTGCTAATGCAAGCAGTTAGTCGTTTATGGCCGCCATGTACAGGGTGATTAAAAACTCTTTGGCCCATTACTCTGTACCATGCCATGATCGAGGTATAACTGTAAGTATCAATACGACTGCTACGCTAGAGGTCTTGGGTTCGATTCCCAGGTCGAGCAAAAAGTGTTACTGGCTTTTTCTATGAAATTCTCAGTAGCAGCTCGTAGCTAGGATTTGTGCCCGGTTAATGGCAATAGGCTCTCCCCCTATTACATGGGACCTAAACATACCGGCAAACTGTGGGTGTACATTGGTACACCTCTGCCTAACGCTTAGGGGAATACAGGCGTGATGGTATGTTGTTGTTGTTGTATCAAAATCAAAAAGAAACAGCAACTACTATGCCCACTGGAACGTATCATACCTGTATACGTACGTATCACACCTGTATACGTACGTATGTATATGCATTATGCGGTCAGTAACCGTGTATTTTCCCAATAAAATTGGCGCTGTTTCATATTATTGTTAAGCTCTAAGTCAGAGGTGATAAACACAAAATTCGACTAAGGAGTGAGCTTACCCAGAACAAGCCTGTTCACTCTAACTTTGACGAGGAGATTATGGTTGAATGCGTTCGGCAAAATTAATACAAAGATTATTTTGCATCTGACGTTGCGGTGACGGTTTGGAACGGAGTAGTGCGCAGAGCTCTTTAGTGAATACTTTATGTTTGCAGGGCAAAAGAAATGAATGCTCGTAACACCTTGTTTATACACTTGTTGTGCTGGGACGATAGATACCGCCGCGAACTTGTTGACAACATGCTTCGGTCTATGTTTATGCATGATGCCTACATTCTACACATCGCTATGATTAAATCTGTGCTGAGTTTTCCACGTAAGTGTTTCTCTAGTTAATGGCGTATGTTGATGTCCCCTTTATGGTACGCCCGTAAAGGGTGCCTACATAGGTTCCCTCTACTGGCGTAATAGGTACCTTCACACCTATAGTAGTATTCGTAGCATAACGATAAGGTGTTAACAATTAAAAAAATACAATACGACAGATGAAAAAAGATCCCTACCACAGCACAACACAGCAAAAGAGCTGATAACCTTAAAACGGCTGAACCGATTTTGATAAAACTATATTTTAAGAACCATTGCTAGGAAACTTGCTTTTAAATAAAAAAAAGGCTCACCACAAAGTTCACCCATTTAAGAGCTACGGTGCCCCAGACAGACACACAGACACGTCAAACATATGACACCCCTCTTTTTAAGTCGGGGGTTAAAAATGAATTTTAAGAAATTTAAGGATTTGTTTAAAGTACAAAATAATAACTTGATAAATACCTAATCACGAAGAAAAAATATCGAAACTCAGGAGCGGCGTGCCGCCTGCCTAGTCAGTCTTGGCGCGCGTCAGCCAGCACAGCCCCGTGTACAATGAGCTTAAAAGAAGTTTACCTAATACATTATTTTCGAAAAAAATAAACAAAACCACTTAAAAAAATGTTTTTTTTTGTTTTTGGTAGGTATACGTTTGTTTATTTTTAATTCCAATTATCTTCACAAAATTCTTACAGTTAATTTTTAATACTAATCTAGAATATCTAATATAATAATTGCAGAGTTGATACCCGGCCAGTCTCGGTCGGAGGCGTCATTCAGACGTGTGACGGTGACGGAGCGAGGTACGGTTGGTGACAAGCTGCCAGCAATGTGTGTCGCCGACCGCTCGGAGGTTTGCCCACGTCTCAAGATAAGAAGAGCCGTGTAAGTCCATAGAAGCATTATCACCACCATCTTTCACCGGCGTACCCTGTCTGCCGCAAAACAGTGTTGCTATATTACGGTTTGATGGGTATGGATGCCGATGTCATAATAGGCACATGAGAAATTTCAAATATGTCTCTGGGATGGCAACGCATAGAAATGTATACTAAATGCAGCCATTTTAACAACTGACAATAATTAGAGCTATTTAGCCGTTATTTTTCAAATGGAGTATCTTTAAATTGACTGCCCCGTTGATTACGTGGTCGCAAGCGCAACTGCTGGGCCTTCTTGGGTTCGATTCCTAGGTCAGGTAAGACAGTTTTATTGGGTTTTTCCATTACAAATTTCTTATAGAAAGCACGTATAGCCGTTGGTCCTGCGCCTGATCTGTCCCCGGTCGGATTGCCGTCTCGTCGGATTGGACTCAGAGATGAGCGCACACACTTGTGCACTACTTGTGCGTACTTGGCTACTCTACTTCGATATTGGCCGCGCGAAAATTCTGTCAGGAAGATATTATTATCATCTATAAGTTGCAGTAGTTCGGGTGAAACTGATTATAATTTTTTTTTTAATGACGTCATGCAGCGAAGAGGACAACGACGATTTAGTGCCGATCCTAGAGCAGCACTCCAAACGATTGCGAGAACTTTACGGAGAATGCTATATCAGTGAATTGATATCCAGGCACCCGGAATCGGATAGGGCGCTACTCGTTTGTGAGGTACTACAACTTAATTTTGATACATGATTCTTCTTTCTGTTTTCTAAGGTTCTGTGCCCAAAAGTGCTAACGGAATTCTGTTACTAGACTTGCTCCTGCTCTCTATCTGTCCGTCCGATCACGAGGTTGTATCTTTACGACTGTATTGTATAGAGTCTACACAGTTTCATTATTCAATTGGCACAAATGGTATAAAAAAAAACTTGACGCCCATTGTACTAGCACATATCCTGGAAAACCGGAACGAATTGATGCCCTAATGTGAAGTAGTCGTAGTATATCTCGTTTAAAAATCAACGAAGGTAATCATTGCAGCACAGTGAATTAGCAGTTGGAGTGATGTGCATTGACACTAAGATCAATTACGAAGCGTTGGAGGAGTCCTATGTGCTATTGCCGTTTGGAGGTCTTAAACATGTGGAGAATAAGGTGCAGAAAGATATGTTTCAATCGGCGGAGTCAATTCACAGGTACTTATTGTCTAGTTCAGTCTTTTTCAAATGAAGGAAGTCAAAACCATATTATAAACATGGAAGCGAAAGGTTAAGTCGCCAAATTGTTATCTTTGTGGAATCGTGGAAGATGCTCATCACATATTGGTGGAGTGTGGCCGTGTTGGGGTTCAAAGACGTCAAGCTTTTGCGGACAACAACTTTAGCCTAGGCTTTTATATTAGCGTTCTGGTTTCACCTTTGTCGGACGAAGCTAGGGTCTTTTTTAATTTTATTATTATTGGTTTATACCCATAAGGGCAGGGTAGGGTTTATATCCATTAAAAATTAAGTAATTTTTAGGTTAATTTTGTATTCATTCACAGGGATGACGTTTTCTACACAGAAAAAGTCTCGTAAATAAATAAAGAAAAAACACGTGGTGACAAACAAACGTTTATTAGTTCGTTATTAATATAAAAAATATAATTTGTTTCGTCTGTCCGTTGGTACCAGCTAACCTCCAAAACAGTAAGCTTTATTTTGGCGGGACTTTCACTGGCAGATAACTGATGTTTTTAGAGTAACTTCGGCTACTTCTATTTTAGAAAAACAATTATAGTTCCGCGCAAAAATATTTAAATTCCGCAGATAACCGACATTTACGCCGACAAAGTCGCGGGCATAACCTAGTATTGAATTGACTATTTTTCTGTAAGTGAGTTCGAATAGAGTACCTACCTAGATTCCTATGTATGTGCTATTAACTATGAACGATTTATTTCTTTAAAGCATCTCGGGTGTTGCGGAGGCTTCTGCGAAGACGAGGGAGAAGGAATCAAAGTTGTTGGAGAAGGATGCCAAATCAAGGGTAAGCAACTAACAGTAAGCCACGATTATATTAAGAACAGATAGGTACGTTACTTACGACATATCTGCCGTCATACGAAAAAAAAGGTAATTACACAAAACGAAGTAACCGATTTCCGACCGTACCATAATAGCTTACAATCGGAAATAGGTTTTTTCGAAACACAGATCATTGACGTGGCTCTAAAGGCTGCCCAGCTAAAATGGGACTGGGCTGGACATGTCCATTATCATATCATGTGTTTTTGTGTGGTGATCGTTTTGAAAATATATACAGGGAAGCCGACATTTACACTAATATTGTACATTAAGAAAACAAAAAAATTATTAGCCTAGGGTATTTTAGGAAAAGTCACATGTATTTTCGTTTTTCCGCAATATTAGAGTGAATTTCGGCTTCCCCTATATTTCGTATTTTCACCTTTCGCTATTATTCACACAGATAACTTGGGTTTTTGAAGATAACGATAACGAGACTTTTAAAAATGTAGGAGTGATGCCGGACATGCAGGAACAGGTGAGTTTTATTTTTTATCTCATATAAATCTGTACAGGGTGGATTTGACAGACGTTAGAGTTACAAGAAAACGTTCCTAGGAGATCGTCTAAAATATTTTGAGTTATTCTGAACTGCATTCAAAAATTATGGAGAAAACGTAATGAGCGAAAAAATGCTATAATACAAAAAAAAAAAAAACAATTAATCCTATTTCATATAGAGATCAGAACACACTACGGGATCGTTTAAGGTATGAGTACTAGAATTGGCGGAAATCGCCAAAAACTTTTCCCATACACGACCGATTTTTAGATCCATTATCGATTTTTTACGGGACGGTAATGGATCTAAAAATCGGTCGTGTGCGGAGAGCCTTAAAGACGTAGACGACGTTAGTATCCGTGTGAAATGTCAAGCGCGCGTAAACTCCTCCGATTGGTTGGTAATAATTAGTCAACCAGTCACAGCAACTTGACAAATTAGGTCACACATCGGGGTTGGTATGATTTCTTAGTTGGTGTCTGTTTAATAAACTATGTAACGGTAATGCTACAACAGATGACGGATCTTGAATTACTTAAAGAGCAATCTATCCTGGACCTCTTTCAAGATGAAGAAGAGGAATTCGAATTTGATATCGTTAATATTGATACTGATCTTTTGAGGGTTCCCGAGATAGTAATATACGACGCTACTGATGACGGGTAAGATAGATACATCATTTGCTAGATATATATATATATCTACCTCGTTAGCCTAGTGGTTCTAAGCGCGACTGCTAAGCTTGAGGTCTTGGGTTCGATTCCCAGGTCGACCAAAAAGTGCTATTAGGTTTTCTATAAAATAAAAGCTCGGAGTTAGGATTTGTGCCCGGTTAATGGCGATAGGCTCACACCCTATTAATTGGGGCCAAAAACATACTGGCGATCTGTGGGTGCACATTGGTACATTTCTGTCTAACGCTTCGGGGAATACAGGTGTGATGGTATGTTATATATATCTGTCTTAAAATGTAAGGAAAGGTAATGTACAGAGAACAGCGGGCGATCGTTTATGTATACGCTTATGTACCCTAAGTCAAAGTCAAAGTCAAATCATTTATTTTAATTAGACCATTTAAAGGCACTTTTTAACGTCAATTACATGTTAAAATTAAAAATATTGAATCTAGTTGCCCATTCCAAAAGGTAGTGTCGTATGGAGCAAAACGAGCAAGAAACTCCATACATACTCTTTAAAAAAAAATGTATTACAATAAGTTGTATAATTCCATAAAACTAAACATACTGATGTCAAAACGATCTATTATAAAAAGTCACTCAAAGTACTGCAATACGTACTCAGTGCCACAAATTAGAAATGAAAGCTAAATTAATTGTAATATTAAATACATTTATACATTTCAAAGACAAGGAATCAGTGTGTGAGGCATACTCAAATGTAGAATTAATGTCGAAGAGAAAAATAATTAATCAAAATAAAGTATTTATATAATTAAATTAGCAACAAGTTGATTTTGTCAAGACTTTAAATTGTCCTATGGGGCAGGACTAGCATGTTCCCATGCATTGATATCTTGAATATAATCTTCTAATTTGTAATAAACTTGTTTACAAAGTTTACTTTTGATACATTTTTTAAATTGTTTTTCATTTAGTTTTAATATATCACAAGGTATTTTGTTGTAACATTTAACACAGTACCCCATGAAAGATATGTGCACTTTAGATAATCTAAAAAATGGCTGCGCTATTTTATCCTTATTTCTAGTATTGAAATTATGTCTATCACTTATTTTATCAAAAAGATGTACATTTTTTCTTACTTCTCCTATGCGGTGCCATGCCACATTCTAAGGTTCCTTAGAATGTTGCATGGAACTGTTAATATAAGTAAGTTTATCCCGTATTTGTGTTCCCGAGAATGAATTTAGGTCCTTGGCTTAATACTAGAGTCCCACTGTTTCGGCTAGATTGTATAGGAACCCGTCAGTATATTTTTTTTTGCCTGACGTCACCGTCGAGGTAATTCCTCTCTTCAACGGTTGACGAAATTATTACTGTTGGTAGCACTTAAAGAATAAGCAGTATAGTATAGAGAAAACATTGGGACTTCTTATTTAATATATACATATATACAAGACCAGATATTGGGATACACCATACATTTTCACAGCCCAGCGAACAGTGTTTTGAAAGTGATAAGCGGACCGATACAAACTAATTTCGAAAGAAAATTGGAAAAACCAAAGCGAACTCGTAAGTTTACTTCTCAATGTTTCTAAGAAGGAAATTATCTTTCGGTGATTTCTTTTGTGCAATTTAAAATGTATTTTCTTTTAAATCTAGCCCAAAAATCATCCGATTGTAGTACGGTGAGCTACGCTTTAGCTCGACGCGTAGCACAGAAGAGCCGCGCAGCATAAAGCCTGCATGAGACGTGACGATGCGTTGCGGATCTGAATGAAATTTGGCACATAGATAGATTATAATCTGGAATAGCACTTATACCTTTATCCCGGAAAAATGTACGGTCCCGTGAGATAATATACTAACTTTAATACGGATGAAATCGGGGGCGGAAGCTTGTAATTTATAATTTAAATAAAATTTCTACATGACACGATCGCGAGTCATACATGAAAATATATATTCACAGCAGCATTAACCATCGCATCAGCTTTCGAAATGCCGAAACTTGTGAGATATTCTGGAAAGCCGAATGCCTTTCTACTTGAGTTGTTCGCTATTCATCCTAATTACGATGAGAGGTAAGAAAAATTATCTTGAATATCAAATGTTCCCCACAGGATCATAAGATAATTCATAGTGTTCATTTTAATGAATTCTATACCTTCGTTTTCAAAGGATGATGAAACAAAAGCGAAGATATTATGCAAAAGAAAAGAAGTCTTAATAATTAAATAACAAGAATTGGCCTTTAGGAAAAGTTATTGATATTCTGGTACCAGGTGTGACCTACATGGTA
Organism: Caradrina kadenii; assembly: GCA_947462355.1. Lineage (NCBI taxonomy): Eukaryota > Metazoa > Arthropoda > Insecta > Lepidoptera > Noctuidae > Caradrina > Caradrina kadenii. Next base: position 5,047,276 of record OX381684.1, on the reverse strand, counting down.
GAAGTGGACGGACATAAATGGTTCCGACAGGCATGTCGGATCCATTTAAGTCCGTCCACTGTCCGTCCGTGATTGGCAAATCAACTGCTAGAATGTGGGCAGAATTTAGAATAATTTCTAAAATAAAAAATCCAACATAAGTCAGGGGAGGGTGTTGGAGTTTAAGTTAAAACTTCAACACCCTCCCCTCACTTATATATAAATACATAGAGTTCTATGTATTTAAAAAGACATAGATTGTCTGTGGTTGTTGTCATATTGTCTATGAAATAAACCTGCATTTAAATAAAGCATGTGTACTTAATTAGATAGAGCATCAATACTAAGATGTAACATTTTATTATTAGTTTTTTTCCATTATTGAAGTAAAAGAATAAAATCAAAAGATTCGTGAAAATAACCGACTTCAGGCAGGCAACAGGTACTTAGATTTTCGATACATGTATGAGAAGTTAACATTTTTTCTTATGATATTATTTTAGGTATGGATTTGATATGCTCCAAGTGGCATACGAGATGTTCCCCGACAGAGACTATTGTATCATAAGTCTTCCTACGTGCCAACCTGCTTTTCCACTATTAGAGCATTTCACGGTGGGTATAAAAAGGTGTTGCTGTCTCACTACATAAACATTTGAATGACAAGGACATGTACACTAAGAATGAGTTCTCAAGTAAAGCTTTGATACGTAAATAAGAGATCCAATTGCTCTATTTATTTTTTTTTTCTTAGGTGGTGGGAAATCATCTAATAACTTCTCCCGCCCTGGGCGGGGCGGGAGGAAGTGTCGGACTTTTACTGACTAAAACCCACCCATGTTCCTTCTTGTGCCCTTTGCGTTCCGGGGGCGCGGTATCTCTTACCAACAACCCGCAGCCCTGGCAGGCATCGGCCCTCAGTGGCCCCTTCCTTTTGCTGACATCTCTTTGAGGCGCGCGTGGAACACGAACGCGCCGTCGACACGGACTGTCGTTATGCAACGTAAGGACGGTAAGCTACCCATTGCTCACCGTCCACAAGCCCGTATCTACGGTGGCCGGGAGTCGTCTCGCGAATTGCTCTATTTGTAATGTCAATAAAGAAGAGAGTTTTATGTTCCTATAATTTTTATCAGGACCTCATTGACAATGTGGGTTACAAGGCCCAACTTAGAAAAAAAACACTTTACTTTAAAATTAAATTTATTGTAAATATATTTTTTCTTGGTTTATAAACAATAAATAAATATAAATATAAAATATACACTCACGCCTGTATTCCCCGAAGGGTTAGGCAGAGGTGTAACAATGTACACCCACAGTTCGCCGGTATATTTAGGTCCCATGTAATAAGGGGCGAGCCTATTGCCATTAACCGGGCACAAATCCTAACTCCGAGCTGCTACTGAGAATTTCATAGAAAAACCCAATAACACTTTTTGCTCGACCTGGGAATCGAACCCAAGACCTCTAGCGTAGCAGTCGCGCTTAGGACCACTAGGCTACCGAGGCAGTTAATAACACAACAATAAATAGTATGTCAATTGAGTTGGCGAAAGTGGGGGATTATATAGCTCATTAAAAGGATGTCAATTGATTGCTGGTGTCCACACCGTGCATTCTATATTTCATTGTCATTATATCAGTATATAGTTACGTCATAGTCATTGCTTATTATAACAGCAACAGTGGAGCAAACGAACGAGTTTGTATACTTGGGCAGTATGTTTACAAGAGATGGAAAGATTGATGCTGATGTGGAAAGGAGAGTAAATGCGGGATATAAAGTGAATGGTGCTATACATGCGGTTGTGACCAATCAGTCGATGTCCAAAGAAGCTCGACTGGCTGTGCACAATGGTTCGTCGGTGCCTACACTCATGTATGGAAGTGAATGTTGGGTATGGCAAACGAGGCATGAAGGTAGGATAAATGCTGTGGAGATGCGTTCCTTGCGAAGTATGTGTGGTGTAACTTTGAACGATAGAGTGAGGAATGAAACGATACGAGAACGTTGCGGATTAAAAGAGGATGTAGTAACAAAAATAGAAAAGAGTATGCTTAGATGTTTCAGTCATGTTGAGAGGATGAGTGAAAGGCGACTAACGAAAGGAATTTGTATGGCAGATGTGAGTGACAACGCCGGGAGAGGACGCCCTAGAAAGACCTACCCTGACCTTATTGGTGGGTTTCTGCCTACCCCCATGGGAAAAAGGCGTGAGTTTATGTATGTATGTTATAATAAAAGCACGGCTGCGACACAGTAAAAAAAAATTGCCATTTAAGTCAGGACCTTATTCGCTTTACGTTAAAATATTTTTTATAATGGCAAGATGCCATTGCTGTATCAGAATGGCGATGTCAAAATGATCAAAGACCATTAGTTGCGAATAGCAAGAATGATATAGTAACCAGAACTAGTCGCGAGTACAAACTTTCAAGTTCTTTTTGGCGGAATAAATAAATTTTTAGGCGCCGAGGCTGTACGCGATTGGTCCAATCGCGACCAATCGCGTGCAGCGTCCGCCCCCCTTCTCCTTCATTCCGCCAAGGAGACCCAAAAATGAACTTGAAGTTTGAGCTCACGACTCATGCCTGTTACTATACCCATTATAAATATACCCATTATTTTTTTCAGCTAGTTACTCCATATGGCAGCAAACCGAGGTTTTTGAACGAAGCGTTATATGTGGCGCACGTGAATTCAGTTCGAGGGTAAAGAATTACAACATTATGTTTCTTATTACATTTTCATTCAATAACGGCCTCGTTGGTCTTGATTCTCGTGGTCGCGCTTGCGATCACGAGAATGTATTCTGAATGCGTTCAGAAATACGTACGCAGGTAGAGTTCCACGCCTTTGTAGTGCGCAGTATAAAAGACGTTTGGAAACGTTTAGAAACGTTTAGTGCGAATTTATGGGGTAAGGGTAAGGTTGGTCATTTGCAGTGCGTCTAGATATATACATAGATGTCTATTATTTCCAGCCGTATGTCTGTTCGTCCTGGAGAGGCGTGTGACGAGGCACATCTGAAAAACGTGATGGAGTATGCACCGCGCATAGACAAGTTAATGGACCTGTTTCGGTCCACACTGAATTCATATACACTCCAGTCTTTCACATTGCTCAGTGAAAACCAACCTGTTGGCTTCGTTGTTTTGGGGTGAGCGATCCCACGATTATTCACCATTTTGGATACTAATTTAAAATGTTTTTAAATGGCAAACAGCTTAATATCACTTGGTAGTCTTCGTGGCCTATGGATATTTGCGATTCCATCACCATCACAGATGCGTAACCCTCCGAGCAACGCAGCGCAGCTCTGAGGCCGATCACCGAGTATTAAAATATATACCTTATTTCAATGTGATAACAATTAAATTCAATTGATAAATTTAAAATCGTCTGCCGTCCCGCCCGCCAGTATGCGCAGGCCTTTATAGAGACAAAGCTTGAATGTCTCATGTGCCTGTAATTACACCGGTGCCTATTCCCTGGATGCACTCCTCCACAAAGAGTTCTACTTCTACTACTAGTTCCAAAGTCTCCGAGTCGAGTTTTGTTTACTAAGCAACTCGATTTTTTTTTTTTTTAACAAAGCGTTGCCCCACACTAGGAATTTCTCAAACATATAAACTCACATACACAAACAGCCAGACCCGGAACAACTATCTGTAGGTCATACAAATATTTGTTACGTGCGGGAATCGAACCCGCGACACTCAGCACAGCAGTCGATCGCTCGGCCACTGCGCCAACCGTGTCGTCTTCTATCTCTCTTGTACTCATCACTACTTATATTTACTGTTTATGTTTGCCGTTTCACTTTAGTGAGTCACATTAGTACAAGACGGTTTTTTTACTTTTGCGTCTCGCTTTGAAAGTTTGTTAATCTTCACGCCCATTCTTTCATTAACCATCGACTCAAAAGAGGGGTGTTATAAGTTTGATGTATCTGTGTGTCTGTCTGTGGCACCGTAGCTCTTAAACGGGTGAACCGATTTGAATGCGGTTTTTTTATTTGAAAGCAAGTTTCCTAGCGATGGTTCTTAGATATGTTTTATCAAAATCATTTCAGCCGTTTTAAGATTATCAGCATTTTGTTAGCTGCGGTAGGGATCATTATGATTCTTCTTTCGGGGGTTACTTAAAATTTTTAATTTAATAACTTTTTAATAAATTGTATTGTTTTTTGTAGTCCGTTAGAGAACGGGACAGCTATACGAATACACTACGAACTAGAACCGGAACCACGTCGGCCAGGTTCTGATGCAATGGTAAGCGTGCGTTCAGAGAATTGGACCCAGGTCCTAGCGATTTTTGCAATAATTAACACTTTTGGTTTTGTCAATGAAAATTTAACCTTCTTAAAAGTCCTTAATTCAGACATTTAAAAGTCAAAGTCATTTTAGATTTAGACTATTAAGAGAAAGGTCGTTTGAACGTCATTTACAAGAAAAAAAATGAATCTAGTTGCCCAAATCAAAAGGTAGTTTCGTATAGACAAGTAAATTTTGAAAATTTCAATAATTATATGAATGTGAAGAAAATGTATCTACCTAAGGCAAAAACGACTTTATGTACTGAGATTCTCAGTTAGCAGCTCGGATTTAGGATTTGTGCCCGGTTAATGGCAACAGGCTCGCCCCCTATTACAAGGGACATAAAACATACCGGCGAACTGTGGGTGTACACTGGTACATCTCTGCCCAACCCTTCCGGGAATACAGGCGTGATGGTACGTTATGTTTTATGTTATGTACTGAGATTTCATTGGTGATTTGTTTTCCTATTATAGATATTAGCTGGTATATTGTCTCCAGCATTTGAGCCTCATGCCCGATGGTATATGAGGGAGCTGTTACGACTTTCAAGATATGCTACTCTCTTCTGGATTTGCAAGCTGTTCGCTAAAGCTGACGCGGTAGGTACACGATTCCCGACTCAAGGTAACAAGAGGAACCGTGGGGTTATAGTCGGTTAAAGTCTGACATAACCGTTCTCCCCAGATGGAGGGCATCCATGAGGACATCCCCATCAAAAAAATTGGAACACGTGCTAATTTTGTTATAAGATTATTAGATACTAGCGAACAGCCCGCGACTTCGTCCGCGTGGCTTATTTCACCCGGTTTAAGTTACGTCTTTGGTCACTGCTCCGCTCTCGTGTGTCGTAGCATGATGTTATGTAGGTTATGTTACTCAAAACTAATGTAGTTATGTATTGGTATAAAAATGGTTAAAATCGGTCCGGAAGTTTCGGAGCCTATTAAAAACAAACAATCAAAAAATCTTTCCCCATTATAATCTATACTAATATTATAAAGCTGAAGAGTTTGTTTGTTTGTGTGGTTGAACGCGATAATCTCAGGAACTGCAGGTTCGAATTGGAAAATTCCTTTTGTGGTGGATACGAGTAGTCCATTTATTGAGGAAGGCTCTAGCTCTTAACTTAAAGCGGGTGATAAAACCACTCGAGCGAAGTCGCTGGCAGAAGCTAGTATTAGTATATAGTTGTAGCCTACATACCTACATAATGTATTAACATTATGTATATAAGTTCGTGTCGTTATAATTACCACACCACTGTACCTACATAATGTTAATACATTATGTAGGTACAGTGGTGTGGTAATTATAACGACACGAACTTATTCAAATACATAATGTCCATAACCAGCCTGGCTTATTTAGTGTTCTGTGGCAAAATGAACATTATTAAACTTAGAACAATCTTGAGTGTCCGTTTCTCTGACTGTCAAAGGCGATTCTCTTAAAGTGTCATCGTAATAATGTGAGCTCATTTTGTTAAGTGTTACAATTTGAAAACTTATTCGTTATTTCTGGGCTTACAAGCATTACTAGAGAGTATATAAGTCACAGTAGTTTTTCTGTTCAATAATCTTATAGAGTCCGTCTCGTAATTTGATGTCGCTGGCTAGCCACATGAATCCAGTTCATCCGAGAGCGGCGTTACCCAATATTAGTGGATATAAAGAATTGGACAAAGTATATCAAGCTTTGTAAGTTTTTTTTTTTTGCTGTTTAAGTGTTCTAGCGCTCAAATGAAGATATGCTTGTACCCATAAGACTGAGGTCTCAGAATCGTCAGACCTCGTGGAAGTATGGATGAAATTTTTGAGTTTTTTTTTTACGGTATTTCATATAGGGGCTTATTAAAATGGGGTTAGGTAGGCCAGATAGGCAGTCGCTCCATGTTAAACATTGGTATTTGGCTGCATCCGGTTAGGCTGGAAGCCGACCCCAACATAGTTGGCAAAAGGCTAAGCAGATGATCATATAGGAGCTTATAGTTACAAACAAAGTCATGCCTGCCCCGTCACAGAATTTAAAAACAGATAGGAGAGTATGTCGTTAAGAAGGTATGCCTGTTTGCTAGCTACAATGCTGGGCCGTTTTTCCCTTACTCACTTACGTTCAAGTGAGGTGGCTGGTTTATAATTATGTCTTACAGGATATTGTCAAAAACCATTTTTCGTTATTACTAAACACTTTCCGTGGGCTATAAGTTCAGTCAGGCGCTTTAAAGTTTGATGCTCCATGCTGACATTTAAAGCTAATTTTAACACACTCCATGACATTTTTCTTGATGGAAAATATGATTAACGTATTTACGTACTTTGCCGTAAGTACTTACGACTATGTATACGCACAAACACACGCACATATCGTGAGACATTTCAACTCGATAGCGCTTATTTACTTAAGTTGAAATGGCTCACGTGCCTGTAATTACACCGGCACCAATACCCTTAAAACCGGACACAGCAACGCCGCTTAGCTCCAGGAACAGGTATGGTAGTAGTACTTTCCCAGACGAGCTCATTAACAAAGAGCTTCACTATTCTATTCTACTTTTAGTTCCTAAAATTTTAGTTAAAATATGTTTTTATATCACAGAGGCTGTCCATTTGCGTTGTGGGTATGCGAACGCCCCCTGACCTGTCTGCCCAAAGTCAACATTAACAACAGTATCGTAGTTGTAGGCGCCAGTCGTACAGGACTCTCCTTCCTTGAGAATTTACTAATGGGGTAAGTATTAAACCCCTATTGTGTTACTACATATGGGGTTTCATAGTTAACGCAAGAGAAGCACGCAAGGGAAGCAATGAGTCTGGGGGTGGACGACAATGTCTTAAACAGTACTATTACTTTATAATTTCAGTTGATAGATTTGTAACTCTCAAATTTGAGCCGAGAGTTGAATTTTCAACAGTGCCGAAGACAAAGAAATTTTAAAATAGTACTGTTTCAAGAGATAGTGGTAAGGAGTCCTTTATAGGTCTTTAAGAAAGAAAGAAAGAAAAAAAAACTATTTATTTACTTTCGTTCCTTCACAGGCCCTCGTCCAGTTACTTAACATTTAGTAATGTGACTCTTGTCTCGGAGCACGGCCTGCCGGACGTGGATGACTGCCTCAAGGCAGCGGATACTTGTGTGCCCAAAGATGGCCGGTATACCGACCGGTACCTCAAGAGTATGCCCTTCTACTATTATGTCGATATAATGACAGGTGTTATGACAAAGATTGACAGGTGATTTTTAATAATGCTCCTTTTATTTATTATCCCCGACGCAAAAACGACGGGGTGTTATAAGTTTGACGTGTCTCTGTGTGTGTTTGTCTGTGGCATCGTAGCTCCCGAACGCATGAACCGATTTTGATTTTGTTTTTTTTGTTTCAAAAGTGAATTAGTCGGGAGTGTTCTTAGCTATGCTTGATTGAAATCGGTTCAGCGGTTTTAAAGTTATCAGGTCTTTTGTTAGCTGCGGTAGGGATATTTATTATTCTGTCTGAGGTTACCTAAAATTGTTGATTTAGTGTTTTTTTCATCTAAATATATATATAATTGATTTGAAGAACAATACCGGGATTTCGGGATCGCAAAACAAATCAAACGCGTGTTAACTGTAAGTTAACTGTTTCATTGCAGGAAGCGAAAATGCATTTATTTTAAAGCCGGCGGAGTTAAAAACTATGACGAACTCGTTATAACTTGCGGCAAACAGTTCCAGCATCCGGATTATTTGAAAGAAGCGATAGGACTCTCTAAAGAAGTCGCGTAAGTACATATTACTTAGGAAACAATTAAATACTTGATAATAAAACCAAGCCTTGGCAATAGGCTCGCCCCCTACATGGGACCGAAACATACCAGCGAACTGTAGGTGTACATTGGTACACCTTTGCCTAACCCTTCGGAGAATACAGGCGTGACAGTATGTGTGTAAAACCAAGTGGTTGCTGTCCCACAGCAGTGCCAAAGCCTCTTCTCATACAGAGAAGGCACGAGCATGGATCACGACTTTTGACCAAGGCGGATAAGCTTATGCATCCATTCAGCTTAGAATAAATTTGGAAAGCTGACTGGATCTTCATACAAACTTAAAAGATAAGAAGATAAAAGATAAATTTTATCTTTTATCTTTATTTTTTAGTCCCTTATGTGTCCGCGAAACGCTCAAGTCCACTTGACAAGTCTACGTGATTGAAGTGAATGTTAATCATTATTGACCCGTTACCGCGTACACTTGACATTAAGTATACGCGGTAAACGATCAACATTCGCTTCAATCACGTAGACTTGTCAAGTTGACTTGATCGTTTCGGGGATACATTAGTTATCTTGTAAAGTCACTAATTCACTGTTTATTTTGTTTAGAAAAGGCAAACCCTGCGATAGAATGCTGTTGGATAACCCCAAGAATAAACTTGAAACAGTCCCAATGCCTCCCGATATGCCTGAGAATGTATTTTTGATCAACTCTCTGTATGAAGCCAATATCTGTCTAAGGAAACTCATGCGCATGATCAGTGAAGCTAGTTAGTTTTTTATAGTCACATGCATAAGCAACTATAGTAGATACAAAAAAACAGTAAAAGGCTCTTTAAAATTTGAGAAAAGAAACATAAAGTTCTCTTTCCTTGTGTGGTTGAGGTAACTGTATATTATTTGATCGTAGGTTGACATGTCACACCTCTGCCTAACCCTACGGGGATACAGGCGTGATGGTATGTGTGTAGATTCATTATTCGTATTATCAGTATTCATTATTCAGATGTTATTCATTATTAGTATCCGTATTTATTTATAATATTTAAATAGGAAATTTGGAACTGAATAGCAAGGCAGGTGTGAGTGGCAACGTAGGGTGGGCACGTCCTAGAAAGACCTACACTGACCTTATTGGTGAGGTTCGGGTGCGCAGCACTCGTGCTTCTATGACCAGATGTATGCATGTGGACGAGGCGAAAGTAGTATGTAAGGATCATAGTAGGTGGCGTTCGGAGTGGAAGAAGAAAACATGATATGCAGACCCTATATAACGTAGGGCGAGGGCAGGAAGTTGACGGCCATTTCGGCAAATAAATGATTATCTTATATTATTCATAACTCGTAGTTCATTCATCTACTTTATTTAGTAGTAGTAGATCTCTTTGTGAAGGAGCTCGTCCGAGGAAGTAATACGCCATACCTATTTCTGCCGCAAATCAGGTGCCTGTGTAATTACAGGCACATAAGACATTTCAACTTTGTCTTTGGGATGGCAACGCATTTGCAAGGCCTTTGGTATTGCAGATGTCTTTAAGCAGGTGACCACTTAACATCAGGGGGGCCGTCGGTTTGTTTGCCATATATAAAAAAAAATACTTTAACACACTTATTCATTACCTTTCAAAATATTATCATTTTGGACGTCTGGACAAAATGTTTAACGTAATAATCACTTTTTAATTTCATACAGAAGATAACTTAAGTTTAAGCCATACCAACCAAGTGCTTGTGTACGGGGACTGTATTGAAGCATACAGTTGTATCGCAGCACTATTAGAACTAGGCTTGACACCTCAGATGATTGTGTTCGTGGAGCCCTTCCCTTCGGTTGAGGACCCTGCACCTCTTAGAGTCAACTGCTTTAATGATGAGACGGTATGTAACTCAAAACCTAGTATTCTAGACGGAAATATGATTTACATTGTTATTTCTAACCAAAAATATAAGATAAATGTGTGAAATTCGGTCCCACCCCAAACGAATATCACCTTTATTGTGGGTACGTGAACTGTCGGTTTACATTGGTACACCTCGGCCTAACCCTTCGGTGAATACAGGCGTGATAGTAAGTATGTTGTGGGTACGTTCATAAACACAAATTCACGTACACAAACAGCCAGACCCGGAACCAGTACCTGTAGGTTCTGTCCCCTGCTTGTTTGGAGGGAAATGAAAATTATGGTTTTTCTTACTCCTCCACTAACCTTTTCTGATTAATTTCGTTGCGGGATCCTAGACTGTTGTATCGTTTCTCCGGGACTCGTTGAGCTTCATTGCCTCGGTGCTGTTCTGGCGGTCTCTGCTGTTGATTCTGGCTTTCAGGAGTGGTTGGGAATAGGAAGCGGGATGGTCCCAAAAAAAAAATCTGTAGGCTACACAAATATTTGTTCCGTGCGGGAATGTAATCAGAGGCACGCAGTGCAGCTGCCAACCGCCCAGCCACAGCGCCAGCCGTCATTAAAATCCTGATTGTAGATCGACAAAAGAGTCCAAGAGGTTGTGGAAAAGCTTGGGATTCGTGTGTTACGGCAGTGCCATTTAGCAGCATGGCATCAATTTGGAAACCGAGTGGAATCTGTGGACTTCATGGCACCCTTAACTTCCATCTCAGTTAGAAGCTTCGCACTTTTCTATTATGGCTTGCGTGCTATTAACTTGCATGCGTTTAAAGGTATTTGTGTTTTATTTTTAAATGTGAGTGTCCAATGAGAGTGGGAATAATTTATTTTTTTGGAAGTGCACTATATTTCCATAGTGTGTAAAATGACGCAGGATCGTAGTACTAGTAGAGCTCTTTGCGAAGGAGTTCGTCCGAGGAAGTACTACCACCATACCTCTTTCTGCCACAAAGCAGCGTTGCTGTGTTCTGGATTGAAGGGTTTGGGTTCTGGTGAAATTACAGGCACATTGGATATTTCATCTTTGTCTCTGGGATGGCATCGCATTTGCAAGGCCTCTTTTATTGCAAATATCTATAGGCAGAGGTGACCACTTAACACCAGGTGGGTCGTCAGCTTGTATACCTTCCAACGATGTTAAAAAAAAACTTAGTGGAACAACCTAATATAGGCCTTCCGTGCAGTGGCAAAAGAGCTAAGACACTGTTTCATTTGTTTTTGGCTCCCACTTAAAAGCAAATACTAAGTAGTTGTTGTAACAAAGTAGTGAGGGCTGTAGAAATTGTCGTCTATCATGGTGAATTTAATAGTTGAGTATTTTTTCCCTGAACAGCTATAAATGAGAGTGGCCTAGTGTACGATGGTGGGCTGGTGGTAGGTGCCACATTTGAGACTAACGACCCGTGTATATATGGAGCTGGGTCCTGCGTAAGGTACTCGCGTCGATTGTACGCGAACCGCAGCATGCAACGGTACCATTGCTCTGAAGATATTGGAGAAGCGGTAATATTCTCACATCTATAATAGTATTATAAAGCTGAAGAGTTTGTTTGTTTGGTTGAACACGCTAATCTCAGGAAGTACTGGTTTGAATTGAAAAATTCTTGTTGGGTTGGATAGTTAATTTATCGAGGAAGGCTATAGGCTATATAACATCACGCTACGACCAATAGGTGCGGAGCAGGAACCGAAGACGTAATTTAATGCGAGTGAAAAAACTACGCGGACGAAGTCGCGAGCAGAAGCTAATCTTCTATATAAATAAAAAAATGACTGGCTAAATGTGTATCTTAACGTAGAACTTAAGAACGTTTGTCGCGTTTGTGATTTCCCGTACAAGTTTTATCTGAAAGAAAGTTTTTGGTAAATTCCCACAGGAAACGTTGGAACTTTGCACCCGTGGGAAGCCGGGGCGGTTCGCTAGTGATCATATAAAATTTCTAATACTTTTTCCAGATAGAAAACGGAGGTATATGATTTATAAAGAAAGTAGAGAGAAGGAAAACAGTTTTATTTGACACAGAACGTGTGCACACGAAAATATTAATAAAAAGGATATTCGAATAATAATTATACATTTGTGTGCTCCAGGGCTGCGTCAAAAAGCCATCAAAAATGCCAGAATGCTTAGTTTCTGTATATTTTCAGCTGGCGAAACTATTCATGCACAAGATGGATCCGTTCATAATGGGTGACCCAAATATAGGTACTGTGCCAAGCGGTCTAATACCCAAACACTCCTCCGTTGCAAGTTTCTCAGGGTACAGTAAAGTGCATTTTAAATATATTGTTATGTAGGTATAGTATAGAATAGCAAAGGAAATTAACGATATTATTATAATGTTGTAATAGTCTAGTGATTAAAGCTCCCGCCTCTCAGGCAGGAGGTTGTAAGTTCCTAACACGCCTATCAGGGCACGGCAATGTGACTTTTTCAATTTCTTTTTTTTTCCACGATGGTGGCAAACCGGCATTCGGCCCGCTTGATGGTGAGCGGTTACCATAGCCTATGGACGCCTCCAACACCAGGGGCATTGCCCGCGTGTTGTCAACCCTTAAAAATCTTTCTTACGTACTTTATTTATTTATTTTGGACGCCACTGACATCGGTGGTGGCAAACATCGTGAGGAAACCTGAACTTATCTATAATATAAAAATGAATCGCTGAATGTGTTGCTAAGCGCAAATCTCGAGAGGAGCTGAACTGAAATCAGTTCAGCGGTACGAAGTTCGCCGGGTCGGCTAGTAATTAATATAACTCTGAAATTGCCAATAGATATTTTTGTTCAGTAAAAATGACCCAAAGATAAACAACGATAGACGTTTATATTAACACAATGTACCAACACACATGTGTTTATGATTATGTTTTACTAACTAAACTCAATTTTGGTATTTTTTTATATATAGGGTGACTGGTAATTAGTGACCGATATTTATTTATTTTATTTATTAAAACTTTTTGCACATAATGTAAATAATACATTGTACAAAGGCGGACTTAATGCCTTTGGCATTTTCTACCAGTCAACCTTAGGGTGATGCAGAGACTAAACATAGTAGGTGCAAGAAACAGAAAGTGTATTAGTAGTATTTAAACACGTGATTGTTGTAATCATGATTACAAACAACTTTCGTGAAGAAATTTTTTTTGTATACTTATTAGTTTTATTTTTATCACTATATCAAAATTACTGGCGCTCGTGCAAAGTTCATCGCTTGATCAGCTGTTAGCGGCGAGGCCCCGCGCCCGCGTTGTCGACGCGTAGGCAATGCACCTACATGTTTCAATAAAATAATATCCAAGACTAGTATTTTGGTACTTTTCGCGCGCGCGCTACAATAAATACGCCGCTAACAGCTGATCGGGCGTTGATTTTTGCACGCGCGCCAGTAATTTTGATATACTGATAAAAATGAAACTAAGAGTATACAAAAAAAGTTTCTTTGGGAAAGTTGTTTGTAATCATGAGTACAATCACGTGTTTAAATATCGATCACTAATTACCAGTCACCCTATATAACTACGTCCAATTGTTTTCTAAAGAATTTAAAATGGTGGTTTGACATATTATTTTTGTATTTCTCAGAAGTTAAATATTGAAAAACCTGATTTGAGTTTTCAGGTTCGGCCGGAGCACAACTAGCATTAGTAGCTTTACTGGGCAAGTCGTACAAATGAGACGGTAAGTTTTTACGTTGTGCTCAGCGCAGTTTACTTTCTACATATTGGAGTACTTCATCATCATATAAGCCGAACGATGGCCACTGCTGGACAGGCCTAGGAATCACCTAAAGATAGCCATCGTATTTTAGTCATTATTCAAATTGAAAAAAAAGCACACACACATACCATCACGCCTGTATTCCCCGGAGGGTTAGGCAGAGGTGTACCAATGTACACCCACAGTTCGCCGGTATGTTTAGGTCCCGTGTAATAGGGGGCGAGCCTATTGCCATTAACCGGGCACAAATCCTAACTCCGAGCTGCTACTGAGAATTTCATAGAAAATCCCAATAACACTTTTTGCTCGACCTGGGAATCGAACCCAAGACCTCTAGTGTAGCAGTCGCACTTAGCACCACTAGGCTACCGAGGCAGTTCGAGGAAGTAAATAAAAAAAATTACTTTAAAAAAGAAAAAAACAAGTCCAGTCTAGAATTCGGTTAAATAACAGTCAAGACTTGCTCAAATTATCCCAATAATGGGTCCCGACTCCCGATGGTACCCTTTGGAAACCCTAAGAACAAGCGAAATTTACCGCTTTATAATATCCTGTATAGACAAAATTATAATTATGCATACTTACAAAGATGCGAGGTATTTGATAAATAATGTAAGTAATTGGTTAATAGATGGCAGCCTGTGATAAAGTTTGAATCACCGATTGTCAAGTTTGCGGTATTACCGGGACCTTTATACTACTTGAAGCTTCGTAAACCTGGCATAGAAATCCCTATGGCCATCCAACAGTGCTTACCGCGACAGGTATCTAGGCATACTGAATAATTAAGTAGATCATCATACCATCATACCATCACGGCTATGTTCCCCGAAGGGTTAGGCAGAGGTGTAACTATGTACACCCACAGCTCGCCGCTAACTCCGAGCTGCTACTGAGAATTTCATAGAAAAACCCAATTAAGTAGATATTTGGATTTTGTTATTTTTGTAATATTTTAGTCACGAAATCTTCTTGGTTGTCTTCTATAAGCTCAGCTGTTAGCTTACTTAGTCTCAGTCTTGTCAGTAGCTAATAGATATTCGCCCTGAGGATACGGTGGAGTATGCCGTGGAGGACTGGGGCTCTGGTTCAATCCTTGGTTCGGAGCGAGGGGGAATGGGAAGCAGTGAAGGAGGTGGCCCGCCGTGTGAGGGATAGGCAAACCTCACGCCCGGGCGTCGGGAGTCGCAGAGTAATTCCCGGCCATTATAGGCGCTTGCGAACTGCGAGTGTTATATTAACTCATCCGTAGAACCTTCTTACTTTTACGCAGGGCATAATTAGATCTTAACTCAGAACTAGGTGAACGACGAGTGTAATTTTGCTTTTAAGGTCATTGCTCATTATGGCAGCACTGGTTCGACACAGCAGATAAATTGCTATTCAACTCTAAATCGTGTACATTATACTTTTTTTATTATGATAAGTTAAAAAAGGCGACGACTCGCCGGTGGCGTGATGGCAGTTAACGGCTGGAATTTTCGAGGCGTTTCCAGCGGGCTGTTGTCCTGTTACAACGAGCGATGACCATAAAGCTGGCGTTTAACCTATCAACTCTTACAACTTCAGGGCCATAATTTGGTAACGGACATGAAGAACAACTACTTCCGTGTCCATCTGAACGTACTCCACATGATCGACGCGATTACGTGCCTCTCACACGTACCTTTCGCTCCAGAAATATTCCAGCAGTTGTATGGCAAACACGAGGCTTTCTTCAATAACTTGTTTAATAGATTCCAGGTACGATATATATGGAATAAATATGGCCCACCGAGTAAAAAACGTCTAATTCTAGAGTATAGCCTGCGTCTGAATTTTCGAATGCATTAAACTCTTATCTCTTCTAAGTTAGAGTGAACAGGCTACTTCTGGGTAAGCTCACTCCGTCGTCGACTTTGACTTGGTCTTTGTCATCTCTGACCTAGACACGAGTCAAGAGCTTACCAATCTCGAATAAAAAAAAGAAAGGATAATTAATATAAAAATGTGTAACTATATAATAGAATTAGCGGAAGCAAAATGTCGAGTGCGTTACATTGCGTAGTAATTTTAGACACCAAAAATTTAACTCGTTTCCTCGTGTGTTGTAACTAAGGCGCGAAACACACGATGAGGCGGGCCGGGCCGGTCAATTTGACCGCGAACGATAGCGCAAAGGGAATCCTATACTACCAACGCACACACAGGGCAAAAAGACCGCGCCGCCCGCCGGTGCACACTTGACGATATTTTTACTTTATTGCTTTACGGTCAAAAAGACTGCCCTACCCCGTCGTCTGCAAAGCGCTTAAGTTTGATGGGATGTGTGATTAACGGCTATGTAATGTAATGTATCTTTGTACACCCCGTATTTCATCGTAAGTCTAATTTTATTCTGGCGTGCACTTACTTTTAATGCTAAACTTTCTAAGTTCAACTTGGATATCACTGACATCCATGAATGAAAACATAGTGAGGAAACCTGGACTTATAGTGAATATAAGTCTGTAAACGCCAAACCGCACTGAGCAAGAGTGGTGATCAATCCTCGTGCCTTTTCTATATGAGAAGCCTTTGTATTGTAGTGAGACAATAATAGGCTGGAATTATTATTACAACACATAACATACCATCACGGCAGTATTCCCCGAAGGGTTACGCAGAAGTGTAACAATGTACACCCACAATTCGCCGGTATAATGTTTACTTACCTACGTAACACCTGATTTTATTATATTTGCAGAAGAAGCAAATAGAAGATTTGTACGAGTTCTTTACGCAACCTTGGATGTCGGCAATTTACCAGGAGTCGTTTCAGGATCTCATCTTTAACATTAAAGAACAGGACGTGGGGACGGTAGGTCTTAATAATACTATGTGGAATCTACAATGGTGGATACCTTCATTTTCCGTAATAGTTATTATATAATATTTATGGGAGATTGGCCAGAGAAGACAACGCACAGGGATGAGTGGCAGGAAATGCTGAAGATCTTTGTCCAATAGTGGGACAACACAAGTAACTATGACAGTTAGACTGCAAAAGATTTTGCAGAATTTAGCATGAACAGGAAACATTATTCTTACTAGCGCTTACCTCAATTGAGTTCGTTTGGCTTTTATTTTTTATTCAATTACATGACTCCTACAGTTTTTCTTATGTGAGGTCTCCTTTTAAGTATAAAAAATACGTATAGGTACAAACGGTTACATATCAAGCTAAACATTTCCAGTTTACGCTTGATCTCTCATTGTATAAGATTTCCATACAATGAGATGTCAGCTTATACTGAAAATGTATAACTTGATATGTAGCCGTATGTACTAGAAGACCCCGTTCTTCACTATCTAGTACAATTCATAGAATGTAGGAAAGATTTAACATATTTTAATTTAAAAAAAGAAAAAATATACAAACAAATCCGATGTGTGTGTGGGGTGTGGTGTGAATAAGATGTGTGTGTGTGTGGTGGTGAGAGGTGGGGACTTTGATCCTTTACACTACAATATCGCTGAACCTCAAGTGTTGTAGCATTTCAATCTTTCAACGCCATCTTTACGTGAAACGGTGTACCAAAGTTCCAGTTTGTAAGAAGGGTGAGTTGGAAGCTTTAGAAAAGTTGCTCAACAAACGTTTTTTTCGTCTGGCCGGTAGGTGGCGTTAGGTGCACATTAATCGTGATGATAATCAAAGTATTGTTCTTGAGCAAATTTTTCCTTTTTATTTTATTTCGTGTGTTGAAATACTTTAATATTTTTTGTACTTGAAGGTCTTCAAATATATTTTTGTTTATCTTCTAGTGATTAGTCATTTGATTAATTATTTGATAATCACTGTTCTAAAAATGACGAAATATAATATCGTGAGGAAATATGACATAAAATCTATACTAATATTATAAAGCTGAAGAGTTTGTTTGTTTGTTTGGTTGAACGCGCTAATCTCAGGAACTGCTTGTTTGAATTGTAAATATATTTTTGTGTTGGATAGTCCATTTAACGAGGAAGGTTATAGGCTATATAACATCACGCTATACGAAATATACACGACGCTATACACAACCAAAGACGTAAAATAACGCGGGAAAGCTAGTTAGAAATATGCAGACGTAATGTCTAATGTGGATTGCGGCCATATCCTTCATGGAAGGCTCTGTCCCATGTGGGAACATTATCGGCTGATTATTATCTATGTCATATTAATGTTATGTCAGGAATGCGCAGCAACATTTTCTTGTTAGCTAAAATACATAGCGGGAACCTTCTCTTTTTATTTCAAGTTTTTTACGGAAACAAGTTTTAAATGTTACAACTTAATTTTAAATACCCCGCTGTACTATTTATTACAGGCACCCATCAACACGATTTTATTGAGTGCGCTATATAAACGATGAATTTTAATATTAAAAACAAAAGTTGTCTTCCAGCAACAGTTTCTTCTCAAAGTATATTTTTTTTATATGAATGGATGGAAAACTGGCCGACGACGACCCACCTGATATTAAGTCGCCACCGCTGCCTATAGATATCTGCAATACCAGAGGCCTCGAAAATGCGTTGCTATCTGATGTGCCTTTAATTACGCTTAATTACTTAGTTTGATGGGCAGTAACTCGTATAATAAGGACACCGCGCTCAACAGTCCTTACGGTTTTTGGCCAAGCGGGGTAACCATAGCAATCCTTTTACAATCTTTCATTTTATATGTCCTGAAATATACTTTTAACCCCCGGTTTAAAAAGAGGGGTGTTATAAATTTGACGTGTCTGTGTGTCTGTCTGTGACACCGTAGCTCTTAAACGGGTGAAAAAACAACTTCATTCAAATGAATGGTTCTTAGATATGTTTTATCAAAATCGGTTCAGCCGTTTCAAGGTTATTAGCTCTTTTGTTAGCTGCGATAGGGACTTATATTCTTCCTTCGAAGGTTAATTTTCCATAATGATTAATTTTATTACTTGTTTAAATTTCAGATAAAAGATTTAGTTAAATCAAAGTTCGCCTTATTTGATGAAACGGTGGATGATGAAGAGGAAGATGATAACAATGAGGATGATGAAGAAAAGGATGAACAAACAGCAGCTGGATCCGCTCAATCCATCACCTATGATTTCCGATCTGTTTGTACTTTTTTTTTGTTCGCTGAATTTTCCCATTTCATGGTACAACTAGAATGGTGGTCAGACCGAAATATGTACAGTCAAACAAACTATTTGGTACACAGTCAACTTTCTTGCAATTACTTTAAAGCAATGTGTGAATGTGCTGAGCAGTCAATTTTTTTACATAATTCTCTTAAGTGTGTCATAAGCTTAAAAAGTTATTACGCATACAATAAGATTCTCGCCCCCTATTAAATAGAACCTAAACATACCGGCGGACTGTGGGTGTACATTGGTTACACCTCTGCCTTACCCTTCGTTGAAAACAGGCGTGATGATATGTTGTGTAGAATTGCATATTGGCAGTGTAGTAGAAAAACGAATAATATTACCTGTTTACTAAATTGTTTATTCGACTGTATCTTCATTGTACTGAGGAGATCCATAAACGTAGAATTACTACTTGTACCGGGATTTCCAATCTACTGTGACTACAACACTTTATAAATATTTAACTTCAATTATTGAATATCTAGTTTAAGTTTGCCTGACAGCTATATTGACGGTCTGTCATATCTCTCTCAATTTAAACTAGCGTTTATCTCTCAGCATTACAGTTACTACATGAGTTTGTGTACGGCTGATATATCCAGAGCCTTTACAGTATTTCGTCTATCTAAGTCTTATGATATCACCTTTACGTTTCTTCTTAGAAATGGAGATAAATCTAAAATATTGCATGATGTCTAGTAGTAGACTTACATTAGGTTCCATTCTAAGAGTCATTTTAAATCTATACAAATAAATAATATTGAAAGGCCTGTTTCTAACATCAAAACAACAACTTTTCACGAAATGCTTATGAATGTGAGTGTACACAAAATAACCAGTTTTTAAAGTTGATGTCTGTCTATCTGCTGGTCCCGGCTAATATCCCGCTCGACCGATTTATTAGCTGATGTTATAAAGAGTAACATAGGCTGCTTTTGTTTTAGAAAAAGATTTAGAGTTCCACACAAAAAAATAAAGCCAACATTCACGCGAAAAAAATCGCCGGCATAAGCTAATTAAAAATAATGCTGTATATTTAAAGCAATTTCTGTTTTTCGATGTTACAGGCTCCTACTCGGCAAGGCACGATCCGCTCGGTGATTGATAGATACGTAGCGCAGAAGGAATTTGTAAGTATTTATTTTTTTATTTTTTGTTTATAATACTTATCTGTCTAGTTCTTTCTATGTTGGGGTCGGTTTCCAGTCTAACCGTATGCAGCTGAATACCAGCGTTTTACATGAAGCGACTGCCTATCTGACTTCCATAAACCAGTTACTGGGCAACACGATACCTATTGGTAAGACTGGTTGTCTGACTTGCCGGTTTCTGACTATCCGTAACTGCTGTCAAAAATATACGAATAACAGCTGGCGCCAAAAATAATAGTACTAAAGATGTAAGCTAAGAGATGACCAATTCCAACTGACAGCGCCCGTTCACGAACACGTCTCGTGCACCAGCACCACTTAGCTCAACCATCCTGAAGGGAGCCGAACGATCCAACGCACGAGCCACCATCAGCGAGACATTTATGTGAGCATGATAATGCTCTCAACCATCATGCTTATCCATAGAGCTTATGGCCACCATGGCTAACGCATAATGGTCCACCATCGAGGAAGTGCGGACATCTAACCGCCCTTGGTAGATAGTTCCACAAAGCTAGCCATAGATTCAGTACTTTATTCTAGACTACATAGGGTTAAAATTTTCCTTTATATTTGCAGGCACAGGCATTCATTCATGAAACTGATATACCATCGGTAAGTTTTTTTTTTTAATTGTTTATATCTAGGCCATGTTGGTATGGCCTATAGGCGGTTATTCTTGGTCAGGCTGTTTGCGTGTGTGAATTTTGTATGTTTGTAAATGCATTTATAGTACAGGTGTAATTCCTACTGTGAAGCAACGTTTTTTAAATAAAAACATCTTTTTTTCTACGCTTACGGCCTATCACTTTATTTCTTTCATGCTTTCTTAATAGCAACATCTAGCATTCTTATGCTAGATGTTGCTATTAAGAATATTATTCTTCATCAAATACTGGAAAACACTCAAAGCGATTAAAGAAGTTTTACTTACATATATACATAAACTCACGCCTTTTTCCTTTGGGGGGTAGGCAGAAACCACCCAACTCCACCGACTTTTCTAAGAAACCTCATATGAAGCATTCACTTGAAAAATTGATTTCATTTTCTTTTGTACAGGAATGTGGCCAAAGTGAGGAAGTACGGAAGGAGGCTGCCAAGTTGTGGAAGAAAGCCGGCTGCGAGCGCATAGTTAAGGCACACATCTCGCAATACCTCGACAAGTACTCCGTAACTCACCCGCACTTTGCCCTACCTAAACTTGATTAAGTTGAGATGAGGAAAAGGTGCTAATCATACAATTTTTTTTTATACATACCATCACGGCTGTATTTCCCGAAGGGTTAGGCAGAGGTGTACCAATGTACACCCATAGTTCGCCGGTATATTTAGGTCCCATGTAATAGGGGCGAGCCTATTGCCGTTAACCGGGACCCTATTTTTTATATTATTATATTATCATAATATTAATTAATTATAATATTCTTGGTTTTTTTTTGTGAAGTTGTTCTTTGTTAGTAAATGTTTATTTATATTTCAACGTAACAATTTGGTGTTGTTAGAAGGTGGATATTTTTTTTTAATGGTAATAAAACGGTCAATTACATTTTAGACAATTTATTTCATTTTACACATGTTCATTAGACAAGTTTTCTTATATATTATATTTACATTAAAATGCACAGTATGGCCACTGACTGTGAATGGAAATCGCCGAAACAGTCTTAATTGATATGATTTTGTTTTGTACAAAAGCCGAAACAATTATAATTATTTTCATTTTATTTTATTCCTATAATTACTTTACTATGAGATCAAAGGGTGTTAATAAATGTGTATAAGTTTGACTAGCAATCTTTGGCTTTAGAGTCTTTTCATACTAGAGATATAAGCGCGACGCCGCCACACGATTTGAATAAAGAACACGATTAGGTAATAAGTATGAGAATTGCCGAGCCTCGCGTGTCGCCGCGACATCGTGGTCGTATGAAAAGGCTCGTATACTCTGTTAAAATTGGAATGAATATGGCCTCTTATTATAAATTTGACTAAACAATATCTAATTATCATTACAATATCGTTGAGCTGTTAACACCTTAGAAATGATCATGCAAAACCGTTTTATATTTACACAGGCTGTGTTGCGGTGTTGATTTACACTTTATTCATTGATAGCTCTATGTTAGATAATTTTAATGTAATTAAGTGACATTAGAGTTATCTCGTAGTCGAGATAATACCCCGGGCACACACTTACAAAAACTATAAATCTAGGCTGATTTAAAAAACTGTTAAAAATCGTAAACAATCTGATATTGTAGATAGAACTTCAAATTTTTCAAATGCTGAATTGAATAAAAAACACTGATATTTTTACGAAAAAAAAATCCTGTTGCTTACAGTTAGGTAAAAACAAAGTCATTGTTACTTTTGATGACATTTCGTTCTTATTAAAATCTATTTTCCATTTAAAAATAGAGCCATCAAAGATATAAAGGTCAGTGTATTTATCTCAATTAATACAACAATCAAGAAAATACGTTACTTATCTTATTCGATTTAAAATGTCTGTACAGTAATGACTAGCATACACAATTTACGCATATCGTGAAACAAACGTCTCGTCGGCCCGTATTGATAAATCACTAATAGAATCGTCAACAACGCGAAGCCTCGATTTAAATTTATAGCTACGTACAGACATCGCGAGACATTAACCGCGGATGGTTTGCCACGCTTGCCTCAGGCTAAACGAATCACCACATTGCCAATCGCGCCAATCGATTTCGCCGAATCCACTACGTGGATAGGCTGCTCGCAGTGAGCACCCCATTCGTACATCCTGAGGCAAAGTATTATTGGTGCATGTCTCTCGACGTGTATACCAAACTTTATGACATATTTTCTGTAAGATATATCTACTCTTGAATACTTACACGCCACTTTAAGTTGCTTTTAAAAGTCTTTCTGTCTCTGCAGGTACCTTGAATGTGACAAAGACACAATGAGACTTACCGGTGACTTAAAATTCAGTTAAGTTTGAGTGTTTAGACGAATAATCACAAATCAAAATACTTCATCATCTCGAGTGCGAAAGACATAAATTTACAGGCACACAAAAAATATGTGGTAAGCTAATTTAAAAAAAAGATTAATAAAAAACTTAGCCCTCGTGGAGGTCGGAAAACATCAAAAGGAAAACTAACCCACGGGATCTTTCGGCAAGAATAAAAAGTCGTAATCTCTAACTCGTGGTTTATCCGTGTGCCTATTACTGCTTATCTTAAATGTTTAGCCTTTCATCAGAAAGTAGGCTATAGTACATTTTTATTATCTCAGAGACTGACAGTTTCATAATATTATGTCAAACACAAAAATAATGTGCTTTGGGGACATCATATCGCACACTATTTTTAAGTTGGACACTTAAAGCCGTCAAATTATTCTCTGAGATTATTAGATGCCCTTTATTAGGATTAACTCATATTTGTGTATGAAGAGTGGTTTATTAATACGAGCCTTAATAAATTAAAACACTATTTGTACCTATGTATAGACTAAACACGTACGCACGCGTAAAAGTAATTCGATCGAACTTTGTTTGCGCACCATTTTGTGACATTTTCCGAAAATCATAATTAGGAAATACGATTTTTCTTCGTGGAAACAGACGCATCCCGCTTTGAGATAATACTTTTTATTTTAAAGGCCCATCTACATAGGTCCAGATTAGCGCTTTTTCATTAAGATGTTTGGATGTTTTTCCGTCCCTACAAAACCTGGACGGTCCCCTGATCTGAATATATCATGGTTACTTTTGTACCAGACGTAAGTTTAATAGTAAAACGTGAGATTATGAATGATTTCTAACAACACTCAGAAATTAATTATGTTTCAATAGAAGCAGCTGCTTTCGGACTTTCCCACCGAAAGAAGTAGTTTTAATCTCCAAATATCAGAAATTTAATATAGTTTCAATATTTATTTATTACTGGGAAATTACTTTTATCGAGAATGTATTAAAGTCGGTATCAAATAATTATTTACAAATGTGTTTGAAATCTTGAAATCACTGGGTTGATTAATAAGTTAACATTTTTGTATAAAATGTTTCTATAGGATCATTAATTCTTTAAAACAATGTGAATAGCCAATGGCGTGAATTTTCGACATTTGGTGTTTAACCAAATTCGAAAATTCTTCAACTCGTACATACTCGCTAGTACAAATAATACGCCACCTTTAACCAAAAACATAGATTATCGACCCCGTACAGAGAACAGGAGCCGTAGAAAAGAGACGAAGCTATACATGAAGGATGCCATCTCTTTTTTGCACTGGAACAACAATGACTTCCCTACAGCTCCAGTTATTTTTACATATGTTAATACACACACAAAAACGGTAACCACAAATGTTATGCGACGTTTCCACATGTCACATCATTTCGCAATCCATTGCGCACTGACTACGGGGGTGCGTAGTCATGCGCCGGCGCCGGCGAGTAATCGGCGCCGTGTAGCAGCGATTAGGTCTGGTATTGAAGCATCGGCGCGGCCGCTAGGTTTGCGTGGTGGCCGCTGTTCATCCGGAGTGCGGATAGCGACTTGTTGTACCATTCGTCTTCGGCGCTCATGCCTGTGGGTAAAACGTCACAAGTTAAAAAAAAATAAAAGTACACTTCTATTAAAATTGTAGCAAAAAAAAAAAAAAAACCATTAACATTGTGTTGTATTGTTGTGTCTGACTGTAATCTATTCAAATATGCTGTTTTTAAAAATGACTTAAACAAAAGGTGGCGGTTCTCAATTTAACTGAATTCTTTTTAAGTTAAACCGCCGCCATTGGTGAACCGATTTCGAAAATTCTTTTTTTAGTTGATTCAAATATTAACAAATAGTTGATGTGAATATTGTCATGAAGGAAATAAAAACACGGTACATTAAAATTTTCCCCCTTTGCCATTACACCACTACTTGTATCAAGAGTAGGCCATCTGCTTAGCCTTTTCTCAACTATGTTGGGGTCGGCTTCCAGTGTTTTACATGGAGCGTCTGCTTATCTGACTTTTACAACAAAGTTACTGGGCAACACGATACGATTAAAAGTAGGTAAAGACTGCATTTATATGCAGTCTTTACCTACATAATAACCTAAATAGGATACCTAATTAGGATCATGTTTTTATAAACATGATCCTAATTCAGGACAATAATATTTGGCTAGTATTTGTGGTTTAAAATCGTAAATTCTCTCTAAAATAAACGAGCACATAAAAATCGTTCAATAACACAAGACAGCACACTAGGTTACAACACTAGCTACGTAATATTTAACTTCGTTCAATAAGACATTAGACATTGTTACTACGAAGAACGTATTAGCAGTCTACGAGAGTTCGTAGCAAGTTCGTAGCGCGACGCGCACGTTCGGCCCGTAGCTCGTAGCACCCAATCCCGCTACGTAGTTGTATATACGATATACGTAGAGGAGGGCAGGGAAGCGAATAGTGAGGTACCGAATCGACCCTCGCGTTTTCTCAAGATGCAATCTCGCCGCAGGAAATAAGATATTTGCCAAGACGCCGCGAGGACGCCCGCCAAAGTAAATGTAGTGGAAATTTTCTTATTAGAATATCTACGGTACGATGCCTCGCTTCCATTACTTGCTCGTTTTTTCTTACGCAGGAATCTTTGCGCCCGCGGCCGCTTCGTATTTCACGGTTTATCGCTTCAAGCTTTTTTTTCCGTTTCTTTTTTTGAAATTGAATGCAGTAAATTGATAAGGGTACGAAAACCTATTAAAATTGTAATACTTATTTGAATTCATGAGTATTCGAAATTATGAATACTATCTATTTCATAGTTCAAACAAAAACGAATTTTACCGATACATGGTAGGTAATATAAATTATGCGTATTTTGATATTAGTTCCGTGTATTACGGTATTAGATACGCATATTATATTAGTTTCGCGTACTAGGTTGTGATATTAGGTCACACATAAACGTCTTGATTCGAAGATGGCAAATGATTAATCTCCGGCCGCATGCTCAAGGTGCAATCAATTATACAACACACGGGTTGGCCGATCTATGTAGTTAGGTATATATCTGTGTATATTTCATTGCAATCGATATGTAGGACACGGACGTTGCAACATTCGCGGGCGATAGTGTCAAGTGAGAATACTGTTCAAGAGATTTTCATTTGAAAGAAATCGTAATAATTTCGATAATAGATAGATATTCAAAATCGCTTTTCCGGTCAATTCTTGGTGTTTTTCCATTAGTTGTTTATTATAAATAAAGTATGTTATTTTGTTTTACAATTTATTTAAAATTGTCCTACTAAACTCAAATGGTAACATTTATTTAATTTTATTTATTTATTTAGTGTCTCCAACAAAAGATGTCATACAACAAATCATGATATACTTCACCTTATGTCGATATCCACTTGCATCTCTATCCGAGTGTACGCCACGGATAAAGATTATTATTATACAAAATATTTTAATATCTCCAACGAAGTGATAAAACCGTATGTCCGCAATCACGAACCAGCAAAGAGCAATAAAAAAGTCAGAGCGGCGATATTAATAAATTGTAATCAAGTTCTTTTTCTTTCGCGATCATCTGTCGGAACTGGCGGCCGTGTGGCGAGGAGCAAGTTTTCCCATTATTACAAGGGATATTTGTATAAAAACGAGGCATCATCTTCGCTCCAGCCAACTTTATAATTGCCTTGACGGCTCTAATAGAAACTTGATGAAAGCTGCCGCTCCCACGCCGACGTCTACCGCTTTTTGTTTTATGCTACAAACTTACATTTTAGTTGGAATCGCTCTTAGTGTAATTTGTTGTATGGAAATATTGAGTTAGTCATTTCGGTGGTTTTAATTGATTTTTGCTCGAGAATTGAAAAAGAAAAGTAACTATATACAATCAATTGTTTTATTTTTGTGCGTTTGTTTTATATGATGTAGCTTAGTAGTCGTTAATAATTTTCTAAATATTTATATTTCACTTGAATTTTTTTTCTGTTCTTATTTTTAAAAGTACATTCTATTTTCAAAAAATAGCAGTCCATGACTCACCCATTGTGTCCTGTCTCATGCCAACAGCGCTCATGTTCGCGCCATGTCCCATAGAGAAGCCTTGTGGCATGGGATAGGACCCGCCACCCATCTGAGATAGGGAGAATATGTCCTTCTGCAACTCTTCGTAGCTGCCGTGGTGCTGTGGGAAAAATATAGTGGTTAGATTATGAGATTTTGGGCAATTCTAAGTAAGATAAAATAAAATACCATACTATCAGGCCTGTATTCCCCGAAGGGTTAGGCAGAGGTATACCACAAAGGTACACCCACAGTTCGCCGGTATGTTTAGGTCCCATGTAATAGGGGGCGAGCCTATTGCCATTAACCGGGCACAAATCCTAACTCCGAGTTGCAACTGCGAATTTCATAGAAACACTTTTCGACTTGGGAATCGAACCCAAGACCTCTAGTCGCGCTTAGGACCACTAGGCTAACGACTCAGATTTCAGATATCAGGTATAAAAGGTACCTTATTCACTTACGTTCAAGTAATAATTTGTTTTAATTGAATATTAATAAAAACCATTGTTCGTTATCGCCAGAAGCATTCCGTAGGCTGTAATTACAGCAGGACGCTTTTACAGACGATAACCGTCAATAGTTGATATACGCTTTGGATTTTTAAATCATATTAACCAACGACAAATACGAGAGGTCCTTAATGTTTTTTGTCACTGACTGTACTCCGGCTTCCCAACTTTAATTACGCATGTGATAATAATCAGCTCAATTATAAATAAATTTAATTTTACTTCAGCTTTGGGATCAGTGGACAAACTATTTAATTACACAGCGCTCACCTCTTTATCGCTTGGTTGAGACTTACAACAATAATTTTAGCTAAATCGACATACTTTTCCTCAGCAAAAATATATTCAGGAAGCAAATCCGAACAATTCTTAAGGATCGGTAGTCGACTTTGTCATAAAATAATGTATACCTACGTACCACAACTAAATATAATATAATAAAGAAAGAACCTGCATTTTGTGCATCACACAATATTAACTGTTATTTTGGTTTAATACTTCAATAATTTTGTCTCTCTAGTTTTTAAATATGTTATAGTTATCTGTGGAAAACGTAGTGGGTAACATATTTATCTTATTTTTATTTTATTTTATTATTATTTTTTTTATTATTTACAACGACCTTACATCTACCATTACAGTTTCCCAATTCGGTAGTGTAGTTATTAGTGACAATTACATACAATTACAACAGACAGCTTAGCTTAGTATAGTTCTTAGCTTAGTATATAAGCCTTATCATAAATATGCAATATGTTACTGTTTGGTTTTCCTAAAATAAAATAAATAAAACCAACTTAACACAATCGCCATTACAGCATACTCTATTTAACCCTCAAAAGTCTACATAAAAAACCGCATCAACTTTCAAAATTTTAACACCGGGGCAACATTACACTACATTAATCTACCTAAATACATAAATATTGAAGCCATCGTAGTACGCAATCTCATTACTGGCACGCAGTATCGCGCGCCTGCGAACATAATGATTTTTCCCGTCCAGTTTTATGTTAACTCGTGGCTTTGTTTTATACCGATTAACACTTGCGTTAATGGAATAGTGGTGCGAGATTACGTTAGGTCAGGTGATGATGCGGATGCGGTGATGGTTGGGTTCGCTGCTTTTATTAATATAATGAACATAACATAGTATAACGCCTGTATTTCCAGAAGGGTTAGGCAGAGGTGTACCAATGTACACCCACAGTTTGCCGTTATGTTTTTGGTCCCATGTAATAGGGGGCGAGCCTATTGTCATTAACCGGGCACAAATCCTATCTCCGAGCTGCTACTGAGATTTTCATAGAAAAACCCTTTTTGTTCAACTTGGGAATCAAACCCAAGACCTCTAGCGTAGCAGTCGCGCTTAGGACCACTGGGCCAACGAAGCAGTTACAATAGTAGTAGTAGTTATTAATATAATACTGGCTTATTATTGTCCTACAGGGCAAAAATCTCTTCTGGTACAGAAAAGGCATGAGTATAGATCACCACACTAGTTTTCGGCAGATTTGGGATTTCAGATTTAATATACACTCACGCCTGTATTCCCCGAAGGGTTAGGCAGAGGTGTAACAATGTACACCCACAGTTCGCCGGTATATTTAGGTCCCATGTAATAAGGGGCGAGCCTATTGCCATTAACCGGGCACAAATCCTAACTCCGAGCTGCTACTGAGAATTTCATAGAAAAACCCAATAACACTTTTTGCTCGACCTGGGAATCGAACCCAAGACCTCTAGCGTAGCAGTCGCGCTTAGGACCACTAGGCTACCGAGGCAGATTTATATACTAATATTATAAGGAGGTATGGTTGATTTTTTTTTGTTTGTAAGAGATAGTGTTTGGAAATACTGGTCTGATTATAGAATTTCTTTCCTTGATAGAACACTAAAGTATTTTACTGCTTTTTGTTAATTGTATGAAATGTGGAAACAAATCAAAAGATAAAAAAACCTACCTATATTTTATAAATCGTGAATGAAAATCTTGTAAGCTGCTTTGATTCCACGGAGGAATTTACATGCAGTTATATCTAGCAATAACAGTTCAATATATTCAAAACCTTAGAATAGATTTAAAATAAAACAGCGGTTTATATCTAAAATTATGTACTTCTAAAAATGAGAGAAAATCGAACGTGGACAATTAATGTCAGGACATGGTCAAGACAGTGCAATTCAATGTTTGCTAAAATATTAATGCCTATCCCTTCAGAGAATAGAGACATAACGTTATAGGTATTAAGCTTACCGTTATTTAGCTTATTATACTGAGATAACGTAATGATAAGCGAGATGCGCTAAATGTTTGCGATAATCTAACAGGTTGGCTGGAAAGTCTAGACACCTAAACCCACACTCCACCTAAACTCTAATTCTAAGCCAATTCACACAATCTCAATCAACGGTTCATCCTACAAACTCGCCCAAACCACCCAGAATGTACATGATGATACATTTATTTATACAGTTCCAGAATTATTGGAACGTGTGGCCAGTATTTGCATTATTTTCGTCGGTCAGTCGGTTCGAGCGTTCAATCTCATTATGGTGTAATCACGGAGCCTGATTAGCGCCGCATGGTAATGGCATCCAAATTGTGGCGAAAATGAACACAACCTGTATGTATGTGCTTTAAGTTCGTCATGAATGCAGGTGAACGAAAGTCCTGGTACCAATAGTTACTGTCAATTTTATTATAAGTTGCCTAGCTTCTGCCCGCAGCTTCGCCCGCGTATTTACGTTAAGTTACTGTTTAGTAACTTTCGCATTCATATAGTAGGAAAAAGGACCTTAGTAGGATTTATACGATTCAGACAATCTATCTTCTTCTTTTATGTAAATAAAAATGAATAGCTAAATGTGCCACTAAGCGCAAAACTCGCGAACGGCTTGACCAATTTGGCAGATTTTTTTTTAATTGTGTTCCTAGTTTTTCTGACAATATTTGTTTGAAAAAAAAATTTGCATCAAAGCCTTGCCAGAAATGTTGTATGTATGGCCCGGTCATATTTAACATATTTTTTTTGTCTAGCCTGCAAAATCCTTGGCAAAGGTCTCCCCCAATTCCTTCTAAATATTATTTTCTTGGGTCATCTCGAACTAGCTCTCTCGGTGCGAGTCTAGAGCATCTCGCCACCTCTTCACCTATTTAACATGTTGCTGTTACAGTAAAAGTATTGCCCGTGTAAGATCACCTTCTAAAACATTTGCAAACCTTGGCAGACATTGTTCTCATACATACATAACATTACGCCTGTATTCCCCGAAGGATTAGTCATAGGTGTACTAATGTACACCTACAGTTCGCCGGTATGTTTATGTCCCATGTAATAGGGGGCGAGCATATTGCCATTAACCGGGCACAAATTCTAACTCCGAGCTGCTACTGAGAATTTCATGAAAAACCCAATAACACTTTTGCTCGACCTGGGAGGCAGTCGCGCTTAGGACCACTAAGCTAACCACGCAGTTCTCATAATAAGTGACTAAGTCTTTGCTGAGAATAAATACCCTTAAACCTCAAATGTTTTACCTGTGGGTATCTATTGATGGTGTTCGGGTGAGGGTAAGGCTGGTATCCTCTGTAGCCCTGAATGTTCCTCATCATGCCATTGCAGCCTGGCAACACTGCGGGTGCCAGCGCCTTTTGTAGCTGCTTCTCTTGTTTACGGTACTTGGCGCGGCGGTTTTGAAACCACACCTGTTTGGGAGAAAATAGTAAGGATTATTTAAAAAATCAATACTTGACATAACATAACCTATACTAATATTATAAAGAGGTAAAGTTTGTAAGGTTGTAGGGGGTAATCCCTGGATCTATTGAACCGATTTAGAAAATTCTTTTACCCATAGAAAGCTACGTTGTTTTTGAGTGTCATAGGCTATATAACATCACGATACGACACACGGGAGCGGAAAAAATGGAAGCCACGCGGACGAAGTCGCGGGTAGTTCGATAGAAATATATTAAAAACGTAAAGGGTGTTTTCTTGTTTATAAGAGGTCTGTTAGTACTGATCCCTCTGCAAAAATTCTTCAACTGATAGAAAGCTACACTATTGCCGAGTGTGGTATGTTATATGGTAAACGTAACTTCCATGTGGACGAAGTCGCGGCTAGAAGCTAGTTTAAAGTAATAGAATATATTTTTGAATATTTTCACTTTAGTTAAAGGGATTAATTAGTAGAAAATGTTCTAGTTTAAATATTTGCTAAAGTGAATGTAGAAAATGTGCCATGTTTCGTTTATAATTAAGATTAATTTTGTAAAAAATAGATAAAAGTGAGTGTCCATGTTACATTTTCAATTTTATAAATATTTTGACGAAAGTGTGAGTCTGTAAGTACAGTATTGTATCAATCAAAGTATGTATTTGGTTGTAAACATACACATAGCGGCATTGGTTGATGCAGGATCTATCTAGATTATACACTAAGGTAAACCGCCCTTGTGTTCACTGTTAAGTGTGTCTACATTATACATAAGTTTATAGATTTATATACCTAAAACAATGGACAAAACACACGAGCCCCTAATCTGTGTGTTGTCAACGGGAATGAAAGCGTGCGTCGTTTGATATGGTGATTAGAGCTGATTAGAGGGAGAGGGTGGAGTGCCCCCCTTTTCCCTCCCACCTCACAGGCCCGGGAGGGCGGAGCGCCCTCCGTACGCACTCTCCATATAAATAAACCGATATACCCTATACCTAACAGTTAGCGAAGCCACCCTATACAAAATTTATATTATGTAGGTATTTTGTGTCGGCGTTTCTCAACCTTATCTTCAGTGATTTTGTTTTTATTTTTGTTTTAACATATTTAGGTAGTTTTAGAACCATTTTTTTACACATATATTGCCTAAGAGAAACTGTTGAAAATAGTAAGTGAATATGTTTGTAGGCGTCTGTGGATTCCAACTACGTGGTTTGGTGTCTTAAGTGCTATTGGTATTTATGATACAAATAGTTTTCAATGTAATAAGATTTTACTAAATAAAACGTTATCTAACGAGGTTATTATCGACAGCGAGCTGCTGAGAGCTCCCCACAAACCTGGTTTTTGAGTTACCGAGTAAAATTTTGATAATCCATATATGCCCAGTAATTCGGAAATGAAACAAGAGGTAGAAATAGTTCTAGGCCACAAGTTTAGAAATAAGAGCCCTTATCCTATACACATATCATTTTAATCGAGTATAATAACTTATTTACGAAAATATGAACCGTTGTGTATGGAGCAGGCTATCGCAACAGTTCTCTTAAAAATCTAAAGTACCCTAGTAACCTAGGTATTTGAATGATTTCACCAAAACAACTCTTGTCCATCCATATTAATGTTTCCGCTTAGAGAGGGATGATCCCCACAGATTGAGAAACGCTCCCTCTTTATAGATATAGGGGAGAGAGGAAACATAAATGGGATATTAGTTTTTTCGCAAAGCTACCCGACTTCCGCCCGCATTGCGCGTTGTAATGAAAAACGAAGCGATTTCCTAAAGGTTTAAATAAACGTAGCTTTGTTTTTAATGAATTCGATTAGAGCAGAAATATCGAAACTTTTTTGTAGTTATAACTGTCGAAAGTAAAAAGAATGATAACAAAAGGCACTGGCTGAATGCAAGTGATCTTTTTAAAGAATCAGAACATGATTTAAATGTAGAAGGACAAAACAATATGGCGGCATTTCTAGAAATTGTGAGGTTAAGAAACAAAAGTTATAATTAAGAATTTGTAAAAAGTTAATGAGGCTAAATTAAATGAATTATTGTCTTTGCTTTAATATTATTTTTTAACTATTTAATAAATCAAAATTAATCGCTAAACTATATTTATTGTACATATAATATTATAGTATATTTAAACTGTTTTAGTATATTTTTACATTCTATACTGAAATAATAATAACGCTTCAAGCAATAGAGATAATAGGTCGAACAAAAATAATATTACCAAATATTTATTAAACCTAATCTTATGCCTAAAAGCGTCACTTTTAGCCTGCCTTTTAGCGTTTGTAGCCTAAAGTAATAATTAAAATTTAGCAAACTAAGTATTACCAGTAACTAGGTATTTAATTCCCTAAGTTGTCTGCGGTCAAACTACTTATAAATTTAGGTTAACATTGTCTTTGAAGCTACAAATTATTTTGACAAAACGAATACAAGTACATCATTATAAATATAACATCAAATATTTTCAAACCGAACGCTCTCAATCAACAAGAAACAATTGAGAAATAGTGTTAACTTAGTAAAGATCCGTCTTAAAACACTTTGTTCAGAACACAACGAGGTATAGACAGGGATAGCTATCTAATATCGTGGCAGAGGACCGAGTTATCCGAAGAAAACGGTCGCCTTTAAACTGAAAAAGCACGGGGATCCAACAAAACATTTTCTTATTTCCAATTGTAGAATTCATTTGAGGGCAGAGACAATGTCGAGAGGCGCGCGGGGAGGATGAGCGGCTAACTTCGTTACGGATCCATTTGATGGGATTGCAATGCCTCAGGGGCCACCCGCCCCCGCCCGCCGCCCCGCGACCCTCGCTCACCCGGCGACGTTGTATTTTTATATCGAAATTTCCTCTAGAAGGAGGGAGCTCGACGTCGACGTCGTCTTTAACGTTTACATTCTTATGTAGCGTCGCCTAAACGTTAATAGCCTCCTACGGAGCGCGCGTGCACGAGCATACAGTGCTAGACACATACATACATCATGTATCGGCTCGTGAGTGTACATACGTAGGTACTCCCGGTACTCACAAGTGTGGCGCACGCTCGCCTACGCGCATTTCACGTGCTTTTAGCGTCGCTACCATCTCTAAAAGTATGAAATAATGTCGTTTCGTTCTTAACCTTTCATTTCTAAGAAAAGCTTCGACATTCGTTGCGCTTGAAAGAAAAGAGTAATTGTCGTCTTGATGGAGCGACGCTGAATAAAATATCACTTGAAAGCTATTTCATATGTATGAGAGTTAATATGGTGATGATTAGATTACTCTTTCAAAGAAGAATTTCTTTGTAAGGTGCGGTAATAGCATTCGCAAAAAATGCGAGCAAGTCCACGAAAAATTCATAGGTAGACAGACAGACGCGGAGTTAATAGAGGATGCTAAAAGTCATGTTCTGAATAAAACATCTAAAGCGGCAAATTAGGTGCTCCGGGGACAAATCAATATCGAGGGTCCCGGGGGATTGAGCAATTTTAAAACTGAGATAAAGATCTCTCGCGAGTTACTGTAAGCATTTCGTATTCATACGGTCGAGCCCAACAGATGCCACTTTAATTCAATCCGCCTCCGGCCTACGCTCCAAATTGTATTATCCGAGTATTCGCGCATCATTGATATTTCGACAATTCCATCCAAGAACGACTGGCGTGATACTATTGTGCTGCCTGCAATATTTTGTTCGTTTTTATTCGCACCGCGGGTGGTCCATTTTTGCCGACATTCCTGTATACGTTAATTGAATCGTGGACGTGGTGAATATTTAACATAATTCATCTGAATATACTCAAATGTATATGAATGATTTCTTTGGATAATATTTAATACGAAGGTACATTAAACCTAGTTTATATGGAGTGTATTTCCATAAATATAGGGTGACTGGTAGTTAGTGACCAATACTTAAACACATGACTGTACTCATGATAACAAACAACTTTCCCGAAGTAACTAACGTTTTTTTTTTTCATTTTCAGAGCGCGAGGCGTACTATTAATTATCTATACAAAAAAATAAAACTGTCTATTTGTAATATCAAAATGTCAGCTATTTACTAAATGCTTATATGAACTTTTACACGTTATTTATACAAAAAACTAAATTTTTTTAAGTTACGTCTGTCGGTTTATTTCGGCTAATCTCTGAAACGACTGGACCCATTTGGATGGCCAGATATTTGATGTTATAAGGAGTAACTTATGCTACTTTTATTTAAGAAAAATAAATATGGGTTTCACGCAAAATTTCCCCCGTGATAACCGACATTTTAGCTGTCGCAGTCACGAACACAAGCTAGTATTAATTATAAAGAATAAAAACTGACCTGTATCCTCGCCTCGTTAAGTTTGGTCGTTCGTGCCAGCTCTTCTCTACAGTAAATGTCGGGATAATGTGATTTGGCGAATGCCGCTTCTAATTCTGCTAATTGTTCCTGTCGCAATAAAAACAACAATAATTTAGTTATCGTAATTACATTGTTAAGAATCTATGGTGTCTATGAAAATTTTGTTCTAAATAGTATGAAGGATATATTGCCAGGAGTGGTCTTTGTGAAGAACAAACGTCTTGGAAACGATTTGGAAAAAACATTTCGACAATAAAAAAATACTATGGCTTCCCTTCAAAATTTTAGACACCCAGAAATAAAAACTTTCGTTGGTCATTAAAAAAAAAATCGCTGTTCCATGCAAAAGTGCAACACTTACGCGGTCAAATTGTACGGAGTAACTGATTTTGATTTTTGAAACGGACACAAAATAACCTGAAGGGTTAGGATCCAAAAAACATACGATTGTTTGTATGAGCGGAGATTTTAAGGTTTATTTATAGAACGACACAATACGCAATGCAATCCAAATGGCAAGAGAGTGAAGTTAGCTGTCACATTTAAAATAACGTAAGGTTGACATTTTAGGTAGACTTAACTACAGTCATTTACGGAGCCTGTAATACATACACCAAAGTTTGCGTTTACAAAGACATTCCAACACCTGCCCTTAAACGAAAACATTATTAGCTAGTCTTTTTTTGTTTTAAGGGATGGGAAATCATCAAATGTGACAAATGCATCGTTATGCAAATCTTAGCCAGTCTAGAATGATGTACTGAATCCATGGTAACAGTTTTTGTCTCGAAGTCACTTCATCCTGTCTTGTGTCTTCTAAAAAAGATGATTGGTTTAGCATTAGAAAATCGTCAATTTTTATAGAAAGTTATACCTGTTTGTTCAAAATTGATCTTTATCTGTAGTCGTATAAAGTCTTTCCCTGACAGGTGAAGACCAAGAGAAACCCTGACCTGCCGAGGGCATAAGGCGACTAGTCAATATACAGTCCACCATATAAGTAAGAAGCATCTGCTCATCTAATCTCTAGGACCAAAGTAGTTAAGCATTGCGTAGTTGTATAGTCCTTTATGAAGACAGTCGTACCAGTTTAAATATGTGCCCCAGCCGATGGAACACGATTGTAGAACAGAATACTATAAGTTGTCATGAACAGTTACCTGGCCAGTAAAAGAAAAGAAAACTCAACTATCTAATACCTGTGTGAAGGTGGTCCTATGTCGACGGCGCGCGGGGGTGGGACAGGACGCAGTGGTAGGTGTATGCCCCGCATGTTGAGGACCTAAGGCTGGAGACAGGGCTGAGGCACCGCCGGACACTCCGCTACCCCCGCCTGGCTCTGGCTTTAATTTTTTGAAGGCGCCTTCTGCTGTTGACAATGGAAGTATTTTATTTTGGCATAGTATCAAGTTTTATTACATGTACCTACACAATTCGCCAGTCAGAGGTCAGTTTTATTTAATGGAACAGTTCTGGCGCCTATTCTTACAGTCAAAGTAAAAGCCAAATCATTTATTTCAATTAGGCCATTATAAAGCACTTTTGAACGTCATTTCCTAGAAAGAAAAAAAATATTATATTGAATTTAGTTGTCCATTCCAAAAAGGTAGTTTCGTATGGACAAGAATAGGCGAGAAACGAGAGTCGTCCGACAAACAAAGTACACTACATTACCACTTTATTCCTTGAATGCTTCGACTACTTAAATAAGGTGGGTATATCGATAACTATAAACTCAAATCACCCTATAAATAAAACAAAAGCCTATCAGATCTCACCAGTCACTCCAGATTACCACGAAGGCCCAAAACCTTTACCTCCTCTTTCCCCCTAAATCACGTCTACTCCACTACTAAAGAAACGTTCTTATTTGCATACCGGTGTTGCGCATCGACCCCTTACCGTAGGTCAAGATCGCGCGGCCCGCGTAATTGTAATTACGTTGCTTTAACTAACGCTGTTAAGAGGCTAAGGATTCCCGACCACAAACGTTGACTTGGACTACTGCTGTGGTACTGTGCTTTGGGATTTTTTTATGTATCTTGGTCGTATAGAATATACATACACTACACTTACTATTATTTTGAGCGATTTTTTTTGCTGGGAAACTACTTTCATTTTTGGTGTAAAAATCACTGTTGGTAGCGCGTAATGCAACACACGCAAATCATTGTGACAACAGTACGGGCATCTTGTGATGGATATCTATGGGAATTACTATGAGAGTCAAAACATTACTATCAACTTAAAAGCATGCGGTTTTTGTAGAAAAAAAACAACTTCACGGGGCCTATTCCATCTCTTAAAACAGTATTATCTTAATATTACTTTGCCGTGCGCACTGTTGGAATTTTAATGCTCGGATCAGCGCCGAGAGTTGAAATTCCAACAACTGAAATAACAAAAATATTACGGTATAGGCCGTGGTGGCTTTTTCGGACGCTGCCTTAAACAATGATGATTTTCTATTATATTAAGTAACATCGAAGATCCACACTAAATCGTACTCTTATTCCCTTAATTACTAAATCAGATAATTAATTAAACAAACGTGATGTTTAGGTAGGCGATTGAATCATCATCATCACCATATCAGCCGTAGGATGTCAACTGCTGGACGTAGGCCTCCCCCATAGATTTAAACCGCTTCCAACCGGTCCTTTTAGAAATCCATGGGGGTGATAGAATATCAACGAAAAATAAATTACCTCACAGTCATGACATACCGTTTACGGATAAACGGAGAAAGCAGAGAGGTTTTAAAAGTAGTAAAAAAATTGGATCCTTTGCGATCTTTACCTCGTTTTAATTGTATTCCCACGTTACTGTCCTACACTGGAACAGCTCAAACGTAACGTTCATTTTTGTGAAAAATTCGCATATTGGCGACATAATCGCTTTACCTTCGGTTTCTCTGAGCTTCTGAGTTAAGTGAGGGAGATTTTAAAAGCACCGTCGGAGGTCGGTTTGGAAGTATTCATGCATTCCCTTTGACGCTGTTCCTGGCTACTTACTAATTAACATGGAGCTAAGTGTTTGCGTCCGCGGTAAACGGGGCCTTTTAACGTTTAAAAGCTTGTATTTTTTTTCTCGTGTCCATGTTTTCAGGGGCTTTGATGGCGAATATATTGGTTTCGCTTTTTACCTGACATTTTTCCGAGATGCGATTAAGCCATTAGGGATAGAAATTAAAAATGGATATTTTAACGTTTACTTCAAAATGTTTTTGTGCGGTTTGCCTTAATGTGCTGACGTAATTAAATAGTCGGTTAGTGGTTGCTATTAGCTGTCGCTAATTACTCTATCTATCGGCATAGTGAGTGTCATTTACGTGTTATTTATATTACATACTGGCATCTTACCCCGGCATCACTTGGGCGCATGCAATAATATTCATCCGATTATTTCGGCGGGTTTTCCAAAAAAAATCTTTTATACAAACCTTATCTTGAGGGTCGAGGCGTTTTTAAGTGATGATCTTTCGTACATGTGGAAATAGTTTTTAATTATAGGTGTTGATCAATAAGGAAATATTACTACGACATATTATTATCAGTAACAATATCTTTAGTCTAGTTAGTCAGGGCTAAATGGCTTTACCGCAAGAGAGCCAGAGGACGTCGTAGAAAACATTGGAAGATGAAATTCAAAAACAAAAAATTGTAGAAGACTGAAGACACTGAAATCAAAAATAAGAACAGCCTGGAAAATGTTGGAGGACTTTATAAGTGTGTAAATATCTGTATTTTTTACCGACTTTAAAAAAGGAGAAAGTCATCAACTTCGGTGTTTTTTTATGTTTGTTACATCAGAACTTCATCATTAATCAAAAGATTTGGATTTTTTATTTGAATTAATATACTTAGTAGTTTGTTTTTATTATTATTTTTCTCGATGTTGTTTTTGATGGCGCTTCCCTTTTTTTATTAGATTATTATTGTTTATTTCTGTTAAAAGAATATACATAAGTCAAAAAGAAAATAAAAAACTTTATTATTAATAGTTTATCTAAACAAACAAATCTATTATCTAAACACCAAATAGCTACAAAATCATTTCCAATTTTTGTAAACAATTACATTTATCAAATCAACAGGGGTTATAATTTAGAGCCGAAAAATTGCGCTTGTCTTGTAACAAGTCAGCGAACAGTATTTTTGTGTGCAACATTTGTTCGGGGGCGTAAGAGAGATTCAATGTAACATGTCATTAGGGGCCTGTAATCCCCTAATTATGACGATTGACATGAAAGCACCATCTGTGGCCTTCGAGAGTGTCGGGTGACTGCGTGAAGTGTCACAAATAATAGATTTTGTGTAAATTGAGGCGTCATGTCTTAGGGATTATGTTAGTGGAAACTTGTTGCTCAGGGTGGAAGTAGAACAAAGGATAATAAGGTCTGTTG
This sequence comes from Caradrina kadenii, assembly GCA_947462355.1. Lineage (NCBI taxonomy): Eukaryota > Metazoa > Arthropoda > Insecta > Lepidoptera > Noctuidae > Caradrina > Caradrina kadenii. The sequence continues at coordinate 5,007,247 of OX381684.1, read as the reverse complement.
ACAAGGACATATGGATATTTTTTCAATGTGATAATGGTCTGTACCTGCAGTGCGTTGCATACGAAAGTACTATATACTCCATCCATTAAACAATAGACAATTCTATACAATAAACCAGAAGACTGTCTTGTTTTTTTAAACCCGTTGTCTAATTTCTAGGACTACCAGGCGGATTGAAAAAAAAAAACGTTTTGTGTAAGATAGCCAGATTAATGAATAATAGTATGTATATCACGCTACGACTCACGGAAGCGAAGCACGAGAGCGAAAGATTTTACAGAATTGGACCAATAGAATCAGAGATACAAACAAACAGAATCGTTGGCTTTGTATATAGAAGTATAGATTGACAAAAATAATAAAACCATTTTTGTAAGATGAAAAAGATCATAGTAGAAAATATCCTTTTTATTAAACAGTCTATTTCCACTTCAACATTGTATTTTTCGCAGAGGGGACGCCAGCAGCGACCACCTCGAGCGAACCGCGGGGTTCTCCCCGATAGTCCATATGTTCTGCACAATAACGCACTTGTGATCGACGCAAATGCCGCAAATCCTACAAATTTATGTTTAATTGTTGATTTAGAGCAAGGCTTTTAAAATTGGGAATGGTGGTAAAAAACCAAAGCCTAGTAGAACAACAGATACTAGTCCAGATTACTTCATATCTAAACTAAAGAATTCTAACAGAAATAAACTACATAATATTGGACTTTGATTTTGATTTTCCTACATAGTTTAAAGCAAAGTCGATTGGCGACGTCTGTCCTTCTGTACGCTTAGATCTTGTAAACTACGAAACGCATTTTCATCAATAGATAGAGTCATTTAACAGGAAGGTTTGTGCGTATGGAACATCACGCTACGATCAACGGGAGCGAAGCAGTAACCAAAGACGTAACTGAACTCGAGTGACACCACGCGGTATATAGCTAGTATAAAACAATTTTTTTAAGAAGTGCTATCGGATACAATTTAAGGCATTTTAAACTTGATATGCTCTAGAAAAATTCGATTTCAGACTTACATATCCTATCCTATTAATATTATAAATGCGAAAGTTTGTGAGGATGGATGGATGGATGTTTGTTACTCTTGCACGCTTAAACGGCTGAACGGATATGGATGAAATTTGACACTGAGTTAGATCGTAGTGTGAATAACACATAGGATACTTTATATCCCGGAAAAATTTATAGGTCCCGTGGGATAATATATCAAATTTGACGGGTCCTCGTTAATTATAAGTCCAGGTTGCCCCACGATATTTTCCTTTAGCGATGTCAGTGGTGTCCAAGATAAACTTAGAAAGTACATATGAATTGAAAAAATCACATTGAAAATTGGCCAGGTTCGAACCTCATGCATAACTTTGTAACCGGTCAAATATCAGTCAAAACAATTGAATACACATTTCTAACCCGTTAAATAACTTTTTTTGAGTGCCAGCTGATTCCGAGGGTCGATGTGTAAAGCACAATAGGTTTAGCGGATTTGTTCGGGGGGAGCGCGTGCGCTTACAATCGACACTCCATTATGTCGAGAGGCTCTTAGAACGAGATTATTATGCGCATATTGGTTAGCTGTTTAGGAGGATTACTAGTACTTTTATTTACGCTTTTTTTTGTCATTTTTTTAAAGTGTGGTTTGTAAACGTATGAAGTTACGGTTAAGGTAGTTAGTTAGTTAGTATGAAGTTGGTACGTGGGGTTAAGATAAAATTACAACGACTTCTTTGCGTCAAGTACTAACAATGTTTTTTATTAACTTGGTGCGGCTGTGGTATCACTGCGACCAGGGCTGATCTATTGTGATCGCCGCTTGTTTGGTGAGAGATCGCCACCAAACCCAGCAGCTGTAATGAACTGCAGGATTAGCTTTGGGACAATCTCTATTATTTCATCCGGGTTTAGTAGGTGCTTGGCTAGATGATTGTTATGGCAGTGTATTTAACGCGTTATAATATTTTAGGTTAGTAGGTCTATAATTTTTTTTGGCATAGACTGCCATCGACATAAAGATGTACTACAAAAAGTTCAATTTTAATTTTATTTAATTGTCTTGCGCTCGAAATTCCAGCTCACATGTCCGTTCGTGTTAAAAATTCCAGCTCAATCGAACACCGGGAAGTGGGCCTTTAACTTTTAAGATTTGATTAAGTTTCTATGTCCACTTTCCGGCTCCATCATTAGACCAGCTCTGTGTCATAATTTTATTGCATTGTCATGCAAATTGCACATTTACGCAAAAGTTCAACTCAATCGAACCTCGGGAAGTGTCTCCAATTAAACTTTTAAGATTTGATTACCACAAACACCGGGACAAATAAAAAAATAAATATACAAGCTTGTAAAAAAGAACTGAGCCACAAGTGTGACACTATCAGTACCGTCCATTAATGCCGTGTTATTTAATTTTTGAGGAATATATTCGCAACCATTCTTTTAATCCTGCCGCGTATCCCAACAATATTTGCTAGTATAACATCTGCATTCCTCCAAATGACCACTTCCGTCCTAAAATGTCAAACATTATTCCAAAAAGGGGATAATTATAAGCTTATGGTAGACAGGTGTGAAGTGCACACGACCGCCACGCGACACGGATTAACCGATAATACGGATATTGTTAAATGAAAATGAATAAATATAACGGAGTGAAGTTATGGGGGTAGCATGGGTGATTAAAACGAACGATGCGAAATAGTGCTGTGGTCACCTTTTGGGTGCGACCGAGACGTCGGGCTATGCTTAACTTTAAGTATAGGGGTCCAATTACAGTAACTGAAAGCCGACGTACCTTTTATATCATTTATTGATACTATAAAAACACTTAATTGTTTCTTTAGAAAAAGAAACAATTAAGTGTTTTTATAGTATAAACAAGTGAATTATAAAAAGGAATTTGACTAAATGTTTGGGGTAAAACTATTTCTGCCAGGTTGTCGTGGTGTACAACCTTCACATTACCTACCTACTTTTAAGGTCTGCAGCACTAACAAGCCTAAGTGAGCTCGACACTTCACCTAAGTACACTGAAGGAGATCTTTACAGAATAGACAGATTGTTTCTGAATGTTCTTCGAATAACACAGGATATTAGTCGAAACTGGTAACAAATGAACTGAAGATCATTCTTTTAATTTTTTCTTATGTCATTTTCCGTCGAGTCAGTAACCATAACATTGGCAACCATTTGCCGGATCCCGGTGTATGGACATCACACATTACAACAGCATCAAGGCTAACATCGCCGATCGAAAAATCAAACATCAGCTTTTTTATATCGTCGTACTAGCTTCTGCCCGCGACTTTGTCCGCGTCAAGATTAAGATATTATCCCATTGGAACCGTAAATTATTCAGGGATAAAAATGTATCCCACGTGTTATTTCACACCATAATCTATCTCAGTGCCAAATTTCATCCAGATCTGTTCAGCCGTTTAAGCGTTAAACAGTAACAAATATCCATACATCCTCAAAAACTTCACATTTATAATATTAGTAGGATAGGATTGTATTGACCGAGCTGTGTTGCGATGCTCCGAGACCGATCACAGATATATACCTTATTTCGATTGGATAATTGTTAAATTCAATTGATATGTTACCGGCAATCTGTACAAACCGGTATTCTGTACAATACCTAGGCAATGTATAGAGTACCTGGGGCGTCCAGGCAATGCATGAAAATTATTTATTTTATACTTTGACTAGGCATTCTATACAATGCCGAATGCGCAGCCGATTATGTGTGTGAAGGACGAGAACATAAAATAATATTGTTCTAATTTACATTGGCATAACGAAATTCAGCATAATTATCATTACGTATAAAATGATTAAATTCCTCGACATTGTTTTTGTCAAACATTTCATATCGAAAGTATATAAGAGCCTCGCTACACGGGGCTCCTATTTCTGTCAGTAGGGTTTAAAGTAACCTACCATGAATGGCATGACGGGAGCTAAGTTAGCTCGCTTCGCTCGCTCACTCCAGCTCCCGTCATGACATTCGAACCTAACCTATCCGTGTCGAGGTGTCCTAAGCTCCCTGTGCCCTATGTTCTGATACTTGCCTTTGCAAGAAAATTTATGCCACACAGTATTATGCTTTAAAATTTTATGCGAAAAGAAGGGAGTCCGTTTCATTTGCCGGTCATTTTTAGGTAGGCTGGTTAGCAGTTGATAAACATAGACCAAAATCTATTTATTTTAGACATTGCCGGTGGACCAGCAGGTATTATATACAATCCCTAGGAATTGTATAAATCACCTAGGTAAAGTATGTAATGGACAACCATATTCATTATATTTCATAAATTGCCTGGACGCCTTAGGTATTCTATAGGGATTGTATAGAATACCTGAGTTATACAGATTGCCGGTAACGGATACATTTAATATCCTTCCCGTCAGCCAGTCTGCGCAGGCCCTTATTCGCCACTTATCCTCACGACCTCACACCATGTCCTGACCATAGTTTCTCATTAAACACTTTATACTAAAACATAAATTTTCTTCGTAAAAATATTAAAAGTTTTGTCATGAAGACTTTCCTGTCATATTGACTGCGTCGTCATGACATGACACAATATGTCATGGATATAAACGAATTTTCATAGCGGTTTTCATAAATATCAACTGTAAAAAATATTATTTATATTTTTCGTACTAATAACAGTTTTTATGCAGAATATTTTCATCTAGTTTTTGTATATTATTTTCAACAAGCCCGTGGTCGATTCGAGTGGAGTTTAGTTGATTACTTTGGTATTAATTGATTTGTTAATTAGTCATATAAAGTAATGGACTATTAGCTCGCCTGTGCATCAGTACGAATTAAAACATTGTTGAAACAACTATGGAATCAGTTCATCTCCTTTTTATGATTGTATTTGTAGTCATCGGTAAGTGATACAATGTATTATTTCATAGTTCAAGATGCAGCGCTTGTTTGTATGTTGTATGGTCACAATTTGGCGACAGGGTAGGCGTAGTGGGTAAGCCTGTGTGTCGTGGGTTCAATTCCCGCACGGATAAAAAATTGTACGACCCAATGGTAATTGTTCCGGGTATGGTTGTTTATGTATGTGAGTTTGTGCTTGTAAAAGCATCCACGATACAGGAGACATTCTTAATGTGGGGGCAAATTTAATATTGAGAAAAAAAAAGAACATTTACAAGTACACTCATATACATAAACTTTACTATACATCTCTGAACAAAAAAAATATTTTGAATATAGGTACTTTATACTGTTAGTCGTGAAGCTTAAGAAGATACATTAATTATTTCACTTTGATTATTTGTTCAGGAAGTGATGTAAAAAACGAGATAATTTTCATTTTAAAATCATATTAGTCATGTAACAAGTTATTTACTTTTGATGGAAAATAAATAAATTTGTTTTTAAGGTTAAGATATTAATTAAATAACCTATAAATTGTTTAGTTTAAAAGTTTAATCGCTGTAAATAAAAACGGCTCGCCACATATTCGTATAAATAAAAAATCTCTGTTGATTATTTTCATAATGATGATTCTGTACATATACCTATGTATTTTTTCAGGGCAAACAGTGCCAGCCATTGAAGCCGGAATATTAGATCCACTCAAAAATATGTTCAGTCCGGTCACACGCCGCAATCCGAACAAACAGTACATGACACTTGACCAAATAATATCTGGATATCGAAGCAACAGCCAAACATTGGATACAATGTATGATTACGATCCAAATGATACAGTAAAACCTACTGATGTAAGCAACACAGTACCATATTCAGATCGTCAATTTCTTAGTAGCACAATTGCAGATATAAAGGATTTAATAAAAATGGACCCTTCCATGTCCAAAACACGTCCTGAAGAAAGAAGGAAACCTAAACCGATAAAAAGTCCTAAAAAACCGAAAACACCTTCTGAGCCTGCAAACGTGGGTGGTAACCAGAAATCACCCCCTAAACCTGAAGCTGGTGAAGTTCTTGTAAAACCAGAACTACCTTTAGATTATAAAATAAAAAGTAAAGAAAAGTTAAAAGATTCTAAACAGACAAGATTACATTATGCCCATAGTCAGGATTCAGGATTACGTTTAAACCAACTAAGTAATTCAGAAATACAGGCTGTCGGCTTAAATAAGCCAAAATTGCTTCTTCCAAATAATTTACAACTGTCACACGTCGGTGCAAACAAATCAAAATTACCTTCTGACGATCGTAGCAATTCAAAATCTTTTTCTAACCCAAGTAATTTAAAATTACCATCCACTGGTTCGAGTTATACGAAATTACAATCCGTTAGTTCAAATAATTCGAAATTACAATCCGTTAATTTAAGTAATTCGAAATTACCATCCGATAGTTCAGGTAATTTAAAATTGCCTTCTGATAATAAATTTAATTCAAAAGTACTTTCCGACGATTCATATAAACCAAAGTTACCTTTGGATAATTCATATAAACCAAAGTTACCTTTGGATAATCCATTGAATCCAGAATTGTCTTCTGACGATAATATCAATTCAAAATTACCATCCGTTGATTCGAGTAATTCACAATTCCCCTCTGATGATACATTTAATTCCAAAGTACCTTCCGACAGTTCAAATAATCCAAAGTTACCTTTGGATAATCCGTTTAATCCAGAATTGCCTTCTGACACTTCAAGTAATTCAAGATCGCATTCATTAAATAAAATTCAATATTCAAAATTACCTTCTGACGTCAGCAGCAATTCAAAATTACCTGACATGGGTCCAAGTAATTCACAATTCCCTTCCGGTGATACATTTGATCCAGAAGTACCGTCAGACGATTCATATAATCCAAAGTTACCGTTTGATGGTCCATTTAATTCTGAACCTACTGACGATCCTTATAATTTAAAAGTACCTTCAAACGGTCCACAATACTCAAAAGTACTTTCCGATGGTTCAAATAACCCATTGTTACCTAAATATCCTCATAGTAATAGTTATTCAAAATTACCTTCTCCCGGTACACAACCTTCACAATTACCAACCGACGGCTCATATAATCCAATGTTACCTTTTGACGCTTCATATGATTCTGAATTACCTTCTGATGGTCCAAGTAATTCAAAATCATCTTCTTTAGATCCATATAATTCAAAAGTACCGTCCGATAGTTCTTATGACATAAAGTTACCGTTTGACGGTCAATCAGAGTTACCTTCTGATGATTTAAATAACTCACAGTTACCTTCTGATGGTCCATTTAATT